>CM062820.1:1493290925-1494490925 GCA_031772625.1 Pinus tabuliformis | reverse complement strand
CACCTGGATGATTTTGCTTGGGATTATAAGGAGATGAAGGGTGTGCATCCCTCAGTTTGTACTCATCATATATACATCAAAGAGGGATGAAATCTTGTGCTTCAACCCCAAAGGAGGATGAACCCAATGCTTAAGGACATTGTGAAAGAGGAATTACAAAACATATCGAATGCAGGGTTCATATACCCCATTTCAGAGAGTGATTGGGTGTCCCCTCTTGTCTGGGTCCCCAAGAAAAATGGGAAGTGCAGGATCTGTGTTGACTACTGAGAAATTAACAAGGCTACAAAGAAGGACCATTTCCCATTGCCCTTCATTGACCAATTCCTATAAGGCCTTGCAAGGAAGAAATTATTCTCCTTCCTAAATGGATTTAGTGGGTACAACCAAATACAAATCAGCCCTGAAGACCAAGATAAGACCACTTTCACATGTGTGCCCCTGCTACCTTCCAGAGGGAAGCTCTAAGTATCTTTTTTGAACTTTTTCATGAAACTGTTGAGATATACATGGATGACTTCACTCCTTATGGATGTGGCTTCAAGGAGGCTCTTTCTAATCTATGCAAATTCGTAAAGAAATGCTTTGAAATGAAGTTTTCATTGAGTCTTGAGAAATGTGAATTTCTAATGAATGCAGAGATTGTCCTTAGCCATTCCATATCCAAGGAAGGAATACAGGTTGATGACGACAAAATTTCCATCATTAAAAGGGTCCCTATCCCTCAAAAAAAAAGAGATATCTAAAACTTCCTTGGATCAGATGGGTATTAAAGAAGGTTCATTAAAGAATTTAGTAAATTTGCTTCACCTTTGTTTGGACTATTGGCTAAAGACTCAAACTTTTCTTGGACAAACAACTGTCAAAAAGCCTTCGAAGTGCTAAAAGAAAAGTTGGGCATTACCTTTCCATATACACACAGATGGATCAAATAAAGTTGTAGGGACTACCTTAGTACAAGTGGAAGAAAAATTGCCTTATGTTATCTATTTCATCAATAAGAACCTTTCTAAACCTGAGTTAAATTATACAGGCATTGAAAAGGAACTCTTGGCTATGGTACATTCTTTGAACAAGTTTAGGAATTACATCACTGGTTATCAAACTTTTGTTCACCTGATCATGCAGCCATTAATTATTTAGTGAATAAAATTGATGTCAATATTAGGATAATTAGATGGTTCTGGTTATTGCACCAAATTTATTTGACTATTATTGACAAACCAGGAAAAGAGAATGTGGTTGTAGATTTCTTGTCAAGACTAACCTTGCCTGCAGAAAAGGAATAAATGGTAGATGAACAGCTCTCGGATGAACATCTCTTTGCCATCTCGATGCTCTCTCCTTGGTTTTCTAATATAACAAACTAATTGGTTGCTAGGAGGTTCCATCCTAATCTATCCTTCAAGGAGAAGAGAAATTGTTAGGAAAAGTGCCCCATTCAATTAGATTGGGGGAAACCTTTTCAAGTTGGGGCCAGATCAAATCTTCAGGAAATGTGTGAGGGAAGAGGAGGTCTTTGACATCCTATTAGCATGTCATGATAGACCTTGTGGATGCCATTTTGTTGCTAAGAGAATAGCCTTCAAGGTTCTATAAGCAAGTTACTACTGGCCCACTCTACATCAAGATGCAAAAATATACACCACCAGGTGTGATCAGTATCAAAGGATGGGTAAGCCTACACCTAATGATGAAATTCCCTTACAACCTCAACTGACTCTAGAGCCATTTTAGAAATGGGGCATGGACATCATTAGGCCCATTGATCCCCCATCAGGAAAAAATAAGTATATCATTGTGTGTACTGATTACTTGACTAAATGTGCTAAAACAAAGGTATTTAAGGCAGCAACTGAGAAAAAGGTGAATGAGTTTCTAAGGGATCACATCTTCTACATGTTTTGTTTTCCAAGAGATTTGTTCAATTATCAAGGAACACAATTTACGTCAAATATGATCGAAGATCTCATGAAGTAGCGCTGCATCAAGAATAGGACATCCACTTCCTATCACCTTTAGGAAAATGGGCAATTGGAGGTCACAAACAGAGCATTGGAGAACATTTTGATCAAGGTTGTTAACAGCAGTAAAAAGGATCAGGCATACATACTTGTAGAAGCCACTTGGGCCTACAACACCACTTGGAAGACGACACTGGAATTACTCCATTTCAACTAGTCTATGGGAAGAAGGCCCTATTGTCCATTGAATTTGAGTACAATACCTTAAGGATGGTAGTTGATTTAGACTTGGAGCTCAATGCAGCATAGCAAGAGAGGTTGCTCCAACTCAATGATTTAGATGAATTCAGGTTGCAACCCCCTCCTGCACACTGAATTAATCCAACTACAGAGGAAGATTTTTCATAACAAACACATTAGGGAAGAAAATTTTCAAGAAGGTGGTTGGGCCCTGTTGTATGATTCCATACTCAAGGATTTCAAGGGAAAATTAATGACAAGATGGTTGGGTCCTTATCTGGTGGAAATATGATATGAGAATGGGTTTGTCCAAATTAGAACAATTGATGAGGAAGGCATTCCCTTGCTTGCCAATGGTTATAGGTTTAAGTTGTATAAAAGACCTTTGTCCAAGGAAGAGTTTATTAGTTCAATCAACAAAGAATTGAATATGATTGGGAGGCTCATAGCCTAAGTCCACCAAGATTCTAAAAAAAGAAAAAGAAAAAAGATGAAGTGGCCTAGATGAAAACCTCCATGAGGCATATGAGGCCAACTCTTGGCTTGAAAACCTCTGCGAGGCAACCCAAGAGAAAAAAACAAAGAAAAAATATATAAAATAAAAATATGCCTGAGCGAAAACCTCCTCTGTGGTGCCTAGGGCAGGCATGCAGGTTGAAAACCTCTCCAGAGGCAATCTTCATGTCTCAAAAAAGAAATGTTAGATTTCTCCATTTTTCCTAGCCATCCACTATATTCTCATTCTCATTCATCCACCTCCCTACCTCTCTCCATAATCTAGCAATAAATTGAACCATATTTTTCCTCCTTGCATTGCTAGAGGAGCAACCTGAAATGCTACAAGAGCAACCTGAAATTATATAGGAGGGAGATCCAATTGGAAAAAGGGGCCAACGAGTCACTTTTTCCTTGGGAAACATATGGAGAGGTCCACCAAGATTCTTTCATCACTCATCCACCCCATTCAGCCAAATTCATCCTCAAAAATCTACTTCTGCCATACATTAAAAAAAAAAGGACTTTGATTTCACCTTTTTCACCACCTTCACCATCCTATGTTTATTTTAATCATGTCCCTAGACCTATTATGATTTTTCCTAATCCCTGAATGCAACATGAGGTATTGAGGGGGAATTAAGTGACTACTACAGGAAGGAGATCAATCCTGTAGTAGATTTCACAGTTCCAACAAGATCTTGAACCGGATTTTTTTTTTACAGCTCCAAAGTAGAAGATTTAGCCACCCTAAATCATCTTGAGGCCAATCCTAAAGCTTATAATGGTCACACCATCCCTTAATATCATATGTAAGGCCATCTATCCACTGCAACAGTATCATATCAAACACTGGAAGGAGGATTGCATGGAAGAAAGATTTCATGAGTCGAATACATCATCATGTTGTGAATACTTACGCATACTAAAACAAGGAAAGTTAGAACCTCTAGGGGCCAGTTAATCAATCATCAACTCAATAGCATCCTGCATGCATCTCCAGCACTTCGACATCACAGGTAGGCTTATGTATGACACCCCTCACCTCTTCCCTATGCACATAATGGTAAAACAAATGTGTTTAATGACCAAGAATGGAGTTTTTATGGGCTGGAGGTGGCCAGTAAACTTGGCCACCTTCGATTAGTAAACTACAGTTCACTCAGCCACCCATGCAACGTGGAAAAGTCAAATTAAGTGGGGTGATGATTACAAGGAGTGGGGGCAATGGTTAAAAAATAAAATTTGTGCAAGAGCAAAGTCACCAAAGCGCTTCGAGCCATTACCACAAAAGGGAATAAACGTATGAGGCTAATTTCCATTTACACAATTGCTCATTTGTAGAAAATAGTTGGAAAGACCCGCCAAGGTACTAAAGGATGAGCTAGGTGTTACCAGAGTTTGCCTAGGGTGCCACCAAGCTGTTATAGGTTGAGTTTACAGGTGCTACAAGAGTACCTAAATTGCTACAAGAGCACAAAAAATAATTTAAAGGGATGAATTAAGGGGAGAAAGGGAGTCAAAACCACCAGAAGTTTTCCTAAAACCCTCACGCACATGAAAGAGTCATCTTGGAAAGGGTAAGTTGCCTCCTCCCTATCTAATTTCCATACAAATGCTTGATGAATTCTACTTAAATTAGGTACCCTATAGCAACCATTGTGCAACAATTTCCTTTGAAAATTTATCATATAAGAAGACAATATAGGGACAGAGAAAAGTTGTTTTTCATAGTAAAAATTATCATCCTTCTCCTCCTCTGTCAAAAGAAAACTAGCCACTATCTCTTCACCTGACTCTACTTTGAGGAAAATATTGAAAATACACCTAAGATAATCTAGAGAAGGAGAAGTAGGAGTAATGGGAGGAGATTTCAGCAGAAGAGGACCCACCTACACCAAAAGAATCCATCAGCGTCCCCCTGTTGTGGACATTTTTCCTGAGACATCGGTGGATGGGATTCTTTGAGCAATTGAAAGTGTATGATGATGAGATAACCCATGAATTTTCCATGGCCCTCAATTCTTAGTGAGAAAATAGTGCCACTACTATTGCTAGAGGACTTGCAATCCATTTGAGCACATAACTTATAAGCAGAGTAACCACCATACCCTTACGAGTTCGATGGAGCAAGGAGGATAAGGCAATAGGTGTTATTGCTAAGAAAAACTTCTTCCTCCATAGAAAGAATCCTATGGAAGACAAAAATTGAGTAAGAATAGAGTGTCTCCCTTACCCTTGGGATGGAGTGGCCTATCACATCCTCAAGTACATATTCTATTAAGGGAGGTTAAGCATTATGTATTCCTATTAATTTAAGATACTCTATGAGCTAAGGTTCTAGACAGAGTTGCCAATTCCAAATAGACTCCGTGTCCCACATTTCCTCTTACATTCCATCATTGAAATTATCCAAAAAGTAAGGGACGGACAGCACCAAGACATTTCCCATCATGGCCTTATCAAGATAATTTTCATGGATTCCTTAAGCCACCTAAGGAACCCTGTGTTGTGGACTGACTTTGTAGACATGGACAGAGATTTTTTCATTGAAACACAAGCCCTTACCTCCACACAACAAGAAGAAACACTAGCATCTAGTACTGGGGGTAGGGGATAAAAGGAATAAGAGAATGAGAAAGCAAAAAGAAAGGAAAAATAGGGAGAGAAATATAAATCAGAGGAAGAGAACCTTGAGGTTCCCTCCAAACCTCAAGCGGCAGAAAGACAAGGGAAACAAATAAGCCTCTCACCAGGAAACATAGAGCAAGAGGTGGCTGCCATATTGGCCACACTTGGAACACCATTCAAGCCCAAAAGAAGGTAGCCAAGGCAAGGCCCCTTGTACTTTAAAACAAGGAAGAGCACTAGGATAAGGCAAGGGAAGCCTCAACCTCCTTCAAAAGTCCCTATTAGCATTGATGAATCAGCAAGCAAAAGGGAAGAAGTGGGACCTAGTGAAGGGAAGATTGAAGAAGTTACCTCTCCCAAAGCCAAGAGTAGATAACCTATTCCACCCATAGGGAGGCCCACCACTAGAGAAGTCACATCTAAGAGGCTCAAAGCACAAGCTGCCTTGTTACAAGAAAAAATAGAGGAACTACAGGAGAAAATAGAGGAGCTACAGGAGCAATAGGAGATGCTACAGGAAGAGTCGGCCACATCAAAAGGAAAAGAAGAAGGTCCCCAAGAACTCCAGAGCCTGATCCCCAAGCTAACCTTGAATCCTACTATAAATTTGTTGAAGGAGGTAGGATTATACCTGAGAAAATTTCTATACCACTCTTCTTTGAGTTGGAAAAGGAAAGAGGTAGGACTCATAGGTGGATGCAAATTGAAAAATATAAGAAGGTGGAAGATGTTCACCTCATGTAAGAGAAAGTGAATGAAATTAGCTAGGAATTGAATAACTTAAGGGTAAGGGAGTCATTCATGAGAGAGCAGCTTCAGACATAAAATAGAAGTCTAAGAGAGAAACTCCAAGAAAAAGAGGTACAACTTGCCACTATGGAAATTTTATCCATGAAAGCCATACAATGCAGGAAGCCATCCAAATCCTATGTCATCTTCCTCAAGGAGCAGTGGCTACGATTCCTAATAAAGAAATTAGCACAATATGGCTCTTTACCTTTCCAAGACTATAGGAAGTTCATTGAATTTTGCAAAAGGGAAAGTATTAAGGATAGAGCCAAATTGCTTAAGTTTCACATGCACAATATGATCCTCACAGACATGAACTTCTGGAACCCCAACTCAAGATTAGGGGAAATGAAACTAATGGCATTAGCCTCTTGGTTGACCCATGAGGAAACAAGAGCTAAAGAAGTAAAGAGGGCGATGACAAAAGAGGAGAGGGATCCCTTATACATCAGAGAATAATTAGTGAGCCACATTGTTGTCATTAGTAACCACAATCTCATCTCCACTGATTCTAAATTGGCACCTTGGTATATGGAAACTCATAAACAACCATCCTCCATTTTTAGGACACCTTTAGGATGTTGGGGACAAAATGTTTGCAGGCTTGCCAAAGAAGATGGCATGCCCTACCTCATAGTTTGCAAATTAGAGAGTATCACTCTCCAGAAAGACTAAGGAATGCCTTGGAGAGAACCCCACTATACAAAAGAATCATGCAAAGGTTGAAGATCAAGTGGATAGGACTCAAATGCAGTCCTCCCTTACTATTGGGCCTACAAGAGAGAAGAAACCAAGCAGAAGAATAAAAGGAATCAATGCACATAGAAGCAAATGCAAGTTTCTACCCATAAGAAAGAACATAATTTGAGATGCCTTAGGATGTCAGAGAGGCCACCGAGGCCATGAATGAAATTCACATTAGTGGCTGAGTTTATCAGAGGGTGAACAACACCTTTGGCAGGGGGTGGTGATGGGTCCCATCATTAGGTATATTTTGAGGCCCATTATGCTATTCTCCAACCCTTAAAACCCTCCTTTTCTGACATTAATTTGCATTTTTTAACCATAATATGATTAGTAGGAAGACTAAAGGGTGCTTGTCATATTCCATGGCCTAATGTGATTAATATGTAGGAAAAAGAACCATTTTTGGAGATATTTACTATGCAAGGGTTGATTGGAGACATCTAGAGAGAATATAGAGGGTCCACTGCATTAACTCCCCAACTCAGCTTGAGATCAAAGATTCCTCACCAATAACTCAAATTCACTAGCAACCGAGGAACTCAAGTACATGTGAAGATCCAAGGGAGCCGGATCCACCAATCTCAATATTTTGGAGGGAATGACTCATCTTTTCAAGGGAGCTACCCTATGTTATTTTTTGTATAAATAAACAACCCTAAAGGCTCATTAGGATTCAATTTTTTGTTGAAGATAGGAGTAGAAACTGAGAGCCTAGTGCTTGACACTGTTATTTTCATCTTTCATATGGTATGTGTGACTCTTATTTTCTGTCAATCAGAAGTTCAATGTTGGCCTAAATCTGATTTAGTTTTGGAGGTTTGAAACCCTTGGGTTTGGGCCCAACCCAGAGGCTTTAGTCCCTCTCTTGTATTCTTTCCTTGTTCTTGTTCAATTCATTGCAATTCTTTTCTTGTTTAAGTAGGAATTACATCACAAAACTTGTAGTTGCAGGTTTTCCTATCACCTCTCTTGTGGGAAGAGTGGTTGGAAGATCTACAACAACAACCCAAAAACATGTGTTTATGATTTCTTGGAAATTGTTAAGTGTTGGATTGTAATCCTTTTGCATGCTTGGTTTCTGCAACTTAGAATTTAGTAGCATTGATTTGGCAATTAGATTGTGTTGTATGGTAGAGTATATTTTAATAAAATTCAACTCATCCTTTCCATGCTAATTTATTTTGTTGTAATATTGATCATTTGATGCATGTGCTTGATTAGTCTATAGGGATTGTTGTTGACTTGCAGGGGTGGGCACACTCTTCCACATCCACCTAGACCATTCCATATCTCTCTTGGACACTTCACATTGCTTCCAAACTCTGCCACTGAGATCACTCTTCCAGGGCAAATGAAGGACATTGTGGGCATAAACTTTGGTGCAAGATAGGCCTTCAAGGGGTACTAAGCTTGGCTAAGGGGATCCCACACCCTTTTTTCACCTTCATTCACCTTCATCCAACTTAATTCAACTTAAAGACACATTTCTTTTCCTAATAGAGCTCTCAAACCCCCTCCTATAGAAAAGCAAGGCCTCTTGTAGCAAAACAAAGCCTCATGTAGCACTTCCTAGAGCAATCTTGTAGCATTGATTACTTCAACCATATTCACTCCAAACTTTGACTCTTGCACTTTGAAGTTGAATAATGGCCCCAAATATTTTATTTCATGATTAAGGAAGACTCTAAGACCACTCCAACCCCATCCTTTCCTCACTGCAAACATAAGAAAACAAGTAGAATTAGACTTAGCATTTTTTTCATAGTTGTGTTGAAAATTGAATTCCTCATTTTTAAGCAAGTTGCAAATAGATAAATGATTCATGCAAGTAGGTTATTGATTTGATTAAGTGTACAACTAGAGTAGCATGGTTTACTTCTACAACTAGACTAGCCTCTTCCTTTCATGCAATTTCAATTAGCATTTACATTTAATGAATGGCATTTTCATTTCTGTAGTTAGAATCATGTTCATATCCTTGAAATCATGATATGCTTTCATAAGAAATTCTCTTTGTAGTTAGTTGAAGGAGTGGTCTCTGAATACCTTGATTTGATCTAATGACTGAGGGTGGCATGAGTAGAACCTAACTTCTTGTGCATATAGCACTATCACCTCTAAGTTTGTATGAATCTTGGGTTGATAATTTAAGTTGAGAATCCTTGGGAGTTGCAACATCCTTGGTGCAATACCAGGGCTCATCAGTATGTTGGGGAAAGCATGGATAATTAAAAACACCACAGATCTTGGATTTGGATTGTGGATGCACTTGGTGAAGCGTAGGAAGGACATTAGAGGTAGTTTCGTATGGTGTCTTTGGATAGAGACATTGTGGTCTCTGGATGTATGCAATAAGGCATAAGAAAGACACTAGAGGCAAGGTTTCCTTGTAGAGATAATGTGTTCTCTGGATTTTCAACATTGTTGTGTACATGTTATATTGTGCCATGTGTATTGTGTACGTGTCATGTTGTGCCATGTGTAATATTTTTGTTGTGTTGTGTGTGTATGTGTATGTATATGTGATGTATTGTACAATGTGTGTTCATGCATGTATTGTGTAATTTTTTGGGACATGAAGGTATGGAATTGTCTAGGCCCTTATGTTGTGTAATGTGTTTAGGACACGCAAGTATAGGGCTATTTGGGCTTGTGTTTCCTGGGCCTATGAAGATGTGGAATACACCTATATTTCTATTGACGGAAGACTATCTGGCCTGGTAGTGACTACCTGGTTTGGTAGTACCCATATTTTTTAGGTAGTGATTGGGACTATTTATGTTTATTAATAAGTGCTCGCCTTAGGTCCAATGAACCACTTAGTAAATATTAAATTGAAGAGAAGAGAAGTGAAGGAAATGGGTGCTTTCCTGGTTTGGTAATTGATCTAGTGTGTGTACATGGTCAAGATAAGATAAGGCATTGGGTGCTTGTCTGGTTTGTCATTCGATCCAAAGTGTATACATGGTCAAGAGAAGAGAAGGAATTAGGTGCTTTTCGGGTTTGGAAATCGATCCAGTGTGTGTACGAGAAAAGAAAAGGCCACTAGATGCTTACTAGTTTGGAAATTGATTCAGTGTGTGTAAAGAAGGAAGCAAAGATAAATTCGAAGATGATTATTAGTATTTCCATTTGATTTCATGAATTTCCAAATTATGAACATAAATTGCAATGTTGACCTATGAGTATTTTGTTTATGAGCTAACCCGGTTTTCCTTGATAGGATGAAAAATAAAATTACGAGTTTCATTTCATGGAAAAGAACTAATGAGGTATGATTCAAATTTATTGCAATTCCTAATGATGATTCTAATGAAAATTTATGTGCTATGGTGTAGGAGAGAATGGAATTTCCTAGCTTGGGTGGTTGGAGCTAGATACAAGACACATAGTAGTAGTAGAAAAAGGAATTAGATCATGCAACAGTATGTTGGTAAAAGATTCAGGAACATGATCATTGTGGGACATTGGTGCCAAAAAGTGTGTATTGATTTCCATGAAGCATGCCCTGACCGGTATAAAAGTGTTGAGGCAGGTACTTGCCTTGGTCATGAGACTCTTCCAATGTGAGGAAACCTTGCCAAGGAATGGATTGCCTAAGGGAATGGGAAGCAGAGAATGGAACGATAGGAAATAAATTAGTTTTGGTCATGAGCATAGTTGAATGGAATCAATAGCACATTTGGGGTGTGCTCGAAAAACAATGAGTCGGGAACTATTTGCTAAAGGATTAAGGAGCACAAGAAAATTAGTGTTGGACATTAGAGGTAGGAAACACTCCAAGGAAAGGGGAACAAATCCAAGTTCGATTGAACATAGCAAGTACCAAACACTGCAAAAGGGCCATTGGAAGATGGCTAAACTAATGAATTACTAATTGTCGAGTGGTTGCGTAAGCCACTTTGTTAAAAGCTAAAAAAATTGTGCATATAAAGCTCCATGATCAACAATGCTTGGTTTAAAAGCATGTTTTGTTCTATATGGTTATTGAACATCGAGGGTGGTGTTCCACCCAAGGGGGAGGGGAATGTTGGCATCCCCTTATTAATAATTCTCTCATTGGGGAGTGGACTGTGATATCCCATGGTTAATATTTCTCTCATTGTAAATAATTGTAATTATTAAATGGCTAATAGAGGGACACATATTCCATTTCTTGAGGGAAATGTTGTTTTAAATATTAGTCATTGGTTGTATGAGTGGCTTTAAGTGGGGCTAACTGTGCCATAAATTAAACTAATAGAAAAGGATAGGCACATGTTTCCTTTGAGCTCCAACCATAAGAAAAAAAAAAGACAAAATTTAAAGGTATGCATGGGTTGTGTTGCCCAATATTTGACTACATGGAGATTTGGGAAATAGAGGAGATGGTTGGTATGTTAAGGCAACACAAACAAGTCTACAAGGAGGACACTCTCTCTTTGGGGGATGCATGTACACCATTGGGAGGATATGCAGAGAGAACAAGTTCTCTAAGAGCATGCAGAAGCGATGAGAAGGAACTCGTAGATAACTCTATTATGGGAAAATAAAATTTCCTCCAAGGGTGGAGGTGAGAACACAAAGAAGGAAACATGCGGATTTTCTATTGTTAAGTGTTGGAGAGGTTCCAAACTAGCTGAAGAACCCACGTAAAGGCTTGTTGGGTAGAATATTTATAGAGAGCAATGGCTTGACTGCAAGACTGGTGAACCTTTAATGCAGGAGCATCATAAAACCCAATTGGTTGAGAAGGTCAATCCTTTTTACCATAGGGGTTGGTTCCTTGAAGTGTGGATTTGGTTAGAATAGGAAAAATCTTTATTTTCCATGTGATATATTTATTATTAGGAATTTGTTAAGAGAGGGTTGAGGAATTAGTTCAAGAGGTTTGTTTTTTAATCCAAATTGGGATATCTGATCCACAATTCATGGAACTGGAAGGATTCCCACTCATGTATATATTTATACTTTGATTTTAATAAAACAAGCAGTGTGGAGAACGAGTACAGTTTTGAATTGAATTGATTATGGTGAAACTAGTCATGTTGCAATCTTTCCTTTTCATGTAATTGAATGCATGTATATATTATAAGCTTTACAGGGGTCTACGTTACACCCTAGAATCTTATTTAAGTCTCTACAACTGAGACAAAGGCTTTCATTCCCTTATGAATAATCTTGTATAATCTTATGTTGGAACCTTTGGGATTTGAGATAGGAGATAGAGGCAGTGGTAGACTATTCCAAGATCTCGAAGTAGTAGGCTTGTAAGTGTAGAAGATTCAGAGAATTTTATTGGAAAACAAGATTGACGAGTGGGCCCAAGAGTGTTGTTGACTTCGCTCGAAAGGCAAGGCCTTTGCACATTGTTTACAAGAGCCAGGAATGACAACTAATAGAAGTGAAAACATCAATTAACGAGGAAATCTCTGTCTCCCATAACCATTTCCCTTGTACATAATTAGAAGGACCAGGATGAAAAGGACCGAGTGGATGTGGCAGTTAACCAATGAGAAACAAGTTGGGGTGATGTGTACACATATGACATGTTAAGTGTGGAACCATTTTATTCCCAGGGTTAATCACTGTGGTAATGAGGGTTGGTTGTGTTCTGAGAAGCGAGAATATGGTTTATAGTATCAAGAACTAATAAAAGAGGGCCACCTAATATATTAGAAATATGTGCACTTGATCTTGGCAGCCATCAAATAAAGGACTCGATCTATTGTTTTTTATGCAAGGTAAGCCCCTCCTCTTTTAGATTTTATCTATATATATATATATATATATATATATATATATATATATATTGGCTCTGGGGGCTATACATATGGAGGATTTCGGCTGTGGTCGTTCTTTTGGGAGTTTTGACTCCAAATTTGACATAGCTTAAATCTGGTGGGTTTATAAAAGAAGCCCTCCATTTGGGACTTGGTCCCAAGTTTTGACCATGGTGGTTCTAAAATAAATTTGAGGGCATAATTCAAATTGGACCATATAGATATAAAATCTCTATGCCTGCTGACCATTAGTGGTATCAAAGCAAGATAACATTCTTGGTTGAATTCATCGAATTGAAGAAAAAAATATATAGCAGTGATCTCATGATTTGAATTTCATTATTAATTCAATCTAATTTATATAAAGTTGTATAATGGTGCAAATATTACATGATAGAAATGTTAGTTATAAAGCGTGGATAAAAGAGGAAGAGCCAAGCAAAAGTTTTGGAATAGATTGAAACTAGCGAAGCAGAGTATAAGGTGATGGCTTAGAAGAAGGATAGCTGATCAATATACGCTTGCAGTCAGCAAAGAGGACAGAGAGATTGTAGTAGTGATCGAAGGAATTGGATGAAAAATAATGAGTTTTATTTTCACTTGATTCAAAAATTTTGAAGCAGGTAGCAACAGAAAGAAAGGATATAGTGGAAACAGTTACAATAAAGAAGTTGTAACAGAGAGAAAGTAAGGCTTGTGGCAAAAAAGTTACGACAAGGAATGTTGTAAGAAGATTTCAGTTGGAAATTGAAGGAAGGGAACATTGGAAGTTCTTAGGAGAGGAAGGTTATGAGCATAGTTCAAAACCTAGAGGAGAGCAAAGGAGTGCTCAAAGGTTCTATAAATAAGAACTAGTAGTACCAAAATTCTAAGCCTAGGAGGAAGCTTGGTGAGGTATTGATAGCAGGAACAAAGTCTTGCTATAGAAATATAAGGCTTGGTTGCAACTCACAATGGGCATGGAAAATCTCACAGAGGAGTAGATGAAGATGAATACTACGGTCAAAGGAAAAGTTCAAGAGGAAGGCACAACAAGAAGAAAGTGGATGCTAGGATAGTTGGAAAGAAAGAGAAGAAGATGAGTGATGATGAGTTTGATAAAGAGATGGCTGAGATAAATTTAGAACTCACCAACCTGAAGAAGATGCTACATAAGAGAATCAAAGAAGCATTGAGATAAAGATTGTATGTAGGGAAAAAGGTCAAGTGGCATGTCAAGGAGTTATTTGTTGAGAAGTTAATGCAGAGAATGGAGAGAGAGGAGGCACTCGGGAAAGCTGAGTACAAGATGATAGAATCCATTTGTGAACCAGGGAAAACACCAATCCTTGGAGAAGAATATAGTGATAATGAAATGATAAGAAGGGTGCTATAGGCATATTTGGAGACTAAAAAGTCTCATGGTTTTAATTGTGATTATTTGTGTGAGTGTGTATTTGCAGGTACCAAAGATGATGGAGTTGAAAATGTTTTAGAGATTTGGAAAAGCAAAGATTCCACAAAAATAGAATTTTGCTTATGAAGCACAGCGAGAGTTAACAGAGTTTGAAGATGAACAACTTTAGAAAACAATTTATGGAGATGACATTGAAGGAAGTCATGGAGAATTTTAGGATGGAACTCTTCAAGTTTGTAAGAGGAAGATCAGAGGTATATTTGATTGGTTCAATTTTCTTTTGTTAAGTGTATATTTAATCATTTTTTAGGGAATTTTTTCAAGTTTTGGAAGCAATTGGAGATTGCAAAGAAAGGAGGAAAAAAATGTTTTGCAGAATTGTGCATCGGGACAATGTGAGGATAGTGGAAGAGGAGTTGGTCAGACGAACTTAGCGCAAGGTATTTCAGAAATATCGGAAGAGGATATGATAATTAAAGGACGAGAAGAGGCATTAATGTCTCAAATCAGAAGGATAACTTGTGAGAACAATTACAAGGAAGGAAAAACAGACCAAAGCAGTGGTACAAGTGATGCAAAATAGGGAGTTATTTTGTAGAAAGTGATGATGATGTTCAGCATGACCAAGAAATTGCAAAAAATGAAGAAGGACCACACGTGTATGACAGAGACTTGTGCATTTTTTTAGAATGCTCATAAAATAGGAAAAGACATACCTAAAGATAAGGAAATGATGATTGAGGACAAGAAGAAATGCTTAGAGGCAATTTCTATGGATTTCAGTGAAGGACCAGAGTTGCGGGAAATGTGTTACAACAACCTAGAAGTAAAGTTGGAGACGTTAAAGTAATGAATTCACTTGTAGAAGATTCCATTTTGTTAAATGAATGTGAATATGTGTTAATAAAAGGTGGACAAAGTATTGTTTTTAAAGACAACAATAGGGTTCTAAGAGAGAATCATTTCCAAGAGAACAAGATGGAAACTAAATTTTCAGGACTCATTGAGTTTGGAGAAACACCAAATTAGTGTAAGATTTTTTAAATAAAGGATGGAGTAATCCTTTGAAACAAATTAGACAAAAGAAGGATCCTTGTCATGGATTTTTTTCATCAATTAGATACTTTGAAGATTTGTGAAAGGAAGTGGGAGAAAAAAGTTGTGACTCTCACACATCATGCGTTGACAGCTAAATGGAAGAAATTGTTTCAAGGTGATAAGAGGAATGGTAATCAGTATGATGAGGAACAAAATGTTCTACAGTTTTACAGGTTTCAAGTAGACAGGTTGAAGATAGCATGGGCACAAGGAGAAAAGGTTGAAGACAATCAGAAGAAATATGACAAATGTGAAGGTATGGAGGAAGTCATTTGCCTTGGAAATTACTTAGATTACAGAAAGGTGAAATGGATAATAGAGTATTTCACCAATGAAACTATTGAGGAGAAGATAATAGCAGAAGGACATGAAAATTTTATTGTGTCATGTGCATATCAACAACATGCACATTCAAATAGTTTGAAGGAGGAGATAAATGCAAAGTATGATTTGGTCCTAAATTTCAAAACTTCAAATGCTAATTGTATTTTGCACAAAAAAATTGGAGATGTGTCTGCTTGTGCAAAGATAATCAAAGAATTCTTGAAGATGGAGACAATCCAAAAGATGAGGCTTGGAATGGAAGAATAAGAGTTTTCACAAGTTTTACACAGGGCATTGTTGAAACAGAGGAAGATTATTGGGCATGCAAGGATGCAACATATCATCAAATTTTTCCGTCAAATCAACAAGGAAGTGGAAATAAGGGTATTGTTGGAGAGGATAAAGAGGCGGATAAATGCAGCATGGATACAATAAACTATTGGCGTGACCTTGAATCTTTTGCAATAAAAAGGAAACATATGGAGGAATTTTTTTATGTTTTTAGTAGCGAGGATGAAAGGATTCCACTTGAAATAGTGAATATGTGGACAATAGAAGAATTAAATTAATTGTGTAATATAACCTCTATAAGTCAGCAAGACAAAGGAACATGGATTGTTACATAAGAGGAATTAAACGAAGAATTTTGGAGACAGCAGCTGATGATAGAAGCACCAAACATAACAACTAATAGTGGATACAAGGAGAAGGATTTTGAATATTTTGGAACCTTGAAAAACCATTGATATAAGTTTCAAATGTTCTATCAAGAAGTAATGTGTCTAATTCAAAGAGGCAGTAGTAAACAAAAAGCAGAAGTGAAAGGAGCAAGATCGAGGATAAAGACTCTCAAGTGGATGAGAAAAAATAAGTTAAGAAATGTGATTTTCTATGTATTAATAGATACTAAGTTCCTTGTATAAATGATTGAAGGAATGGTTGAAATTCTCTTTGTACTGTGTGAGAATGAGTAACAGTGATTTTAAGTTCATAGAACTAAAAGAATCTATGTGTGCATTCATGAGATTCGATGAAATTTTTAGTTGGTATGTACTATGGAAATGTTTGTGTATATGTTGTGTGTATGATTGATAACAACATTATATGTAATTATGTTGTGGTTGAGGAAACTGGTTAAGTTCCCTATGATTTGGTGAAGGGCACTGAGGTGATTGCTCTGTGTGTTTAATGGGTAAGTGGACAACCTGAGATTTGTATTGCCCAATGAACTATGCAAACAAACTAATTTGCGCTTCAGTGCTCCTTTGGATCGCATGTGTGCAATGAGTCATGGATTCCATGACCATAAAGTGCAGGAAATCATATATGATGTTTTGAATATAATGTCTCAACTGATGAGGAGACCTTGGTCTGTGCGATATTAATTAGAAATTCACAAAAATTTCCAAGTGTGAAATGCTTGCAAAATAGGGTGGGATCATCGGCGAGACCCACTAGGGTGCTAAGTCAGGATTTGGTCTTGTTGAACTAAACGTCGCATGCTCGGTGGTTCCACCCCTGACCAAGTGATGTGACCGAGCAAGAATGAGTTGATCCCCAAGACGGGGGGTCAATCCCCTTTAGTTGAATGGAATGCGGGCACTCATTGAAAGACAAAAATTGACTCACCCAATCAACGATTGATATGATGGAAAGGCCTCTTCCCTGTGATGTCAACAAGGGGAGAGGGAAGTCCCACCTAAATCATAGCCATTGATTAACCAATGGTCGGGATCTCAGTGGGGCCTTCCCCCCCTATGACATCAACATGGGAGGAGGGCAATGTCACTATGGGATAAAGTTCGTAAGATGAGGCGAGGGTCAGCAGACCGTTGGATCATTTCCCTAGAACTGAGTCGAAACTAGGATAAGCCCCCACCCCCCTTTCCCACCCCTGTAACATCAGCAAGTGAGAGGAGGGGGGTTCATACTATTGAGTTTGGACCATCGGATGAGACCCATCGTTTGGATTCATTGGATTTACACCCCAAAACCGCAAACTGGAACTAAAATAGTAGACCCCTCTATGATTTTAATGAGAGGGGGAATGCGCATTTGAACGACAGTTGTTGATCATATTATTGGTCGAGGGTCGTCGAATGGTGGAGGGCCATGATTATATATATATATATATATATATATATATATATATATATATATATTCATGGTTATATTTATATGTGGAGGGGTAAAGCAAGTGTGGGGTATTGAGGCCCAGCGTGGCCAAGTGTCATTGGATTTCTTGGAGCCTCAATTGCATTGTAGAAAAGTGACATGCCATGTGGGCACCAAATAGAGACCACGTGGAAGGTAAGGAGAGGTGGGACATTTGAATAAATAAAACTTTAAAGGGCCCTAAATCACACTTCTGGGGTCCAAATTGGATGAAATTTATATCACTAGAAAAGTCTCACTGAGATATATACAATGATAACGATTGAGTTATGACAACTTAGAAGAAATTCAAAAAAAATTGCCCCATTTCTCTAACTATACCAAGGAAGTTGGGTTAGCATAGTGAACACATCCCTAAGGATAAGGGGGCGTATTACAACTCAACGTTTTGGAGATCCTACTTTCAAACAATAGACAAAGTTTGATCAACGGTCAACGTATGGGGTTGCAACCACTCCAATTGATGCGAGGGAAACTATTTCTTGTATAGAGTTTACACATTCCTCCCCAAGTACTATTCATGATTCCTTATCAACATTACCCACTTTAGTTTTCTCTGGTTATGACATGGAACATGTGGATAGCGCATTTCCTATAAAATTTTCTAAGAAATTGTCTGAAGAACATATTTCCCCCGTTAAAAATATTGTGATTCAATCTGGTTCTATGGATATTTCTACTATTTTCAAATCCCTTGCACATGTATAGGCTTGTCTTTCTACTCTAGACTTTGCAATCCCCATGGGTATGGCAGGGGGGGTTGCGGTCATCACAAGCTGCATGTAAATGCCAGTTCTCTTTTGGGTATCAGGTCTCCTGAGATTTGTTTTGGCACCTATAATAGTGTAAATTCCCCAACAAATACGATGGGTAGTGACCTTGAGATTCTCCATCACAACCCAACTCTAGATATTTAGCTGCTTACTATCCATTCAACTACAGTGTCCCTAGATTGTTTTTCCATTAGCCCTAACTATATGAATAATGTTACCATTAGGAACAACCAGCGGGGTAGAATAAAAGTGGTTCGTCTAGGGGGGGAATTTTCTTCTAGTCAATCTTTAAAATTCTTGAATTATTTGGAACTTCATGATAGATCTTCCCTTGAATACTTTGATTTGCGGACCCTTAAATAATTTAAGCCCATAGGCCATATTCCTCCATGAAGATTATGTACCTTAATATCTGGGGATTAGGGAATAACCCTAAATGGAATTCTCTTAAACATTTGGTTTCGATGCACAGAGCATCAGTTATTTTGATATAGGAGACAATGGTTATTGGTACAAGGGCCCAGCGATATTTCCTGAAATTGTGTCTGGGGTGGAAATTTTGTTTGACTAACACTCTTGGTTTCTTGAGGGGTCTAGCCGCTATGTGCGATCTTCAAATTGTTGAGTTTCTAGTTTTTAAACTTTTTGCAGGCATCTTATTAATGGATTTCTCGAGGGGATCTAAGGTCAGAGTTCACATCTTGAATGTTTATGCTCCTTATTATTCTAGAAAGGATTTCTAGAATAGGATAGATGAATGTGGTTATTTGAATATTGGGTCCTTAATTGTGGTTGGGGATTTAAATTTCATTATCTCTGCAGATGTGGTATGGGGGTCATGCAGTAAATTCGACCCTATGGGGACTTATTCCATGGATTTTATTGAAATGAACATTTTTTTGGTTATTCTCCCAATCCACATTATTCCTACTTGGAGGAATGGGTCTTTTGGTTGGAAGGGTATTATAAAGTGATTGAAAAAATTTATGGTTCATGAAAACTTGGTGGAACAATTTTGCTTGATGCGCTCTTGGGTCACCCTTGTGATGATGTTTGATCATTCTCCAATCATTTTACAATGGAGCGGTCAATGTGTTTGGAAGGATCACCCTTTTAAATTTAATCACTCTTAGTTAAATGAAAGTGATTTTTTGCAACTGGTTAGAGATACATGGTCTAGTATACAATTCCATAAAGGCATTCAAGGATGGATGTTGTGTGCTTAAAATTAAAGGAATTAAAGAAGGTGGTCCATAGGTAGGAAAGAGATAAAAAGAATAGACATAGAAAAGAACTTGTTGAAATTAAATAGGTTCTATTGTTGTTTTCTGACTCTACAAAAGATCCTAGATTCTTCTCGAGTGCTCAACACCAAAAGGCCATGGACCTGAAGGCTTATAAGAGATATATTTTAAAACTACAAGAAGAGGAATGGTGACCCAAGAGACATTCCATCTGGATTACAGGTGGTGACAACAACACAAAGAAAATTCATAGTTTTACTTCTGAGAGGGGTAAAAACACTATTTGGGCCCTGATGGATGGAGAGGGTAGGAAAAATTACAAACTCTGAGATCTCCACAAGGAGGCTATCCAATATTTTGTGAGCCTTTTTCACGCAAGGGATGAGGTGGACATTGATAATGAATAGGGGTTCATTCAGTCATATCTTCAAATGTTCTTTGCGGAAGATGATGGTTTTATTGGGCGGTTGATCACTATTGAACAATTGACATATGTACTTAAGTCTTTTGTTAAGGAAAATTTCCCAAGGCCATATGGGTGGACTATTGAAATTTTCTTACATTTTATGGATATAATGGAGCCGGATTTTCTACAATTAGCTAAAGAATTGCTGACGTGGTGTAAAATCTTGGGTGTTTTAAATTCTACCTATATTTCTTTAATTCCAAAGGTTTCTAAGTCGATTTCTTTCCAGGATTATTGGCCTATTTCTCTGTGCAATATTGCATACAAATTGGTTTCATAGATTATTGCTACTCAAATGAAAGATAAGCTATCAAATTATATCACCACTGGACAATTTGTTTTATTTAAACATCGCCAAATCCAAGATGTTGTGGCCATTTTTCAAGAATGCATGCATTAGATAAAGGTCAAAAAGAAGGAGGCTTTATTATTAAAGTTGGATTTGCATAAAGCATAGGATTGTGTGGATTGGGATTTTCTTGGGATGATTCTACACAAAATTGGGCTTTCAGTGGGGCTGGTTGACTAGATTATGGCATGTGTCACTTTGGTTAACTATGCAGTCTTGAGAAATGATGTGCCTCCCGAGTTTCTTTTAAGGCATCATATGGGGTTGCGATAGGGATGCTCTTTATCCCCCCTTTTATTCCTGTTGGTGATTGATGGGTTGAGCAGGAGGATTACAGAGGCTAAAATTAGGGGTACTTTTGTGGGTATAAAGATCACAAACGATATCTCCATAACACATCTTATGTTTGTGAATGTTGTTCTTCTCTTTGGGAAGGTATGGATGCACATTTATTAGATTACCTCTCGATTCACTGATGCTTATGGGCTTTAGATGAACAAATCTAAATCCTTGCTTATTCAAGCATCTTTTGAACCAATATATATTTCAGATATTATTGGCATCTTTTCTATTGAAGTGGCTTTAATGGACAGTGGTTTCAAATACCTTGGATTCTATCTGAAACTAAACAATTATGGTATTCAAGACTAACACCGGTTGATTAAAAAAATTGAAAGAAGATTGACTTATTGGTCACATAAATGGTTGTCTCTTGGCGGTAGGTTGATTTTAGCTTAGTCGGTCTTGCAATGTTGCCCAAACATAAAATTAAGAAGATCAACTCCATTATATCAAATTTTATCTGGTCTAGATTAAAAGGTGCTAACAAGATTCATCTTGTTTGTTTGGAAGATATTTCCTTGCGGAAAGAGAAGGGCAACTGGGGCTTAAGGAATATTGAGAAATTTGGGTGAGCATTGAGTGTAAAGATCTTTTGGCGTGCTTTATTTGGAATTGATCTATGGCCAAAGATTAACAAGGAAAAATATTTTTAAAAATAACCATTCTAAGAATGGATCAAGTCTGGGCTCGTGCTTCTAGTATTGTCTCATATATCTAGAATTATTTCATGAAGGTGAAACATTGGTTGATTGGTAATTTGCGGTGGGAGATTGGATCAAGCGCTGCAGTGGAAATTGGCTTGGACCCTATCAGGGGTTTTCAGGGAAACCATACACTGCCTTTATCTATCATCAAGTACATCCATAACAAGGGTATTTATTTCCTAAATCAAATTCAAATTGCTTATGATCTTATTTACTAATATCCAACTTGGATATGCTCTTGTGATTTGGGATTAATTGGAGAATTAGTAGAGATATGAGATAAGTATGTGGTTATCTTATGCCTGGTAGTCATCACCTTGGTGAATAAGGTTGATATCTTCAATGGGATGGAAAAATTGTACAGGGACAAATCTCTGTTGAGGAGATCTATAGGTATATTTCTCTATCTCACCGGGTTTTGGTGGATAGATGGTGGTACAGGAAAATATGGTCATGGAATATGCCCTTGAAACTCAAATGTTTTAGGTGGTTGGTTTGGAAAAATAAGATTCTAACATGGGAGAAACTTTACAAGAGAGGCTTCATCAATCATGGCAGATGTATTATGATCATGGGTGAAAATGAGAATGTCATACACCTATTTCTCAAGTACCCCTATGTTGTGGCCATTTGGATAGATGTATTGCAAAGATTAAACATCAATGTGGTTTGGGAATTTACATCTATTGAAAAATGTCTTCAGGTCTGGAAGTCGGAATATAAGAAAGTTAGAACAATTCCTTTCGATTTTTTCTGGGGCATTTGGAGAAGCAGAAATGCCTTCATTTTTTAAAATATTCCATATGACATTAATAGAAATTGCATCAACATTTGTGCATATTTCAATGAATCTAAATTTGTGGCACATAAAGGATTACAACACTGCATTCAGCAAATAAATTGTTGAAGCGAGATATCTTGCTAGATTTTTTGATGGGGTAACACATCTAAATATATGTGGTAGTGGGGCATATATTGTCATGAATCCAGATCTATATTATCTTTTTAGTTGGAATAGTGGTACAGGTACAAATACCCGGGCTAAGATCATTGCACTATGGGGAATATTATTTTGTGCTAGATGGCTATCTATTGAGACATTGGATGTTTTTGGGGATTCCATAGCTACTATTAAATGAGTTAATGAAAAGTCCTCCTTTGAACCTCCTATGCTTATTAACTAGATGAACAAAATTAGAATGTTGACAAGTCTTTTCAATAAGGTGACTTTTTCCCATATACATAGGGACAAAATAGTATTGTTGATGCACTCTCGAAGCAGGGACATATATATTGACTAGGGGAGATCAATTTCTCTACATACAATTTGGGCATATTTGAAAGGAATGGAAAATTCTTATTTACATGAGCTCCTTTCATATGTTGTTGATATGTTTCTTCCATGTATGGAATATGTATTTATCTTTTGTTTAATCGTCACTATTATATGTTGTCTTTTTTGTATAGACATATTTTGGGACAAACTTCCAAAACCTGGCAATGTTGTGTATTTTTTGAAATCAGCAAAGGATTTGACTGCATGATTTTGAAATTTTAGTCATATGTAACTGGTTTTTCTTAATACAAAAACCAGTCAATTTTTCTTTCCTAAAAAATATAGTTTGACATTACGTTCCATCTACCTCCTCCCTTTTTGTTGAGCCACTAGCCACTAGTTTTTTAGCTTCCTTAACTCTCCCCCTTTATTACCCTACTAGTTCCCTACCCTTCCTCCATTCCCTTTACGTGTTTTTCTTGTGTTTAGCCCCTTCTCTATGCATTCCTAGCAACATTGCCTCCCCTTCTCTTTCTTACAACAAATTTGTAACAATGTCACAAATGGGTTCTACTATCCCTTCCCCAAGCCCCAACACATGAGATCCCTATCCTTATATGGGAGCTCAATTTAGTGCAGAAGGATTTGCATATAGGTACAAAGAGCTCACTCATTTTGTTTAGAGGGAATTGGAAGTAAAGGAAAGTGAGGCCAGATGGAATGAATATTTTTATTTAACGTGCATGAGGAAGAATAAGTGGGGCAATGGGTTCTAAATATGGGTAACACTTGTTTGAGGAAAACCTAATATATGAAAATAGTAGCCATTTATTGATATCTATAAATGATAATACAAAAAGTGCTAGTAAAATGCAATGAAGTCCATGAAAAAATTCTTATCTACATTAACGTTATGCAACAACATGTAAACAAAATGAACAAACACAATTTCATTATTTGCTAATTTTTACGTTATAAATAACTTTTTATTAATTAAATATATCCTTAAATTATAATATCAAGAATAAATAATTATTGTCATACATATTAATTTTAAATGAAAAGACATTAATTTAATACAACAATCCCACTTGAACGTCAATTCAACTTCTAGAATTGGGATGTGATATAAGTGTTTTACATCACACTGGAAGTATATTATTATTTTATTTCTAAAATTTTTACATCGTAGTAAAGAATATGGAAATTTTTAATGGGATTTCAATAGAAGAAAAAGAAATAGAATGAGAAAAAACAATAGAATCTTTTTGAACTTAACCGGGATAAAAAAATGAAAATGGCATAGAACCCAGTTATGATGGTTCTAGCTTAAGTTAACCTTACCATATATAGAGAAAAATATTAAAACTGAACTAAATTTGGCGATGCAAGAAGTGGGATAATTATGAATTCAATATTGGTGCTTCCACATATACAATCTTCAAGTCAAGGTGGATTGTGTTAAATTCCCCTCCCTTTTATAATCCACGACCAGGTGTAGTAAATCATTTTATGTCTTGAAGCTAGTAATATTGCTTATTATGCCCCTGCTTCACAATGTATTCAGCTCCAAATGCAATTGTATATACAATCTTCAAGTCAAGGTGGATTGTGTTAAATTCCCCTCCCTTTTATAATCCACGACCAGGTGTAGTAAATCATTTTATGTCTTGAAGCTAGTAATATTGCTTATTATGCCCCTGCTTCACAATGTATTCAGCTCCAAATGCAATTGTAATCATTGGAGAGGACAAGGAAATTGACATAGAACAGGTGTTAGAAAGATATCTAGACATGATAATTGGTAAGTTTGCATGACCTAGTGAAATCACTTATGGGGGCCAATCTAACACAGGGCCTTTACGTTCAAATAACATTAGAGATTGTCTTAGAAGCTACACACGAAGCAAGAAACCATTATACTAGGAAGTGCTTCCAAATGAAAAAGTGCAAACTTCCAAATAAAAGTAATGGAAGAGATGGAAAATCAATAATTCTTCACAACTTCTCCAACAATACTCACCAGCATAGATCCATCTTAACCACAGATTTAACATGAGTAGAGAGGGATCAAGTTTCTTCAAGTGCAAATTTATTTGAGTGAAAAAAAAAAATATGTACTTTTTTATTTTTTAAATTGTACTTTTGAATTTTATAGAGATTACATAACAAGGTAATACATCAATATATTTAAGTATATTGTCAATATTAATTCATATTAAAATATTATATTCATAACCTATATTGGATATTTTATTTTATACAACATTAAAATATTTTTTTTTAACATTTTTTTCTATATATATATATATATATATATGAAATTGATATCACTTGTTAATGATATCACGTGTTCAAATATTTTTGAAAAGTATAAGTTTTAAACATTTTACTCGTATATATATATATATATATATATATATATATATATATATATATATCTTCTAGTTACTTTACATGAAATTATAGTAGGTCATATGAACAACTAATTAAATATGCATAGCAAATATTTTTCTCTTTTTTTATAACCAACATTGCTTTTCTATTTAGAGAATATTTTATTTTTATTTTAAGAGAGATGAACATACTTACACATTACCTTCACATTGGGTTGTAAAATGAGCCTCTCGGCTCAATGAAAAGATCAATGACATTCTTGTTTACACAAAAGCCTTGCAGAAAGGTGAGATGAAGCGGCTTCTGCAAATGTTGAGTACTTGTACAAATTCAAATATAAAGACGAACCAAAATTATTGGGATACAACATGGGAAAAGGTTAATCTTGTATGTTTGTATTGTGCATCTCATCATCAAAACATACAAACGCTCATATATTTGCATAGTTACAAATATTTTAGGGAGAATTTTATCAGTGTTGTTTTTATGGATGTTTGTAAAGAAATCACAAGGATCTTTGACCTCATTGGCTTGATATCATCGACCATTTTTGAAGCAAATTCCTTGGGATCTATTGGCATTCAAAGGTTAATCATTATTTTTCAGAGCATTGGTTGTGTGAAAATCCAGACAGTGGTTTTGAGGCTTTACTATAAAATATTCCATGAGTTGGTTGCGGATACTTAGAAAGCTCTTGGAGATAAAGATTGGTCTTTGGGAGGACTTTGTCACGAGTTAGGGTAAGGTCCTTCATGTTAAAGTCTAAAGTCCTACATGCCAAATTCCTCCCACGAAACGACCTTTGTCTCCAAAAGCTTTCCGAGTATACCAACCAATTCATCAAATATTTTATAGTAAAGTCTTCAAAAAATTCTCTTGATTTTCACATAATTGACATTTCGAAGCAAACCGTTCTAAAGAATTATGATTAACCTTTGAATGCCAATAGATCCCAAGGAATGTTTGATGATATCAAGCCAATTATGTCAAAGATCCCAAAGTAACACTACTAAAAATCTCCCTAAAATATTTGTAACCATGCAAACAAATAAGCGTTCGTATGATTTGATGATGAAATTCACAATATAGGCATAAAAGATTACCTGTTTCCATGTTGTACCCCAACAATTTTGGTTTTCCCTTATATGTGAATTTACACAAGGACCCATCGTTCATAGAAGTGGATTCATCTCACCTTCCTACAAGACTTTTGTGCATACATAAATGGCATCGATCTTTTCATGGGTGTGGTTGGGGAAGTTCTGGAAATTTATTTGATTTTCCATCTCTTCCCTCAACTCTATCTAAAGGGTTGCATTTTTCATTTGGAAAAACTTCTTGGCGTTAATGGTTTCATGCTTTGTGTGTAGCTTCTGAGATAGTCTCTAATGTTCTTCGATTCTAAAGGGCCTGTGTCAAATCGTCCCCCACGAGCAATCTCTGCATCATATGCAAACTCACCTATTATCATATTTAGATATTTTTTTGGCACTCATTCTATGTCCATTTCCCTTTCCACTTCAATGATTACAACAATAGATAGATATGAATACATTGTGAAGTGATTGTGTAATAACAAATTACGCAATATTACCAGCTTCAACACACAGAATAGGCTACATTAGAGAAGAATGCCATGGGAAAAACTATGGGTTGTCAAAACCCAAAGTCCAATAGTTTAAATTAACTTTATAATTTTATAGCTACAATTATAATTATTAATTTTTATTTTTATTTTTATAATTTAAATTATGTAGAAATTCAGGCCTCTTTTTATTTTATTTTATGCAAGTTAACTTAGTTAAACTATTTACATAACATAAGGACAAGAGCACCTTCCAACACAGTAAGCACCCTACATAAATTAATGGCATACGCATTGATGCATATCTATACCCTCCAACTTAACATCAAACAATGTATATATCTCAATAGTATACATCACTAGTTGGGGATGTGTAATTTTGTTTGTGCTCAATTTGGAGTTGACACGTTTTTTAAAAAAATAATTTAAATAAAAAAATGTCAATTATAATAAAAAGGTAGATGATTATGTTGAGATCAAACAAAGCACAACGGACAATAAAACTAATAACACACGCAACGTGAGATAAGAATGGAGAACAGTGGAGAACATAAGAAATAACAAACACTTCTATTAATCATGGAA
Organism: Pinus tabuliformis; assembly: GCA_031772625.1. Lineage (NCBI taxonomy): Eukaryota > Viridiplantae > Streptophyta > Pinopsida > Pinales > Pinaceae > Pinus > Pinus tabuliformis. The sequence continues at coordinate 1,494,463,583 of CM062820.1, read as the reverse complement.
GGCCTTGCCTTGGCTTGCATTCTAAGGCTTAGGTAGATACAAATTTTATAGATGAGCATAGCTCTGATAAGAATTAGCTAAATGTGAAATTCATGTGGGTGTTGTAGTAGATTCTGCTGCAGACGGCGTTGGTCATGGACGACGATACCTTTCGGCGTGGGTGGCGGTTAGTGACGGCTGAAAATGGCAGTGTGTCAATGTCGACGTTGGAGCAGTACGCGTCGATTTGTCTTCATGTTTAACATTCTCCCACTTGAAACCAAATAAGAGTCATGAATCAAATCACATTGAGTCCTACCATGCCTCTACATAACTCATGTTTATTTCTTGATAGAATCTTAGTGAGCATATCAGCAGGGTTCCTATCTGTATGGATTTTTTCCAAGGATAATTGTCCTTCCTCCAACACATGTCAGATCCAATGGTACCTTAAGTCAATGTACTTGGTTTTTGAGTAAAATGTTGGGTTTTTCACCAAGTGAATGGCACTCTGACTATCATAATATAACTCATATTAGTCCTGCTTTATCCCTATCTCTCCTAGGAAATCATTGCATCCCCAACATCTCTTACAAACCTCTATTACAGCTATGTACTATGTGTATGTTGTAGAGAGAGCTACTATTCTTTGCAGCCTTGACACCTAAGATATTGTTGCTCCTGCAAATGTATACAAATAACCTGTAGTGGACCTTCTCGTGTCAATATCTCCAACCATATTTGCATTTGTAAATCCTACAAGAACAGTGTCATTATGGATAAAACATAAACAATAATGACTAGTACCCTTGAGATACCTCAAAATCCATTTTACTGCTTGTCAATGTTGTTTGCCTAGATTGGCGAGGAACCTGCTCACTACTCCCACTGAATATGCAATGTGTAGTCGTGTACATACCATGGCATACAACAAACTGCCCACTGTTGAAGCATAAGGAATCATGTTCATCTCTTCCTTCTCTTTGTCATCACTAAAACATAAATCAGTACTCAGCGTGAAGTGAGTTGCAAGGGGTGTACCAACCGACTTGACATTCTTCATATTAAACATATCAAGCACCTTCTTGATATATTTTTCCTGTGACAACCACGACCTTTTGTTTTTCATATCATGCATGATCTTCTTTCCCAATATCTGTTGTGCTGGACCCATCCTTCATTGCAAATTTGTTGCCCAAATCTTTCTTCAACCTATTGATCATATTCTTATCATGCCCAACAATCAACATGTCATCCACATATAACAATAATATGATATACTTTCCTTGATCATACCTCTTGATATAGGCACAATGATTAGCTTCCAACCTATGAAAACCATGTTCCAAAATGAATGAATCAAATTTCTTGTACCATTGTCGAGGTGCATGTTTCAACCCATAGAGTTCTTCAACCTACAAACAAGTTCTTCTTTGCCTTTTTCCATGAAGCATTATGGTTGCTCCATATAATTTCTTCCTCCAATTCACCATGAAGGAAAGCAGCGTTTACATCCTAACTATTCACATTCTAAGCCTAAAGCATCAACAAGACCAAAATGACTCTAATGGATGAGATTTTAACAATAAGTGAGAAAATCAGTGAAGTCAATACCTTCTTTTTGGGCAAATCCTTTTACCACCAGCATTGCTTTATACCTCTCATTGTCGTCACCTTCATGCTTAATCCTATAAACCCATTTGTTTTGTAGAGTCTTTCTACTTTTTGGGAGATTTACCAACTCCCAAGTTTTATTTTCTAGCAAAGAGTTCATTTCTTCCTCCATTAATTTATTCCATTCTTTATTGTGTTCAACTTTACAAGCCTCTTGAAAACAATTACGCTCACCTTCATCAGTCAATAAAGTACAGTTTGAAAGAAGATACCTTTATGAAGAAGGCTTATAAGGCCTAGAAGATCTGCGAACCAACTGTGGTGGTGGATTATCAAGTTGTATCCCCTGTAAAGTTTCCTACAAGATTCTTTCTTCTTGATGTTCATTACTTTCCACTTGTTGTCCTTCCTGCTCTTGAATTTGTTGTCCATTTGATTGCATTGGTGGGATGTCTTCATGCTGCTCTTCTAACCCGTGAATAATTTTCTTGACCTCCAACTCACCTACAGTCCTATTAAACATTTCTATCTCATTAAATATAACATCTCTGCTTCTAATAATTTTATGTTTGACTGGTTCCCATAGATGATAACCAAATTCTTCATTCGGATATCCAAAAAAATGCATTTCATAGATTTATCATCTAGCTTAGTTCTAGTTTCTTTGGGAATATGTATAAATGTTTCACATCCAAAGATTTTCAAGTGATAATTCAACATCTTATCAGTGCAAACTTCTTCAAGGATACCCCCATCCAAGGTTGTAGTTGGAGATCAACTTATAAGGTAGTAAGTTGTCCTTACATCTTTTGCTCAAAAATGCTTCTCTAAACCAAAATTGGACAACATACTTCTCACCTTTTCCATAATGGTGTGATTCATCTTTTCTGTAACACCATTTTGTTAGGGAGTACTAGGCACCATCTTCTCATGTTTTATGGCAAATATGTTGCAAATATTCTTTAAATGCATTTGAGCAATATTCTCTACCATTATCTGTTCTCAAACACTTGAACAATTTGTTAGTCTCTCTTTCAACAACAACATGGACTTTTTGAAATATTTCAAACACTTCAGTTTTATTTTTCATATGGTAGGGCCCAAACCTTCCTAGATGCATCATCCATAAACATTATAAAACATGATGCTCTTCCTAATGACTTTATGTTAATAGGCCCAAACACATAGTGTATCAATTCTAACACATTTTTCTTTTTGTCATGGTCACCTTTAAGGAATGAAACTCTTCTTTGTCTACCACATATACAATGCTCACAAAGATCAAGAATATTAGATTTCAAACCTAGCAATAAATTTTTACCAACAAGGATTTTTAAGCCCTTCTCGCTCATGTGACCCAAACACTTATGCCACATATCTGCCAAAATTCCTTCTTTTGTGACAACAACTAACTCTGATTTTCCTATCATTGCATTCAATATATATAATGTTCATGTCTTTGGTCCTTTGGCCATGACCAATGCTCCTTTGCTAATTTTCGAACCTCCTTTTCCAAAGCTTTTGGAATAGCCTTCATCATCCAGCGGTCCCATAGAGATCAAACTCATGCACATTTCTGGTACATGTCTAACATGTTTCAACAATATATCTTGGTCATCCTTCATCTTGATCCGGACATCTCCCACTCCAACAATACTGCAAAAGTGATTATTCCCCAAATGCACTCTACCATAATCACCAAGATTATATGCAACAAAACTATCTTTACATGGGGTTACATTGTGAGATGCCCCAAACTCAAGGATCCAATCAAAGCCATTGCTAGATGTATATAAACATGCATCTTCTACTAAACCAGTAAATAACACATCACCATTTGTGACTACAACAATAGTCTCACCTTCATTTGTGTTGGATGACTTGTGATTTGTACTCGTCGATCTCTGATCCTTTTGTCCTTTCTTCCAGACAACATTCTTTATTCATGTGCCCAGGTTTGCCACAATCAAAGCAGATGATCCTGTAGTCTCAAATTCATTTGTGTTGGATGAGTTGTGATTTGCACTGGTCAGTCTCTAATCTTTTTGTCCTTTCTTTCAAACTCAACATTCTTTCTTCAAGTGCCCAAATTTGCAACAACGAAAGCAAATGATCCTGCCGCTCCTTGATTTCGATCAGCCTCTCGATCTTGATCGCCCTTGTCGGCCACAATCAATTCTCCTAACACAATCAACTAAAGCTAGAACTTATCCTCCTTAGTTTTCTACAATTGACTTGTGTCACAACTCATCATTCATTAAATTGCAACCAATATCATCAAACTTCAGGGTTCCTACAAGTGTTGAAGTACTCATCGCTGCAATTAAATTTTTTCAATTGTCTAGCATAGATCACATTGACAAAATGGCTCTAATTTCATCATCTAATATGATTTTATTCGAAACAAGTTCACTAGTAGTAATAATATTGAATTCATTCAAGTGCTCAGCAATTGAAGCATCCTCCTTTATTTTGAAATTTTAAAACTTCTTCATCAATAACACTTTGTTTGATATCGTGTTCTTCTATAAATCATGGAGCTTCTTCCATATTTTTTTTGTTGTCTTTTCTCAAGACACATTGAAATACACATTCTTTGCTAGATATTTGCAAATTGTTACAATAATCTTTCTATCTAGCTTATTCCACTTTTCATCTGTCATCGTTGTACCCTCAATTAGCAAATATTGGTCCTTTAAAATCAGTGTATTCTCAATCTATGATTTCCATAAAACAACTTTTCCATGTCAATTAATGCAACTATCTCCATTCTTAATAAAATTGACATCCAAACAATAAAACTCTACTTATAAAATAAAACTTTAATTAAAATTAAACGTCAAAATTAATTTCCTTTTTAAAAATGATTTATATGTTGACTCCTTGCTTTTTTTTCCCTTCAAAATCCAAACTCTTTGAAACTTTCTTATTTTTTCATGATACTTATAAAATATCCACCACTTAATAAAACATATACCACGTTTCACTTATATAAAACGTTGAAGAGCGCTGATCACAAATTCTAAAACAAAGGGATGAAAGTCATAAAGTTCGAATTGTACACCGTTGTCTCGTCAATTATTTCACAACTATACTTGTCAAAACCACATTTGACCTGAATTACTGACCATTCTCCTTTGTTACTATTTGAGCAAGGCGGCCATGCCATTTCCCAGAGTTGTAACGGTGGTATCGGAGACAGCTGAGGATTCGCCCATGTACCACTTCTTGACCATGGCAGCTACGTTCTCATTCTCCACCACAATCTTCGATAACTTGTTTTCCTCCTTCCCCTTTGAAAGGAAGCTCAACATGGACTTTGAAAGTTCCACGTGCACAAAAATAAGCCTGACTCTCACACACAGCAGGCACGGTAGGCGCCACACAATTACGCTCCCAGTTCGACCCTCCGCAGGTCCCACAGCTGCACCAAAAAAACACAACAGCCGGCTCGCTCTCCACTGCAAATCCGTCTGGCAGATCTCCCTTCAAAGGGATTCACAGCAGGACAACCATGCACAATGCCCTCAAATAACAGTCGTGAAGCGTTGCTGCCATGGATAGATAAGCACACTTCGTAACTTGGTTCTGATATCAGTTATTGATATCAGAACAGCACAGTAGGCAATAAAACTAATCACAGACACAACAAAAGAAATAACAGATTTTAGAAATAACCTAGGAAACCGGATTCGTCCTAAACCCCCTGCGAATCCCGAATCCGACACGATTCGGTCCGGATTCGTGTCCAAATCACAGGACACGTCGTGTCCGTTTCAGACACGTCGTGTCCGTTTCAGACACGTCGTGTCCGAGGGCGTGTCGCGATTTTCAGGGGCGTGTCGCGATTTTAGGACACGTGTCCGGTTTCTAGGACTCGCTAAGCTCAGCGCGGGTATGAAAAGGGCGCGTTTGCTCATTAATATTTTCATTTGGTAAGTGATTTGTGATGTTACAGCAAGTAGAGCATTTTGGCAGCTTCATAATCAAATCTAGGCCCTAGTATTGATATGCTATTCATGGTAATGTTAAATTCTTAAAGTAAAAGTGACATTATCCTTAATCTTCATTTTCATCCTTTTACTTAAATTTTTAACATTACCATGAAATGACTCAGGATGTTTGAGAGTGGTTCCGGCCTCATTGGATTTCATATGGAGAAAGTAGAATTTTAGATTTCATTCAAAATCCAGCAAACTTATCAGTTTTTCAGGATTTTAGGATTGGGGGATTGCAATGTTTCCATTGAATTTTTTCATGTATTAGGGTATGGAACTTGTATTTAATCAAGAGCACCAAACCAAGAGCTTCTGAATATGTCGCTCCCGCTCCCGTTTTCGCTCTCGCTCCCCGCTTTCGCTCCCGCTCCCAAGTAACACTGTTCCTGATGATATGGGTCTGGACACCATTGTTGAGTTGGCATTGGCCAACATGGATCTCAATGATCCAGTGCTAGACCCTGTTAGATTTGATGACTTAGAGGGGTCAGCTTCCATAGCAGCAGAGGCAAAGGCGACTATGGTGGGAGGACGAGGATGTAGAGGAGAGCAGTGGGGACCATGATGATGGGGACAGTGATGCTGATTCTGACATTGATGCCTTGAGGCTTATATACCTGTAGTTGTTTTATATTTTCTATTTCTATTTGCCATTGGCATTGCACCAACACTACCTATGTAACACATTTTGATTTGATGACTTAATGAGAAAACTACAGTTGTCAGTGTGTTTATCTTACTATCTTGTAGTTGTAAGTTGTCTTTCAGTTATGAATTATGAATCATGATTTAAATTTTTAATAGATTTATCATTTATGTGACCAGTACCACTGACATTTATTTGAATTTTGTATGTACTATGCATGCTAATAGCTATAGATGAAGATCTATGTTTGAAATCAATAAATTTGTATCATTAATTAAAATTTGTGTAAGAAATATGATAATATCTAATTTTTAATATATATATATATATATATATATATATTTTAAATATATTATATATATATATATATATATATATATTTTTTTTAATAAAATAATATATAGCGTGTCCTAAGGTGTCCTGTTCCGGGGGGTCAGCGTGTCCCAACTCCGACACCACGAATCCCGAATCCTACGTGTCCCGAATCCCCGTGTCAGGTGACTTAGGAAATAACAGATTTTATATATCAGGGAAGGTTTTGCCTTGGCTTGCATTATAATGCTCAAGACAAATACAAATTTATAGATGAGCACAGTGCTGATCAGAATTAGCTACATGTGAAATTCATGTGGGCGGTGTGGTAGATTCAGCGACATGGTAGATTCATGGAAGGTCTTGCTTTGGCTTGCATTGTAATGCTCAGACAAATACAAATTTATAGATGAGCACAGAGCTCATAAGAATTAGCTACATGTGAAACTCATGTGGGCAGTGAGGCACAGAGCTGATAAGAATTAGCTACATGTGAAACTCATGTGGGCAGTGAGGTAAATTCAGGTACATGGTAGATTCAGCTGCAGACAACATCGGTCGTGGACATAGACACCTTTCTGGGTGGCAGCTGACGACGGTGAAGTGTTGTCTTGGACTTGGAAGCAGTAGTTTGGCTTCAATTTTAACAAATTATACATATTTGGTTAAAAGCATTATAAAACATTAATAACTTCATTCTCATTGCACAGTTTCAATTTTAACAAATTATACATATTTGGTTATTTTTAATTAAAAGCATTATAAAACATTAATAACTTCATTCTCATTGCACTCATTTGCTTCATTGTTAATCTTACAATCCAATATGAAAAAAATGTACATTTTGATTCATTGTTAATACAGTCTAATATGAAAAAATGTGGCAAAAATATTTTATTTCCACTTTTGGAATTGTAAATAAAATATTTTCTATATTAAATAATATAATTTTATAGAAATAAAATAATTAAAATTTAAAATAAAACAAAACTTATATTTCCTTTATAAATATTTAAATAAATTATTTGATGTAGATATTAATTAATATATTTCAATATGAACTCTAGAGAAAGTTAATGTTGATCTTAGTAATATATTTCAATATTTCAATATTAAACAATTGAGAAAGTTAATGTTGATCTTAGTAATATATTTCAATATTTCAATATTAAACAATTTAAAGAATTAAAAGTTACAAATGGACAAAAAAACACTAGATTGGAGTTGTTTTAGTGCGGCTCTTTGAACTTTCAGGTGCCAAAATCTGATAGAAAAATTTGAGTGCCAGAATCTGGTAGAAAAATTTGAGGTGAAATCTTGATTTGTGTTATTTAAACTCTTTTTTTAACTGCATATTTGGATTCAGCACATTAAAAAAACCTATGACACTTTGATTGTGTGCATTAACCATCAAGCTTTTGATTTCAATAAAAGTCACAAACTCCTTTATATAAATCTATAGGGAGTTGTCTTTAGTGCGACTTTTTGGTAGTTTTCAAGTGGGTTTTTCCGGTCAAATTTCTCTAAAATCCGGCAGCAATCAAGATTGATGGTTAATACACACAATTAAAGTGTCATAAGGGTTTTTTTAGTGTACTTTAGTGTACTGAATCTAAATACCCAGTTAACAAATGAGTTTAAATAACACAAATCAAGATTTCACCTCAAATTTTTCAACAGAATTCCAGCACCAAAAAGTCCAAAAAATCACACAAACAACTTCTTATATAAATCACTAATTTATCGAACATTAAAAAAAAAAAAAATTAAAGTGTATCTCTGTTTCCAAGTTTTACATTTTAAAAAAAAAAAATATATAATGAAATTTGATCCTCTCACTTTTAATACTTTTAATAAATCCATGGACCCATATAAATTTAATATAGTCTATAAAATCCTCAAGTTTTCCCCTAAGATCTCTATATCCATCCTCCCCTGCATCAAAATGTATATCATGCCCAATATAGTCTATAAAATCCTCAATTTCTCCCCTAAGATCTCTATATCCATCCTCCCCTGCATCAAAATGTATATCATGCCCAACAAAATAGAGGGGCATGCAGCGGACAGTGCAGGGGGCATACATATAGCAAGTGCGGCGATGCTTTCCCATGTAACATGCATAAATCTTATGCATGCCATGATGGTCACATGGGTTTCATTAAAATTGGGCACAGGGTTTCATGGACGCATAGACTCATTGTAACTGATAAAGTCAAACATCAATCATATTTCATGTGCCAGCTGAGAGCTGGGTTTTACATCCCCACAAATCTATTTCTCCATGAGTAATTATGCTTTTAAAAATAAAAAAATATCAGGAGACAACAATAGCTGACAGGAGCTACTAAGCTTGTTTCCTCCAAACCTGCCCAGTACACCAAGTCAAACCTGTACTCCATAAGGGATCATTTAACTTAAAAGTAAGACAGCTCAAAGATTGAAAAAAAAATATATATAAATGAAGCAAAGTAAAAATAGTGAATGTAAAGATAGATATTCCAATATTGCTAAATCTAGGATTAATAAAGACCTTTAAATTAAATCAGGCAAAGTGCAGAGAGTGAAAACAGAGAGTTAGGGTTTGAAACAGTTTTATACCAGAGCAGCTCAATAGATCTGTGATAATATGGATCTATGCAATTTCATCTGGGTATCAATATAATTATTCGCCCTGCATATAAGCAGGATTAAGCAAAACCGATCAAAATATAACAAAATTCAAAAAATATATATGAAAAATAAAGGAGGTTTGGATTTTGAAATAGTTTTGATGCTGGAGGGCTTGCAGCTCAATAGATCTTCAATAATATGGAACTATGTTATTTCATCTGGACACTAAATTCTTCACCCTCATCAGTGTAATTAGGATAAAACAAAACCGATCAAAATAAATCAAAATTCCAAATAAATAAAAAACCAGATCGACATATTTCTCAATAGACCTGAGACAATGTGGGTCCACACTATTTCATACAAACACCAATTTAATAATTTAACCTGTTTGAGCAGGATGAAGCAAAACATATCAAAATAAAACAAAATGATAAAAAACCAACAAACTAATAAAAAAAAAACAAATAAACAAACAAAGCAGATGGACACAGTTTTCAATAGAACTGAGACAATATAGATCCATGCTATTTCATATAAACACCTATTGAATTCTTCACCTTGCATGTGAGCAGGATCAAGCAGAACATATCAAAATAAAGTGAAATTCTAAAAAAGGCAAATCGAAACATTTTCTACACCTCCAAGCTCTTAATACTCAATAAATCTGACATAATATGGACCCACGCTAGCCTATCTGGACATTATATTGATTCAGGGTGTTAAAGTAGAGAAAATACCCAATTGGACAGAGGCATTTGCAATAGCTGCTTCTACTCGATGAGACATACGATTCCCAATTCTGTGCAACCAAAGGCGAGGTATTATTGTTGTCTGGACCCCGGGGGCTATGAACAGCATAAGTGATCTTGAACCACCGAGGTCCCGACGACAATCACACATTCGCTTCATCTTCTGACTCCAGATCAACCAGCGGCATCCAACAATATAGAAGAAGATCAAATCAAAAGATAATATCACCCTCTGAAATCGTAGGTAAAGTGCTCATCCTGGTTAGGGTTTCAGAAGGACAAACTCACTCTCAAACCGTTTTGAATTTGAACAATGGGGCACAGAAAATACCCACATGGACAGAAGCCATTCCCCACATAACTCAAGCTTTTCCCTTCTGTGATTCTGGCTTGTCCAGAAATACTCACAATTCATCCAAACCAAAGCGTAGGTGCTCTTCTGGACGGGTCAAAGCGTCGGTGCTCTTCTAGACGGGGTCACCATGGTTAACTGAGCCCCGGTAAATAAACCATTGTAGCCTTCACTATAAAAACGCCTTCCCTTCCACTCCATCCGCCTCGACAGATGCGATCTTCTTGAATATAAATGTGAAATTGCAAACCCTAATTAGGGTTTTGATTGTACATTTCTTCGTAAACCCTAATTAGGATTTTGATTGTACATTTCTTCGTAAACCCTAATTAGGGTTTGGGGTTGGATACTATGCAGCTCAAAGTGGTAGTATAAGAGAAGATTTAAATATAATATGTCTATTGATTTTGTGGTGATAAATATTCTGAAAAATAGCCCAGAAAAAGAATGGATTGGTGTATTTGCGGTTGGATACTATGTAGCTCAAAGTGGTAGTATAAGAGAAGATTTAAATATAATAAGTCTATTGGATTGATGTATTTGGGGTTGGATACTATGTAGCTCAAAGTGGGGTTGGATACTATGTAGCTCAAAGTGGTAGTATAAGAGAAGAATTTGTGGTGATAAATATTTTGAAAAATAGCTAATAAAAAGAATGGATTGATATATTGATGTGAATATTGTTTAAGAGTAGATTATTCTTTTCTAATTAAATTTTAATATAGTAATAGAAATAGTTATAATTGGCTTAGGTCTATTTTAATCTTGAATTTATCAAGCATCGAAAAAGATCAAATTTCTCAAGATGGAAACCTCTTTTTTGAGTGCAAAACTTGAGGAAAGGTTTGCACCTCGAGAGATTTGATCCCTCCTGGCATTTGATAGATATGGGGTTAAGATGGATCTAGGTTGGTTATATAATACTATATAATATCTATATTTGTATCTATGTGTCTCTTTCTTATTCTTTCTCTCTATCTCACCCCCTAAACATGCACACTCTTTCTCCATATCTATCTCTCTCTCTCTCTCTCTCTCCCCACATTTCTCCTTGTATGTTTTTCTTCTTCCCTCCCTCTCTCTTCCCCTCTAACTCCATCTCTTGCTCCTTCTCTCTCTCGAGTCTTCTATCTCTTCCTTCCTCTCTACGTCATTCTATCACACCTCCCTTTGTCTCTCCCCCACATTACTCTCTCTCTCTTCCCTCTAACTTTGTCACTATCTCCCTCCCTCTCTCCTTCTCTGATCCCAGTAAACTGACATCCTAAAAATATCCCATGTGAACCTATGAGTTATACCCACATAACCTCCAAAGTGAAGCAAGGTTACACCCTTTAATACATTCGGAATTAAAATTAATTAAACACCTATTCACTTAACCTTAATAAATCTCCATCAAATTATTGGAACCCAAAACAATAGAAAACCTGACTATACACCCGATCAACGAAAAACAAAGACATCACTTGTCAACAAACCCGGTCCCACTTCAAATGCATACAGCCGGAACTCAAATGGATTTAACCCGCGTTGATAACATATTGGATCCGACTTTTCCACAAATATGATCGGATTAATTTTTCGCCATTGATCTTACCCTTTCAATCCGACAGTTGATGATACACCTGATCAACAAAACTAATCGTTGATCCTCCACCGTTTGATCAAGGCACACTTGATCCAACAGTCATCAGCGATATTGGACGAGCTACTTGCGCAATGTTTAACCGCCCTTACGGAGCCGATAAGGAATATAAATCATTGATCTATAAATGTTCGGGTCCAATTTTGAAATTAAACTTCGATCACTTTATGACCTGATATCTGTTGGATATAAGAGGCCATCAAATCTTTGGTTTGCGGGACTTCAACTAGCACATGGTTTAAAAACGGCTTAACCCCTGCAGTTGACTGTGACCTAAGAGTTGAATATGAGATCGACGGCTAGGAGCGAGTGCAGGACTTTAGCCACGATCAAGAAAATCCGTACTCTTCTACCCCCACAGTTGTTGATCACCGTCGGATCTGTCAGCCTACGGACGGTCCTAACTTAATTTGGGGTTCTTCACGAATTTAACAGGTTCCGCCAAGACTTAGCACTTCTGCCAAGTTAGTCAGTCTCTAAACTATATATTTCGGTTTCTTAAAACGTATCCAGGCTCTTAATTGTTCACTGTAATTACAGAGGTTTCAGCCTACGATCTATGAAACCAATCACATAACAAAAGATCACGCAAAAACAAGCTTTGTACACAAACTCCTTTTGTTCATAATAGTATTTACATAATGTACAGAACATCTCGTGCTCTGATCTGTTCTCTCTTCACTATCTAACCTCTGTGTAACACACTCTACCTATTCTAACACACTCAATACTGAATTACACAAGAAATACACAATCCACACTGTATTTGTATTGATAATTATTTACAGAAGAAACAGACGCACTCGACTATTTCAGTTCTTCCCTCGCTCATCCATCCTATCTTTCCATCTGAATCTAACCTCTCACTCATTCCAAAAGATTACAATTTATACAAAATGTGGATTCATGAACCCATTTAGTTCACATCCAGAAATCTCTCATTCTTCCCTAAAGAATCTCTTCACTCCACTCTTTTCTCAAACAAATGCTAATTTAAGCTTTCACATCCCTCATATCCTATTCAAACCAGATAATCTAACTGCTAGGCCTGATCTCCACACAGGGAGGATCAATCAGCCACTTATACCCTTTTCTTCTTAGATTTTGACAACAAATAAAACACTCATACATTTAAATTAATAAAATTAACTAATCTCTTGTCTTCCAACCCTTTGTTAGCCACAAAATGTGATCATACCATCACATTGCTGACTATGTCTAAATGCTCCTGCATTAGACTCCCAAAGTTGAAAGTTTTCATGACCTCATGGTCATGTGTTTCTTCTGTCGATCATCCAGTATCCCAATCTTTACTTTGTAACTGGTCATTACTTCCATCATGTTGTTGATTCATTTCTTCTGCGTCTGTCACTTCTGTTCTTCCAAGATTCCAAATCTTATGTTGTTGTTGTCCACTTTCATTGTTGATACAATTTTTTTTTGTTAATTTCTCTTCCTTGTTGTCTCTCTTCTTAACTGACTTCATCTTCCACAGTTTCTCAACTTCCTCTTTACAATTTTTTCTTTCTGAACTCCACTAACATTTGTCTGTTGTACATTCTCCCTTGCCATAGAAATTATGAAATTTCTGTCCAATTCTTCTTCACCTCTTTCATTTACGAATTGTTGCTTGTACTCTACAACTTTCCTTTCATTATCATTATAAATAATCTCCCCCTTTATCTTATCAGGTTCATTTAATAACTTTTCCAGTAATTTGAATCTTCCCTCATCTCCAATAAGCATATCATTTGCATATGACTCCTCTTTCCTATAAAACCGAATTTCTGCCATAATTATCAGATTTAAAGTTACTATGGATTTCTGTCACCACAGATAACTCTGCCATCAAGTCCTTATATTGATCCTCTGCAAAATTTATAAAATTGTCAATAAACTTCATTTGAGCACTTTCCTGTTCATTACAAAATATTCCCTGTCTTGACACAAAAATGTCATTCAACAATTCAAGAATTAAATTATCCTGAGATATATCATTGTGAAGTATCCTTTCATCTTTTGTACAACTAATTAATGTTGTTTGATCTTCACCTACAACAGAAACAAAATTTTGGTTTTCGAAAGCTTCTTCATGGTTTACAGATTCACAAAAATAATCCACTTTAAAATCACAGAATTCCTGAACTTCTGTATTTGTCAAAATCATCATACACTCCTTCACATTTTCCACACTGTCTGGAGTTTTTACTGAAGATACTTCATTCGAATTATCATCACAAATTTCCATTCGTTTGTCTTTAGTTTCCTTAATCATGACAATTTCTTTGTCAATACCATCATTCTCAAAAGTATTAAATACATGCTCAAAATATCCTTCTATTTCAACTATTTCCTCAAACAGTTTCACTTCTTCATCAACATGCATAAGCACATTGTCCAATTGTTGTTCATCACCTGTCAAACCTGAAAATATACACATCATGTCAGTTTCAAAAATACAAGGCTCTTCATCTGAACTCTCATTGACTAGACCTTCATGCTCCTTTGAACTATTTAGATAGTTCACTAAGTTATTGAGAAATTCTTCCTCAACATCTCTGATTTCCTTTTCATCAAAGAAAACTCCTGGGACTGCAGCTCCTTGACTTTGCTTGACAATTTCATCATAAGTTTGCATAACATCCCCTTGTCTTTCACAATTTTCTCCAGCACTCAGTTTATCCAAATAAGACAACAATGTCTCCTTCTCTTCTATGATAAGACTTTGATCTTTCAAAGATTTCCTTGACTTAACTTCTTCGGTTGAGTTCTCTGTTTCAGCTTCGCTTCTCTTCACTTCACAACCCTGCAATGCACTAGCTTCTCTCTCTCTGTCTATTTTCCATTGGTTTTCTATCCATGTTAATATTCCTTCTAACATGATCAAATAAGCTTTCACTAAGAGAAAACACAACCATTTACTCATACCTTTTAATTTTCTCCATCAATCGAAGTCTTGAAAGTCTTCATGCATCTCTCCCCTTCATCACTGTGTCTCCCTCTCTCTCTCTTCCCCTTCTCTCCCTATCTCTCTCCTCTCCTCTTCTCTCTCTTTCCTCATCTCCTCTCTCCCTCATTCTCTCCCCATCTCTCCCTTGTCACTCTTGTTGAAAATAGCAACAAGAAATGCTAAAAATAGAAATGATAAATGTTGAGCCCTAAAACTACCTCTCTTCTACATACTTTCCTAGACCTTTTTCCCCTCACCAGTGCCTCATAAGCTATCAAAGATCATTGCATATTGATTATAAGAGTGCATTTAAGTGGTTTTCTAACTATATTTTTGTGTTTGCTATTTGACTTAGATTTTGTTCATCAGCTGCGGAATGCAGCCACTTTCCGCAACTAACTCGTGATTCCGCAGCTGTTTTTATTGATCTATAGGTTACAGGTGTCGGCAAGTAAAACGAGGCACGTGGGCAGTTCAGGAATGATCTGGACATGGACCAGGTCCTATCTGTTCAGCCAAATTCGTAAAGGAAAGCCTTGGTCAAACGATGGTCAAATAAGGAGTCCTACAACAAACAGGTCTCTGTTTTCAGCACGTGAAAGGTCCGAGACCGTTCCTAGATCCGTGGATCCCTTTTGACAGTTGTAGACCGTCTCCACGACGCAAATCCAACATCCACCTTTTGTAGATTGAATGATCATGGCAACCAAGACGCTAAGCTCATGGGTTCTATCTTTTACGTGTCCTCTGCTGAAGGTTTCTCACAGAAAAATAGTTATGTAATTTCCTCTATAAATAACGCGTTTGCAAACGCATGTAGCTAGTCTTGATATAGTCTTGCTGTTAGTTTATATACTGTTGTCGTAGCATTAGTCCTGCTGTTGTAACGAGAGGATACTTCCTCTGTTTTGCAATATAAAGACTCTGTTTCTTATGACTGTGTGAGCGTAATTTTGGATTGACAACGTATTAACCAAGGCCGTGCAGAGGGCCCCTGCTGGCTGAGGTTTTGTTTCTTTATTTCTGTAAAGTCTTCATGTATCGTTTTCTTATTTCCATTGTAAATATTTCATAGCTTGTTCACCTGTATATATTTCATAATTCATTTATGGTGTTAATGTTTCATCCATGTACATGATTTTCCAGCATTATATATTTTTGCTAACACTGATCAGTGTGTTTCAAATTAGGTTATGCTCGAGCGTTTTCATATAATTTTTTTTGCATCAGATAGGGACATGAGATTGGTTTCTCTGTTGGCTTTGTTTTTTTAGCTTTTCAATTTCAGTTATGCTTTGATTTTAGTCTTATTTATTTGTTGTTGTTAGCTAGCTTAGATATCAAATTCTTCATGTCATTTGACGTTATCTCCAGAGCCATGGCTTAACCCCGAAAAGCTACTTGGCGAGCTATCAGATTATAAGTGAAGTCAATTGATCTTACTTTCATTAGTTTGCAATTTTTGGTTTGTTTGAGTGCAATAGTTTAACTTTTATTTATGTATTTAGATGAGCAACAGAGAGTGATTTCATGATCAATGTTTCATCATTTGTTTGATTTGAATAGCTGCACATTTATATTCCTGTTCAAGCACTAATTTTATCACTAGTATGTTTTGAGATCCTTTGAAGTGTTAAGCTCTGGAAGTTATCATAAGGGACATAAAACCTTGTCTTAAATCTATATCCATACTTGCCTTCTAAAGAATTCTTAAAACTTAGGAATAGGATTTCCATTTGCATTAGGAAACAAACAAAGACAAAACCCCAAAACAAAATAAAATTGAAAACAATAAAAAAAAAAGTAAGAAAGAGGTTGTCTTGCAGATATAGTGCACCACACTTCATCAATTTACAACTCCCGGATTGATAATTAATGTAGCAATTTAGGACATACTAAATTGACTAAACATTTTTGGCGCCGTTGCCAGGGAAGTGTAACTAGGTAGCCGATCTCTTACATAAAAAAAAAAAAAGAGAAGGAAAAAAAGAAGAAGAAGAAGAAGAAGAGGGAAAATTGATAACTTCTTGAAGTATGCTCTCCTCTTGCACATAGTGTGATCTGGAGGAACAGAAAAGAAAGTCATTAGTTCAATAATTTCTTGAGTATGCTCTCTTTTTGCACCTAGTGTGATCTGGAAGATCAGAAAGAGAATTATTAGCCTGACTAAAAAAAATAAAAAATAAAAAAATGACATGCATAGAGCAAGAGATTCTAGGGGAAGGTTCATAGCTAGGGCCAAAAGTTCAACTTTCACAACTCCAGCTACTTCAAGGCATAGACAAGATACACCTCCATCCCAGACTCATGCTCCCAGCCTTACGATTCCTGGAATTCAAGGGGCAGCAGTTGAATTAGAAGACTCTCCCAGATTATCTATTAAATCTGATCTAGGAGAAGAACCTTTCTTCACTTCTACAGGGGAACATATTGTAATCAAAGAAGTAGAATCACCTGAAGAAGAAGGAAAGGGAGAAACTCTCTCTCGTCAGCCATTAATAGAAGAACCAGAAGACACCGAG
Source organism: Pinus tabuliformis (assembly GCA_031772625.1). Classification (NCBI taxonomy): domain Eukaryota; kingdom Viridiplantae; phylum Streptophyta; class Pinopsida; order Pinales; family Pinaceae; genus Pinus; species Pinus tabuliformis. The sequence continues at coordinate 1,494,446,200 of CM062820.1, read as the reverse complement.
GAAACTATCATGACAGAAGAAGTAGTAGATGGATTTGGAGGAGGGGGTAGAGGTAGAGGAAGAGGAAATAATGGAGGTAACAATGGAGGAGGTAGAGGTAATATTGGGGGAAATAGGGAAGGAGATGACTCATTTGGATTCCCTATAGCTGATGAGGAAACCCACACAACCATGAAAAATATTTCACCATCTGTCCTCCCAAACTTTTATGGGTTGCGAAGTGAGGATCCTAAAACATTTCTATTTGAGTTTGAAGTCTTTTGCCGAACCGATGACTATATGGAAGACTCTCAAAAACTCAAACTGTTTCCTTCAACATTGAAAGGAGCCGCTTTGAAATGGTTCATGAGATTAGTCACTCAATTTATTAGGACTTGGAATGATATGAAACAAACATTTTTGGATAGATACCTGGATTATTGTATGCCCGCCAATCATAAGGATGAGGTATTCAAAATGATGCAAAAAGAAGATGAGAACTTGGAGGATTTACTTGAAAGATTTCAATACAACTTAAAGAGAGCGAAAATGAGTAATTTAGACGAGGAAACCTTGAAAGCCCTTCTATTGAAAGCCATTAGAGATGAATGGATAGATATTTTAAACAAGATGGGGAAGGGAGACATTTCTCAACTTCCACTTCATGACATAGCAGAACTATGTGTTCATCTCTCAAGGGGAAAATCTAAAACTAGAAAAGGGCCTAGAGATCCTTCTCTTATTAGAGCAAACAAATTTGCAACTGGATCAGTAAGTAGGGCAGAGATTGGCAATATGCTTGATGAGTTCAAAACTGATATTCTAGCGAACCTTAGTGAACAACTAGACACCCTTAAAATTCAAAACAAGCAGAAACCAGAAGCTGATGCCTTGGCCATCTTTTGCCCAAAATGTAGAAAGAAACATGCTCTAAGGGAATGTCCCTTGGATGCAAAATTTGTAGAAACATGTATCATTTTCTCAAAAAGTCATGAGACCAAGGATTATCCTTCAATTCCTGGGCTCAAAGCTGTCTTTCAGGAAGATCCAAATTCAGTAGAATCCCTTTGTTTTGTTTCAAGAAGACCTTGACAAGGGCAATAAAATCAAGGATTTATCAATCCTATGCATCTTCAGCTCCCGCCAAATTGGAATTCTTGGCAACAACCTTGACCCCAACCTCAAAATCCATACCAATCATGGGCACAAGGGATGCAAAATCCTTATGGGAGATTTGCTCAATTTTATCAATATCCTCCATCTTTTCAAAATCAACAACAAAATCCACAACTTCCAAATTAGAACCCACAACTTTCATTGCCATTTCCACAACAACAACCCTCTCAAAAAAATCAAAATTCTCAACTCTTGCTTCCATTTCAACAAAAGACAAATCAACTACCAGCCCAGCCATTACCAAATCCCAACAACAAAAATCCTCAGAATGCTTACATGGTATAAGGACAACAATTTCCTACCTATATGATTATTCCTTTTAATGATGTTCAACTCAGATCTAGTAGAGTTTTAGAAAAACCTTCTATAGATGTTCAAGAGCAAGATGCCTCTGAGGAGGATTCTCTTAGAGTCAATAAAGGTTCTGAGGAAGCATCTCCTCAAAACCCAATCATTCAAAAAGAAAAAGAAAAAGAGTCAACCCCCACAACTCCTATAGTTGAGCAACCTGCATCTTCATCCACACCTCCTTTCCCTGAAAGATTACAAATTTACAAAGGGGTGGAAAAACAAATCTTATTGTCTGACTATGATTTTCTAGATGAATTAAAGAATGCCTGTATTAAGATTCCCTTGCTACAAGCCATTAAAGAGATCCATATTCTAGCAAAAACAATCAAGGAGTTGAGTTTCAAAAGACTAGGTAGGAAACCAAGAGATACAAAAAGAATCCACCCTGTAGGAAAAATTGCAGATATCATGATGAGAAAAATTATCATCCAAAAATATGTGGATCCAGGTAGTCCAATTGTCAAGACACACATAAATGGGATAGAAATTCCAAATACTTTGATTGACATAGGGGCTGCTATAAACATTATGAGTAGATAGACTATGGAATAGCTTAAACTTCCTAATCTTCTTTTTACACCCACCTTACTGCAACTTGCAGATAGATCAATAACCAAACCAGATGGTGTATTAGTAGATATTTCAGTCTCCTTAGATTCTTGGGAATATCCAATAGACTTCATGATTTTGACTCCCAAGAGTAATCTAGGAGGACACCCACTAATCTTAGGAAGACCTTGGCTAGCCATAGCTGATGCTTTCATTAGTTGTAGATCTGGTGATATGTACATTTCTGATGGTAGTTCGACAAAGAAATTCAATTTGTATCCTCCAGCAAAAGCAATTACAGAAGTAGGAGACAATGAATGGGTCAATGATGAAGATATTATACAACCTGTCTTTACTATTTCTGAAATTAGTGAAGATAGTCAAATTTTGAACACATTAGAAAATTTTGAAACATCTTCAGAATATGACCACACACAATTTCAGTTAGATTTTGATATTGAATATTTATCATCAAGGCAAATGTCTCTTTACTCTATGGAAGAGTTTGGTAGTTCTACCATTGAAATTTTTCCAGGTAAAACACTGAATATCAACAAAAATTTGGAAAAGTCACAACAGGAAGAGCTAACCAAAATCTTGCAAAAACACTCTGCTGCATTTGCATGGGAGTATACTGATATGAAAGGTATTGACCCTAAGACTTGCATCCATCATATCTATATCGAGGAAAACAGTAGACCAATCAGACAACCTCAAAGAAGGATGAATCCAAATCTTAGGGAGATTGTGAAAGAAGAACTCCAAAAACTACTCAATGTAAACTTCATTTACCTAATTTCAGATAGCCGACGAGTTTCTCCTTTGGTTATAGTACCCAAAAAGAATGGTAAATGGAGAGTGTGCATTGATTACAGGGAATTGAATAAAGCAACTTTGAAGGATCACTTTCCTTTGCCCTTTATCAATCAAGTATTAGATACATTAGCAGGCAAAAAGTACTTTTCATTTTTGGATGGTTTTAGTGGTTATAATCAAATTCAGGTAGCACCTGGGGATCAGGATAAGACCACATTTACTTGTCCATGGGGAACTTTTGCTTATCGAGTGCTTCCTTTTGGATTATTTAATGCACCTGCAACATTCCAAAGAGCAGTACTAGGAATTTTTTCTGATCTAATTCATGATTGTGTAGAGGTATATATGGATGATTTTATAGTTTATGGTAATTCATTTGAAGAGGCATTAGAAAATTTGGAAAAATTCCTTATAAGATGTAAAGAAACAAACCTTTCATTAAGCCATGAAAAATGCTTTATGATGTTTACTGAAGGTATTGTTTTAGGACATCATATTTCAGGGGATGGGATTAAAGTTGATAGATCAAAAGTTGAAGTCATCTCCAAGTTACCTATTCCAAATTATCAAAAAGATGTTAGAAGTTTTCTGAGATTTAATGGATATTATAGAAGATTTATAGAAAACTTCACCAAAATAGCATCTCCACTCTTTAAACAACTTACAAAAGACTGTGAATTCAAATGGAGTCCTGATTGCCAGTCAGCATTTGAAACTTTGAAAACAAGAATATCTGAAGCGGCTATCTTGAGAGGACCAAATTGGAAAATTCCTTTCCATATTTCTACACATGCTTCAGATATAGCTCTAGGGGTTGTGTTGGGACAAAAAGATTTAGTTCCTTATGCCATTTACTATACCAGTAAAAATTTAACTGCCACCGAGTTGAATTATACTGTGACTGAAAAAGAGTTCTTAGTTGTTGTTCATGCAATCAATAAGTTTAGAAATTATATAACAGGCTATGAAACTTTTATTCATACTAATCATTCTGCAATTAGATATCTAATGAACAAACCCATTACTAATGACAGAGTTACAAGGTGGCTCCTAATTTTACAGGAATTCAATATTACTGTGTTAGATAGACCAAGGAAACAAAACACAGTAGCTGATTTCTTGTCTAGGATTTAGAATACTGAAGAAGATTCTACTGTAGAGGACAAGTTTCTTGATGAATATTTATTTGCAGTAACTGCTACGACTCCTTGGTATGCAGATATAGCTAACTATTTGGTTACAGGGAAACTACCTCCACATTTATTTTCTAGTGAAATAAGAAAGATTATTCAGGAGAGTTCAAAATATTCATGGATTTCTAACGAATTGCTTAAAACAGGGCTAGATCTTGTGATCAGAAGATGTGTTAGGGAAGATGAAATGCCTGATATTCTCAAAGCATCTCATGATGAACCATGCGGCGAACACTTTGCTAACAAAAGGACAACCTATAAAATCCTTTCTTTAGGATATTATTGGTTGTCCCTCTTCAAAGATGCAAAAAAATATGTCAAAAGATGTGATAGCTGCCAAAGAGTAGGGAAACCTACCCTCTCAAATGAGATGCCATTACAACCACAGGTACTCATCAAACCCTTTGAAAAATGGGCTTTAGACTTTATTGGACTTATTAATCCACCATCTAAACAGAGAAAGTATATATTGGTATGTACTGATTATGTCACTAAATGGGTAGAAGCCAAAGCATTATTTTCTGCTACTGAGCACTTAGTTGTTAGTTTTCTTTATGAGGATTTTTTACTCGCTTTGGTGTTCCAAGGGAAATTGTGACAAATCAGGGAGGTCAATTCACATCCAAATTGGTGGAGAAGCTGATGGAAGAGTACAAGGTCAAGCATAGAAAATCTACTCCTTACCATCCGCAAGCAAATGGTCAAGTAGAGTCAACAAACAAAGTTATTGAAGGCATCATTACCAAGACTGTTCATCTACACGGAAGAGATTGGACAGAAAGGCTTCCTGAAGCCTTATGGGCCTATAGAACTACATGGAGGAACACAACATGACATTCTTCCTATGAACTTGTTTATGGGAAAGAATTTCTGCTCCCCATTAAGTTCCAAGTTAGAACCTTCAAGATGGCAGTTCAATTGGGAATGGATCTACCAGAAGCTCAAAAGCATAGAATGGAGCAATTGAATGAACTAGATGAGATCAGACAAGAAGCAATCTTAAGAACTGATCTAGTTCAATATCAAAGAGCTATGTGGCATGACAAATACATCAAGGAGAAAAAGTTTCAAGAAGGAGATTAGGCATTGCTATTTGATTCCAAGTTCATATATTTCAAAGATAAATTTCAGAATCATTGGCTTGGGCCATACGAGATTGACAAAGTCTTTAGTAATGGAGCAGTAAGAATCAAAACCATTGATGAGTATCAAACTCCTCTCATTGTGAATGGTCATAGATTAAAGATCTATCATAAGCCACTCTCAAAGGAGGAATTTGTCAAAATATTTCAAGATAATTCTGCAATAAGGCTGGTGAAGAAGAATCCTTCTTCTCCACCAGCCTAGTCTTTGTTCTTTTCATTGTTTCTTAAAAAAAACAAAAAATAAAATAAAATTGTATAAGCTTGAAAACCAATCACTGATTGGCAGTCTTATACAAAAAATACAGGGCGAAAATCAGAAACTTCTGACGCCCTATATTTTCCAAAAAAAAATTCCCTCTCATTTCATTCATAGTTGTTCCATTTCATGTCATTTCACTTCACTTCATTTCATTCCATTTCATCATCACATTTCGCCAATAAAAGTCCTTTCATGTCCAATTTTCATATATCATTCATTCAATCATCATTCATTTCCATCCATATCCATTCAGTCATATGTTCACTGTGTCAGTTTCCACAGCTGAATACTGATTCCGCAGCTGATTGTTGATTTTGCAGCTAATACTCTATTACTCAGCACTGACAGTCAGATGTTAGCCAAATAATGATAAAAACCAAATGCAGGTATGGGAAATTTTTTTTTTTTGAAGATGTTAGCACCTAAAGCACCAACAAGAAGCAGCCAATCAAAGATCAGTGTACCGAAGTGGTAAGATTCTAAGGTATGAGCAAAATTTATTTCAAATAGCATTTTAAAGCACATAATCTATATAGTTGTGAAACCATAGGCTCCATTATGCGTAATGATTCGCATTGATAGCTTTCATAACTCTTCCATGGCCTTTGCATAATTCCACCACGAACTCTGCATCAATTTCTAACGGCCTCATGATACGCCTCCGAATCTAACTTGTACTTAATTGTACGTCTGCATTCCACCTGTTGAATCGGGTAATTATGAAGACATAATCTATTTGACCACAACTCTTCTCTACCGCACAAATCCACAGTGATTTTATGAACGTGCTAACATCCACTCCGCAGCCTTTTAATTCAAAGCTCTGCCAGACTCACTCTGTTTCCATACTCTCCCATTGAAGTTGCGTTTGTTAGTAATGGCATGTTTATACAAGCCTCCGCTCCGTGAACTCATTTTCACTGCATGTTCTGTGTTCTTTTGTTTTACAACTACTGGTTGGCTCCACAATCCTTCTCCATCTTCTGCTCACACAACCGTTCCACCTCCGTCAATCCAACATTTACAGTCCATCAGCCACAAAGGTATTTTTAAGGCAGGAGGAAGGAATGGGCCTTCTGGTAAGAACAGAGCTAGATGGGCCTAAATTCATGGAGGGTTATCCACAGTTAAAAAGCATATTAAGGAAGGCACGGTGGCTGAAATTTATCCAGAAATTCAGAGGTCACAATAAAGAAGTCACGAAGACATTTGCAAGGTATTTTAACGGCGTGGAAGTTGAGGTTGGAGATCTTAAATTTTCAGTCACAGAGACATCCATTGCAGCAACAACGGAGCTCCCACAGGAGGGGGAACGGTGGTTCAAAAACAAATACTTTGATGAGAGGGCTTGGAGGATTATTTTGCGTAACCCAGGTATGGATATAACCATTTTCAAACGTGGAATCCCTGTCTCTGCTCTAGAGGAAAAGTGGACTAGTTTATTATTGATAATTCAGAAGTTTATTACATGTGAAGGACGGTTTGGGTCCATGTACATGTACCACATCAGGTTACTAATGAATTTTCTGGAAAATCAAACCATCAATTTGCCTTATTTCCTGTTGAGTAGCCTGAAAAAGATGTCCACAACTGTACAAAAGAATCTAGATGACGTAGAGCCTTACCTTTACCATCATGGCCTTGTTAAAATTCTGACTAAAAAACAATTGAAGGGAAGAAAGGACACTTGGGAACAATTCTTGATTAGAAACTTCTTTTAGGACCCACCTAGGAACAATCAGCTACAACAAAGGGAAAAGGGAAAGAAAAACAGAGTGTAGAGAAAGGAGACACCAGCTCACAGAATCTAAGGAGGAGCTCCAGAGTTAAAGGTAAACTAAAGAAAGTATAAACTAAAGGGGCCCACTTCATAGAATTAAAAGGGGAAACACCAGAACAGTCTCCAGCAATCCCTCCTGGCCATAGCCCACAACATTCTCCTTTTTCTCAGCCAGATTTTGGGGTCAGTCCAAGAAAGGCTACACTTGAAATATATCCAACCCAGCAAGAAATGTATGATTTTATTGAATCGTTGGAGAAGACTGCAACAAATCAAGGCACTTCATCTACTCATCCTAATACAGCCCAGGAAGTTTTAATCTAATCACTAAAACAAGAAGTTTTTGAACTGGAAGTCCTGAATAGACACATCAAAAGAGAAAATGAAACATTGAAAGAACAGAGCAGGTTGGATAAAATTATCCACGACAACACCATGTTGCATCTTGGGCTGTGGCAGAAGAAAAATAGGAAATTGAAGAAAAAGAGTAGGAGGTTGAGCAGAGCTCTTATCAACCTCAAATACAGGTGCCTAATGAGGAAGCTTAGGATGACAGTGGTACCAAGGAAGAAGAAAAGAGCGCCGGATGTATTAGCAGAGGTCTCAGAACAAATGAACTGAAGGGAGGATGGTCACAGTTTTGGTTGCATGAGGACATGCAACACCTTCACAGTGGGGGTATGTTGAGCCCTAAAACTACCTCTCTTCTACATACTTTCCTAGACCTTTTTCCCCTCACCAGTGCCTCATAAGCTATCAAAGATCATTGCATATTGATTATAAGAGTGCATTTAAGTGGTTTTCTAACTATATTTTTGTGTTTTCTATTTGACTTAGATTTTGTTCATCAGCTACGGAATGCAGCCACTTTCCGCAGCTAACTCGTGATTCCGCAGTTGTTTTTATTGATCTATAGGTTACAGGTGTCGGCAAATAAAACGACGCACGTGGGTAGTTCAGGAATGATCTGGACATGGACCAGGTCCTATCTTTTCAGCCAAATTCATAAAGGAAATCCTTGGTCAAACGACGGTCAAATAAGGAGTCCTACAACAAACAGGTCTCCGTTTTCAGCACGTGAAAGGTCCGAGACCGTTCCTAGATCCGTGGATCCCTTTTGTTAGCTGTAGACCATCTCCACGACCCAAATCCAACATCCACCTTTTGTAGATTGAATGATCATGGCAACCAAGACGCAAAGCTCACGGGTTCTATCTTTTTACGTGTCCTCTGCTGAAGGTTTCTCACAGAAAAAACAAAATTGACTTCACTTATAATCCGATAGCTCACCAAGTAGCTTTTTGGGGTTAATCCATGGCTCCAGAGATAACGTCAAATAACATGAGGAAATTACATAACTGTTTTTTTATGTGAGAAACCTTCAGCAGAGGACACGTAAAAAGACAAAACCCGTGAGCTTAGCGTCTTGGTTGCCATGATCATTCAATCTACAAAAGGTGGATGTTGGATTTGCATCGTGGAGACGGTCTACAGCTGTCAAAAGGGATCCATGGATCTAGGAACGGTCTCAGACCTTTCACGTGCTGAAAACAGAGACCTGTTTGTTGTAGGACTCCTTATTTGACCGTCATTTGACCAAGGCTTTCCTTTACGAATTTGGCTGAACAGATAGGACCTGGTCCATGTCCAGATCATTCCTGAACTGCCCACGTGCCTCATTTTACTTGCCAACACCTGTAACCTATAGATCAATAAAAACAGTTGTAGAATCACGAGTCAGCTGTGGAAAGTGGCTGCATTCCGCAGCTGATGAACAAAATCTAAGTCAAATAGCAAACACAAAAATATAGTTAGAAAACCACTTAAATGCACTCTTATAATCAATATGCAATGATCTTTGATAGCTTATGAGGCAGTGGTGAGGGGAAAAGGGTCTAGGAAAGTATGTAGAAGAGAGATAGTTTTAGGGATCAACATACCCCCACTGTGAAGGTGTTGCATGTCCTCATGCAACCAAAACTGTGACCATCCTCCCTTCAGTTCATTTGTCCTGAGATCTCTGCTAATACATCCAACCTTCTTTTCTTCTTCCTTGGTACCACTATCATCCTAGGCGTCCTCATTAGGCACCTATATTTGAGGTTGATAAGAGATTTGCTCAACCTCCTGCTCTTTTTCTTCAATTTCCTATTTTTCTTCTGCCACAGCCCAAGATGCAACATGGTGTTGTCGTGGATAATTTTATCCAACCTGCTCTGTTCTTTCAATGTTTCATTTCTTTTTTGATGTGTCTATTCAGGACTTCCAGTTCAAAAACTTCTTGTTTTAGTGATTGGATTAAAACTCCCTGGGATGTATTAGGCTGAGTAGATGAAGTGCCTTGATCTGTTGCAGTCCTCTCCAAAGATTCAATAAAGTCATACATTTCTTGCTGGGTTGGATCCATTTCAGGTGTAGCCTTTCTTGGACTGACCCCAAAATCTGGTTGAGAAAAAGGAGAATGTTGTGGGCTATGGCCAGGAGGGATTGCTGGAGACTGTTCTGGTGTTTCCCCTTCTAAGTCTATGAAGTGGGCCCCTTTAGTTTGTACTTTCTTCAGTTTACGTTTAAGTCTGGAGCTCCTCCTTAGATTCTGTGAGCTGGTGTCTCCTTTCTCTACACTCTATTTTTCTTTCCCTTTTCCCTTTGGTGTAGTTGATTGTTCCTAGGTGGGTCCTGAAAGAAGTTTCTAATCAAGAACTGTTCCCAAGTGTCATTTCTTTCCTTCAATTGTTTTTCAATTAGAATTTTAATAGGGCCGTGATGGTAAAGGTGAGGCTCTATGTCATCCAGATTCTTTTATGCAGTTGTGGACATCTTTTTCAGGCTACTCAACAGGAAATAAGGCAAATTGATGGTTTGATTTTCCATAAAATTCATTAGTAACCTGATGTGGTACATGTACATGGACCCAAACTGTCCTTCACATGTAACAAACTTCTAAATTATCAATAATAAACTAGTCCACTTTTCCTCTAGAGCAGAGACAGGGATTTCACGTCTGAAAATGGTTATATCCATACCTGGGTTACGCAAAATAATCCTCCAAGCCCTCTCATCAAAGTCTTTGTTTTTGAACCACTGTTCCCCCTCCTATGGGAGCTCCGTTGTTGCTGCAATGGATGTCTCTGTGACTGAAAATTTAACATCTCCAACCTCAACTTCCACGCCGTTAAAAGACCTTGCAAATGTCTTCGTGACTTCTTTATTGTGACCTCTGAATTTCTGGATAAATTGCAGCCACCATGCCTTCCTTAATATGCTTTTTAACTGTGGATAACCCTCCATGAATTTAGGCCTGTCTAGCTCTGTTCTTACCAGAAGGCCCATTCCTTCCTCCTGCCTTAAAAATACCTCTGTGGGTGATGGACTGTAAGTGTTGGATTGACGGAGGTGGAATGGTTGTGTGAGCAGAAGATGGAGAAGGATTGTGGAGCAAACCAGTAGTTGTAAAACAAAAGAACACAGAACATGCAGTGAAAATGAGTTCACGGAGCGGAGGCTTGTATAAACAGGCCAGTACTAACAAACGCAACTTCAATGGGAGAGTATGGAAATAGAGTGAGTCTGGCAGAGCTTTGAATTAAAAGGCTGCGGAGTGGACGTTAGCACGTTCATAAAATGACTGCGGATTTGTGCGGCAGAGAAGAGCCGTGGTCAAATAGATTATGTCTTCATAATTACCCGGTTCAATAGGTGGAATGCAGACGTACAATTAAGTATGAGTTAGATTCGGAGGCGGATCATGAGGCCGTTAGAAATTGATGCGGAGTTCGTGGTGGAATTATGCAAAGGTCATGGAGGAGTTATGAAAGCTATCAATGCGAATCATTACACATAATGGAGTTGGTGGTTTCACAACTATATAGATTATGTGCTTTAAAATGCTATTTGAAATAAATTTTGCTCATACCTTAGAATCTTACCACTTCCATCCACTGATCTTTGAATAGCTTCACATTTATATTCCTGTTCAAGCACTAATTTTATCACTAGTATGTTTTGAGATCCTTTGAAGTGTTAAGCTCTGGAAGTTATCATAAGGGACATAAAACCTTGCCTTAAATCTATATCCATACTTGCCTTCTAAAGTATTCTTAAAACATAGGAATAGGATTTCCATTTGCATTAGGAAACAAACAAAGATAAAACCCCAAAACAAAATAAAATTGAAAACAATAAAAAAAGAAGTAAGAAAGAGGTTGTCTTACACATATAGTGCCCCACACTTCATCAGTTTACGACTCCCGGATTGATAATTAATGTAGCAATTTAGGACATACTAAATTGACTAAACACTAAAAATAGCACTGCTATAAATAGCAGTTCAGGTATCAGTGTTGGACATAGCAACAAGGAATGAAAAATGGAAGTGCTAAAAATAGCATTGTTGTAAATAGCATTTCGGGATGGATTCTAATTTTAGATAGTCCCTGAACTAAAATTGAGAAGTAAAATTTGAATTTCATCTTAGCAGTTGTTTGTAAAATAATTAATTAATTCATCTTGAGTTAATTAGTTTTAAAAAATCAAACATGAAGTCTATGTGGGGCCATGCAACATTTATCCCATTGATTGACGAATTTATCCACTTGTATGATAATACAGAGATCGGGGTTTTTAGCTGAGGCTTTCCATAGAGTATTCTTCTGTGTTTCATGTGTATGATTTCTTCTTCTCTGTTATATGTGTTCTAATTGATCTAGCTCAAATTGATTAAGCTTCCGCAAAGTTTGATTGTAGAAGTAGATCTAGTATTTTGCTTTAGTATATTGCATTATCAGGTGATCTACAGTGGGAATTTCTACATGGTATCGGAGCAAAGGTGATCAAGGCGAAGAACATATACAAGAAGGGAGAAGTTCAAGGTTTGAGGTTCCTGAATATAGAAATCGAGTTCTTATCACATCTCAATTTCACCAATGGCGTTCAACGGTTTAAGACTCGAGTATCCCCTTGATGGCAGCTCGAATTATATAGCCTGGAAGGATCGCATGGAAGCAGTATTAGATTATAACGGTCTAAAGGACTTCATTGATCAAGAAGTTCCCAAGCTCGCAACAACTGATGCTACAGAATTGGCGGAATGGAAGAAATGTGTGGCTAGAGCAAGGAGAATCCTTCTGGAGGGAGTTCGAGACCACATAGCCTCGAGTCTCCATGGGAAGGAGACACTGTTTTCGATGTGGAAAACATTGAAAGATCTATATAAGAACAACAATGATTAGAGGAAGCTGGCGCTGAAAGACAAGCTTCAGAAAATCAAGTGTGAAAAGGGCGACACGATCTCTACATATCTGAACAAGCTCACCACCTACAGGGATGAGCTTGGAATATTGAGTTGTAATTAGTTGGCTCAGTTAATTGAGTCAAGTCCAGTTAGATTAATTCAAACAGTTTGTTGAATTAATTGTGAGTTTAGTTAGTTAATGCTTGCATGCATGTAACTGTTGCACTTCAGATAACTGAATATTTTCTCATAAATAACTCATGCATGTCAGTTCAGTTAGAGACCCAGTTGATATCAGAGGAAGGGACAATGTACTATCAGTTGGAGGATTTTTCCTATAAAGGAAACTCATCCATGCAAAAGGAATTATCTCCTTCAGGTTTGTGCAGTTATTTCAAAGGTTAGAGCAATGTGTGAGGGATTATTACACACAGGTGGCAGCTTGAGGACCGAGGAGAAACTGCACAAGGAAATAGGAGGCTTGGAGGGTAGAGGAGAAGGTTTGTGAGAAGCCTTTGACTGTCTATGAGCAGCAGAGGGATTGTACTGAGAGCTGGATAGCTTATGAGCTAAAGCTTTGTGTAATCCAGACATATTTCCACTTGTATGATAATACAAAGGTCGGGGTTTTTAGCTAAGGCTTTCCCCAGAGTATTCTTCTGTGTTTCATGTGTATGATTTCTTCTTCTCTGTTATATGTGTTCTGGTTGATCTAGCTCAAATTGATTAAGCTTCCGCAAATTTTGATTGTAGAAGTAGATCTAGTATTTTTCTTTAGTATATTGCATTATTAGGTGATCTACAGTGGGAATTTATACAACTCCCTCTCTCTCTACACCTCTATCTCTCTATGTATTTGTTCTTTCCTCCCTCTCTCTCCCCCTTCAGCTCCATCTCTCTCTCACTCTATGCCCTCCCCTCTCTCTTCCTTCCTCTCTCTCCCTCTCTCTCCCCCCATCACTCTCTCTCTCTCTCTTTCTCTCTCTCTCCCCACCCTCTAGCTTTGTCACTATCTCCCTCCCTCTTGCCCCCCTTCTCTCTCTCTCTCAAATATGATTCCATGATATTGTGTTTAAGAAAGTATCTAAATTAAAAAAACTCAATTGGTTGTAAAATATTAAACCTATATCTTAGATCAATCATATCAAAGAAAATAAAATAGTCAAAAACTTAAAACAATCATGCACAATCTTTCCTCTATTATTGTTAGTCAATTTGCTCGCTTTCATTGCTTGGATCCTTAGTTAAGATTGTTAGTTCTTAGTAATTATGCCGATAGGCATTATATTATAAGGTTTTTATGGAAACATGTTGAATATTTGTCATTCTCAACAAATGTTGCCTTTATCTTTATCCACATGTCTTATTTATCTTTATGCATTCATGTTTCCTTTATCTTTATCCACGTGTCCACTTTATCTTTATGCATTGGACCCTCACTCTTGCAAACAAAAGCTCCTTCGTTCCCCACGCACACAAAAACTGAATAGAGGAGATGCATCTGTAGTTGTTGTATTGCAACATCAAACCCTAATCTAGCTACAACGAGGAATCCAAATCCTAGTGGCATTTTCCTATTGATCTCCTGTGCATGGTGAACATCTTCACACAAAAGTTAGATAGAGAAGATTGTTGTGTGTGGAGCATGATTGTTCAAAGGTCTTTGTTTCAGCCGGATGTATACCCCATGAAGTCTTGTACACCCCTCCACGCGGGGGGGTGCGGGGGGGACTTGTCCCCCCCGCGGGGGTCCGGGGGGGCCGATCCCCCCCGGCTGGGGGGTCCGGGGGCCAGCGGTCCCCCGGCGGGGGCTCGGGGGTAGCACCCCCAAAGCTAAAAACAAATGTAAAATTGCCTTGTAAAAGTATAGTAATTTCTAATCAATCTGGGCCGTTCATTAGGCGGATGATCTGACGGTAGAACTTATGTTTAGTTTAGGGTTTTTTTCCCTAGAAGGCAACCCCTCTCTTTGTATGAGGGTATTGTATTTGAGGCTGTAAAAACAGATGTGTATTCTGTGAGCGAGAAACAGAGAGGTGAGACTGTGAGAATAAACAAAGGATATTACAACGGATTTGCTGTAGGTTGTGTCTCTTCATTTTGCTGGATAATAGAAAGGAAGGAATGGCTGTTCGGGGTGGACATAGCCCAAACTGGGTGAACCACGTATATCTGTGTCTCTCTTGTTTTGTGCGTTTTCTGTGTTTATATTTCTACAATATTTTATGTGTTCCATTGCTCCGTAATATATAATTTTCTAACAACTGGTATCAGAGCCGAAGGTCTATTTGGCTGATAAACTCGCAGGAAAGAAGGGTTCCTGGTTCGAGTGGGAGCAATGGCGGAAGATGGTAAGTTTAGGGTCGAGAAATTTAACGGCCAAAACTTCTCGCTGTGGAAGATGCAGATGGAAGATTATCTGTATCAGAAAGATCTATACCTACCATTGGGCGGAAAAACAAATATGCCGACGAGTATGAAAGACGAAGAATGGAACCTTCTCGATAGAAAGGCACTAGGAACAATACGGTTGTGCCTTGTTGCGCCAGTCGCCTTCAATATTTCGAAGGAAACCACGATAGAGGGTTTGATGCAGACGTTGTCGAAACTATATGAAAAACCCTCGGCCTCAAACAAGGTATTTCTTATGAAACGATTATTTAATATGAATATGTCGGAAGGTGGATATGTTGCAAACCATTTAAATGATTTTAATACAGTTACAAGTCAGTTAAGTTCTGTAGGGGTAAACTTTGATGATGAAGTTAGAGCTCTGTTATTTTTGTGCTCATTACCAGAAAGTTGGAATGGTTTGGTAATGGCCATTAGTAACTCCGTTTCTGGATCTAGTACTTTAAAGTTTGATGATGTTGTCGGTGCTATCCTTAGCGAGGAAATGCGACGGAAAAGCTCTGGTGAGACGTCGGGAAATGCTTTGAGTGCAGAGTCTAGAGGAAGAAAAATAGAAAGAGGAAAGAGCTCAGGATATCGCAGTAAATCAAGGAAAGGCAGATCCAAGTCCAGATCGGGGATAGTGTGCTGGAAATGTGGAAAGAAAGGACACCTAAAGAAAGACTGTAGATCTCGGAAGGGAAAAGAAGGAGATGTACAACAAGAAAACAATCATGAAGCAAATGTGATAGGTGAGGTGTTACAAGATGCTTTGATTCTTTCTTTCGAAAATATTACTGATTCCTGGGTGGTAGATTCAGGGGCTTCATTCCATGCCACACCATTTTCCTTTCCTTCAAGTCAAGATTGAGCAGTCATAAACGGTGTAAGAAGGTAAGGACTCCAATTATACCCACTCTTTTTTGTAGGTGTAAGGCAAGGCAAGGAGAAATTGTACCTTCCTTACACTTATATGAAAGAGGGTAGATAAGAAATACTTTCATGACTATGTTCAAGGAGATTTTGGACAAGTTCGTCAGGGTGATGATAAACCCTATAAAATCGTTGGAATGGGTAAGGTTCTTGTAAAACATCAGAATGGAAACCAATGGCTATTAAAGGAGGTAAGGCATGTTCCAGATCTAAAGAAAAATCTGATTTCAACAGGGCAGTTAGGCGGTGAAGGTTGTGTGACAACTTTCACAGATAAAGCTTGGAAGGTCACCAAAGGAGCCCTGGTAATAACAAAAGGTGAAAAGGTTGGTACATTGTATTTATGCAATGGTATTTATAACTATGTTAATGCTTTAACTTCCAAAGGAGCAGATGCAGCATTATGGCATCATAGGCTCGGACACGTGAGTGAAAAGGGGATGAAGATTCTTCACTTAAGGAACTTGTTGCCAGGTTTGAAGAATGTTGATTTGGATTTCTGTGAGAATTGCATTTATGGAAAACAGAAGAGAGTCAGATTTCTCAGAGTTGGGAAAGAAAAGAAGAGCGAAAAATTAGAGCTTGTGCATACAGATGTATGGGGACCTGCTCAGGGATCATCTCTCGGTGGCTCTCGTTATTATGTTACTTTTATTGATGATGCAACTAGAAAAACTTGGATTTATTGTATTAAGAATAAATCTGATGTATTTGATACTTTCAAGAAATGGAAAGCTTTGGTTGAGATTGAGACAGGAAAGAAATTGAAGTGTCTTAGATCAGACAATGGAGGTGAATATTGCAGCAAATAGTTTGATAGGTACTGTTCAGAGCATGGAATTCGCAGAGAGAAGACAGTTCCAAGAACACCACAAGAAAATGGTGTGTCAGAAAGGATGAACAGAACAATCATGGAGCGTGCAAGGTGCATGAGATTGCATGCAGGTTTGCCTTTACAGTTTTGGGCAGATGTTGTAGATACTGCTGTTTATCTAATAAACAAAGGGCCTTCAAGTTCCTTGGATGGTGGTGTTCCGGAGGAAGCATGGATAGGTAAAAGGGTAAACTACTCTTTTTTAAAACCTTTTGGTTGTGAGGCCTTTGTCCATATTGATAAAGAAAATAGAACAAAGCTTGAGGCAAAGTCAAAGAAATGTACCTTTATTGGATATGGTGTTAATGATTTTGGTTATCGCTTATATGATTACGAAAATCATAAAATCATTAGGAGCAGAGATGTAATATTCAATGAAAAGGTCTTGTATAAGAATCAGTTGCAGGAAAAGAAACAGGAAAAAGAAAACAAGGAACATGCAGTTCTTGATGAAATCACTGAAAAGGTAAAGGTGCCTGAAAATAATAATAATCAACAACAACAACCACCACAACAGCAACAGGCACCCCAAACACCTGAAAGTGGTGTTGGAAGATCTACCAGGATAAGTAGACCCCCTGAACGATACTCTCCTTCATTATATTATTTATTGTTGACTGATTCTGGTGAACCTGAATGTTATGAAGAAGCAATGCAGGTTGAAAGCAGGAAGAAGTGGGAGGTAGCCATGGAAGAAGAGATGGACTCCTTAATGCATAACCAGACTTGGGATTTAGTCAAGTTGCCTATAGGAAAACCTACATTGAAGAATAAATGGGTTTACAGGCTGAAGGAAGAAGATGGAGGAAAACAGAGGTACAAAGCTAGACTTGTGGTGAAGGGGTTTGCACAGAAGAAAGGTATTGATTTTGATGAAATATTTTCTCCTGTTGTTAAAATGACTTCAATAAGAACTATTTTAAGTCTTGTAGCAGCTGAAGATTTGTATCTTGAGCAGTTAGATGTAAAGACAACCTTTCTCCATGGGGATTTGGAGGAAGAGATATATATGCAGCAGCCACAAGGATATGAGGTGAAAGGGAAGGAGAAACTAGTGTGCAGGTTGAAGAAGAGCTTGTATGGCTTAAAACAGGCTCCAAGGCAGTGGTATCTAAAATTTGACAAGTTTATGTCTGAACAAGGTTATACTGGATGTCACTCTGATCATTGTGTTTATCTGAAAAAACAAAATGATGGCAGCTATATTATATTGTTATTGTATGTGGATGACATGCTTGTTGCAGGATCTAATATGCAGGAAATTAATGTACTCAAAAGAAAATTGGCAAATTCATTTGCAATGAAGGATTTGGGAGCTGCAAAACAAATCCTTGGTATGAGAATCACTAGAGACAGGAAAAATCGCAAATTAACATTGTCTCATAATGAGTACATACAAAAGGTGTTGAAAAGATTTAATATGCACAATGCAAAACGAGTTAGTACACCTTTTTCTAGCCATTTCAGACTTAGTAACAATGTAAACTTTGAAACGGGAACTGATACTGTTACCCGTTTCGTAGAGATAGCAAAAAAATGACCCGATTTTCAAAAGTGGTGATGCAGAATACACATGTTTTTTTTAGAACATGGTTTTTGGAACTTTAATTTTTTTTCATGTTCAAGGATGAAATCAAGTTTTAGAATGGTAGTGATTTTCATGCTGATTTTAAAAAGTGAGTATTCTGCATCACACCCTTTTTTTAAAAGACCTATTTTTTGACTTTTAATTTTCTAGTGTGTGAAATGTAAAAAATTATTTTCTAAATTTGATAGTTTTTGAAGTCGTCATTTTATTCATATTTTCTTGTTCTCTATCTTAATTTTTTTTTTTAGGGGGGTTTTTATTGTTTTGCGTTTTTAAATTAGAAAGTCGATAGTTTGAATTTTAAATAATCTACATATTTATACATCCTTAATTAATTTTTCAATCCACATGAAATAATTGTTTCTAAAAAACAACATTTTTTAACAATGGACATAAAAATAACCATTTTTAACATAAATATAACAAAAAAACTAAAAATTTTGATAATTTTTTGCTAGAATTAAGATGTCAAAATCACAATTTTTATACAAAAATATTAACTAAAAATGGTCAAATAATAGTTTTTTTTATGATTTTCATGTCAAAAAAATAATAATAACAACTTTTTTTTTCAAAAAATAATAATTAACTTAAAAATCAATGCGAAAATCACAGTTGTGCTCTCTCTTTCTTTCACATACCAGACTCTTGATGAAAATTTCACCTCTTTTGAACTTTTCCAATCTGAGATTAGTTTCTTATCACTTAAAGCACTTGAAATATTTGTAGGCATGAGCTCAGGTGGAGTTCGTTCACCAATGTTTTTTGAAGATACACCTTTAAGACTCTTTGGTCCAGAAAGATTCACAGAAATTTTCCTTGATGTCATTTTCCTAAAAAAACACATAAATTAGTAAATAAAAAAACATATTAACTTAAATTAACAACAAAAATATACCATAATTTTTTTATTTGTATAACCAGAATTGCCCAGCCACCTCTAACAGGCAGGCGGGTCGATGGGCGAGCGGGAGGTCAGGTGAGGGATAATGAGACTAAGTGCACAATTAGGCAAGTATGGGCAAGCCCCTACCCATACGCCCCCCACAACCCCCTGACGACTACATTGAAGCTCCGGCCCCATTAACTTATTCCTCTCACGAGAGATCTCTTGTCTAGATTCACTACACATTAATAATTAAAGTAACACGCCTGATCCAATCTCCGAAAATGATGATGATGACAAATCCCTCGATATGATTACCAAGTTATTGTACTCCCTGCATCCATCAAATCTGCGTTTTCTCTTTGTTTCGCTCGCCAACTCTGTGTTTCTTCGTGGTCCATCCTTTGCATGCCACGCTAGATGTTTGTTTTCAGCTGAATTTTCTGTTTGAACGAAGCTTCCTAAGCTTCCCCCCCCGGCCCCCCTCCCCTTCCCTCACCCTACCCCCTACCGTCCCCCCACACTCCCGCGCCCCATCCCCCCTCGCCCCCCAAACCCCCGCCCCCCACCATTCCCCAAACCCCCTACACCCCCCAACCTCTCCCCGTGGCCACCCCTCGCCACTGCGCCCACCGCCCCAACCCCCGCCCAACTGTACCCTTCCCCAGCCCCCAGCCACCCCTACCCCCGTGCCCTACCCCTACCCCCCCCTCCTTACACCCTACCCGCGCCCACCCCTACCCCCGCGCCCTACCCCTAGCCCCCCCCCTTCCCGCGCCCTACCCTTACCCCCCCCCCCCAACCCCTACCCTTACCCCACCCCCCTGCCCACCCCCTACCCCCCACCTTACCCCCCCCCTACCCCCCCCCCTTTACCCCAACCCCCTACCCTTAACCCTCCTCCCCACCCCCGCCCACCCCCTACCCCCTACCCCCCGTCCCCACCTTACCCCCTACCCCCTACCCACGCACCCCCCCTTACCCCCTACACCCCCCCATCCCCTACCCCCCCCCGCCCCCCCCACCTTACCCGCTACCCGCGTCGCCCCCCTTACCCCTCCCCCAACCCCCTACAACCCCATCCCCTACCCTTACCGCCACCCCTACCCCCGCTCACCCCTTACCCCCTTCCACCCAGCCCCCCCCCCCGGCCCACCCAGCCCCCCGCTCCCCCTCCTCGGCCCACCCCCGCCCACCCCTCCACCGCCACCTCTTCCTCCCAGCCCACCCATCCACCGCCACTGCCCCCCCCGGCCCACCCATCCACCGCCACCGCCCCCGGCTCACCCCTCCACCGCCACCGCCCCCCCCGCCCACCCCTCCATCGCCACCGGCCACCCTGCCCACACCCTCCACCGCGAATGGATAGGAAAGCGAAGAGGGGTTGAACTTCAACATGCATTTAATGGTTGTTGAAAACACATGATTGCCAGAGATGAGTGCAGGAGAGAGTGTGTTCCTGGATTTTAATGTAGGGTTCTTCGTGAGGGTATTCCTGGATTTTAATTTATGGTCCTTCACTAAATAAAGAAACTGTTCTTCTTAATTCTTTCACAACCACTTTTATGATAGCAAACCTACATTTAGAATTATCTGGTTTTTTCCCTTAAATTTGATGATAAATTTTTACTATATTGCATTATTTCTTTGTTTATGATAATTTCTTACTATGTTACATTATTTCATCGTTTATGTTATATTTTTCAATATAAAAATAAATTTAACATTTTACAAATATTGGGATTATGAAACTTCATAACTTCCCATATAAACAATTCAACAACTTGAAAAATTTGTAAAAATTGTTTTCACTCATGAAGAGCCCACTTTTACCCAAAAAAAAACATGTTAGCATCCTGATACAGAGATATTCCGTGAAAGTTTATTCCTAGGTTTTCCTTTCACAATAATAATGATTTGTCAATTCACTTGTATACATAACAGCTCATGATAACTGTCTTTTAATAAGTGAGTTTTAATAAGTTTGGAAACTCAGGAGTAAGTTGAATCAATAAAGCCACCGTTTTCTTTAATTCTTTCACCACCTCTTTTGTGATATCAAAGAAGCGTTTATCAGATTATTTGAAGTCAGCATTTCACCACAGCCATGGAAGGATGAGATGTCTCACATCCACCTTCTGGTTACTGTCTACTAGAGAAATGGCCATGGCTACCACCTTCTGGTTACTGTCTACTAGAGAAATGGCCATGGCTACTTATCGGTTGGGGCAGTTGGGAATAAATACCAAGTCATTATTGCATAACTTGCAAGTTTTTCTAACTGAATTTAATAGAATTGGAGATTTTAGGAATATTTGAAATTTGACAAAAGCAAAATCAATTGTTTAATGTCTCTTTTGTCTATAAATTTTGGAACTTCTAGAATAAATACAACCGAATAAAGTCATTACTGCATAATCACTGGGAAAGTTCTCTCCATCCCTGTAAAGTACACATTGTAGATGAATTTAACTGTATTGTAGTTTCTGAAATTATTTCCAAATTTGATAGACAAAAACAAAATCAATTATTTGATCTTACTTTTGTATATAGATTTTAGAATATTTTTAAAATCTATAATAAAAATAAAAATAACTGTATTATTTCAAATTTCTTGAATCTATAATCAAATTAAATCCAACTGTTTATTACCTCTAATTTTGCCCAGAGCCTGCTACCTGAAGGTAATGCTCATGGCATATTGATGTCACTTTGGTGAATTTCGGGATAGAAAATTTAAATTTTCATATATCACTACTTTTAATAAATCTAGTTTAGAGTTAGAGATTGTTTCGACTCGTGAAAAAAAATTTCATACTCGACTGTTTGTCGCAATAAAAAAAATTAACTCACGCATGTGCCCAATCTCAATTCTAAAGTCAATGCTTCATTAATGGTTATTGTTCAAACTTGATTTCCTGGTACATGAATTTGAATCTCAATTATGGTTTACCTCGTGGGGCTTCCGCAATACAGATACTGTGGTCTTTTCTTCCCAAATTGCAATCAAATTGCAGGTGCTTAGCCAACCAAGAATCTCATTCCTCATTTATTTGCCTATATAATTGACAGTGGCATTGATGAAGTGAACCAGAAATGGTTAGTGGTCACAAATTTTAGCCCACTTTTCTCCAATTCCATCCCAATCTAGGCTGATGGCTATTCAAACGGGCTGTATATTGGCTTTTTGTAGTAGCTAGTTTCTCTGCCTCAGCTATGATTCTTCATTTAAACAGAGCAACACCTGCTGATTCAACATTTTAAGCGTGCGGGGTAGCAATGAAGAGTGGCTGGCGAGGAACAGAAGCATTCAAATGGATGGGCTTTGTCACTGCCATATGGCTGCAGGTAATCAATGGAACCAACTTCGATTTCTCTGATTATTCCTCGGTTCTGAAGGAAGTATTGGACATCGACCAGGTCCAGCTCAACAATCTTGCAGTGGCCTCAGATCTAGGCAAGGCCCTGGGCTGGTTATCAAGCCTCGCTTCTCTTTATTTGCCTTTGTGGACTGTGCTCCTGATTGCCGGCTGCTTGGGGTTAGTGGGCTATGGAGTCCAGTGGCTATCGCCGGTCTCGAAGATTTCTCCTTTGGCATACTGGCAGGTGGGTGAAAATTGAAATTCATTCATACAGAGAATGAGGCACTGGCCTTAATTGCAATTGCAGTTGAGGCTTATAAAGATTTGCAATTTTATATTAGATTAGGGGATAAACATCATGTATAAAATGGGTTTATCTTGATCTGTTCACCATATGTCTAGACTCTGAGATATATATACAATGGGATGTATATGCGGCTGAGTCCTTATTGTCAGTATATACACAGTAAATATATATTGAACATGGAGTTTTCTATTCATATTTATTTTACATTTTCATTATTAAATGTATAAACACAAATATCGCGCAGAATATATACAGACACTAAGACATCCAGAAATCAAGAAATTGATTTATACTGTAATCAAGAAATCGATTTATCATTTACTGTAATCAAGAAATTGATTTCTTGATTTGATTTTTCTTTGTGCGTGGCAAGCATTTCTTCTCTGTATTTTAGCGGGCAACAACATCTGCTGGTTCAACACAGTATCCTACCTGGTCTGTATTCAAAATTTTGCAAACGAGAGAAGCTTCGCGCTAGGGCTCTCCACCAGTTACGTAGGGTTAAGCGCTGCGGTTTACACCTCCCCCACCCACCCCGCCACCGCCACCGCCCACAGCCCCCCCCGCGCACAACGGCACCCCGGGCTGCCCCGCCCCGCCCGACCGGCGGCGGGTCGATTCCGGGAATCGACCCGCCGCCAGTCGGGCGGGGCGGGGCGGCCCGGGGGTGGCGCTGCCGCGCACAGCGGCACCCCCGGGCCGCCCCGCCCCGCCCGACCAGCGGCGGGTCTATTCCGGGAATCGACCGCCGGCGGGGCAATTCGAGCTTCCTTAATCACGACCTTCTCTACTACTGATTTCACTATCCTCGGCCTTGGGGCATGAATTGGCATAAAAATTTGGAACCAAAGCAGCTTGGGAATACCCATAGGATAATAACAATGATATTACGAAGAAATATGCCTGTGGAAAGCAAATTGGTGAAAGAGCAAGGCAGGAGGAAAAAGTTTTGGCCATGATTGATTTTGAATAATATGAAATGAATTAATCTTCGTATCAACTCACTAAAGAAAGAACAACAAAGCTTGATCTGCTCGATTGATTATGTGGATGAGGTCGGCGGGGCGGGGCGGCCCGGGGGTGGCGCTGCCGCGCACAGTGGCACCCCCGGGCCGCCCCGCCCCGCCCGACCGGCGGCGGGTCGATTCCGGGAATCGACCCGCCGGCGGGGCAATTCGAGCTTCCTTAATCACGACCTTCTCTACTACTGATTTCACTATTTCCTCGGCCTTGGGGCATGAATTGGCATAAAAATTTGGAACCAAAGCAGCTTGGGAATACCCATAGGATAATAACAATGATATTACGAACAAATATGCCTGTGGAAAGCAAATTGGTGAAAGAGCAAGGCAGGAGGAAAAAGTTTTGGCCATGATTGATTCTGAATAATATGAAATGAATTAATCTTCGTATCAACTCACCAAAGAAAGAACAACAAAGCTTGCTCTGCTCGATTGATTATGTGGATGAGGTCCTCAATGTCGACGCGTATTTAAATCAATCACAGCACCTACGTGCAGATAATCTGCCTCGTTCGTTCGTTCGCATTTGTTGTCGGAAGTTCAGTGGAAGAAGACCGTTCAGCTACTCCACAAAAGTCTCTGGAGCATATCGACGCCACAACCAACAGTCTACTGGTGTTGGATGTTGGATGAAAGTGATTTTTTATTTTATTTTTTTCTAATGTCGAAATATCAATAAGGAATCTGCAATTACTTCATGCATCCAACGGGTATGAATCAAAGTTAATGGTTGAAATTGTCAAATGAAAGTTGCGTGCAGAATTTGTTTGTCGTTCGTAGTCAATTATTTTACTATTTTTTTTCTATAAAACTTTAAAATATTCCTAAAATCTACCGTCAAAACTTTAAAATTGCCTGTACTTTTCACCCAATCCAGAATCCAGAAACCATCACAACTATCTGTTGAGAGTCCGTGCCAAATAACTACCGATGTAGTTTTAGCGCGTGACCTCCCGCAGTACATACCAACTAAGCTCAATTATTTTACTATTTTTTTTCTATAAAACTTTAAAATATTCCTAAAATCTACCGTCAAAATTTTAAAATTGCCTGTATTTTTCACCCAATCCAGAAACCATCACAACTATCTGTTGAGAGTCCGTGCCAAATAACTACCGATGTAGTTTTAGCGCGTGACCTCCCGCAGTACATACCAACTAAGCTCAATTATTTTACTATTTTTTTTCTATAAAACTTTAAAATATTCCTAAAATCTACCGTCAAAATTTTAAAATTGCCTGTACTTTTCACCCAATCCAGAAACCATCACAACTATCTGTTGAGAGTCCGTGCCAAATAACTACCGATGTAGTTTTAGCGCGTGACCTCCCGCAGTACATACCAACTAAGCTCAATTATTTTACTATTTTTTTTTCTATAAAACTTTAAAATATTCCTAAAATCTACCGTCAAAATTTTAAAATTGCCTGTACTTTTCACCCAATCCAGAAACCATCACAACTATCTGTTGAGAGTCCATGCCAAATAACTACCGATGTAGTTTTAGCGCGTGACCTCCCGCAGTACATACCAACTAAGCTCAATTATTTTACTATTTTTTTCTATAAAACTTTAAAATATTCCTAAAATCTACTGTCAAAATTTTAAAATTGCCTGTACTTTTCACCCAATCCAGAAACCATCACAACTATCTGTTGAGAGTCCGTGCCAAATAACTACCGATGTAGTTTTAGCGCGTGACCTCTCGCAGTACATACGAACTAAGCTCAATTATTTTACTATTTTTTTTCTATAAAACTTTAAAATATTCCTAAAATCTACCGTCAAAATTTTAAAATTGCCTGTACTTTTCACCCAATCCAGAAACCATCACAACTATCTGTTGAGAGTCCGTGCCAAATAACTACCAATGTAGTTTTAGCGTGTGACCTCCCGCAGTACATACCAACTAAGCTCAATTATTTTACTATTTTTTTTCTATAAAACTTTAAAATATTCCTAAAATCTACCGTCAAAATTTTAAAATTGTCTGTACTTTTCACCCAATCCAGAAACCATCACAACTATCTGTTGAGAGTCCGTGCCAAATAACTACCGATGTAGTTTTAGCGCGTGACCTCCCGCAGTACATACCAACTAAGCTCAATTATTTTACTATTTTTTTCTATAAAACTTTAAAATATTCCTAAAATCTACCGTCAAATTTTTAAAATTGCCTGTACTTTTCACCCAATCCAGAAACCATCACAACTATCTGTTGAGAGTCCGTGCCAAATAACTACCGATGCAGTTTTAGCGCGTGACCTCCCGCAGTACATACCAACTAAGCTCAATTATTTTACTATTTTTTTCTATAAAACTTTAAAATATTCCTAAAATCTACCGTCAAAATTTTAAAATTGCCTGTACTTTTCACCCAATCCAGAAACCATCACAACTATCTGTTGAGAGTCCGTGCCAAATAACTACCGATGTAGTTTTAGCGCGTGACCTCCCGCAGTACATACGAACTAAGCTCAATTATTTTACTATTTTTTTTCTATAAAACTTTAAAATATTCCTAAAATCTACCGTCAAAATTTTAAAATTGCCTGTACTTTTCACCCAATCCAGAAACCATCACAACTATCTGTTGAGAGTCCGTGCCAAATAACTACCGATGTAGTTTTAGCGCGTGACCTCCCGCAGTACATACCAACTAAGCTCAATTATTTTACTATTTTTTTTTCTATAAAACTTTAAAATATTCCTAAAATCTACCGTCAAAATTTTAAAATTGCCTGTACTTTTCACCCAATCC
The DNA here is from genome assembly GCA_031772625.1 of Pinus tabuliformis. Lineage (NCBI taxonomy): Eukaryota > Viridiplantae > Streptophyta > Pinopsida > Pinales > Pinaceae > Pinus > Pinus tabuliformis. Next base: position 1,494,419,598 of record CM062820.1, on the reverse strand, counting down.
AGAAACCATCACAACTATCTGTTGAGAGTCCGTGCCAAATAACTACCGATGTAGTTTTAGCGCGTGACCTCCCGCAGTACATACCAACTAAGCTCAATTATTTTACTATTTTTTTTTTCTATAAAACTTTAAAATATTCCTAAAATCTACCGTCAAAATTTTAAAATTGCCTGTACTTTTCACCCAATCTAGAAACCATCACAACTATCTGTTGAGAGTCCGTGCCAAATAACTACTGATGTAGTTTTAGCGCGTGACCTCCCGCAGTACATACCAACTAAGCTCAATTATTTTACTATTTTTTTTCTATAAAACTTTAAAATATTCCTAAAATCTACCGTCAAAATTTTAAAATTGCCTGTACTTTTCACCCAATCCAGAAACCATCACAACTATCTGTTGAGAGTCCGTGCCAAATAACTACCGATGTAGTTTTAGCGCGTGACCTCCCGCAGTACATACCAACTAAGCTCAATTATTTTACTATTTTTTTTCTATAAAAATTTAAAATATTCCTAAAATCTACCGTCGAAATTTTAAAATTGCCTGTACTTTTCACCCAATCCAGAAACCATCACAACTATCTGTTGAGAGTCCGTGCCAAATAACTACCGATGTAGTTTTAGCACGTGACCTCCCGCAGTACATACCAACTAAGCTCAATTATTTTACTATTTTTTTTCTATAAAACTTTAAAATATTCCTAAAATCTACCGTCGAAATTTTAAAATTGCCTGTACTTTTCACCCAATCCAGAAACCATCACAACTATCTGTTGAGAGTCCGTGCCAAATAACTACCGATATAGTTTTAGCGCGTGACCTCCCGCAATACATACCAACTAAGCTCAATTATTTTACTATTTTTTTTCTATAAAACTTTAAAATATTCCTAAAATCTACCGTCAAAATTTTAAAATTGCCTGTACTTTTCACCCAATCCAGAAACCATCACAACTATCTGTTGAGAGTCCGTGCCAAATAACTACCGATGTAGTTTTAGCGCGTGACCTCCCGCAGTACATACCAACTAAGCTCAATTATTTTACTATTTTTTTTTTATAAAACTTTAAAATATTCCTAAAATCTACCGTCAAAATTTTAAAATTGCCTGTACTTTTCACCCAATCCAGAAACCATCACAACTATCTGTTGAGAGTCCGTGCCAAATAACTACCGATGTAGTTTTAGCGCGTGACCTCCCGCAGTACATACCAACTAAGCTCAATTATTTTACTATTTTTTTCTATAAAACTTTAAAATATTCCTAAAATCTACCGTCAAAATTTTAAAATTGCCTGTACTTTTCACCCAATCCAGAAACCATCACAACTATCTGTTGAGAGTCCGTGCCAAATAACTACTGATGTGGTTTTAGCGCGTGACCTCCCGCAGTACATACCAACTAAGCTCAATTATTTTACTATTTTTTTTCTATAAAACTTTAAAATATTCCTAAAATCTACCGTCAAAATTTTAAAATTGCCTGTACTTTTCACCCAATCCAGAAACCATCACAACTATCTGTTGAGAGTCTGTGCCAAATAACTACCGATGTAGTTTTAGCGCGTGACCTCCCGCAGTACATACCAACTAAGCTCAATTATTTTACTATTTTTTTCTATAAAACTTTAAAATATTCCTAAAATCTACCGTCAAAATTTTAAAATTGCCTGTACTTTTCACCCAATCCAGAAACCATCACAACTATCTGTTGAGAGTCCGTGCCAAATAACTACCGATGTAGTTTTAGTGCGTGACCTCCCGCAGTACATACCAACTAAGCTCAATTATTTTACTATTTTTTTCTATAAAACTTTAAAATATTCCTAAAATCTACCGTCAAAATTTTAAAATTGCCTGTACTTTTCACCCAATCCAGAAACCATCACAACTATCTGTTGAGAGTCCGTGCCAAATAACTACCGATGTAGTTTTAGCGCGTGACCTCCCGCAGTACATACGAACTAAGCTCAATTATTTTACTATTTTTTTTCTATAAAACTTTAAAATATTCCTAAAATCTACCGTCAAAATTTTAAAATTGCCTGTACTTTTCACCCAATCCAGAAACCATCACAACTATCTGTTGAGAGTCCGTGCCAAATAACTACCGATGTAGTTTTAGCGCGTGACCTCCCGCAGTACATACCAACTAAGCTCAATTATTTTACTATTTTTTTCTATAAAACTTTAAAATATTCCTAAAATCTACCGTCAAAATTTTAAAATTGCCTGTACTTTTCACCCAATCCAGAAACCATCACAACTATCTATTGAGAGTCCGTGCCAAATAACTACCGATGTAGTTTTAGCGCGTGACCTCCCGCAGTACATACCAACTAAGCTAGTTATATGATAGTGATATGATAATTGATTCGTGGACACCAGATATTAAAAACTCCATGTGGGTCACGACGGTTTTACATGTGTTAAAAAACATAAGCCTCTCCCACCAACTCTCTCACAGAGTTAATGATCTGACTTCTGATCATTATTGATAACGCATCGTACCTAATACCTGCTCCTGTGCACTCGTACCAGTCGATAACACCAGTTTCCGTCGGTTACAAGGTCAATATCATTGGAAGCCTGCGAATGAAACGCAAGAAAACAAGCATCCATGGGTGAAGCTTTACTTCGACTTCCTGTACCATGAACCAGTGAGTTGGTGTGTATATCAATGGACGTGGCCGTTCCAAGGTGAAGCTTCAACTTTCTGTCGTTATACAGAGATCTATTTTACACATATGCCAATATAGGTATATTTGTTATGGTTGGACTATTTATCCATTTTAATATTTTATTTAGGTATTAATTTTTTTTTAATTGAATGAGATGTGATAGATGAATTTAGTCTAATTTAATTTGAAATTATATTTCAAATGAGATTCCGCTGTGCGCGGGGGGGGGTGGGGGAGAGGGAGGGGTGGGCGGGGAGGGGGTGGTGGCGGTGGAACATAAACTTGATGGAAATTTCACTAACATGTAAAGATGTGGACTGCTACTATTGAGAAACTAGAAAATATAAGTTATAAAGAATGGATCAAGATGGATATTAGAGCATGATCTCTAATCCACCTTTACTCTGTATATTATATGTTATTTTTAATGTCCTTAAAACCCTATCCGTGCAGGAGATTTAATGAAGGTAATTTTTTTTTCAATTCATTAACAATTTGTCGCCAAGAAGAAAGCATTTAAATGCATTTATGAAACATTTGCTTTACATTAGAGATTATTGGAGTTTGGGTGATCAATTTGTTGTCCTTGTTATATGCTAGAATTGCAGGACAATTTGGTAAGAGCTACAGGTGGATCTTGTGGAATTGTCTTGTATGGAATAATCCCAAGATTGAAAGTATAATGGGATAGTTTTTGCGTTATTAAATAATATAATTACCAAAAGAATTTTCTTTAGATCAAGATGCATTATAGATAAAAAAAAACAATGTATTTTACTGTAGATTCAATTCCAAGGGATGATTATCTTATAGGAAAAGAAAATTTGAAGTGGCTTGCTAGAAGTGCAACCGAAAAAGGAATATAAAAAATGATTGAATTATTTATAAGGGAAATAAAAAATGTGATATCATTGTCGCTCTCTTGAAGGATGAGGAAAAAATGGGTATGTATTTTACTAGCTCTTCATTATTTAATCAAGCCTACAATGACAGGAGGTTTATAGGTTTTGGACGATTATTTGCGTTGTAGTTTGAGAACTCTAAATAGTTGGATGGAGGAAAGATATTATTGGAAGATGACAAAGCCTATAATGGGACTTACCAGTAAAACCCATGTGGTGAAATTTCTTATGGAGATGCACAGATATGCTATCCATCAACCCTTCTACCATATATGAATGTTAAGACATTGATATTATGTGTGATATAGAACAATCATTTGCACTATTCTTGGCACTTTTGACCTTGGCCTTGACCATGATCCAACACTGAACCTTACCTAGTGAAGTGCATTTGATCTCGAGGAGGCCAATTGCATTTTCCCTAGTGCTACTATCTGAATCATCAACATGGATGCAATATCTATGTGTTAGTTATAAAATCAATTATTCTTGCAACATGCAATTAGTAAACATTATTTTAATTTGGTTTTCCTATCAAAAATATGGAATTTAAGAAGTAACTTGGAGAGATAAAATCATAGGTAATTAGGAAAAATAGGTAACGATAGTGGTGAGAAAGGAGCATAAATAATGAAAATAGAGGAATTAATAGTGAGAAAGCTTCCAAATGGAGACCCAATTGTGTCATGGAATAGAAAGAAAAATATGCCACAATGCTTCTAGTGTTCAAGAAAAGAACATGGAAGAATCTCTTGTAGTATATGTTTAGGGTTCATTAGATTATTAGAAGATGTGACATAGTACTAAATCCCATGATGAAGTGTTGCGATAGTCAAATATAAATACATATTTTCAAGGATTCTATATTCAATGGAAAAAAGGATGGATTGATGAGACAATATTTTTAGCTATAGTAGATAAACACATATGAATGAATTACATACTAAGCTATACCTCACAAAATTGGTTACTTCTCATTGATTCCAATGAGGATGCATAAATATATCTAAAATTCTTATAGACAAATCTTTAGGAAATATCACGACTAGATCAATGTATAACTAATTCAATTAAGATCTTTTAGAGATTTCTACAATAATTGATTCTAGATATACACTATATCTAACTAACATAGTTATACAACTTCTTACAACTAGTAAGTGTAATTACAAAATTCCAACACTTCCCCTTGGTTACGACCATTAACAACTCTAGCACTAGCTATTTGGAAATACCTCTATGGCCTTACAATTCTTACAAAATTAACAACATGATAGATTGGTGGTTTAAGTCTTATCTACGAATACAACACTTAAGATTAAATTCAATTTCATCATCCACATGTTTATCTACATAGGGGGAATTTCTTTCTTCACAATGCTCATGCTCTACATCTCTTATAGAGTCATTTTCTTTAAGATACTTCTATGCAATTTTTAGGAAAATTGTAGTTTCCATTCCTTGTTGATATTCTTTCACTTCAATAGGATCTTCCACAATTTCTGGAATGTTAAAATCTTATACTTAGTTTGTTATAACAATATGATAACAATCACTTCGTCAACAATTACAATGCTCTATGACTTAGCACAATGTTTATGGGTGTTGCTCCCTCTTTCATTATATTTCATCAATAAACTATCCCAAGTTTCATTGGACTTGAATACTCCCATGATTTTGAGATGAATGATTTCATCTAAGCCTTATAAAATGAGAGCCAATACTACTGCATCTTCTTTTTTCTATGAGTTGATCCTTCTAATCTTGAATCATGGTCATATATGGGTTGCTTCTTATTCATATCATAGGTTTCTTTGGCTTGCCCTTAACAATATCATGGGTTCTCTATGGGTTACCCTCAACCAATTCCCCTTACCTATAACTTTCATCGATTTACACTTAACCTTACATCATCAATGGTTTTCATCAATTCACACCTAACCATTACAATATTTGTTTGGATTATCATGAACCATGACAACTTTGGCCTAAACATGGGAATTCTTCACAACTTTAGAAGATCAAATAGTTCATGGATTTTTTTCACCTGGAAGCTTTTGAGGTAGGTCATATGATTTTTCTATGTAGAATCTTTTCAAAATAAACATTACACCATTCATACATACTTATCTATCGACAATGTACCTGTATCTAAGGATTTGACATTTGTGTTTTCCATCATGTGGGATGATCATGATTGATTAAACCATAAATATTGCAAGGATGAAAATTCCAACTCTTAGCTTGTACATGTCTTATTATTACACAATGACTACAATGTTGCTATTACTTTTGAATATTTTTGTTGCACTACTAGTTATAAATATTTCATATTTTTTCAATCTCTATGCTTTATCAAACATAGTATCTGCAATGTTTGTGTCAACTTCATAACCAAAACCTTTATTGCTGCGCCTTATACATATTTATATGGAATTCTCGATTCCTTGCCCATTTATCAAAACCTATTTTTCATGAGTTTGGACCCATGTCCTTTTACATCCATTTCAAAACAACCAATTCATCATTTTCAATAGGTTTGTTAGGATATTCCGACACATAGGATATAGTTAAGTTCAACTTGGTCTAGCATAGAGTTAGGTTAGAGTTAGGTAAAGTGTGTTTCTTTACCGTTGTACATTTTGTAACTTACAATCCGACGGTCACGATATGTAGTGATCCGACGGTTCACTCTCACCTCGGTATTACCGACACTTGATCCGTGGCTTGACACCCGATTGGTCCATGAGTTCTATTTAAAGCGCATGGAGGGTCATTTTTCGGGTAATCCGTGCATGAGAGAAGCTTATGTAAATTTTCATTCTTTGATTAATAAATTGCCTGTAGTACCCACGTTGGGACACGCCGTGGACTGTTTCCCTCCTTGCACTCTGAGGGTTTTAACCACGTCAAAAATACTGGTGTATTGATTTGAGATCTGGTTGTGAGCGGTGTCCTTTTGGTATTCTTTCTGTGGAACTTACCCTGTAAATTCCTACATGGTATCGGAGCTATTTGAGGGCCGCGTCCGTTGGTGATCCAAATCTGAAGCCGGTAGAACTGCATGCGGCTGTCGTTTCCTAGATCTGTTGTTTTTGACTGCTTTCGGGCCGAGAGGACTGCTCTGTTGCGTTCGGAGCATCTGTTCTAGTGAGGAACCCCTTTCGTTTCATGCGAAAAGGTTTCCGGTAGCCCTAGCTGCGTCATTTTTCAGATCGGGAGGTATACAGTGTTTTTTTTGCAGTTTACTGTTAATTTCTCTCTGCTTATTTCGGTCTCAGTTTATTTAGCCTTTTTTTTTAACCGGATCTATACCTTTCATTTCTGCGTATGCTCTTTGCCCTGCGACTCTGTGCGATCTGGGCAAATCAGAAACAGAAAGGAAGGATTTTTCTCATGCGTATGCTCTTTTCCCTGCACCTTAGTGTGATCTCGGAAAATCAGAAACATTGAGAAAAATATTTAGTTTTTCGGCTAAAGCTAACCTTGAGATTTTTTTTAAATTTCTAGTTTTTTGGCTAAAGCTAACTTCGAGCCGCAAGGTTCGTTTTTCTTTGCATATTCGTGTTGGGTTTTGTGTTTTGTGTTTTGTAGGGAAAAAGAGCTTTCTCAAGGCAAGCACGCAAACCGAGGCCCCCCCCCCCTCTCTCTCTCTCTCTCTCTCAAATTTTTTGTATAGATCAATTGGTTCAAAGCTATTTTTAGAGAGTAGAGGTCTTGGGTTCAAGTCTCCATTTTGTGGGGGCGGATTTTTTCATTCCCGCACATTCGCGCACTTTGCCGGCAACGTCAACAATTTTTTTTCAAAAAGCCATAACTTCTTCATCCGGAAGCCTTTTTCAGAGCCGTTTTTTTTAAAACCGCCTATTTTTTCGAGATCTATCCATTGGAACACTTACTTTCAGCATCTTCAGCTTCAGTTTTTAAAAAAAAAATGGAAAGTCCATGCCAAGTCATTCTTGACAGCACTAACTACTTCCAATGGGTAGAATACATGGAAGATTTACTTAGAAGTAAAGGTCTCTTCAGAATAGCCACAAACCAAGAGAAGAAACCAAAAGATGAAGACAAGGCGGCAAAATGGGAAAATAGACAAGATCAAGCACGTGGTTTGATAGGGATGTCTATTTCTCCTGATCTTAGATTCCACATTGCAGAACTTGAGACTCCTCATGAAGCATTAGAAAAACTTGCTAAAGTTTTTGGGATTAAAAATGAAATTAGAGCCCATCAACTTGAAAATGAGCTGCTTACTTTGGATCCTAATAATTTTTCTTGCATTGAAGATTTCTTGTCCAAATTCAAGACCCTTAGATATCTCTTGGAAGGTGTTAAAGTTAAGAAAGAAGATGGTAACCTTATTTATTCCATCCTTACTAAGTTGGGACCAGCCTACTCTGTATTTGTTTCCACTTTCCATTCTACAAGGGAAGCTTTCATTTGTCAAGGACAAGACTACAAGGCCCCTTCCTTTGACTCCTTTTGTGATTCCTTAATAAGAGAACAAGAAAAACTCTTACACCTTGGTCTTCTTAATCTTGGAAACTCTTCCACGAAAGCGTTAGCCGCCCAGCAGCAACCAAATTCAAAGAATCCTAAGAAGTCATATCCTCAAAAGAATGGTCCTAAACCATCTCAGCCTCAAAATGAAAGATCATTTCAGCAAAATGATAAGACCAATAAAAACAAATGGAAGAAGACTGATAGACATTGTAACTTTTGTAATCGAGATGGCCACTTAGAATCTAAATGCTTTAAGAAGATGGAAGCCTTGGAAGCCGCAATGAAGAAACATAACATCCATCTGGAGCCTACTTCAACTTCAACTTCCGGAACGGCACTTTCTGCATGTCATCGTCAATCATCTCAGTCTGGTTATGCATTAAATGTATCTTCTTCTTCTTCTCATTCTCATGAGTGGCTCATTGATTCTGGAGCCTCTTGTCACATGGCCAAAAACCAAGCCATGTTTTCTTCTTTAAATGATTGTAACACCAAAAATATATATATTGGTGATGATAGATCTCTTAATGTTGTAGGGACTGGAACTGTTCATCTAGACAATGGTCAGTTCAATGATGTATTATGTGTTCCAAACTTATCCTGCAACCTTCTATCTGTCTATCAGATAACTCATTCAGGTGAAGGTAAAATTGTTGAATTTTCACCTCATGATGTTGTAATCAAGGATCTAAAAGATCCTAAACAGATTCTAGCTACTGGTCTTGCTGATGATTCCAAAAGGTTGTATAAGTTTCACAACTTTGGGTCATCCCATCTTCCCTCAGTATTTGTTGCTCATAATGATGAAGTGAGCAAACTTTGGCATGAGCGATTTGGTCACTTAAACTATCGCTCCCTTCAGCATCTATGTAAAGAAAATATGGTGACAGGTCTTCCTATGGTATCTTGCAAAGATGGTGTTTGTTCCGGATGTGTACTCGGAAAACATCATCGGGACAGTTTTGACAAACGTGCCTCTTGGCACGCCTCAGCCCCTTTACAGCTTGTGCACAGTGATTTATGTGGTCCTCTTCCTGTTGCTTCATTCTCTGGCTGCAAGTACTTCTTAACTTTCATTGATGATTTCTCCAGACGCACTTGGGTATACTTCTTAAAACTCAAGAGCGAAGTATTTAACACTTTTTTGGCCTTCAAAGCATTTGTTGAAAAACAATCTGGACATCAAATTCTTAAGCTAAGAACTGATAATGGTGGAGAATATGTTAAAAACGCATTCATCAACTTTTGCACCGAAAATGGAATTCAAATGCAACATACTGTTCCATACACTCCACAACAAAATGGTGTAGCTGAAAGGAAAAATCGCACCTTAAAGGAAATGGCTAATTGTATGCTGCAATCTAAAGGACTCAGTCTTAGTTTTTGGGCCGAAGCAATTAATTGTGCAAATTATATAATCAATCGCACTCCTACTAAGGTTCTAGAGAATATCACTCCAGAAGAAGCTTGGAGTTCCATTAAACCAGATGTAAGTCACTTTCGTGTGTTTGGAAGTGAAGCATGGGCCCATATTCCAGATGAAAAGCATAAAGCTTTAGAACCTAAGAGTGAGAAATGTACTTTTGTTGGATATTCTGAAGATGTAAAAGGTTATAGACTTATTCCATTTAAGTCCAAAAATGTTATCATTAGAAGAGATGTAAAATTTGATGAAAATAAATCGGCCTGCGAGCCTAGTCCGGCGGATGTGCCACCTCTTCCTATCTCTTCTATCTTTGAAAACATTTCTTCTTCTGATGATGAAAGCGAGGATGATAATCCTCCCCCACCTTCTCAGGATCCTCAACTTCCAAGATGGGTCCGTGCTACTCGGGATGCAGCAGGTGATCTTGCCGGTGATCCTACAGATCAGCGACGTACACGTTCTCAGTTTGAAAGAGCCTCTTCTTTACTGGCTCAAGCTCCAGTAAATCATGATCCTGACACTTTTGCAGAAGCTTCAGGCCATCCACATTGGGAAGCAGCTATGAATGAAGAATATCATTCATTGATGACAAATGATACATGGGATCTTGTTCCTCTACCAAAGGGACGCAAACTTGTTAGATGCAAATGGGTTTACAGAACCAAGTATGGACCAGATGGGAAAGTTGATAAACATAAAGCTCGTCTAGTTGCTAAGGGCTTTTCACAGGTTGAAGGCATTGACTACACTGAAACCTTCTCTCCAGTTGCCAAAATGAACTCTATCCGCCTTGTTCTTTCCCTTGCTGCCTCTTTAAAATGGGAAGTCCATCAAATGGATGTTAAATCTGCCTTCTTGCATGGGGACTTGCAGGAAGAAATCTATATGGAACAACCCATTGGCTTCATACAAACAGACTCCAGCCTTGTTTGTCGACTTAAGAAATCCCTTTATGGCCTCAAGCAAGCTCCTCGGGCTTGGTATGCCAAAATGGATAGCTTTCTTTTAGAATCTGGCTTTTCTAGGTGTCATTCTGACAATACTGTCTACACCAAGAAAGTGGGCAACTCTCTTATCATCCTTGTTCTTTATGTTGATGATCTTATTCTTACTGGTAGTGATCCCAACCTTATAAACCATGTGAAGTCCAGCCTTAAAAAGAAATTTGAAATGACAGACTTAGGACACTTACACTATTTTCTCGGTCTTCAAGTCTTGCAATCCCAAGAGGGTATTTTCCTTTCCCAGTCCAAGTATGCTTGTGATATTCTTCGTCATTTTCACATGGAAGACTGTAAGCCAGCCCCTTCTCCCTTTCAGTCTGGAGTCAAACTTTCAGTCTCTTGTACTTCTCCTGAAGTTGATGCTACCTTATACCGTCAACTTGTCGGAAAACTCTTGTATTTAACCCATACTCGTCCTGATCTTTCCTTTGCTGTTGGCCTTGTTGCTCGTTTTATGCAAAACCCCCGTGAAAGTCATTGGAAAGCAGCTAAAAGAATACTTCGTTATGTTCGAGGTACAGTACAGTTTGGGATTCATTACAGTGCCAAAGCAGCTCCTCTGTTAGTTGGTTTCACTGATTCTGATTGGGCTGGTGACCTTGATGATCGGAAGTCTACTGCCGGTTATGTCTTCACTCTTGGTTCAGGACCTATTACATGGGCTTGTAAGAAACAGGCTGCCATTTCTCTTTCGTCAGCAGAAGCAGAGTATCGTGGTGCCGTGGAAGCTAGTAAGGAAGCCTTGTGGCTTCGTCAGATCCTATCAGAGTTTGGCTTTGAGCAGCAGCATCCAACCACACTTTGGTGTGATAATCAAAGTGCCATTCAGCTATGCAAAGATCCAGTCCAGCATCAGCGCAGCAAACACATTGAACTACACATGCACTTCATCAGAAAGCTCATTCATGACCATGTTCTTGAAGTGCAATATTGTCCAACAGATGATCAGGTTGCAGACATCTTCACAAAGGCTCTCACAGAGGCGAAGTTCACTAAACTTCGATATATGCTTGGAGTTCAGGAAGTTGTCACTAAGGGGGGATAGGCTCTAGTGCCTCCTTCCTTCTCCTATTGTGTCATATTTGTAAATCCTTCAATCCTATCCCAAGTTGTTCTTAAGGGGGGATGTTAGGATATTCCGACACATAGGATATAGTTAAGTTCAACTTGGTCTAGTATAGAGTTAGGTAAAGTGTGTTTCTTTACCGTTGTACATTTTGTAACTTACAATCCGACGGTCACGATATGTAGTGATCCGACGGTTCACTCTCACCTCGGTATTACCGACACTTGATCCGTGGCTTGACACCCGATTGGTCCATGAGTTCTATTTAAAGCGCATGGAGGGTCATTGTTCGGGTAATCCGTGCATGAGAGAAGCTTATGTAAATTTTCATTCTTTGATTAATAAATTGCCTGTAGTACCCACGTTGGGACAGGCCGTGGACTGTTTCCCTCCTTGCACTCTGAGGGTTTTAACCACGTCAAAAATACTGGTGTATTGATTTGAGATCTGGTTGTGAGCGGTGTCCTTTTGGTATTCTTTCTGTGGAACTTACCCTGTAAATTCCTACAACACCTTTAGAAATATCACCGACCATCATTCTAAGTCTCATAGTGTAACGGAGATACATGTATGTCATCTTTATTAGCATCAACTAACCCCTATTTTGAGCCACTTTCATGCAAAACAAAAACACTAAACACTTACCTCTTTTATGACATTTTTTTACTATCAAGATCCCTAGGGTGGGGGGGGGGGGGGGGGGGGGGGAGAGGGGTGTAGGGGTAGGGCGGGGGGGTAAGGGGGGTGCAGGGGGGGTGGTGGGGGAGGTGGGTAGGGTAGGGGGGGGGGGGGGGGGGGGGGGGGGGGTAAGGGGTAGGGCAGGAGGGGGGGTGTCACGCCCCTACATCTGCGGTGATCTTCCAACCGCTTGTAGCGAGGTGCGGCACCACCGAGCGCTTTCTTTTTAACAATACTAACACCCGTGTACTACGCCTACTTCAACATAAACATACTTTAACTTATGTTTTCTTGCAACCAAGTAAAGAGTTATCCTTTATACTTTAAAGAAGATCATTCTCAACCATTAACCATGAACAATAAACCGAGAACAATACACAAGTATAAAGGGAGGGGCAACTCTTGGTAAAGTCTGCCCAACAATGTATTATAACAGCTTCTTCAATTTTACAACACAAGTGTGCTTGACAAACTTCAAGCCAACACTTAGAATAATTTTACAACAGGCATAGAACAGCCTTGTACAGCATCACATGCACCCTTGCACGAAGAAGAATGCCCACCCGGGCCACCTATCTACTTTGTCAAGTCCTGCACACGATCTGCACCTCGGCACACTTGCCTCACCCAAACCGGCACTTAGAAACCCAAGTCTGCACTCACAACCGAACTCCGGCACCTCAAACCGCAAGAATACACCTACCTCGCATTTGGGCTGAAGCACGCATGAGATATGCGTCTTCCCTTCCAAACTGCGCAGGTATTTACCCCTTATGCTTAAGAGATGTGAGCGAAGTTGCTTGGTGCAAATGAGCTCCAAGTTTGTTTCTTTATACACACTTCAACGTGCATTTACAAAGGGGTGGTCAGCCCCATGGCCGACCTTCATACGCCCACTAACTTGTGCTTACAACGTTCCTCCACACGTCGGCTTGTAGCTGCCCAAGTCGTGGTATAAGTGTGCGTTCTCACACTTGGTCTTTTTTTATGTGCCTCGTAACGTCGCATTTTATTGTCGCATTTCTGTCGTAACCTCGTCGCACAACCGCAGCCTCGTCGCACTCTGCCCGCCCGCGCGCCCACGCGCCCGTCCGCGTGCCCGACCCGCCTTCGTGCACGATGCGCCCGGCGCTCCGCAGCTCGGAGGCCTTACAGGGGGGGTAGGGTAGGGGGTGGCAGGGGGTTGGTGGGGGGGGTGGCAGGGGGGGGTAAGGGTAGGGGGAAAGGGGGGTGGGGGGGGTAAGGGTAGGGGGTGGGAGGGGGGCAGGGGGAGCGGGGGGGCGGCCGGGGGGGCAGGGGGGTAGGGGTTGGGGGGGGGGGGTAAGGTAAGGGTAGGGGGGTGGCGGGGGGTGGGGGGTAAGGTAAGGGTAGGGGGTAGGGGTAAGGGTAGGGTGGAGGGGGGTAGGGCGCGAGGCCCATGGGGCCGGCGTTAAGGAAGGGGGGGAGGAGTTGAGATTGGAGGGGAATGGGAGTTAGGGGGTGGGCTTATGGGGAGGAGAGTTGTGGGGTAGGGAAGGAAGAGTTGGGGAAATGGTGCATGGGTGGGTGAGTTGGGGGTAGCAAGGGCTGGCGCATGGGTAGGGCAGAAGGGGGAAGAGGGCATGGGTGAATGGGAAAGATCAGTAATGGGTTGGGGGAAGGGGGCACGACGACGGCTTACCCACGGTTATTGGGTGATTGAGTTTGAATAATTGTTTAAGACAGTTTATATAACTGATGTATGCATCGTATCTTCAAATAAAATTAATGTTTTCCATATTTTGTTAAATGAGAAGTTATGAAGCATTTTTATGTTGTTGGATTATGTCTTAAGTATGATAAATTTTATTGTTTAAATATCTACAATGCAATATCAAATTAGAGATATAATGTCTGTTTTATTTAGTATACAAATAAAGACTTTTGAATTCATTCAGTGATATAATTTGTTCATAATGTCATGTTTTTTTAGTTTTATAGTTGAAAAAATTTCAATTTCTTTTGTATCTAGCATGTTGTGGTTGAAAACATGTTAAATTTATACTTAGGAAAGAAAAATGATATTCTACCAGAAACATTAATGTGTTTTTTCCTTAAAATTTAACTTTGTTTGAGACATAAAAAATTGGTTTCATTAGCATTTTTAAAAAAGTTTGAAAATTGACCCTAAAAAAAAATCATTATTCTAGTATCAACACTTTCGTTTTGAAGCTATATTTTGCACGAAAATTTCGTAGTAAATTTCGTAGTCACTGCCATTTTTAAAACACGTTCAAAATTGACACCTAAAAAAGAAAAACATCGTTCCAGTATACACACTTTTCGTTTTTAACACTGTTTTTGATGTTTTTTTGGGGTTTTTTGGCCAGAGTTCCCGTTTTGAGTTTATAGTTCCCGTTTCAAAGTTTACATTGTTTAGTAAGGAAATGTGCCCAAAGACCCAAGAAGACATGGATTATATGTGTAAAGTTCCATATGCATCAGTAGTTGGAAGCTTAATGTATGCAATGGTCTGCACAAGGCCTGATATTGCACATGCAGTGGGAGTTGTAAGCAGGTACATGAATAATCTAGGAAAGGAACATTGGATGGCAGTGAAATGGATTCTCAGATATTTGAAAGGTACCACAAATCAAGCATTATGATTTGGTGGTGCAAACATTTCTCTATAGGGATATGTTGATGCAGATATGGCAGGTGACAGGGATAACAGGAGGAGCACTACAGGATATGTATTTACTGTTGGTGGAACAGCTGTCAGTTGGATTTCAAAAATCCAAAGTGTTGTTGCACTTTCAACAACAGAAGCAGAGTATGTTGCTGCTACAGAGGCTAGTAAAGAAATGATTTGGTTACAAAGGTTTATGGGTGAATTAGGTAAGGAGCATGATATGGGCACGTTATACAGTGATAGCCAAAGTGCCATTCATCTTGCAAATAACTCAGCATTTCATTCTAGGACTAAACACATATAGCTCAAGTACCATTTCATACGATCAGTGTTGGAAGATGGAGAGTTGAAGCTGGAAAAGATACACACTAGCCAGAATCCTGCAGATATGCTAACAAAAGTTGTAACCAGGGAGAAAATGAGAATATGCTCAGTTTCAATTGGTCTTCAAGGATGACGATGAAGATGAGAAACAACCAGGTCCAAAGAGGAGTCATTATCCAACAAATGAAGCAACAGTGGAGTTGCTATAATCATTCTCCAAGTGGGAGATTGTTGTGTGTTGAGCATGATTGTTCAAAGGTCTTTGTTTCAGCCGGATGTATACCCCAGGAAGTCTTGTACACCCCTCCACACGGGGGGGTGTGGGGGGGACTTGTCCCCCCGCGGGGGTCCGGGGGGGCCGATCCCCCCCGACTGGGGGGTCCGGGGGCCAGCGGTCCCCTGGCGGGGGCAGCGCCCCCGAAGCTAAAAACAAATGTAAAATTGCCTTGTAAAAGTATAGTAATTTCTAGTCAATCTGGGTCGTTCATTAGGCGGATAATCTGACGGTAGAACTTATGTTTAGTTTAGGGTTTTTTGCCCTAGAAGGCAACCCCTCTCTTTGTAGGAGGGTATTGTATTTGAGGCTATAAAAACAGATGTGTATTCTGTGAGCGAGAAACAGAGAGGTGAGACTGTGAGAATAAACAGAAGATATTACAACGGATTTGCTGTAGGTTGTGTCTCTTCATTTTGCTGGATAATAGAAAGGAAGGACTGGCTGTTCGGGGTGGACGTAGCCCAAACTGGGTGAACCACGTATATCTGTGTCTCTCTTGTTTTATGCGTTTTCTGTGTTTATATTTCTGCAATATTTTATGTGTTCCATTGCTCCGTAATATATAATTTTCTAACAAAGATGTATCTCCTAGGGTGTTTTCCTACACAAAATGTGCAATTTGCTTATTATGTGCATAGAAAATTTTGCATTCAAACATCAATTCTTTATTGAAGAAAAAATAAAAAAACATGAAAGCACTCAAGGACCAACAACTTTCTGCCACAAGAACTCATCCTAAGGAAAACACAGGTCTTGTTCTTCTTACCACATGAATTCATCCTGTAGAAAAGACATGCAATGATAAACAGATGAATAGAAAATACATGCAATACAGGGCTTGTTCTTCCTACCACATGAACTAAATAAAGAGAAAAAAGTAAAAATAGTTGCAACATAAAATTATTATGTTGATCATATACAAATCAACAGAATCAACTAGTGTTGCTACATCTACTGGTTCCTGTTGGTTCTTTGACTGGATGTGGATATAAAGGTAAATCGATGTCTGTTTAATCAGATATCTTTCAAATCCCCTAGCATCGTCTCTACTAGGTAAGGATTTCAACTTGGGTTAGCTCTTAAATTTGGTGGCATGCCTTCAACCCATTCAGTGGTAAGTGCATTGTCTTACATTCTTATCATTGAAATTTGCTTCACTGCCAATATTCATCGATTATCTGATTTTGTTAAGGTGGACATTTAAGATTTTTTTTCCTCACAGAGCATTGTAGCCTCTGCCACATTGTCATTGGACTAGAAAGGTAAGTTAGGGTTACCCATTTTCATTTAATATTGAATTTTCAGGATGCAGTATATTGCTAGAGAATGTGGGCAGGGTAAGATATATAGGCAGAGCAACATATATAAGTTGAGGTAAGGCATTATAGGCAGAGCTAGACAGAACGAGAGCATAACAAAATTCAGGGAAGCTTTAAAGTTGAGCATCTAAATTACTACAAGAAAGGGTGCCCATGCTCATTTTTGTTGTCACCATCTCAAAAGAGAGTTCTAGTTGCACAAAGAAGGCAAAAGAACAGAGAGGAGGTTGTTGTGCTTTGCAAATTGGAGAATAAAGGGGGAAGAACAAGTCCAACTTAAATCATTTTGGAGAAATCCCCATATCCTCTTAAAAACCATTTCTCTTTTTCTTTGTTTTTTAAACTCTAGTCGTAGTGACCCTTTTTTTAACTCTAGCTGAAATCCCTTATATATCCAACTCTAGCCGTGTTTTCCATTCCCCTTTGAAATGTTTTAAAAAATTCGGAGATCATGTCGAAACCTTTTTTTAAGCATCAGGACCCACAAACCATAATCATTATCGTCCCTTTCCATTTTTGTGATACATATCCACCTGACACCAGTCCTTCTCGTTGATTGCGATGGAATCCCTCCTCCACTGATATCGCATATCGCAAAGTTCCCCCGATGATTGTCATATCCGCGCATCACCCCTCCTTCTTGCCGATTGCGATAATTCTTCCCCCCCCATTACGATATCGCAATCGGGGATTGCACACGTCAAAGGCCCTCCTCCTCCGAAGTTCCTTCCAACTTGCGATTGCGATGTGTGAGAACCCTCCCAGATGTGATATTTTATGTGATACATTCTATAAACAGTCACGTTCGGAACAATGGAAATCACCATAAATCTGTGTTAAAGTCCCTCTCCCCTTTCTGATGGCGATATGTGAGTCCTGGTTCTGGATGTGATAATTTATGTATCATGCTTTATGGAAGTTTTGTGCCTAGACTATTAGCAAGCACTATGAAATGTGGTAAAAAGGTCCTCTCCTGCATGGAGATTGCGATACCATCAGGCCCATATCAATGGCCCACATTGAATTTGCCTGGATCAATGACCTAGGTCAACGAGCATTAAGACGTCTATTTCTATTTCGCTTTTGCTCAGTGGGACTACGATGGCATTTTCGGCATATATCCAGCAACATGGTCACCAAACAGGGCAAACAAAATTAATACTATGTAATGGTTGATTGCGATATCTTGAGTGGGCCCAATCCTGCATATCGGTGATCGCAATTGTCAAGGGGAGGCACTCTCATCCCGTAAGGACCTTTAATGGAAAACCCCGATGCGATAGCTCTGCGATGAAGTAACACAAAACTTTAAAGGCGTGGTGGGTCGACAGCTGAGGCATTTAAGAAAGGAGGTGCAACATTCAAAATCGGCATGGGTTGACCCAGAAAGGCCCCTTGTGACATGAAACTAGGGTCGATGAATATAGAGTAAATGAATACATGGAAGCTCAGGAGGACTTGATGATCCAGCATGGTGCTCCACGCAGAGGGAAGACGAAGTACCACCCAAGCGACCTCTGTTTCTGTACTGTGGCATTAAGCCGATAGTTGATTGCTCCCAGTTTTGAAGAATGAATGATCCGAGTAGTAAAGGAAGAAGCGGCAGGAATCAGCTTGTGACACAAGTGACCAGACCATGGGCAAGCAACAACCTGAAGCAAAGGTGATCACAGGGATGGGCATGGAGATATTTTGTTGGTGTGTTCATCTGATTGATTGAATTGTTTTGTTTTCCTGTAATGTGTCACCATTTATTAAAACAATTAATTTTTGTAGTCATTTTTGGGCCATAGATCCATCCCAGGCCAAGATAGCTAGTCGATCTGACAGTTTAGGCTTGGATGAGATATTTTGTTGTAATTACTATTCAATGCTCCCCTCCCCATATAAATAGGGGGAAGCAACACTTCACAAAGGTTCATAATTCTAAAGAAAGAATTACATGTTATTTTCAAGACTGTATGATTTTATGATATGCGTCTTTCAAAATATTAAGAAAATGGTGGTGATTCCTCCTTCGAGTACTACAATATGTTATCCTTCTATTAAATTCCATTATGTTCATGTTTCCTCTCTAAATTCATGTAATCGTAGCTGCTAGAAAGGCTTCATATGTTCTTACATATTCATTTGCATTGACTCTTTAATGCATGTACCTGTGTGGATATTTGATACTATATCTTTAAAATTGTGCTCCATGAATCATCGCTCCCATCCTCTTTCATCCATTATGTCTACGTTTAGCTCAAAAATGTAGAATTCTTGAGGCTTCAAGCTATATGCGATAAGTGTAGAATTCCTGATGCTTCAAGCTCTAAGTGATGAGTTATTCTATCTCCCTATCCTTTCTCATCACTCTGCCAATGCTTATTAAATTGTAGGTCCTTAAACTACTCGGTCTCCACTGTTTCATACGTATATCTCTGTGAGTTATATATGTGAAGAAGTACCAGGAATACATGGATTATGCCTTTAGATGAATGAGCCAACCCATGTTTATTATATATATACAAAAATATATGCGATGTCTCCAGTTTCCTGAGAATCATATGAGACACACTAAATCTAGATGTGTCTAGGCATTGGTCTTGTAAGCAATCTGAGGTTGTCTCTGGAAGCGACAACATCTTCTGGCATCATTATCGGGGAACGTATTGAAGGATTTTTCCCTTGGGATACGACAAGTTAAGAACTCTTTGTGTAGGTGAGAAAAGACGTCTGATTGCATCCTTGTCACCTTGGAGACTCCACAAATCCCATTATCATTTATCATCTTGGCTTTTAGAAAGCCTCACACTCGCTTAGATACCTCTCAATAGAAAACCCCATTTGTATCTGACCCAAAGAAATTAATTTTTAGGAGAGTCTGGAAGGAGAAAACCCTACTACCTATGATACTATCTCATCATTCTTTGAAGCCTCCTCATCTAGCTCACAACCCGCTATCATTCACTGCTCAGAATTTACTCCTAAGATCCTTACATACCCTGCTCTCAATCTAGCCACTCCAACCACTGTGGTTTTGGTCCAAGTTCCTCTGACAAATCTCAACCCCCCTCCATTAATTCAGATGGTTGTTCTGGGTTTCTTACTAAATAAATATGCCCCTCTTGATTTACCTCAACCTGTAAGTGTTATGCCCTGGGACTACCTAAAGCTTTTGCCTAGGTTCAATGGGGAGGATGAAAACACTACACAAAGACACATTGAAACCTTATGTGCTTTTGTTGAGAATCTAAATGTAGAACAACTGGATGTGGTCCTGAGACTCTTTGTACAATCCCTTGATGGAGAAGCCAGAAAATGGTTTAAAGCTCTACCTGATGCCTCCATCACTACTTGGGAGCAACTCGAAAACTCTTTCACACATAAGTGGGGTGAAAAGAGAAATCATGAGTATGTCCT
Organism: Pinus tabuliformis; assembly: GCA_031772625.1. Taxonomy (NCBI): domain Eukaryota; kingdom Viridiplantae; phylum Streptophyta; class Pinopsida; order Pinales; family Pinaceae; genus Pinus; species Pinus tabuliformis. The sequence goes on along the minus strand of CM062820.1, from coordinate 1,494,399,361 downwards.
CACAAAGTTCAATGCTATAAAAAAGAATCTAGAAGAGGATATTTCAGAGTTCATAAAAAGGTTCAATAAGCAGTATTAATACCTGCCCAGTGAGATAAAGCATCCTCACGCTGTTGCTCGTGTAGTATTCGTGGGATCCTTTGAATCCGACTTTGGTTTTACCCTAAGAGAAAGGAAGTCTCGCACTTTGGATCAACTCCAAGTTTATTCTCTTGAGGTAGAAGCCAATTTCACCTCGGCAGGGAAGTCAAGAGGTAAGGATGAACCTACTGAGAAGAAAAGGGGGAAAGAAGAAACATCCTCCTCTGGTCAAGATAAAGAATCTCTAGATCTAAAGTGGGAGGAAATGGATAAACTCATCAAGAGTTTATCGCATAAGGTGGTGAAGCTTGAGCTAGAGAATAAGAGTCTCCCGAAGCCGAATTCTCAAGGTAACAACCAAGGTTATAACTCGTAGTACAGGAGAACACAATTGCAGATACTTCCAAGGGAAAGAAAGGACCAACTTGATCAGATCCCTCATTCTCTATATTTAGAAGATGACCCTGATGAACAATCATCGGATACACATGATATGCATGGAAATTTGTTTTCCTCTTTCTCTAAAGAAGAACATGAAAATATGGCCCACAAGGAGACAAGTCATGATAGAGAAGCAACAGAAAATGAGGACATAGGTGATTACTATAACAATTTGCAAATTTCATGCAAGCACAACTACACCAAAGGTATGATCTAAGATCTTCAAGAAAGAGGTCGAGGGAACCATAACAATAAGAAGGAACTACTCCCCAATATATTCCCCCAGTGCCAGATAAAGGGAAAGGTATGCTGAATCCTAATGCATCCAAGGTAAAAGTCTCCTCAAATAAAGAATGCAATAGCTCCGATGAGCACATAGAAAAGAAGGCACATGTTCTAATAAAAACTACCAGTGATAAGGAAAGGGAAGCAGAGCTAGGAGGTGTAGAAAAAAGAAAACCTGCATTGAATCTTTAGAAGGAACTCGAAAAGGTAAAGATTCATGCTCCTCTTATTGAACTTCTAAAGCAGATCACTTATAAAGCTCAAGTATATCAGTTCATGCTTCCATCCACCTCAGTACCTACCCAGGGCTGTTTAAACCTTCAAGAAGAAAGACCAATGGTTGTTTTTGGGCCTCATGTTGAAGAACTTGATCCTTCCACTGCACCCTTCTATGTGACCCTGGTAATTCATGACCTCTTATTGCATAATTGCATGTTGGACTCCAGAGCCTCGCATAACCTCATGCCCTTAGCCGTGATGGAACAACTTGGCTTGCAGATCACCAGACCCTACAAGGACCTATACTCCTTTGACTCTAAGAGGGTCAAATGCTTAGGAATGATAAAAGCTCTGGTGGTAAACCTGGCTCAGATCCCTGTTAAGAGCGTAGTGATGGACATAGTAGTTGCAGATATTCCCCCTTAATTTGGTATGCTCTTATCTAGGTCTTAGGGTTCCAAGGTAGGGGGCTCCATCAAATTAGATCTAACTTATGCCACTATTCCCACTTTTGGAGGTGGAGAAAGGAGGTTGTACAAAGAGTCCACATTTGTAAAAATTGTGACCCCGGAAAAAGGTTCTAAAAATTCTCCAGTATATGGAAGAGAAAGTGACCTCTCATGCCTATTCCTAGAGGAAGATGAGACCATCTTAGAAGAAACACAAGTACATCTAATAATGTCATTAGACAACCAACACACAGATAAAAACAAAGTATGGAAATTATACTTTGATGGAGTGAATTCCAAAGAGGGAAATGGAGCAGGAGTATTGCTGGTAAGTCTTGAGGGCAACTTGATACCCCTCTCATTCAAGTTGGAGTTTGAGGCAACCAACAACGTGAGTATTAAGCATTGCTCCTTGGGCTACAAACATAAAGGAATATGAATATTGAATGCTTAATTGTGCATGGAGACTTCGAGTTGATTGTAAATCAGATCTTAAATCAGTGTGAGGCTAAACACCCCAAATTGAGGACTTACCGACATGAAGTGTGGGATTTGATTGATAACTTCTTCTTGGCCTTTAATATCCAATTTCTGCCCAGAGAAGGAAATAGTTCCCTTGCTGTAGCAGCAAGCAATTTCAAACCCCCTCAAAATCTGCTTCTCAGGTACGAGGTGGAGGTCAGATATAGACCATCTATACCTGATAATGTTAAGCACTGGCATGTATTCGAGGACGATGAGCAGATCAAACAATTTATAGAAGTCGTTGGGGAGTTCGCTAACTCAAACATTAATCAAGGAGAGGAAAAAGAGGCAGATCAAGAACCCACTTTATGGGAAGACACAATGGCTGGACATAAAATTATACAATTGAAAGGGAATACCATTCCTCATGGGCTAGTCCCACTGGAAAGATTATTTAATAAGGACGACGTAGCCTCCAAACCAATGGCTTCGGAGATGGACAAAAAAGTAGAAGATTGCAATATCGGCTTAGAGGATGAACCCCAGATGGTCAAACTATCAAAAGGAATCCCCTCACAATATAAACAAAGGTATTTAAATCTCTTCAAAATCTATAAGGATGTTTTCGCTTGGTCTTATGATGACTTAAAAGCATTTGATACTAACATCATACAACATAAGATTCCTTTAAAGAGTGGAATAAAACCATGCAAGTAGAAACTCAGGCAGATTAATCCACTCTTACTCCCCTCCATTGAAAAATAAGTGAGGAAACTTCTATAGGCTAAAATCATAGTGCCTTTAAGGTACTCAGAGTGGGTGGCCAACTTGGTCCTAGTCCAAAAAAAGAATGGAGAAATAAGGCTATGTGTATATTTTCGGAACCTTAACAGGGCATCGTTGAAAGACAACTACCCGCTGCCTAAGATGGATTACATATTGCAGAAGGTGGTTGGGTCAGTCAGAATGTCCATGATGGATGGGTTCTCTAGTTACAACCAAGTGGCAGTCCACCCTGATGATTAGAAGAAGACTGCTTTCACCACCCCTTGGGGAACATTCATGTATGCTCACATGCCTTTCGGTCTTATTAATGCAGGGGCCATGTTTCAAAGAGCTATGGATATAGCTTTTGTAGGGGAGAAAGACAAGTTCGTAGTGGTATATTTGGACGATATCACAATCTTCTCTAAGACCGATGAAGAACACATCCTCCACTTGAAGCTCACCTTTGAGAAATGCAGGAGGTATGGTATTTCTTTGAATCCCAAGAAATATCAGTTCGCCCTGAGTGAGGGGAAGCTACTAGGACACATAGTAGCACAAGAAGGAGTGAAAATTGATCCTAAGCGAGTCAAAGATGTCAATCATATTACTCTACCCAGATATAAGAAAAGGTCCAAGCCTTTTTGGGGAGAATCAATTTCCTGAGGAGGTTCATACGCGACTATGCAGAAATACTAAAGGGTATTACAGATATGTTAAAAAATCAAAATGAAGTCAAGTGGAGCCCTTCTCCCCAAGATTCTTTCACTAGAATTAAAGAAGTTTTGGATGAAACCTCGGTACTAGTCATCCCTGACTACTCAACGCCTTTCTATGTATTTTCTTTTGCTTCTTCACATATTATTGTCACAGTTATGCTACAGAAGAATAAAGATGGTTATGAACAACCCATCACCTTCTTCAGCCAAGTCATGAGGGATGTTGAACTGAAATATAACATCTTGGAGAAACAAGCCTATGCACTAGTCAAGGCTTTGAAGGCATTTCGAATGTATGTGCTACAATTGGAAATCACAACATTTGTCCCAATGACAACGGTCAAGGACATCCTTGTGCAAGGAGACAGTGAAGGAAAAAGGGGTAGGTGGATAGCAAAGATACATGAATATGAGTTAGACATAAAGCCTACTAAGCTCATAAAAGGCCAGGGGTTGGCCAAGGTTTTATTAGAATCTAATTGCCAAGCTTTAGGGATAAACCTGATAACAAAGGAAGGCATACCAGAGGTTCAATGGAACGAGATTAAAACATCAGAGCAAAATATCTATGTTAAACATGAGGGATCACCTTGGTATAAGAATATCATCCATTATCTCTTATTCCTGAGATGCCCACTAGGGCTGGATAAATCCAAATACAGAACTCAGATACTGCAAGTTCAAAAGTATATCATATCCAATGGTCAACTCCATTGGAAGGACCTGGTGGGAGTTTTGTTTTTATGCTTAATATAAGGCAAAACTCATATAACATTATACATAATCTAAATAGGCTTGGGAGATAAGGAACGATGGCAAGCAACGGTTTTGAACTCGCGCCGATCAAGCGCATTCACAAGGTTTCTTCGAGCTTCAGATCCACGCAATGGGGCCAGATCTGGAGGGTCTGCGGGTCGGAGCAAGTGCTGGGAGCGTGGGGAATGAAGCAGGGACAACAGAAACCGTTATGGAGTCAGGTTGCGGAGCTTCATTTCTGGCATGCAACCTCTCCCGTGTTGTATGATCCCTCAAGACATTACAGACTTGCTCTCGTCAACAACCAGCAAGTTTTCAGATCGGATCCAGGCGAAAACTATTCCCTCGCGTTACCTCAAAGAATCCAGGACGAGGTTTCTGTCGATAGGTACGATTTCAGGCGGGTTAAAGAAAATGAAAAGGCCCAGAGCGTGGATGGGTTGGGTTCTGTGGTTTTTCCAACTGTTTCGATCGCTGCAGGGGGAATGCATGATGCAGATCTGCCCCCCCTCTCAACGGATTGGCTCAAACAGTATAGATCTGGGCCGGATCTATTGGATCTGACCAATCCTCGAGAACAGTTAGAACCCAGGCAGCAGATAGGAGGCAAGATACATAGATCGAGCAGAGGCTTTACAGACATCGACATGCAAATGGAAGAACGACCCACAAAGAGGTCAGATCTGGAAGATTGTTCACATAAAGAGCACTGGCAGATCAGCAGCGACTACGGCTCAAGCGGATCAGGAACCCAACCGAAACCCAGGTCACAGGTAACAATAACACACTTTCATATTTTCATTAAAACCCCAGAGGGGAAATCTAGGTTAGTGTGGGTTCATGCAGATAGCACCATTATGCAGCTGAAACAGGAAATCCGGGCATTGACGGGATGTCCTGTCCAGCTACAACATCTGGTCAGTGGTAGGTGGTCTCTCCATGATAATAGAACTCTGGAAAGTTATGAGATCGGCTCAGAAACAACCATTGCTCTAAACCTCAGGCTGAGAGGAGGGGCTTTGCCCCAGGGACAACAAAGCTCCCCAGGATGGGACAAGGGGAAGACAGCTCCTCAACAACAACCCAAGGGAGGATCCTCCTACAAAAACATTCTTCAGGGCAACAAAGATTCAGGGTCCTCTCCAGATCAAGGCAGATATATACCTAGACCATACATAGTAGATCAGCTAGGGCAAACCCCAGCCCTTAACTTTGATTCGTCAGGACTTGATGATTTCGTTAAGTCCTATGAAACGCAGGCCCTAATATGCCGATTTAACAGCTTCTGGCCAAAACCAATGGATCTATTTCATTGGATTTTCAACACTTGGACCATGGAATGTGATATACATTTATGCTCCAAGGGGTTCTTCATAGTCAGATTTGCATCCTCGGAAGTTAGAGACAAAATCATTAGAGATGAGCCTTGGTTCTGGGGAACATCGGGGCTGTTCATGACCCCATGGTTCCCAGATTTCGATCCAAACAACATGACTGTATCCAAAGTGCCGGTTTGGGTCCGACTCTATAACCTCCCCCTTCACTTTTGGAGTGAGCGAGTACTGGAAGGAATCGGGAACAACATAGGGAGATACATCAAAACAGATCTGGAGAGGATTGATGAAAGGGTATACACTTTCGCACGCATTTGTGTGGAAGTAGATCTAAGCAAGGGGCTGCCAGACAACATAAGGCTGATCTACAAACAACAAAATTGGCTGCAAGCACTAGACTATGAAAATACTGCCTTCAGATGCAGGCTATGCAGGCAGACAGGGCATCTACAAAGCACATGTCCAGAAGCCAAGAAAGTAAATAGTAAAAAGAAGCAGAAAGGGAAGCAGAGGAAAGGATGGCAATTTCCTCCCCCTAACTCAGATGATGAAGAATCAGAAGCAGAAGAGGAAGACACCCCCACAGAGAATGCAGAAGTATCCCAAGAAATGGAGACTCAGAAGGAAACTACATCAGATAACAAGACTTCACGGCTCCACCCAAATCAGGCAGAGAAGGCAAGAGAGGAACAAAGCATGGGAGGGATCAAACGGCATCACCACTCAGATACTTCAGACTCAGACAAGGAAACAACCTCACAGAAAGTAGAAACACAGTTAGTCTTAGCTTCGATCGAGCCCACTCAAGGAGAGTGGCGCAAGGTCGAAAAGAAAAAGGGGAGAAAAACCTGAAGCGTGAGGTTATTACTCACTGCCGGAATCAGTTTTTTGCCTCTTTTTCTCTCTTCTATCTTCTCCTTTCTCATTCTTTTTTCTTTTTGCACGTTACCCTGTTAACGTTGCGTGAGGTGCTTTATGCACTCGAGCCCAAATGGGCAGCTTATGGAAATGCTTCAATGCATCTGCTAGTGTAACTTTTCATTTTTTAATAAAAGGTTACCGTTTTTTCCCCTGGAAAAAAAGGCAAAACTCATAAAGTGATTGAGGAATTTCATGGACGAGTTTATGGAGGTCATTACAGCTAGAAGACCACAACTCAAAAAATCCTCAAGGTAGGATTCGACTAGCCTAAACTGTTTGGAAATGTTCATTCGCAGGTCAGGTCATGTCAGAAGTGCCAAGTGTTTGCTGAGAGACAAAAACTTTCTCCTATCCCCCTGATTCCAATGCATGTGGAAGAAAATTTTAGACAATGGGGACTAGACTTCATATGAGAAATAAACCCACCTTCTAGTGGCCAACACACGTGGATATTAACAGTTAGCAACATTACAGACTTAGTGGTAATCAAGTTTATGGAGGAGAACATATTATCTTTCTTTGATTGTCCTACCAAAATTATCACTGACAATGCTCAAGTCTTCAAATTTGAAAAATTCTCCAGCTTCTTCCAGAAATTCAATATCATCATCAGACACTCCACTAATTACTATCCTCAAGGTAATGACCTGGCTGAGTCCTCAAACAAAATTGTGGTGAGAGTGCTGAAGAAGACCATCACCTAGAATCAGAGAACTGAGACTCCCAATTGAAGTTTTCCCTCTAGGCTAACCGAGTAACTCCTAAACGATCCACTGGAAAATTGCCTTTCGAGCTAGTGTATGGTAAGGTTGTAGTCTTCCCAATCTAATTAGAAATGCCAGTGGAGAAGTTACTACAAGAAGCTAAAGAAGAGCCAAGTGCCTTGACACGAAGGATAAACCAATTGGTCGAACTTCATGAAAACAGAGAACAGGTGGGGGCTAAATTATCAAATTACCAACAGAAGATGAAATCCTTGTTTGACAAGAAGGCCAAGGATCGACCTCTTCAACGAGGAGATTTAGTTATCCAATGGGACATCCGATGGGAAGAAAAAGGCAAACACGGAAAATTCGATCCACTCTGGTTTGACCCTTTCAAAATTTCAGAAGAAAGAGGAAATAACACGTACCTGCTCGAAAATATGGATGGTGAATCATTGGAACTGCCAGTAAATGGTCAGTTCCTCAAAGTCTATTTCTAGAATTAGAGGAACCCGTCTTGCAGTCATTGTAAATACCGAGGTGTGTATTGTAATTATTATATGAAATTTATAGTTTTTGTTGAAAATTCCACTTTCATAAATTATCATTTGTTTAGAAAAGACTCCATGCCCAAGGAAAAGTTCACAGTTTGAAGGTTCTTGACGCATTGCAATCCAATGCCCCATCCCTAGTTGGAGCCAATGTTGTCACCTTCTGAAAAGAGAGTTCTAGTTGCACAAAGAAGGCAAAAGAAAAGCGAGGAGGTTGTTGTGCTTTGCAAATTAGAGATTAAAGGGGGTAGAACATGTCCATCTTAAATCATTTTGGAGAAATTCCCATATTCTTTAAAAAACCATTTCTTTTACAAACCCAATTTTTCTTTGTTTTTTAAACTCTAGCCACATTGACCAATTTTTTAACTCTAGCCGAAATCCCTTGTATATCCAACTCTAGCCGTGTTTTCCATTCCCCTTTGAAATGTTTTAAAACATTCAGAGATCATGCCGAAACCTTCTTTTAAGTATCGGGTCCCACAAACCATAACTACTATTGGCCCTTTCCCTTTTTGTGATACATATCTGCCTCCTTCTCGTTGATTGCAATGGAATCCCTCTTCCCCTGATATCGTGTTAGGTCCCCATACTACTAGTGTAACCCCTTATTGTTATTAGTTCAACCCCCTTATTGTATTATTGTGACCATATAATCCTCGTGTTGTATTATTGTGCCCCATAGAATCCCATTATTGTTATTTTTGTGCCCCTACAATATTATTGTTATGTAGGCTCTAATTGTATTGGACCCCCTTAGACTCCTATATATAGAAAGGAGGTATTTTCATTTGTATCATCCAAGAATTGTTCATTTGTGTAATGCAAAGGAGTTTTCCCCCTCGAAGAGGCTTATTTTGAAGTCGTTGATCTATCTTTTTTTTTAATCTTTTTGTGAGCTGGTTTCATAACATTTGGTATCAGAGCTTTAGATTCTAGGGTTTTGTTGCTCTAGACAGGCCATCGTGGAATTTTCGCTATGACTTTTTCTCTACAAAGTTTTAGAAGATAAAAAAGAAACCCATTTGAACCGAAATTGTTCTTAACCTCGGGTCCAAATTTCAAATCTTGTCTTGCTATATTTTCAGAGATATGATATGAGGAAGTTAGAGTTTGTTGCAAGCTCCAGAATTCCATCGCAAACAGGTCATCATGGAATTTTCGCTATTGTTAGCTCCCCAAGAAACTCTCCTAGGTTGTAGCTTGGAGATGCTCGGGACATCACAAACTCAACTTGTTGAAAAGTGTGCAACAAGAAATGCTTGTTGAGATTGCAACAAGATGATGGAGCTTAGTGAAAAGAGTCACCTTCACTAAGTGGGCCCACAGGCTATTTTTGGCGCAAGTCTATTTTTAGACTATGTCTATTTTTAGACATATGGATCATGTCTATGGATTGAAGGTTGTTGTTTATGGATGATTGATCAAGTTGGGAAAAAATAGATGGACTTCTATTTTTGATGAAAGTGTGAGTGATCACAGTGTGAGTGATCAAAGTCAAAAATAGAAAAGTCAAATATTATTATCTCACAATAATATTTGGACTATAAACTTAATATTATTCTCTTGGAGCACTTCAGGATGAGCTACGGATGTGGTACATGCAGATCCCAGAGGGAAATACGTGGTTACCTAAGGGATGACTAATATTTGCATGCAGGACTTCAGTTAGAACTCAAGTGATTTGAGTTTAGTGGACTGGAGGTGCAGTTGATGGAGTTGTGTTCAGTTTAGCTTTGTTAAACTAGTTGTATTTAGTCTAACTGATCAATAGACTAGAGATGAGTTGGGTGAATTAGTTATTAATTAATTCACAAGTTATTAACTCATAATGCAACTATAGAATACATTAGTTAACTCAGTTGCATGTCAGTGCATGTTCAGTTCAGCAGGGACAGGTGTTAGAGAATCAGATTGCTATCAGTTGTGACTATAGTTGTGCACCAGATCTTGCACAATAAAGGGATTGAGTATGCCAATGAGTTTGTTCACGTATTTGCCCATTATTGTAGCCTTTGCTCACATCCAACAAAGTGTGAGTGATTATTTTGAGGTGAAATACGAGTTTGGGAAGCCATTCTCATCAGTTCTTGAGCAGGTATTGAGCAGTGGAGGCAGGCAAGCAGTGGAATAGATTTGGAGATCAGATCTTAGTTGTATTGTGTGTAACAGGTGGAGATACTTGTGAGAAGTATTATGTTGTGTAATGTTACATGATTCAATCAATATAATATACAGATAGTGTGGGGTTTTTAGCGAGATGCTTTCCCCAGGATACACACTGTGTTAATGAGTTTGATTAATGCTTCTATGTGTGCCTGTGGATGTTTATGCTTCTGTGAATTGATGATCAACGTAGAGGAGCTTATGTATTGTGTATGTATTCCGCAATAGTACATGATCAGGATAATCTCTGTTGAATATGTGTTAAATTATTCAAAATTTCTACATGGTATCAGAGCTATATGATTTGTAGAAAAAATTTCTACATGGTATCGGAGCTGCTTGATTTGTAGAAGAGATTTTTACAGGATATCAAGCGAGGATTGATCATCATATCTATTATTCAGAAAGTGTTTACATTTTATTTCTTCAGGCAGAGTCTGTGATCGGGCCAGGTAGCCTCTTGATTCATCCTTCTTTTGGAAGGTGAGATATCCGGTGAATGCCCATACAGTCGATCTCTGTACAAGAAATACTTTGTTCTCACGAATTCTAGATCAGAAGTGGTTGAGTTTTTGAGCTGGTGGAATTCGAATTTAATTCCAAAGAAAGAGATAAAACTCAGAAACATTAAGTATGAGAATGGAGACAGTATGCCCCAGTATCTCACAAAGTTCACCCAATGCCGAGATGAACTGGGAAGTGTGGGGGTGACTGTCGGATGAGGATGGTGAGTCTAACACTCCTTGACCTTCCTAAGAGTTGGCATAGCTACCAGGACTCGGTGAATGGAAGGGAGAAACTGCCAAATTGGGAAAGACTATGGTCGGATTTGATGCAGGAGGAGATTAGACGGAGCACCAGAGACGGTTCTTCATCCATGCAGGATGAGGAGAACTGTGCCTTAGCGAGTAAGGCGAAGAAGGGGAAGGAGAAGGTTTCTCTTTTCGAATCTTGTTCTTCCAGTGATGGGAAGAAAGTTGACAAGTCGAAGGTGCGATGCTTTCGTTGTCATGAGATTGGTTCATGGGTCAAGAACCTGCATGCTCTTGAGGTTCAAGATGCATGCAAAGCCTTGAGCAGCGAGGCAACTGATGGAGACTTGGTGGTTGAGAGGGAGCGTATATTACCTCTCAACATGCAGAGCCAGAAGAAGTCTCAGACGATTGTGGAGGAGCCACAATTGGTGTAGCAACTTCAGGAGATTGTGGAGGAGCCACAACAGGGGAAGCTGAGAGGAGATCGAGTAGAGACATCTACTCATCCAGAGACCTCCAGTAGGGGGAAACTTCAAGCCAGGTGGGCTGAGGGATTGCATGCAGCCATACCTCCAGGTAGGAGGTGGGGTGATGTGGATTGATCATCCCAAGGAGGAGGGGCATGATCCTTGAGGTACCCAACCTCTTGGATGAGACCTTGCTATGGGAGCCCCAGATGTGTAGTAGCAAGAACTGACTGATTGGGTAGAGACAGATGCAGATGGAGCGGCAGAGAGAGCGACAGTGCAGGGAATCCCAGGACAGCGCATAGCTAGCAGGCTGTAGCAATGCGAGAGGCACAAGTGTTTTGCACAGTGCTAGGTGGCACAGAGAGGTGTGCAATGGTGCGAGATGCATGGAGATGTTGCAGTAGCACAAATGTCAGAGAGGGAGCACTTGTCACCAGCGGGTAGAGCTTCAGCATCAGAGGATGTTTCTATCCCAACAGGGAAGTCAGTTGGGAAGTGCAGTGCGGATGCAATGCTGGGAGATAGAACCAACAGCAGCACGGATGCAGTCAGAGATCAAAGTGACAAAGGCTAGAGCAGTTAGATACTGAAGAGCACAGAGATGCAGAGTTTCAGTCGACAGAGGCAATAACAGTGAGAGACTTTGATGACAGAGCAAGTGGACCGGCCAGATGTGTTGCATGGAGAACATTCCAGAGTTACAGGATCGGGTTTGAGAGGAAGCCTTTCTTGTTGAGAGGGAGTGTTGAAAAGTGTGCAACAAGAAATGCTTGTTGAGATTGCAACAAGATGATGGAGCTTAGTGAAAAGAGTCGCCTTCACTAAGTGTGCCCGCAGGCTATTTTTGGCGCAAGTCTATTTTTAGACATATGGATCATGTCTATGGATTGCAGGTTGTTGTTTATGGATGATTAATCAAGTTGGGAAAAAATAGATGGACTTCTATTTTTGATGAATGTGTGAGTGATCACAGTGTGAGTGATCAAAGTCAAAAATAGAAAAGTCAAATATTATTATCTCACAATAATATTTGGACTATAAACTTAATCTTATTCTCTTGGAGCACTTCAGGATGAGCTACGGATGTGGTACATGCAGATCCCAGAGGGAAATACGTGGTTACCTATGGGATGACTAATATTTGCATGCAGGACTTCAGTTAGAACTCAAGTGATTTGAGTTTAGTGGACTGGAGGTGTAGTTGATGGAGTTGTGTTCAGTTTAGCTTTGTTAAACTAGTTGTATTTAGTCTAACTGATCAATAGACTAGAGATGAGTTGGGTGAATTAGTTATTAATTAATTCACAAGTTATTAACTCATAATGCAACTATAGAATACATTAGTTAACTCAGTTGCATGTCAGTGCATGTTCAGTTCAGCAGGGACAGGTGTTAGAGAATCAGATTGCTATCAGTTGTGACTATAGTTGTGCACCAAATCTTGCACAATAAAGGGATTGAGTATGCCAATGAGTTTGCTCACGTATTTTCCCATTATTGTAGCCTTTGCTCACATCCAACAAAGTGTGAGTGATTATTTTGAGGTGAAATACGAGTTTGGGAAGCCATTCTCATCAGTTCTTGAGCAGGTATTGAGCAGTGGAGGCAGGCAAGCAGTGGAATAGATTTGGAGATCAGATCTTAGCTGTATTGTGTGTAACAGGTGGAGATACTTGTGAGAAGTATTATGCTGTGTAATGTTACATGATTCAATCAATATAATATACAGATAGTGTGGGGTTTTTAGCGAGATGCTTTCCCCGGGATACATACTGTGTTAATGAGTTTGATTGATGCTTCTATGTGTGCCTGTGAATGTTTCTGCTTCTGTAAATTGATGATCAACGTAGAGGAGCTTATGTATTGTGTATGTATTCCGCAATAGTACATGATCAGGATAATCTCTGTTGAATATGTGTTAAATTATTCAAAATTTCTACACAACTTAAAGTTGGAAATGGGTGAATGGAAGGAATGATGCATATTCAATCTAGATAGCCACTTCTACTTTGCTTGACTCTAGACATGCGTGAACACCCCCAGACTACTAGGCTTTAGACCACCAATTACTCACAATTTAAGGATTGGGTGAATATGGAGAATACTGACCACACCAGCAAATGCACAGGACCTTGTGATGGCTGGCTGCAACCAGTAAAGAGGTCTGCAAATCTAATTCCCTAGTGAACAGACAGGATGACAGCTCTCTGTCACTAAGTGAAAAGAAACCTGATTAATACATTCACTGATACATGCAAGATTATAACACAGAGGTGGGATGACAACCCCTCTAATGCTACACATCAAGAGTTCAAGAAAAAATGCAAATCAAGCACAGCCTAGAATAGAAAAGAGGTGGAAAGTGAGCAATTAACAACAAAAGAAGCTTGTATTAGCTGAAAATGCCGACGAGACGCTGCAAGTATCAAAGCAGTTACAGTCTCCAAAAGTTGAACCTTACATCAAGCAACAACCATCCCCCCTTGATTACATCTGATTTCTGGGTATATATAGAGTTTCATTACAAAGGCACTTGGCCATTCTAAGTATGGAGGGGTCATAATTGACCACCAACTGCTTTAACTGCCTGATGGAGTCTGAGTGCGATTTGCTTGCTGCAATGGATGAAATTGATCTTCTCGGGTACTCTGCTGTCCTCTCAGGTGGCTGGAGTGTCGTATGGGATGAAGTCCCATAACTGTTAAATGCGTTTGCTTGTTTGTGCTCTGTCCCTTTCCTTCTCGGCCATACTGTTTCTTGAATGTGGTTGTTGAGGAGGAAATGCACCTGGTACTGAAAACTGGTCACCTTCATCCTTTCGGGAGCATGGAACAGTTAAGGTATGCGGTCTTTGTAGTGGGTGGAATAGTCGGATGGAGGAACGAGACTGGCCGTTGGATCCGGTGGAGATGTCTCGGCGAGGGACATCGGAAGAAGCGGGAGTAGAATAAGCATGGGCCGTTGGATATGGGCGGAACTGATTGGACGACGGAGGAGTGATCGGGCGAGACGGGAGTCATCGGATCAAGTTTTTTGGGTAATTCTTTGGGCCTTTACATATGGCGATGTGCGATTGCGATCAGATCACATCGCAATATCACATTGGCGGAAGTAGAGGGGCATGGCTTTTATACACACATGGATGCGATTGCAATCAGATCGCATCGCAATATCGCATCGACAGAAGTTGAGGGGCATGGCCTTTGTACACACACAGATGCGATCTGCGATAGCGATTAAACTGGGATCCGATAAAGGAATTAATCGTTTTTAGGACTGATGAAGGGAGAATGAGTGGGGCAAGGGAAAAGGAGAAAGTGATCATTATGAGCTTCCCTTTAAGCATGACCAAGCGGACCAAGCTCATTTCTGACCTTCAAAAACTGAAGCTATGTAGCAGCGCTAACACTGGCTCCTTCTGGGGATGAGATCCTCCCTGTGAGGTCTCAAGAACCGTAGACCACTGCCTTCTACATCAGAACAAGATTAAAAACATTGCCTAGTATTCCATTGGGCATGGAGTCTAATTAAGTCTACACTAAAACCTGTAAAAGAACACATTTACAACATTAAGGCTTGAAAACCTTAAACAACCTAAATTTTCAAAAACTGCCCATTTACTGGGCCACCAAAATTGTTTCCCCTTCTCTTTGTCAGTCTGCATGTCAGCCGATTCATCAAAGACTTGCAAAATCGGGTTGATTTGATCATCTACCTCAAAAAGTTTAGAGCATTTGACCTCATCGGGTAGAGATGGTTTGTATTTCACCCCCTCTCTATACGCTCTCATCCTCTGATGTTCTTTAGCTGTTACTCCCTCTGTACCAGTGAACTTGGGCATATATTTCTGATACTCTCCTGCAGGCATGGCATTCAAAGGAACAGGCAAGAACAGGGGTCCATACCTAGCAGCTATGATTCTTTCCATCTTTGTGGGCGCTTGTTGGCCTGCCATGACTGGGATAGATGGAAAGATACTGGCAGATTGAATGGTAGGAAGTAACGAAATAGATGACAAAGACAAAGGAGTATGATGGACTGTATGGGAGGCTTTCTTTGGACTGAGATCCAAAGGGGAACTAAATGAACAAGGAGCTTTATGAATCTCTGCGGGTATTTCTTCACTAACAGTGCTAGGCTCTAGATCTTTAAACTGTACATGTTCAGCTACAAGCCTTTCTTGCAGAGATTCATAAGATTTTTTAGGCTTACCTGATCCTGATGCTCCTTTCTGTGATATTTTCTTTTGCTTGACAATCTTCTCAAGGTCAGGCACTAGGTCAGTAGGTGATTTCTGAGGATTTCTCTGGGTATGCCTCACAAACTGAGCCAGAACTGCAATGTGGAGTCACCACCAGGTAGTTTCTCTAGTAGAGTCGCCAAATAGATGATTACAACCAAAAATTGTGTCTAGACCTTATCTATCATCAAAGCATGGAACTGTGTCGTTCTCCCAGGGAAGCTGAGCTTCACTCTCCTCTCCCCGGCAACGGCGCCAATCGATGTTAGCTCCCCAAGAAACTCTCCTAGGTTGTAGCTCGGAGATGCTCGGGACATAACAAACTCAACTTAAAGTTGGAAATGGGTGAATGTAAGGAATGATGCATATTCAAGCCAGATAACCACTTCTAGTTTGCTTGACTCCAGACATGCGTGAACACCCCCAGACTACAAGGCTTTAAACCACCAATTACTCATAGTTTAAGGATTGGGTGAATATGGAGAATACTGACCACACCAGCAAATGCACAGGAACCTGTGATGGCTGGCTGCAACTAGTAAAGAGGTTTGCAAATCTAATTCCCTAGTGAACAGACAGGATGACAACTCTCCGTCACTAAGTGAATAGAAACCTGATTAATACATTCACTAATACATGCAAGATTATAACAAAGAGGTGGGATGACAACCCCTCTAATGCTACACATCAATAGTTCAAGAAAAAATGCAAATCAAGCACAACCTAGAATAGAAAAGAGGTGGAAAGTGAGCAATTAACAACAAAAGAAGCTTGTATTAGCTGAAAATGCCGATGAGACGCTGCAAGTATCAAAGCAGTTACAGTCTCCAGAAGTTGAACCTTACATCAAAAAACAACCATCCCCCCTTGATTACATCTGATTTCTGGGTATATATAGAGTTTCATTACAAAGGCACTTGGCCATTCTAAGTATGGAGGGGTCATAATTGACCACCAACCGCTTTAACTTCCTGATGGAGTCTGAGTGCGATTTGCTTGCTGCAGTGGATGAAATTGATCTTCTCGGGTACTCTGCTGTCCTCTCAGGTGGCTGGAGTGTCGTATGGGATGAAGTCCCATAACTGTTAAATGTGTTTGCCTGTTCGTGCTCTGTCCCTTTCCTTCTCGGCCATACTATTTCTTGAATGTGGTTGTTGAGGAGGAAATGCACCTGGTACTGAAAACTGGTCACCTTCGTCCTTTCGGGAGCATGGAACGGTTAAGGTACGCGGTCTGTGCAGTGGGTGGAATAGTCG
This sequence comes from Pinus tabuliformis, assembly GCA_031772625.1. NCBI lineage: Eukaryota > Viridiplantae > Streptophyta > Pinopsida > Pinales > Pinaceae > Pinus > Pinus tabuliformis. Next base: position 1,494,382,784 of record CM062820.1, on the reverse strand, counting down.
GATGGAGGAACGAGACTGGCCGTCGGATCGGGTGGATAGACGGTGGAGATGGCTTGGCGAGGGACATCGGAAGAAGTGGGAGCGGAATAAGCATGGGCCGTTGGATCTGGGTGGAACTGATCGGACGACGGAGGAGTGATCGGGCGAGACGGGAGTCATCGGATCGGGTTTTTTGGGTAATTCTTTGGGCCTTTACATATGGCGATGTGCGATTGCGATCAGATCACATCACAATATCACATCGACGGAAGCAGAGGGGCGTGGCTTTTATACACACATGGATGCGATTGCGATCAGATCACATCGCAATATCGCATCGGCGGAAGTTGAGGGGCGCGGCCTTTGTACACACACGGATGCGATCTGCGATAGCGATTAAACCGGGATCCGATAAAGGAATTAATCGTTTTTAGGACTGATGAAGGGAGAATGAGCGGGGCAAAGGAAAAGGAGAAAGTGACCGTTATGAGCTTCCCTTTAAGCATGACCAAGCGGACCAAGCTCATTTCTGACCTTCAAAAACCGAAGCTATGTAGCAGCGCTAACAACTATAATTAATTTTCTACGAAGTTTCAGACTCTGATAGTAAAACCCATTTGATCTGAAATCTTGATGAATCTCGCGCCAGAATTTCAGGTCTTGTTTCGCTATATTTTCGGATATATGATCAAAGGAAATTAGGGTTTTTGCAGGCTCCCGAATTACATCCCAAACAGGTGACCTTGGGAAAATCGTCATAACTTTCTCTCTAAGTATCGGATTGAAATTTAGTAAGAAGTTACAGAAAGAGGACAGGCTGTAGGTTTCTTTGTATCGATTTTAGGTCCAAAGTTCGAAACCATGACACGTGGTAGGTCGTACAATTTCGCTCTACTGAACCAGTCTATAATCAGGTCATTGTAGGAGATTTGACATAACTCTTTATTGAAGAATAAAATATTGTTTAGAATGGTGGGGTTAGAAAGAGAACTTAGAGGGATACCATGGGAAGAAATTGAAGAACTTGAAGATATAAATTACAATGTTACAGCGGTTTAAATATCGAGCTCCTAAAAGAAAGAAAAATAATCACTCGAATCAAGAAAATAGAAACACCTAGTAAGCAAAATTGGATGGATGATTTGAAGAATGTGATTGAAACTAAGATAAGTAGTTTAATATGTGACATGGAAGCTAATATCAAGGGTATGGAAGTAGATTTGAAGAAATGCATCGCAGATTTGAAGGACATGGAAGGTTTAAAGGAAGGTGGGACAAAGCTGCTACAAGAAAGGCCTCCTAATGATGAAAAGGTAGTAGAGGAAACTCGTGATGAGAAAAAAATAAATGTTAATCATGATTTCATAGAATCTAACATTGGATTGAAGACCCACCATGTTCCACAGAACGATATGAGGAAGTTTGATGACAAGGATCCCATAACATGGATAATATAGATGGAGAAATAATTTGATCTACGTGATGTGCAACTGTTACAAAAGGTACATATTGCATCTTTATATTTAGAACCAAATCAATTTTTATGGTATAAAGGGATTTTTCTCATAAACCACTTTTCACCTGGTCAATTTTCATGGAGGAAATGATATCACATTATGAGGATACAAAGAGAAACACCTTATTTAGCCAATTGATAAATCTCAAACAAAAGGGTTTAATGGCAGAGCACATTGAGGACTTCCAAAAATTGAATATAAGGGTACATGATATTCCATAGAAGTAGAGGATTGATGTCTTCATAGGGACTTTAAAGGATAACATTCAACATGAGGTTCATCTTTGAGAACCCGAATCATTGGAGAAGACATTCAGGTTGGCAAGAAAAATGGAAAGCAAAATTATGGCAACAAGGAAACCTACCACTCGCAACCATAAAGATGGAAGTGTTGTTGTTCCTAGCCTTTCACCACCTACAAAGTTGACACCACAACAATTGGAAAAAAAGAGAGCAAAAGGGATTTGTTACAATTGTGATAGAAAATGCACTAAAGGTCATAAGTGTGTTGAGAAGTAATTAATTTACATAGATAGGGAAGAGGAGAAAGAAAATGAACAAGAAATGCCTAAAGAAGAGGATATACACCAGGAACCAATCCCAGAGAAAGAAGAAATGAATCTGACCATATCTTGTAATGCATTGACAGGAATTACCACTCATCAAACTCTCAAGATAGAAGGGCATATCAAGAAGAAAAAGGTAATAGTGTTCATTGATTCGGGTAGTACCCATAATTTTATTCATTGTAAGATAACCAAGGAATTGAATTGCTTCCTATATCCAGCACCAAAGTGTCAAGTAATGGTTGCAAATGGAGGAACCATAAATTGCTTTAGAAAATGCCATAATATCAAGCTATCCATGGGAGAATATGTCTTGAATAGTCCAATGCTTTCCATTCCAATGGGTGGTGTAGATGTTGTACTAGGAGTCCAATTGCTACAATCTTTGGGTACGATAGCTTTTAATTTTCAAGAAATTTTCTTAAATTTTTTTTGGGAAGGAAAGGAAGTTGAATTAAGCAGTATTGTAGGGAAACCGGGAAAGATAATCATCTCTAACAGCATGACAAAGCTTCTAAAGAAAGAACAACAGGGCATAATTACACAATTATGTTCAGTAGAGGTTCCCACATCGAAATCATTTATTTCTCAAGATCTCCATACGTTTTGGACAATCATTCCAAGGTATTTGAGATGCCCAAAGGCCTCCCACCTATTCATGATGATGATCATGTTATTCATTTGATTCCACGAAGTGTTCCCCCAAACATCAAGCCTTATAGATATCTATATGCCCAAAAGAGTAAAATTGAATGCATGGTTGATGCTAGAGGTTGGCATAATTCAACCTAGTCAAAGTTCTTTCTCTGCTCCAGTGGTATTGGTACACAAGAAGGATGGATCATGGTGCATGTGTTCGTACTATAGGGAGCTCAACAAGCTTACTATTAAAGATAAATTTCCCAATCCTGTCATTGATGAATTATTGGATGAATTACATGGAGCAAATTACTTCACCAAGTTGTATCTTCGTTGAGGATATCATAAAATTAGAATGAAGACTGAAGACATTCCAAAAACAACATTTATAACTCATGAGGGTCACTATGAATTTTTGGTCATGCCTTTTGGCCTTACCAGTGCACCTTCTACATTTCAAGGTTTGATGAATTCCATTTTCAAACCTTTCCTTAGAAATTTTTTGTTAGTATTTTTTGATGATATACTAATCTACAGTAAGTCTTGGAAGGATCTTCTTCAACATGTTGACAGGGTGCTCAAAACTCTTAGAGGAGAAACAATTATATGCAAAAATCTCCAAATGTTTCTTTGGAGTACAAGAGGTGGAATATTTGGGTACTCAGTTAGCTCATAAAACATCTTACCATCCTCAATCTGATGGGCAAACTGAGATAGTGAACAAATGTTTGGAATGATATCTTCATTGCTTTTTATATGATACACAGACACAATGGGTCAAGTGGTTGCCTCTAGCTGAATGGTGGTATAACACTTGCTTCCATACTGCAGCAAAAATGACCCCATTTATGGCACTTTATGGATATCATCCACCGTCCATCACATCATCTTTAAAAGAAAATTCTAAGGTTCAAGCAGTGGAATATCACATCGAAGCATCAACAAAAACTTCTCAAACTCTTAAAGGATAACCTCACTTTGGCACATAATAGAATGAAACAACAAACAAATCAACATCGCAGCGAAAGAAGTTTTGATGTAGGTGACTGGGTATTTCTACGACTACAACCATACAAATAAATGTCCCTCAAGCAAGCTAAGAAGGATAATAAATTATCACCAAAGTATTATGGTCCGTACAAGGTGTTACAAAAGATTGGTACTATGGCATACAAATTGGAGCTTCCTGCATCTTCCTGAGTGCACCCAGTTTTCCATGTTTCATGCTTAAAGAAGGTTATAGGTGAGAAGATCATAGTTCAAACAATATTTCTAGAACTTGACGAGGAAGGAAAAATCATATTGCAATTGGAAACAGTCACAAAAATAAGAAATTGACATCTACAAAATCGACCAATTTTAGAGTATCTCATCAAGTGGAAAAACTGACCTGCTGAAGATTCCACATGGGAGGATGAGAATTTTATACAGAAGAATCCAAAACTACTCAAGCATTGAGGACAACACTTTTTGAAGGAGAGGGGCATGTTAGGTCCCTATATTACTAGTGTAACCCCATGTTAGGTCCCTATACTACTAGTGTAACCCATTATTGTTATTAGTGCAACCCCCTTATTGTATTATTGTGCCCATATAGTCCCCATGTTGTTATTATTATGCCCCATAGAAGCCCACTATTGTTATTGTTGTGCCCCTACAATATTATTTTTAAGTAGGCTCTAATTGTATTGGGACCCCTTAGACTCCTATATATAGAAAGGAGGTCTTTTCATTTGTATCATCCAAGGATTGTTCATTTGTGTAATGTAAAGGAGGTCTCCCCTTCGAAGAGGCTTATTTTGAAGTCGTTGATATATCTTTTCTATCTTTTTTTGAGCTGGTTTCATAACATATCACACATCGAAAAGTTCCCCCGCTAATTGCCATATCCACCCGTCACCACTCCTTCTCATCGATTGCGATAATTCCCCCCCGATTGTGATATCGCAATCGAGGATCGCGCACGTCAAAGTCCCTCCTCCGCTGAAGTCCCTTCCAACCTGTGATTGCGATGTGCGAGGACCCTCCGAGATGTGATATTCTATGTGATACATTCTATAAACCGTCGCGTCCAGAACATTGTAAATCACCATAAATCCGTGTTAAAGCCCCTCTCCCCTTTTCGATGACGATATGTGAGTCCTAATTCCAGATGCGATATTTTATGTATCATGCTTTATGGAAGTTTCGCGCCCGGACTATTGGCAAGCACTATGAAATGTGGTAAAAAGGCCCTCTCTTGCATTACGATTGTGATACCATCAGGCCCAGATCAACAACCTAGATTGAATCGGACCGGATCAATGACCCAGGTCAACGAGCATTAAGACGTATATTTTGCTTCTGCTTAGTGGGACAACGAGGGTATTTTTCGGCATATATCCAACAACATGGTCACCAAACAAGGCAAACATAGGTAATACTATGTAATGGCCAATTGCGATATCCTGGGTGGGCCCAGTCCCGCATATCGATGATCATAATTGTCAAGGGGAGGCACTCTTGTCCTGTAAGGACCTTTAATGGAAAATCCTAATGCCATAGACTGCGAGGAAGTAACACAAAACTTTAAAGGTGTGTAGGGTTGGCAACTGAGACATTTAAGAAAGGAGGTGCAACATTCAAAATCGGCATGGGCTGACCTAGAAAGGCCCCTTGTGACATGAAACCAGGGTCGACGAATACAGAGTAAATGAAGACATGGAAGCTCAAGAGGACTTGATGATCCAACATGGTGCTCCACGCAAAGGGAAGACGAAGTACCGTCCAGGCGACCTCTGCTTCTGTACTGTGGCATTAAACTAATAGTTAACTGCTCCTAGTTTTGAAGAACGAATGATCTGAGCAGTAAAGGTAGAAGCGACGGGAATCGACTTGTGACACAGGTGACCAGACCATGGGCAAGCAACAACCTGAAGCAAAGGCGATCACAGGGATGGGCATTGAGATATTTTTTTTGCATGTTCATCTAATTGCTTGACTTGTTTTGTTTTCCTGTAATGTGTTGCCATTTATTGAAATAATTAATTTTTGTAGTCATTTTTGGGCCATAAAGCCATCCCAGGCTGAGACAGTTAGTCGATTTGATAGTTGAGGCTCGATTAAGATATTTTGTTGTAGTTATTGTCTAATGCTCCCCTCCCCATATAAATAGGGGGAAGCAACACTTCACAAAGGTTCAAAATTCTGAAGAAAAAATTACATGTTATTTTCAAGAGTGTATGATTTTATGATATGCGTCTTTCAGAATATTAAGAAATGGTGGTGATTCCTCCTTCGGGTACTACAATATGTTTTCCTTCTGTTAAATTCCATTATGTTCATGTTTCCTCTCTGAATTCATGTAATCATAGCTGTTAGAAAGGCTTCATATGTTCTTACAGATTCATTTGTATTGACCCTTTAATGCATGTGCATGTGTGGATATTTGATACTATATCTTTAAAATTTCTCTCCATGAATCATCACTCCCATCCTCTTTCACCCATTATGTCTACCTTTAGCTCAGAAATGTAGAATTCTGGAGGTTTCAAGCTCTATGCGATAAGTGTATAATTCATGTCGCTTCAAGCTGTATGCGATGAGTTACTCTATCTTGCTATCCTCTCTCATTGCTCTGCCAAAGCCTATTAAACTATTGGTCCTTGAACTACTCAGCCTCCACTGTTTCATACATAAATTTCTGTGAGTTGTATATGTGAAGAAGTACTAGAAATACATGGCTTATGCCTTTAGATGAATGAACCAACCCATGTTGTTTATTATATATATACAAAAATATATGTGATGTCTCCAGTTTCCTGAGCATCATATGAGACACACTAAATCTAGATGTGTCTAGGCATTGGTCTTGTAAGCAATCTAAGGCTATCTCTTGAAGTGACAACAATTTCCATGGAACAAGTCACAATTCAGAGAAGAAATATTTTATGTACTAATTTTGGGCAATTTCACTGTTAGGTATCTGCTAGCGAAGCGATGAGTTTCTTTGTTTTTTTCTTGGGGTTCTTCTCTTCTGCTTTGACATTGTTTCTACAATGTTCGGGATTGGGTTTTGATATGTCTGGTGTAACTCAAATACTTCCTTTGGGTCTCGATCTTTATTATAAGATACATTCATCCCTATCTCTGCTCCAACTACCTTTGATTTTGTTGCTACTTTACTCGTCGGTAGTGCCTCTGTCCTTGTCTTTGCGATTGGTGCCTATTATAAGGAAACTTGAACACCAAGGTCACAAGCAATATAAAAAAGGTCAGAATATTTACAAGTTGAGGACTTGATACGAGTATTAGGCTATGAATCAATTACAAAATGTTTTAGCCACCTTTGTCTATGCTACTGCTTGCTCCTATCCCTTACCTTCTTCCACGACTATTGGTTGTAGAGGATCTACAACAAGAGATGTAGTTGCTAAAATAACAGGGTTTAGTTGGTGGAACATAATTGTTGGGTGTTTCCCTAATAGGCTGCCAATTTTTTTTGATGCATTTGGTCTCCTCCATCATAACGAAGTATAGCCCATAATACGAGTTCCATGTTGTACAAGCATATGCCTCCAACGTTTTGTGTTCTCTTTGTTGTCCAGTCTTGGTGTACCAAGGAACCAAATTGTTCAGGTACCTTTCGATTCATTATATTTTGTAGTTGTTCTCAGTCTGTCTTGGTGTACTAGGGAACGAGGTTGTTCAAGTTCGTTTCGATTTATTATATTCGGCAGCTGTTCACAGCCATGAAAGAGAATCTCCAGACTGTTGTAATGTTGTGTCATTGTTTGCCTAAGTTCGCGGCTCGAGGCATGTCGAGTAGGTGGCTAAGCACAACAGAAAATCATGAAATCGCATGCCCACCACGTGGATTTCCATGAAAAACAATGAAACTTGGAACTAAAAGACAATCAACCTTTGATCAAGGTATCTTTTTTAATTATATGATATTTTTGTAAATTAATAGTAAATTTATTTTAAAGTTTTTAAAAATAATTTAATATTTTAAAGAAAAATTTTACTCATGTATTATTAAATGAAATTCACTGGTAGAATTCTTGGGATATATATAGGAAAAGAGGTTGGACTAGGTTAGAAGAATGAAGCCGGTGAGGACGCCTTGTTCCAACTTTCCTTCTACCAGTAAAAGGTATATGCAAAATAATGGTGATTGTTTGGATTATTCTTTATTGTATTCAATCTACAAACAAAATTTCAGAAAAATGATTGTGTTAGGTATATTTGCAATTTCTAATGGTGGACCTCTGGAATATTACTATTTCATTCTATTACAAACAAATCAATTTTTCACCAGCGATTTTAACATATATACACAAAGCTTGCACTAGGTAAACAACATAGAGAGATCGAAAAAAGTGTTGAACCATCACTATCTAGAATTAACAGAAAAATGGATGAAATTCAGCAAGTGCATATTATGTATTATGATGAGAGGAATCAAAGTCGTTTAAAGTATTTTCGGATGCTCATCCATTCAGTTTGTGCTAGTTGTTTCTTTCCTTATTCACTGCATATGTTTGTAGCGTCAGAAAGATCTGAATCGGGTCTATCAACATAAAAAAATACCAAACTATTAGGGAAACATATTGTCATATTTTGAACTTCCATCAAGACTCTCTCTGCAACAGGAGCAACATCAAGACCAAAGCTTTGGTTGTTGAAGCATATATTGGTATAACTATTCCCTTCCTACTAATGGCCTCGAGAACTTCTCAACGAGGGTTCCATTTACAAACCCTCGATCACCTCTTGATATGTCAAAAATGGTGTCCTTCACTTTGAAAAATTCAAGCTTTAGTTCCTTCTCATGTTCATGTTTCTAGCTTGTGGATCCTCACTTAAGGTCCTCTAGAATGAGACTATTGGCTTCTCTTGCATAAAATTGCACTAGGAGCTATCATCTAAAATGGGTTCCTTAGCTTCATGGTTATTTGTAGCAAGAAATTTTGTCTCTTCGATTCTCTTCGCATTTTCCACATCTTTTTCTATGATTAAGAGGCCATATTTTCTAGAAAAGAATGAAACTGAAAAGAGAATATTATTCATGCGTTCTACCAGCATCATGTGAGTTCTCTCACTTGGAGGTCATAGCTTGATGGAGAATGCTCTCTCTGCCTACCGATTTGTTGATCGCATGTTGTTGGTTTTCCAAAAGAGAAATGCCTCTGATATGTTGCAAGGAAGTCCGTTATTTGCATCACATGCCTTGCGACTTTAATTTCCTCCAAGATTTTATCTAGTATCTGAATAAGCCATTTATGTTTTGGTAAAACTCTCATTTAATTGAGGGGTTGGAAGGAAAATTAGTTCTAGAAGATCCAAGATGTTGAGATGCATAATTGAAGACATCATTGGGACTTGCTATTCATAACCTGAGCAGCTTTCCATTTGGAAACACCATGCTCATATAATTTTTGTGTACTTGCAGTTGTCCATTCTTCGCATTTGGAAAGAACATGCAAAGGGTTGGTTTTGGGACATGCGTTAGTCAGGTAAAATCGTTCATCAATTCTTTAATTGATTATCTGAAATGTATGCATTGTTCAAGCAAAAAAGTTTTAATATCTATATTGAATTTCCAAAAGAGGAATGTCTCTGATCTGTTGTAAGGAAGTCCGTTATTTGCAACATAGCCCTTGCGACTTTAATTATCTCCGGGATTTTATCTAGTATCTGAATAAGCCATTTATATTTTGGAAAAAATCTCATTTAATTGAGGGGCTAGAAGGAAAAATAGTTTTGGAAGGTTCAAGATGTTGAGATGCATAATTGAACACATCATTGAGACTTGTTATTCATAACCTAGGCAACTTTCCATTTGAAAACATCGTCCCGATAAAATTTCGTTCTAATTTTAGCTATCCATTCTTCACATTTGGAAAGAACATGCAAAGGGTTGGTTTTGGGACATGTGTTGGTCAGGTAAAATCATTCATCAATTCTTTAATATATATATATTGAATATTGATGTATCTATATTGAATATTGATATATCATGAGTACAACCTTTGGGTAGGCTAAGACCCACGAGGAGGGTTCATGTCAAAAATTTTTTTTTTTATGTTGTTTGGAGCCATGTAGACAAAATGGAAATGGAATTTTCTGTTTTGGCTCTTTGTTTCTCACCTCTCGTAAGAAGTCTATAATTCTATGTTTCTCACCTCCCATGCGAGGTCTATAATTCCAAAATTTCTGGATCAAAGGTTTTGGAAAAGCTTTTCCTTCATATATTATTTTAATAATAAAAATGTATCGTTGTCATTTAAGCAACAGTAAAAAGCTAAAAGGAGTGGCCTAGGTGGATTGAAGAAAAAGAAGGGACAATCACCAATGTAGGAGTTCTATGGCTTGTGAGTTTTCTTGGTTCCTTAGAAGTTTGTGATTTTTCTTTGTTCCTTAGAATTTTGTGATTTTTATTCGTTCCTTAGAAGTTTATAGTTCTAGAACTTGTTGATCATAGTCTTGACTCCTAGGAAAAGCTTATGAGATTCCTCATATCCTGCAACATGCTGCCTATTTCATCTTGAATTTCTAAGAGGCATCCTTTCCCCAATTACAAAAGAGTCTATTGACTGATATGTTGTTGTCATTCTAAATTTTTTTCCCATCATCATTCAATTTGACTTAATGCATCAAATCTTACCAATTGAGAGCTCCAATGTGATAACAAGGTATCTAAGTGAAACATTATATTATAGATTTAAGTTAGTTATTTAATATGGATTAGTTTCAAAACAAGAGTCCTCAGAAGGTGTTGGGGAGGAAGACTGTTAAGGAATCTTTCATAAAAAAAAAAAAGATATAACACTTTACAGGTGAGGGTTTGAGGCTGAGGAGAAGAAAAAATAAATTGACGGAGAGAGAGAAATCACAAAGCAGAATGAGGGTTAAATTATTCTTGTTGCACACATCCCTAGGCAATCATTTGAAGGAGTCGTACAATTGCACAATCCCCAAAGAAGTTGGGCACATTTGTTGAGGCTACATAGTCCATACAGGGGTGAAAAAGTATAGATTTTGGATCACATATGTTGCATGCAGATAGAGGCTATCCAGTTGTTGTTTTATTGAGTAGCACAATTTCCAAGGAGGTCGTATAGTTAAGGGAGAAATATGAGCTGAATTTTGTGCACAATTTCCGAGATTTATGAACTAGTACAAGTTCATTGATTGTTATAATAATTTTTTAGAATTCCTCTATGTGGGCTGAGATAATAAAATCACTTTCGAGTTTTCCCCTTCAAGGTTTCCAAGGTAAAATATTTGTGTCAATTTTTTGTGAATCTTTTTCAGTTTTCGTTTGCATTTTTAAAGTTAGTAAGCTCAATGTATTTTTGTTCATAAAAATCATATATGGCCTTAAGAAAACTAACAGTGTGTGGAAGTACCTGTCCAATGCTAATATCATCAACACTTTCTGCATATCCTCCTATATGGAGAATTTTTTATTATTTTGATTCCCTTTATAATGAACCTTATGTCATTTGGATAATGATGTGAGGATTTACACTTCTTTTTCCTATTGTTCTTATGTGAACCTTTCATATAATAAACCAATTTTTTGCTAGGTTAACATAACCGCACATTCATGACAAATGCTTAGGTATGGCACTTGTGGCCTTCCAAGGTAATTTTCTTCCATGAAAATTAGCAAACTTAGGCTAATTTGTGGTAATGGATAGTAGTCCATATTGCCTTACATTCTCATGCACTTGCCATGTTTTATCGATGCTCCCTTGACTCCATTTCCCAAGGTGTCATTGGGCACTTGGTCTTGAGGATTTTACCTTCATATTTATTTCCTACATCACCCATTAATTCGGTGTATGTTGGAGTCACGATTGCCGTTACACCAAAACCCATAGGTTTTAGTAAACATACACATTGCTAGATTTAAACACATGCCACGAAACACACGGGGAGCGTTGGATTATCCTTCTACACTGCCATTAACGGGGAGCCCAACAATCTCCCCCCCAACGCAAGCCAAGTGTGTTTCGAACTCGAGACCTTTGGCTCTGATACCACTTGTTGGAGTCACGATTGTCGTTACACCAAAACCCGCAGGTTTTAGTAAACAGACACATTGCTAGATTTAAACACATGCGACGAAACATACGGGGAGCATTGGATTATCCTTCTACACCGCCATTAATGGGGAGCCAAACATTGTACTACTATCACCCATTTCATTAAGGCTTACAGTGGTTGTCTTATTGATTATTTTCTAGACCAATATGTGATTGTTTAAAGCATGGTAGCACGATTAGGTTGTATTGGCCTTCCGTGTATAGTTATTTGCATGAATTTGAAATACATTGAATAATTTGGCGTAGTTCAGATATGATTTAGTCAACATTATAGGTCTTCCATGAACTCAGAGGCAACCATGACAGTGGTGATGAAAAATCTTTGGACATTAAGAGATAATGAGTAATTGAATGAGGTCATTGATATAAGCATAAGCTGCTACAAACACAAAAGAGTTGTAGTTGGCATTCTTAAGAATTTTGTCTAGATACCACCACTCTATGCACATCTTAGGAACCTGCATACCATCTAATATGTCATACCTGGGAGGCAAAGAGGTAGGGTTGTACGATCAAATATATCGTACTTGGGAGGCAAAGAAGTGGGGTTGTAACTTGTAAGAGGCTAGGAGCCTCTACTTTCTAGCAAGAGTCCACTCCACTAAAGATGCTAACCCCAATGCTACCATAAGAGTTGGGGAGAATGATCACTTTTCATCTTTACATTCACACTGGAGGGAAATAGAGATCCGAAATGATCCTTCCTGGAGAAATAACACCCTCCACTATTTCCTAGCACCTAATATTGAATCTGTTTCCAGGAAGGAACTTTTGAATGATTTCAATGGCTTTGAGGATTGCAGTGAAAGCTTCTCTAAGTGGGAGGTATTTTAAAGGGGAAAAGAGAAGAATAATATAGGCCACATAGGAGGATGTATTGTGTACGGAGGAAGTTGGTTGGCTGGGTTCTCTCTTTCTTTCTAAGACAAACAGTGTGGTAGCAAGAGGGAATTGTACATTGTGGGGAATTAGCATGGTTGGAATGGGGTGGGTGGGTTTGATTAATTGAATGGAAATTGAATTGGATTGGATTTAATAGAAAACATAGGAGGAAGAGGGGTCTGAGTGCCTACTTCCATAAACCACCACCTAGACAATGAGGATGGCAATGTACGACTTAAAAGTATTCCAAATAATGACAAAGCTGAAGAGTTTAATGATGTCAGTGATGAATATGGACATGCAATTACATAAATATATTGAGACCATGAGCTTGAACTCTTACTAATTGAGAGCTCCAATGTGATAACAAGGTATCTAAGTGAAACATTATATTATAGATTTAAGTTAGTTATTTAATATGGAGTAGTTTCAAAACAAGAGTCCTTAGAAGGTGTTGGGGAGGAAGACTATTAAGGAATATTTCATAGAAAAAAAGATATAACACTTTATAGGTGAGGGTTTGAGGCTGAGGAGAAGAAAAAATAAATTTCCGGAGAGAGAGAAATCATAGAGCAGAATGAGGGTTAAATTATTCTTGTTGCACACATCCCTAGGCAATCATTTGAAGGAGTCATACAATTGCATAATCCCCAAAGAAGTTGGGCACATTTGTTGAGGCTATATAGTCCATACAGGGGTGAAAAATTATAGATTTTGGATCACATATGTTGCACGCAGATAGAGGCTATTCAGTTGTTGTTTTATTGAGTAGCACAATTTCCAAGGAGGTCGTACAACTAAGGGAGAAATTTGAGCTGAATTTTGTACACAACTTCCGAGATTTATGAACTAGTACAAGTTCATTGATTGTTATAATAAATTTTTAGAAGTCCTCTATGTGGGCTGAGATAATAAAATCACTTTTTTGCTCATTTTCGAGTTTTCCCCTTCAAGTTTTCCAAGGTAAAATATTTGCGTCAATTTTTTGTGAATCTTTTTCAGTTTTCATTTGCATTTTTAAAGTTAGTAAGCTCAATGTATTTTTCTTCATAAAAATCATATATGGCCTTAAGAAAACTAACAGTGTGTGGAAGTACCTATCCAATGCTAATATCATCAACACTTTCCGCATATCCTCCTATATGGAGATTTTTTTATTATTTTGATTCCCTTTATAATGAACCTTATGTCATTTGGATAATGATGTGAGGATTTACACCTCTTTTTACTATTGTTCTTATGTGAACCTTTCACACAATAAACCAATTTTTTGCTAGGTTAACGTAACCTCACATTCATGACAAATGCTTAGGTATGGCACTTGTGGCCTTCCAAGGTAATTTTCTTCCATGAAAATTAGCAAACCTAGGCTAATTTGGGGCAATGGATAATAGTCCATATTGCCTTACATTCTCATGCACTTGCCATGTTTTATCTATGCTCCCTTGACTCCATTTCCCAAGGTGTGATTGGGCACTTGGTCTTGGGGATTTTACCTTCATATTTATTTCCTACATCGCCCATTGATTATTTTCTAGACCAATATGTGTTTGTTTAAAGCATGGTAGCACGATTAGGATGTATTGGCCTTCCGTGTATAGTTATTTGCATGAATTTGAAATACATTGAATAATTTGGCATAGTTCATATATGATTTAGTCAACATTATAGGTCTTCCATGAACTCGGAGGAAACCATGACAATGGTGAAGAAAAATCTTTGGACATTAAGAGATAATGAGTAATTGAATGAGGTCATTGATTTAAGCACAAGCTGATACAAACACAAAAGAGTTGTAGTTGCATTCTTAAGAATTTTGTCTAGATACCACTACTCTATGCACATCTTAGGAACCCGCATACCATCTAATATGTCGTACCTAGGAGGCAAAGAGGTAGGGTTGTACCATCGAATATATCGTACTTGGGAGGCAAAGAAGTGGGGTTGTAACTTGTAAGAGGCTAGGAGCCTCTACTTTCTAGCAAGAGTCCACTCCACTAAAGATGCTAACCCCAATGCTACCACAAGGGTTGGGGAGAATGATCACTTTGCATCTTTACATTCACACTGGAGGGAAATAGAGATCCGACATGATCCTTCCTGGAGAAATAACACCCTCCACTATTTCCTAGCACCCAATATTGAATTTGTTTCCAGGAAGGAACTTCTGAATGATTTCGATGGCTTTGAGGATTGCAATGAAAGCTTCTCTAAGTGGGAGGTATTTTAAAGGGGAAAAGAGAAGAATAATATAGGCCACATAGGAGGATGTATTGTGTACAGAGGAAGTTGGTTGGCTGTGTTCTCTCTTTCTTTCTAAGACAAACAGTGTGGTAGCAGGAGGGAATCGTACAATCTGGGGAATTGGCATGGTTGGAAGGGGGTGGCTGGGTTTGATTAATTGAATGGAAATTGAAGTGGATTGGATTTAATAGAAAACATAGGAGGAAGATGGGTCTGAGTGCCTACTTCCATACACCACCACCTAGACAATGAGGATGGCAATGTACAACTTAAAAATATTCCAAATAATGACAAAGCTGAAGAGTTTAGTGATGTCAGTGATGAATATGGACATGCAATTCCATAAATATATTGAGACCATGAGCGTGAACTCTTAATTTATGATTTCAAAGGTATCTAATTGATACCGTATTGCTTCATTTGTACTTTTGTGTCGAAAAATTGTGTGTTAAACTTTTTTTACACTACTAATTCTCCTAAGATTAGTGAGGGAATCAAGATGATGAGATCATATACGTCACATTGTTATGTGGTATGTTATGTTTCAAATTGATTTTCAATGAAAAAAGACTATTAGTGTAAAATTTTGGATGATATATATATATATATATATAACTACATTTGAGGTATGCATGTTTTCATATCTATAAAGATGTCTGCTTCAATATTTTAACCACCTTGGATTTTTTGTTGTTGCGTATTTTCTCCAATGTTTCATCGAGACATGCCCCCCATGTTTCTCATGCTATGCGTGGGGTGCCAGGGGAAACATTTCCCAATGTGGGAGACACATTTCCCCAAAAGGGGCGCATCTAGGCACTCCCTCTCTATCTCCCCACCAACTCTAGAGGGGGATGCCTGGGTGCCCCAACCCCCAATTTTTTTGTTCAACAACCCTTTAAGACAGAACGAAAATATGGGATAGAAATTTGAGGAGTTTGTAACCTTGATAGTTAAGGGAAATATTAAATTCTTAAAATAAAAGTGACATTTTCCAAACATTCTCCAAACAGTCATAAATGAAACATTCTCCTTTATTTTACCTTTTCTATCGAAACAATCTCATTTATGATTGTTTGGAGAATGTCCAGAGAATGTTACTTTTACTTAAATTTTTAACATTACCATTAATTATTTCATGGTGTTTGAGAGTGGTTCCAACCTCATTGGAGAAAGTATAATTTCATATCCCATCCAAAATTCAACAAACTTATTATAACATTGATTGGCAGGAGTAGAAGATTTCCACCGGATTGCACAATGATGAATTTGCATGGGATGAATTGTTCTTGTTGGGATTTTATCATTATTATTTATTTTTATAATTTTAGAGGCGAGGACACATATGCTAGAGACCTTGACATCTACATTTCCTCCCCTCTCCCCCCCCAAACCCAATTTGCGTAAAATTTATGGGTACTCCCACACCCCCCCCATGTGTGTCTCCCCATTCCTACACTCCCCCATCCTAGAAACTTCATGAAACCTTTTTTTTTTTCCATACAAAATGGTATATGTATCTATATTCATAACCAACTATTACTACTATGGTTTAATGTCTTGGGGTTAGGCATTACAAAGGAGTATCGGTACAATTGATTATGAGAATGACTGGGTATAAAGGTTTTCAGAAGAACGCCAACAATAATTCCATGTCAGATTTGCAAAGAATTGGGCACCAGAATTTCAAAATTTTATGTCTATGAAAGACATAATGATTAGGATTGATAAGGATGGAAGCTTTCTCAAGTTCAAATATTATATATTGATGGTTTAGAAAAAGGCATCAACGATTTTTTCAGGAAAGGACATTGATGAATGGTTAGTTTAACTTTTCATAAAGTTTCAAGAAAATTTATGAAATGGACACTAGAGCCATGAGCTGGGATAAAAAAAGAGAGCATATGCCACAAATAAGTATGTGGAAAGAAAAGACTAATCTCAGGTAACAACAAGTGAGAGTTTGGAAGGCATCTCCAGTAGTGTATACTAGCATGAAGAAACATTTCCAACGAAATTTGATCTTTTGAGTGACATGTAGTGCCCACTCTAGTTTCTTGACCCTAATATGACATTATCTTAGATACTTTAGTCTATGAGGAACTCAGGTTGAGGATCCAGAAACGTGACTCTATTATTAGTGAATGTGATGGTTATGTATGTTCTCTATTAATATTATGATTACGATATAATTAATGGTTATGTGTACTCTCTATTGATATCATGATGGTGATAGTAGTAAAGGATAGACATGTTTTCTATTGATGTTATAATGATGATAGCTTTGATATATATATATATGGTTCCATTAAGGTTATGATGATGCTAGCCATGATGGAGGTATCCCCTATGTTAGCTACTTACATTAGTTCTGGTTCACAATGAACAATGATGTGAATGACCAGGTGATGGTAATAATGCTATTATGACAATGACTAACACTGAGAAACCTTGTTACTGATTATTATTGAGTATGGTAGGAAACCACTAGAGGCACTCGCACATGACGAGTTGACGACACCTGGTTTGATGAAAATTTATATTATTTTATCTTTGAAATTCTAAGTCGATTTTGAAACCTGCTATATATGTTTATCTATATTCTGATGATATGTTAATGGTTGCAGGCACAGATTAGTTGCTTGGCCGAATGACTCACATATGGGTGATGGGGTTGTACAAGTGGATGGAACTACATGGGAGGGGTGGGATAGTGTCCCTGATCTCACCCACTACCACTCCTGCCATGACTTGGGCTAGAAGGGTTGAAACACCTTCGCCTTGAAGATCACGATGCCATGAGGGCAGGTCCCAAAGTTGGGTCGCTCATGAGGATTTTACCGGGGGGCGCGCATCAAGGTGAATTCCTTGATCCCCGACACCATTAGTCTCACTATAGCAGGCAACATAAGAGATGATAGCGGTCTATGACGTTGCACCTATACTTTCCCCTCGTAGTCACTGAATGATTGAAGGGCAAGTGGTGTGGCACCCTTGGAACTTCAAGGGAATTTCTTGAAGGGCACAACCAACTTGGCACTCTTGGAATCACAAATAATTGTTAGGCGTGGTACCCTTGGAGCTTCAAGGGAAGTTCTTGAAGGGCACGACCAAACTTGACACCTTGGAATCATTAAAAATAAATAAATTAATAAATATAATCAAGAAATGAAAGCTAGGTAAATTTACATCAAGGGTAAATGATGTTAGAAACCGAGGTAATTAAATGAAGAATAAAACTTGGGTTAAGAGGATCATAGGAAGAAATAAAATATTTTTTCTTAAAAACTCTACCCTCCCCATGTTGGAGAATATTAGGTAGATTATGTAGTTTAATTAGGTAAAAGGGGAAAGAGGGACATAAATGTAAGGATAAAG
Source organism: Pinus tabuliformis (assembly GCA_031772625.1). NCBI lineage: Eukaryota > Viridiplantae > Streptophyta > Pinopsida > Pinales > Pinaceae > Pinus > Pinus tabuliformis. Next base: position 1,494,364,485 of record CM062820.1, on the reverse strand, counting down.
ATTAATCCTAAAATAGTTAAACCTAATTAAGAGAAGAGGATGGTGAATTAAAATAAGATTAATAAATTAAATTTTAGAGAAATGTAGAGAACCTCCATGTGGCAACAACCAACATAACAATATCCATCTAAGAGATAACTTGAGTTAAATTAGGGAGTAGATAGGGGATCAAATCTTGACTCATTAATTGACTTTAGTAAGGAACACAAATTAAGGAGTAAAAAGGGAGATCAAGAGACAACTAGGAGAAGAAATAGGAATCTTGTTGAGGTGAGGAAAAATATTATTTTAAAATTAAAATTTAAGTAAATAATTTTGGAGATCCTTGATGAGAGAGTGACACATGGGTGGGTGAATAATCAAACAATTGAATTATCAAAAATAATTAATTATGCATGACATGCCAAGTGTCACCTATGAGGACTCCTATAAAAGAAGGGGCAAGCCATGGGAGAAGGGACCTTTTTGGAACCCTATTGTTGGTTGGAGGAGACTATGTCAGAGCAGTGATTACAATATTATAGTGAGTTTGGTGAGGTAGAGGATTTTAGAGAGGGGACTCTTGAGCCAAGGAGTGCTCTTCTGTACCAGCTATTGCATTCCTCCATTGTACAACTCCATTGCAGCTCGGGGGCCCGCGGGGAAGAATAGTACCCAAGGAGTAGGCTGGGAGGCTAACGGTGGATCATTACATTCGGTTCAAGTACGTCGTCATTCACACTTGGAGGTGGCCGACAGGAAGGGAAGACCAGTAACTGAAATTCAAGTGGAGTCTCGTCTTTTGGTGAATGGTACATATGTGTTACAATATTCTTTTGTATGATTTCTTTATGGCCTTAGTTAAATATATGTAAATTTTATGATACGTTCATCGAAATGAAAATTTAGGGATGTGTTAGATAGTGCTGAATAAATTTGAATTCCCAATGTTTTTCTCTTCTGGTTATATTTTATTGGTATTTATTTTAATAAAATAAAAATAATATATATAGTTTAGAACTGGTCCTTACACTTGGTATGAACTGGTCCTTACATGTTAGGCCCCTATACTACTAGTGTAACCCCTTATTGTTATTAGCACAACCCCCTTATTATATTGATGTACCCATGTAGTGCCCATATTGTTACTATTGTGCCCCATAGAAGCCCACTATTGTTAATATTGTGCCCTTACATTATTATTGTTATGTCGGCTCTGATTATATTATGACCCCTTAGACTCCTATATATAGAAAGGAGGTCTTTTCATTTGTATCATAAAAGAATCATTCATTTGTGTAATGTAAAGGAGGTTTCCCCCTAGAAGAGGCTGAATTCTAAGGTGTTGATCTATCTTTTCGATCTTTCTGTGAGCTGGTTTCATAACTTTTGGTATTAGAGCTTTGGATTCTAGGGTTTCATTGCTCCTAATAGGTCATCGTGGAATTTTCGCAATAAATTTTTGTCTGCGACGTTTCAGAAGCGAAGAAAAACCCATTTGATATGAAATCGCACTAAAGCTTGGGTCCGAATTTCAGAGCTTTTTGCACTATATTTACAGAGATATGATCTGAGGAAGTTGGTCTTTTTGCAGACTCCTGAATTACATTCCAAACATGTGACCTGGGGTCGTCATAACTTTTTCTCTAAGCATCGGATTAAATTTTCATAAGAAGGTACGGAAAGAGGACGGACTGTAGTTTCTTGTATATATTTGTCAGAGCCAACGGTTGAAACAGTGACATGTGGCACGTCGTACAAGTTTGCTCTACTGAACTAGTCTATAATCAGGTCATTGTGGGATATTTGGCATAACTCTTCCTTGGTAAATCCAATTTGGATCAGACTGGTGGCATTGGAAAGAGGACGTAGAGGGCTACTGCAGGTCGCAATTTCAGAACTTAAAGATCTGAAAGTATAGAGTTACAGTCGTTTCAAGATCGAGCTCCTAAAATCAAGAAAAAGCAAGATGAGGAAGTTTGATGGCAAGGATCTGGTAAATTGGATACTTCAGATGGAGCAATATTTTGATCTACATGGTGTACCACTATTACAAAAGGTATGTATTGCATCTTCATATTTAGAACTGGATCAATTTTTATGGTATAAAGGGCTTTGTTCTCGTAAACAACTTGTTATGTGGTCAATTTTCACAATGGAAATGATAGCGCATTATGAGGATACAAAGAGCAACACCACAACAATTGGAAAGAGTAAAAGGGCTTTGTTACATATTGGAAAGTAAAATTATGGCAACAAGGAAGTCTACCCCTCACAACTATAAAGATGGAAGTGTTGTTTCTTCTAGCCTTCCACAACCTACAAGGGTTACACCACAACAATTGGAAGAGAAAAGAGAAAAAGGGCTTTGTTACAATTGTGATAGCAAATGCATTAAAGGTCATAAGTGTGTTGAGAAGAAATTATTTTACATAGAGTATGAAGAGGAGGAAAAAAAGGATCAAGAAACATCAAAAGAAGAGGATATACGCCAGGACCCAACCCCAGAGAAAGAAGAAATGAATTAGACCATATCTTGTAAAGCATTGGCAAGAATTACCACTCCTCAAACTCTCAAGATAGAAGGACATATCAAGAAGAAAAAGGTGCAAGAAGTGAAAGATCACATCGAGAAAGAAGAAATGAATCCAACCATATCTTGTAATTCATTGGTCAGAATTACCACTCCTCAAACTATCAAGATAGAAGGGCATATCAAGAAGAAAAATTTTCAAGAAGTGAAAGATCACATTGAGCATCAAGAAATGAATTCAACCATATCTTGTAAAGGATTGGAAGAAATTACCACTCCTCAAACTCTAAAGATAGAAGGACATATTAAGAAGAAAAAGGTTCAAGCAGTGAAAGATCACATCGAGCATCAACAACAAGTTCTCCAACTTTTAAAGGATAACGCCACTTTGGTGCAAAATCGAATGAAACAACAGGTAGATCAACATCGTAGTGAAAAATGTTTTGATGTAGGTGATTGGGTATTTTTACTGCTACATCTCATGCAAGCTATTTATGAGAAGGAAATGTTGGCAATACTATATGCACTTAAGAAATGACGACCTTACCGAATGGGAAGACACTTCAAGGTAAAAATGGATCATGATAGTCTTAAATACTTTTTAGAACAACTATTACCTTTAGAAGAACAAAAAAAAAGGGTCACAAATATGTTGGGTTATGACTTTGACATCATCTATAGAAAAGGGAAGCAAAATTTTGTTGCAGATGCACTCTCAAAAAAGGATGAAGATGTGGAAGCATTGTTTTGTGCTATTTTTATTATCCAACTAGATTGGGTAAACAAAGCAAGGGATGAATGGAAGAAGGACGAAGAAGTATGGCCACTTATTCAAAAGTTGCAAAAGATCCCAATTCAAACAATATTGCCAGAAATTGAAGAGGAAGGAAAAATCATATTGGAACCTGGAGCAGTCACAGAAACAAGAACCCGATAGCTACGAAATCAATCAATTTCAGAGTACCTCATCAAGTGGAAGAGTTTACCCGCTGAAGATTCCACATGGGAAGACAAATTTTTTATACAGAAGCATCAAGAACTACTCAAGCATTGAGGACAACACTTTTTGAAGGAAAGGGGCATGTTAGGCCCCTATACTACTAGTGTAACCCCTTATTGTTATTAGTACAACCCCCTTATTATATTGATGTACCCATGTAGTGCCCATATTGTTACTATTGTGCCCCATAGAAGCCCACTATTGTTATTATTGTTCCCTTACATTATTATTGTTATGTCGGCTCTGATTATATTATGACCCCTTAGACTCCTATATATAGAAAGGAGGTCTTTTCATTTGTATCATAAAAGAATCATTCATTTGTGTAATGTAAAGGAGGTTGCCCCCTCGAAGAGGCTGAATTCTAACGCGAAGATCTATCTTTTCTATCTTTTTGTGAGCTAGTTTCATAACATTACACTTGGTATCAGAGCCATGTTGAACCCTTGAGGCCTATGGGCCCATGCATGCATGGCTAGTTTTGTTAAATAATATGATGAAAATCTCTAGCTAATTTATCTCAGGGAATATTGATGACAGATGTCCTTGAGGAATTGTATAATTTTTGAATCATACCTAAAACAATGAGTTTAACAATGAGTTTTAGCGTAACGTGGTAATGGTTAAAAAAAAAAGTCCTATAAACATAGCTCATGAATCTACAAGGGTATATACATAAACAAATGTATTCCGTGGGCAAACTAGGGTATTCTTGTGTAAATATCCAAGCCCCACCAGTACTCTTATCCTGAGCTATTCCTCCAGTTGCATTCATTTCACTGTTACAATCAAATTGCTTGTTTATGCTCAAGCATCAGATCTGATTTGGGTTCTTCCACTGACCGAAGAGGCCTCAACTCTTGATTTCGGACATCTCTCAGCAAAAGAAATGGTGGCCAAAGGAAATACCATGCTGGACTATGAATGCCAGCCCTTGATCAGTAAGTTAAAGATTTTGAGATCTACAGTAGCTTCTTTCAAGCCCTTTGTTTAATTATGGCGAGATTTAGAGGAGGTCAAGGGATCATTTTTTTTATTATTTATTTATTTATCTATTTTTATATTTATATTTATATTTATTTTTTATTATTTTTATTTATATTTATTATTTTTTTAATTTTTTAATTTTTAATTTTTAATTAATTTATTTTTATTTATTTAATTTATTTATTATTATTTATTATTTTATTATTTATTATTTATTTATTTATTATTATTATTATTTTATTTATTATTTATTTATATTATTATTATTATTATTATTATTATTATTATTATTATTAATTTAAACCCAATTTTGACAATATTACCTAGAGTTATTAACATCACCATTCATGGGGTCCGTCTACCCCGATTTTCCATTATGGATCTTGAAACCCTCTCAGAGTTTATGTCGTACCTTTACCAGAGTTGAAGCCGCGATCATCTGTTATTTTCAATATCGAAGTCTAACGCGCTTCTGCATGGTTTCAATTTTCAAATTAAATAATTTACATGTTGGGATTTCAAGTATTTGAGGCTTATTCGACAGATTTTGGAGCGACTGTAATAGTCCTTGATGAACCACTTGATTCCAGCTATAGATTGCATTGTAGAAAATCTGTGGTTTGACTTTGCTAATTGCATCTGAAATGATTAATCTATTCTAAATGCACATGGGGGCTGTGTAGTGTAGAGAGATTAGCATTTTACTTAAATTCCATGCAATTCAAATGACTTTGTTGCATCTGAAATTGTCACGTTGATGATGGAAATCTTCTCTCCATGGAATACATTCCATTATCAAAGTCTTGAGTATAATCTTGAGCTGATTATGTCAATAATAAGAATAGTCACTAGATTCGGAGATGTTATTATTTTTGAAATGAAATGTCAAGAGCCCACAACGATGTTCTTGGGTTTCCAACTCTATTTCGTGGTTGTGCGCTGAATTGTGGTATAGTGGAGCAATCCTTCTGTCTGTGACTATGCAAGGTTCTTCTGCAGTCTAAGGAGTGCATATATGGAATTTTTGGCCAAGAGAAAGGGGTTTCAATCAATGTGTTTATGTAGATTATTCACTGGGGTATTATTGTGCAAGAGGAAGGGTTACATTTTGGTTTATAGGGGTATTTTTGGCCTTAACGTCTTATCTAAGTGAAAATGCTTCATGTTGAACGCTAGAATCATGTTCAGACTCTTAATGAAACAACCACTGTAATTCTCTGCAGCAGATAAGGGAAACATGAGATTTAATATTAATTGTAGCTCTTAGGAAGCCTTTCTCTCTGTTGTAGCTAGCCCTCTTGGAAAAGTTCACACAGTCTAAGATGTGGCCCTAGATCTTACACAAGCCCATACTTGCTCATCAATCTAAACATTCAAAAGTATTCACAAGTTTGGAAGAATTTTGCGAGTCTAAAAATTAGCCTATTACAATAATGTTCCATGTGGATGCTTCATGATATTGAAGTCCTAAATGTGTGAATCAATCTCTTTGACAGTGTTTGCATCAAGCCGATTTATTTGGAAAACACATACCTGCTCATTATGATCATTGCATGACAACGATGAATTTGTTTTTACCGGATTTATGAACTACCTAGTGTTAATCTCTGCGAATGAGATCTCCCTGGCATGATCTTGTAGATCTGTGAAAGTATTCTTGGATTCATTGAAGTTTGCTCTCCAAATAACATCTAAAACATTTATGAAAAGGGTTCATTTCTTGTAATAGATGCATCAGTATTTGAGGCTAGTTTGCAAACCCTTGAGGCATGATAAGCTTTGAAGGATCTGGAATTCTGGATGAGTTTGTAACCTCTATTAGTATTGTGCTTCATACTATTTAAGGTTGATTCATGAAGCTTAGTTCACAGTTATAAAGGAATAATTGAATGTTGAAGTCATATGTAGGTATAACTATCTGAAGGATTGTTATAATCTCAAGGCAACAAATAGATCAACATAACAACCAAGTTAAGAAAATGCAATTGATACCTCTACATTAGGTTGTGACCTCAATCTAAGGGACTGATTCTTATTCTTTGTCTCAATCTGTGGAAGATTCTGGAGTACATTTTTGTAGGTCTTTTGACAACAAAAGACTCCCTAATTTGTAGTATCTTACGATGTATTTGTAACCTAAGCATGGCATCCTAATTTTCATGGGATATAAGTTTTGGTTGTTAACTCGGTCTCGTATCAATCTCACAATCTCAACATATATAGATTCCTTCAGGTTTGTTTATTTTTCTGATGGGCTCAGAAGATTTTATTCCTCATTTTGTTTTAAAACTTATTGAGCTAATGCTCTCAAGTTTGTAAGAGCCAAATTAGCTCCATTGCTTCTACACTCCAGTGATTAAAAATTGTGTTTGTACCCTGCAATTGAAAATTGTGTTTTGTATCCTGAAAATTGGTTTTGTTCCCTTCTGTAACCACACAATTTACCAAACTTTGTTACTCATAGTGTTCTCTACGCAGATCTGGAGCAGTACACACAAAGCTCCATGCTATGGTGGCCCTCACACTCCAACATTCCAGATCATAATTAATTTTGGCTTAAGGTTTCATCTCGTGGAAGGATAATGACTAGAATTCCAGAATTGCCATCACCAATTACCAGCCACAAGATCAAATCTGCAATATGCTTTGCAATCACTCAATCTTTCTGTCTTGCATATCTCTATGGCGTGCACATATCATAACATGCTGATTGTTGAAAGAGCTCTTAACCACTATATCATGTTGGAGAAAAAGATAGGACTTGAATTTTTCCAAATCACAACTTTGTATATCTCATTTAAATCTTGCAGAGGATGCTTTGTTTTGTGGGATTTACAAAATTTATAAGATAAATATTAGAGAAGATTAAATTGGCAAATTTGATTTCCTTACCAATTTAACTTCCTAATGAATAATGCAGCTAAAATCTTCCAGTTGATTATAGATGACAAATTTGTCATCAAGAAATAATGGTGTACTAGCAATATCAGAGGCCATTAATAATGTTAGTCCAACTGTATATATTTTCAACCATCAAAGGGAGATAAGAGAGATTCTGAGAGGTTGGGGGAAGGCCAAAACCAACTCATTACTACATATGGCCAAAAAGTGATATTTCACCTAGTCGATGGAAGCAGCAAAACTTCACATATATGCATTCTAAATGATTTCTTGTATCAATTATTACTTAATGCTAGCCTGGACAAGAAAGCTGATAATAAAATATATTTTTCTCGTATCACCTATCTTAGATACTTTCCTCTGAAGAGGCCTTCATATAGAAGTTCCATGCTAACATTGCAGCACCTATTGCTGGTTCCAGCTTTGGCCGAATTGGAAGCACGCCTGGAAAGTCTTTGGAAATACAACTAATTACTTCTTCACCTATGTCCCATCCCTCATTGGTCTCAAGGACACCACCAACCATAACAAGTGGAAAAGACTCCAATCCATCTTTCCCACTCAAACCCAATCTCTGGACAACAACTTTTACGTTGGTAGCAAGCTCTTGAACAGTAATGAGAAAAATATTCTGTGCCACTTTATCACCTGCTCCTGCACAAGCCTTTACCATAGGAGCAAGTGCAGCTATGCGGGCCCAAGAAGGATCTGCATAAGTCCATCCAATGACTTCATCTGGTGAGTGAATTTGGAGCTTTTGTACAATTGCAGAAGTGAGATTTGTGGGAGGTCCCCGTCCATCATGAGCTTTTACTACTGCTGTTAAAGCTTGAGCAACAATCCCATAAAGTTAAATTGATTAATGATGTTTTAGTTGTCTTTCATAATTCTTAATTGAGCTTTTGAAATGTGTCTAAATGATATTTCAAACATTTAGTCGAATGGATTAGGAAATTCAAGTTCTACTTCAATCAATATTAGTTTCCACATATAGGTATTTCTCAGGGATTATTTTCTTCACATATATATTTAAATTATAACTCTGTGCAATGCATTTTTGTTTTTGTTTTTCTCAATCCAAAAATGGAGAGACCAAATTGAACAATGAGTCTCCAATCAATTATATTTGCAACTGTACCTTCAATTTCTCTCAATTTTCAAGTAGAATTCTTTTCAAAGGGACTTACTGGAATACCACCCTTACTGGAATATCAACTAAATTTAAGACAGATAGAAACTTCAATGCAATATCTAAACATGCAATTTTATAATACTTTAAGTAGCATATTGTTCCTTTCTTCAGTCCATTCTCTTTTATCTTCTTAGACGTCTTCCAAACGGTTGAACAATATTTTGACCCTACATTTGCCTATTCATTGGATATACTCCATGTATTTTTAGGATATCAAACAGTGCACAAACATTTTGTGATATATCTAAATAAATAAATGATAGTTACAACATGTGTAGAATAAATGTATATTTATATATAGAACTGCTAAAGCTACATAATTAGAGACTTTGTTTAGGGTGGTATTGAAATATACAACTGAGAAGCCCTCATCCTTAAAATGAACTGGTTAATGCACATGTTTTATGACAGTTAAAGATGTTTAAATGTGCTCAATATATATATAATAATCTAATGATTAACAATCACCAGAAAATAATAATAAAATAAAACATAAGAATAAGTTTAACTAGTGAAACTAGTTCGAGTTCATTTCAATAAGTTGTCCTTTTTCGTCGTATAATACCAAAAACTTAATCTTGACTTCGTCATATGCTAATTTTCTTGGTTTAGGCTTTATGAGTGGTTGGATGTGAAGCATTTTAATGCTCTAACAATAATCAAGCCATTCTTTTAAAAATTAATAACGAGTTAAAAAGTGCCACATTATAAATTGACATATGGAAATTATGTTTTATGTAGTAATATCTTGGTTAAATTTAATATTTACATCAATCGTATAGAATTTTTTGCATTAAAGAGAAGTCAATAATTAAATTTTTTGTTTTGAAATTTTTAATAATAATTTGAATTAAATTATAGTTTTCATAAATATCATTATTGATATAAATATATATTATAATTTGGATATCATATTTTCAATAGGTTGCTATGATAATTTGATAATTTATTTAATTATTTATGCATGAGTAAGTGAAGTGGAGTGGTCACTGGTTACAAGTTGTGATCACTTAATAGTATCCTTGGGTTTCTTGAAAAAGGTTGGGATCTTTCTTTGGAGATGAACTTGGGTGATAGCAGGGATGTGACTATCTCTTTCTTGATAGGTGAGGTGTGGTAGGTGTTATAACCAATTTGATTCCTCTCGATAGCTTTTATGTAGCTAAAACAAAATTTTCCCACATTTTCAAATAGAAGACAACTTCCTTGGATTGGGAAGTATGTTTTTGTTTGATCAGCATAACTTCCTTATTTAAAGTATTCTTCTTTATGCCCAATTCAATGCTTGATATATTATCGACTGCATGTTTAGATTCTTCATTTGTTAAGTCATGTGCCACATCATCTCTATCTAGTTGAGACACTAACATCATTGCTTACTAGGATATTATCTATAATTAAGTAATGTGGTGATGTTTCAAAGAGTTTATTTGTTGGATGAACTCCTAGGAACTATTCATTGAACACTACATCTTGACGCACAATCAATTCCTTTGTAATTTATCTAATTATTTATTTATTTACAACTGCTAATAAGAATGTTTTAATTTTTAGCACGTTTGACATCAAAGTCCTTCATCTTTTTGCTAGCTCATAAGCTTAAGTTCGCCATTTGAATTTCTTTTGCTTACTTGTCCACCTCTTTCGACATTTTTCTGCCTAAGGCCTAATTGCAATGCTACAAATATCATTTTAGGGAACATACTAACAAGGGTCCAAAATGACACTTATTGAGATATTGGGGACATATTGCAGAATTATCAGAAGGGATAACTTAGAAATTAAGACTTTTGAAAATGTCAAACGTATGGACAACTTTTGGAATAATTTATATGATCTTTTCTTCTACGACAATATTATTGCAACATCTATGACAGTGAACTCTACCATATGCAATGATGATTATACAAATCACTTTGTGTTACATATTGTCCCCGACATTGTCACTTATAAGGTCATGTAGACGTAGTTTGAAATGAACGACTATAATTGGAGGCTACAGGAGTAGAGTGTGTGGATGACTTTACTTGGTTGAAAGCATCATATATTAATTGTACCATGAGATGAATATTGATTGTGATTATCCTGCCCTTGTTTTGTTGTTGCTTAGTCCACAAAAAAAAAAAAACTGGGGTACAATGTTCCCCAGATATAGTCCTTGAGTTATAACGGAATTCGTGGTATAGATACCTTGGGAAAATTATAACCTTCCCACCAGAAGGTTAGCAAGAGTTTCAGGAAGGGTTCCTAGGATATTTGTCGTCTTTTTTCCTTTATGTTCTAAGGACTTCGGGACAAAGTACATTGTTAAGAGGGGGTGTATGTAGTGCCCACTCTAGTTTCCTGACCTTAATATGACATTATCTTAGATACTTTAGTCTGTGAGGAACTTAGGTTGAGGATCCAGAAACGTGACTCTATTATTAGTGAATATGATGGTTATGTATGTTCTCTATTATTATTATGATTACGATATAATTAATGGTTATGTGTACTCTCTATTGATATCATGATGGTGATAGTAGTAAAGGATAGACATGTTCTATTGATGTTATAAATGATGATAGCTTTGATCTATATGTATGGTTCCATTAAGGTTATGATGATGTTAGCCATGATGGAGGTATCCCCTATGTTAGCTACTTACATTAGTTTTGGTTCACAATGAACAATGAAGTGAATGAACAGGTGATGGTAATAATGCTATTATGACAATGACTAACACTGAGAAACTTGGTTACTGATTATTATTGAGTATGGCAGGAAACCACCAGAGGCACTCGCACATGACGAGTTGACGACACCTGGTTTGATGAAAATTTATATTATTTTATCTTTGAAATTCTAAGTCGATTTTGAAACCTGTTATATATGTTTATCTATATTCTGATGATATGTTAATGGTTGCAGGCACAGATTAGTTGCTTGGCCGAATGACTCACATATGGGTGATGGGGTTGTACAAGTGGATGGAACTACATGGGAGGGGTGGGACAGTGTCCCTGATCTCACCCACTAGCACTCCCGCTGTGACTTGGGCTGGAAGGGTTGAAACACCTTCACCTTGAAGATCACGATGCCATGAGGGTAGTTCCCAAATTTGGGTCGCTCATGAGGATTTTACCGGGGGGCGCACATCAGGGCAGATTCCTTGATCCCCGACACCATTAGTCTCACTATAGCAGGCAACATAAGAGATGATAGCGGTCTATGACGTTGCACCTATACTTTCCCATCGTAGTCACTGAATGCTTGAAGGGCAAGTGGCATGGCACCCTTGGAACTTCAAGGGAATTTATTGAAGGGCACGACCAACTTGGCACCCTTGGCATCACAAACAAATTGTTAGGCGTGGCACCCTTGGAGCTTCAAGGGAAGTTCTTGAAGGGCACGACCAAACTTGGCACCTTGGAATCATTAAAAATAAATAAATTAATAAATATAATCAAGAAATGAAAGCTAGGTAAATTTACATCAAGGGTAAATTATGTTAGAAGCCGAGGTAATTAAATCAAGAATAAAACTTGGGTTAAGAGGATCATAGGAAGAAATAAAATATTTTATCTTAAAAACTCTACCCTCCCCATGTTGGAGAATATTAGGTAGATTATGTAGTTTAATTAGGTAAAAAGGGGAAAGAGGGACATAAATGTAAGGATAAAGATTAATCCTAAAATAGTTAAACCTAATTAAGAGAAGAGGACGATGAATTAAAATAAGATTAATAAATTAAATTTTAGAGAAATGTAGAGAACCTCCATGTGGCAACAACCAACATAAGAATATCCATCTAAGAGATAACTTGAGTTAAATTAGGGAGTAGATAGGGGATCAAATATTGACTCATTAATTGACTTTAGTAAGGAACACAAATTAAGGAGTAAAAAGGGAGATCAAGAGACAACTAGGAGAAGAAATAGGAATCTTGTTGAGGTGAGGAAAAATATTATTTTAAAATTAAAATTTAAGTAAATAATTTTGGAGATCCTTGATGAGAGAGTGACACATGGGTGGGTGAATAATCAAATAATTGAATTATAAAAAATAATTAATTATGCATGACACGCCAAGTGTCACCTATGAGGACTCCTATAAAAGAAGGGGCAAGCCATGGGAGAAGGGACCTTTTTGGAACCCTATTTTTGGTTGGAGGAGACTATGCCAGAGCAGTGATTATGATACTATAGTGAGTTTGGTGAGGTATAGGATTTTAGAGAGGGGACTCTTGAGCCAAGGAGTGCTATCCTCTACCAGCTATTGCATTCCTCCATTGTACAACCCCATTGTAGCTCGGGGGTCCACGGGGAAGAAGAGTACCCAGAGAGTAGGCTGGGAGGTTAACCGGTGGGTCATTACATTCGGTTCAAGTACGTCGTCATTCACACTTGGAGGTGGCCGATAGCAAGGGAAGATCAGTAACTAAAATTCAAGTGAGTCTCGTCTTCTGGTGAACGGTACATATGTGTTACAATATTCTTTTGTATGATTTATTTATGGCCTTAGTTAAATATATGTAAATTTTATGATACGTTCAGCGAAATGAAAATTTAGGGATGTGTTAGATAGTGCTGAATAAATTTGAATTCCTAGTGTTTTTCTCTTCTGGTTGTATTTTATTCGTATTTATTTTAATAAAATAAAAATAATATATATAGTTTAGAACTGGTCCTTACACTTGGTATGAACTGGTCCTTACATGACAAAAAGATCAAGGAAAAATGGGGATGCCAACAAGAGGTATGAATTTTCCTAAGAGAAAGCATTTAAATGCCACCCGAAGGGAAAACTTCTATCCAAAGCTAGAGAATAACCCATTCTACACAGCAAAATGTCGTTAAGATTGTACAAAGTCTGACAAAATCACAAGGATTAGTGACAGAAGTAAGATTTTGCTGACCTTTTTGTTTCACAATAAATCTACACACTAATAGAGTTTTCAAACTTTCCAGTAGCTTCTACATTTAACTGGTTGTTGAAATATTATTGTCATAAGTGAGAAGAAGCATATGAGCAAACCAGGAAGGATTGATGATCACTATTCGTCTGCAACAAATGACATCATGTTGGGTGCCTCAAGAAGATAAAGAGGAAAAAGGACAAAGGTTTCAAGGACTGACAATGATGAAAAATATATAACCCATTTTACAGGTACTGCAAAGCTCTATTAATTTCAAAAATAAATGCCACGGAGATCAAATAACTTGTCAAATTGAAATCATTTTACACAAGTTTGTGTGGTTCTTTATTCATAAATATCTTTAATTTTCACCAGGATTTTGTCTAGTATCTGAGTAAGCCATTTATGTTTTGCAAAAATCTCATTTAATTGAGGGGCTGGAAGGAAAAGTAGTTGTGGAAGGTTCAAGATGCTGAGATGCATAATTGAACACATCATTGAGACTTGTTATTCATGACTTGAGCAACTTTCCATTTGAAAGCACCATCTTGATATAATTTCTTTGTAATTGCAATTGTCCATTCTTCACATTTGGAAAGAACATGCAAAGGGTTGGTTTTGGGACATGCGTTGGTCAGGTAAAATCATTCATCAATTCTTTAATTGAGTATCCAAAATGTCTGCACTGTCCAAGCAACAAAGTTTTAATATCTATATTGAATATTGATGTATCATGAGTACAGCCTTTGGGTAGGCTAAGACCCACCAAGAGGGTTCATGTAAAGAATTTTATTTTTTGTGTTGTTTGGAGCCATGCAGACAAAATGTGAATGGATTTTTTTGTTTTGCCTATATTTCTCACCTCTCATAAGAGGTCTACAATTCGAAAACTTTTGGATCAAAGGTTTTGGAAAAGCTTTTGCTTCATATATTATTTTAATGATAAAAAATTATAGTTGTAATTTAATGAACGATAAAAAGAACTAAAAGGTGTGACCTAATGTTACACAATATTTTGTCACACTTCCCATCCCATACACTGAAGCGTCAAAATGACAAAAACTGTCGAAGTGTACTCACAATGAAACACATACAGAAACATCCTTAAAGAATAGAAGAAGAGCTTCCCTGAGAGAATTATGGAGAAACTTGCCTGAAACCTTAGTTTTCAGGATCATCACACTTTGCACCACTGTTGGCCCGTGCTGATGGCTTGTTGCAGCATGTTGACCTAGCATTGCCAACGTGGATTTTGATGTGAAAACTCGCGCTGAATCTCTTTTGGTAGTCTTTCCTAAATTGGAGGAGAATCTTCGCCTACTAGAATCTTTGAGAACAACGAGCTGGATGTTGTTGGATAGAGATATGGTCGAGCTCTACCATTTTGATTCCTTCATCCTACCTTTAGGAATCTTCTCCTTGAGATGTGGACCTTCCTCCCTCTTTTGTGCATCCCTAACTCCCTCTCACTTCCTATAAATCAAGTCCCTTCCATCCCCAAATGGTTGGTCATTGCTTGCATGCATTCCTATGCTAAAACTATGCCCAAATGCTTCCCATCTAACTAAGAAGAAGGATTGCTTGAATGGTCTTGGCTTGGACTTGGAAATCCACTACAAAGGAGGTCTCCAACATTAAGGCAATGATTGTGTGCTTCTCTTTTTTATCCATTAATAAATACATCTGGTGTTTACTTTCCATAAGTGTATAAATCTTTATTCATTTAGCATGATTCTCCTTGATTTGTCATGTAGTTTATGTTTGAATTATACTATGTATGCTCTTGTATCTCTTGTTGTATTTTGATATCTCTTGTAGGTATTAAAATGCAAGGAATAGCGAGGAGTGATCCTATAAGCTAAGGGATCGAGATCATCATCAAAGGTTGAGCGCTTAGCATCATAGTGAGGTAGGTTTCTCTCTCACTTTGCATTTTTCAACATAAACTAGGAAAGTTTGCACTAGTTTCTCCGATTTGTTACTAGATCCTCTCATAGGACTAGAGAGATCACTTTTGTCTGCAAAAGGGATTTATATTTACAACAAAATGGAGACTCCATCGTACCTCCTATCTCTGGTGGAACTTGTGTGAGTGACAGATCCCAAACTCACGTTATAGGAGCAAATCAAACTGTTAGTAGTATTCCTTATCCTGGTGGAACCTCCATTCCATCTAGATCTGGTCAAATTCTTCATCAGCAACCTCTTTCAGCTTAAATACCTTACCAACAGTCATATACTCTTTATGGTTCAAAGCAAACTCAAAACCCACCTCTCAATCAACAGGCAGGATCCCGAATGCAACCTAGTCCTAATCCCTCATTTGGGTCGTCTGGTCAGTTTCAGTCTACTTCTGGAACTTATCCTTTAGGAGTTGGTAATCCTTTGCAACAAGGCTCATATCAACAACAAGGAACCTATCAATATCCACAAGGAACCTATCAACAACAAGGACCTTACGTGCAACAAGGACCTTATGTGCAGCAAGGGTTTTATCAACAACCATTGCAGCAACAAGGTCAACTATTGCATCAACGAGGTCAACTGTTGCATCAACAACCTTACGCTCAATACTCCTCACAGGCTACCTATCCTACTTATGGTTCTTAACGGCCTATGTCAGGGCAATATCAAACCTATCCTGACCAGATCCCACCTCAACAGGGACAGACTCAACCTTTGTATGGTCAAAATTCCTCCCAGTGGGGGCAATATCAAAATCCCTATGTTCAAAATCCGCCACTATGGGGGAAAAATCAATACCAACAAGGTTGGAATCCTTAATTTGGACCTTATCAAAGGCCTTTCATGCCTTTTAATCCTCAATTTATGTTTTTAGCTACATTGGAGTTACCGAATGTGTCGAGGCTTACAAACGACCCAATACTCCATTCACCGTATTAGCCTCTGGTTCCTACCAAAATTCCTGGTGATTTTCCAAAATTCGAAGGGAAGTATGGAGAATACCCCCAAGTTCATGTCATGACCTACCATTTATGGTGTTTGTCCAACTCTTGCATCGACGATTCCATTCGACACGTCTTTTCCAGCGCACTGTAACAGCTGTTTCTGCCAAATGGTACATCGAGTTACCTTGAGGTGCCTTTCAAGATTTCAATACCTTGGCTATGGATTTTCTCACTCACTTTCAACTACCAATTCAATATGAAACGAGGACCCATCTCCTAACGTCTTTGAAACAGATGACTGCTACTCACCTCTCTGATCACATCCATGAATGGAGACGTCAGCGTCATCTTATTAAGTTCAATATCCCTCATGATATTTTAATCGAATGGTTTAATAAGTAATTCGTTAATCAAATCACCAAATACATAGCTATGGGTGGCTATGTGACTGAAGAACAAGCCATCACATGTGCTAAGTATCTGGATATTCACAATCTGGCATGCTATATGATCTCTTACCTGATGCCCCGTGACCTTCAACTAATATGTCATCTTCTCAGCGTACGGAGACACCACTTGTTCATGGTATTATTGGATCAATAACTCAATCTTCCAGTAATGCTTCTCCGACTTCTACGTAGCATAAATCTATTCTCACTACCACGCCTTCTCCTCCTTCGAATACTTCCAAAAATCTTGGTAAAAATTCTGAGGTGAATGTTGTCCAATCTACCATAGCATACAAAGCCTCGAAAGGGAAAAAAAAAACGGTAAAGGTAAGGCTAAATCTGATACCCCTAAATAGGATTCTCCTAAACCGTTTGCTGATGATACATCCAAACGCAAGCTGAAATATTTTTGTTTTATATGTGACGAAGATCATTATACCAAAGATTGTCCCCGTCATGCTGAGGTTAGTCATATTGTCAAAGGCACTCTAGGGACACTAGACATGTTGAAAGAACCTTTTCCATCACACCAGATTCAATCGGTAGATCAACCTCAATACTTTACATCTGGAGGCTCTCAATTTTTTATGAGTGGCACGACACCTGTCTCTATTGCTACTCGATCAAAATATTATCAGACTCCTACCAAACTGGTTGTGGAAAATGATGCCACTAATACGCCTTCTACTTCCACTCCACCCAATTCTGGTCCTCTTCATATTGAATGACCTAGTAATGATTCCATTATCCGACCACCTCCCAAAGGTGTTCTCCAGAAGTCATCATATAATCTGAATGCATGAGCTTCTCAACATAAGCTCAAGCGTCTTCGGTGAGGTCAACTTTTGAATTCCTCCAGACTTTTCCATCGCAAAGGAAAGCATTACTATCCACCATAGGAGGGATTGATCCTACATATTCAAACCTGATTACTTTTGATCTCGAAAACCACGTTCCTTGTCTCCCGCATCAACTTGCCTTTCTTATACAAGTTGTTATCAAAGGGAAGACTATTCATCGGACTGTTATTGATGAGGGTGCTTCTACTTGCATCATGTCCCTTTCATGTTGGAAAGATATGTTGAGAATGCAACAAGATGATGGAGCTTAGTGGAAAGGAGTCACCTTCACTAAGTGGGCCCGCAGGCAAATTATGGCGCAAAGTGTATTTTTAGACTATGTCTATTTTTAGACATATGGATCATGGTCTATGAGCTGTAGAATGTTGTTTATGGATGATTGGTCATGTTGGGAAAAATAGATGGACTTCTATTTTCTGGTTCACAGCAGGAGTGATCAAAGTCTATTTTTAGACGCTAGGATAAAAATAGAAAAGTCTAATATTATTGTCTCATAATAATATTTGGACTATAAACTTTATCTTATCCTCTTGGAGCACTTCAGTTTGAGCTACAGATGTGGCACATGCAGCTGTCAGAAGGAAATACGCTTTCTTTGTGGGTCAGTTGAGTTGTTGCATGCAAGACTTCAGTTAGAACTCAAGCAGGTGAGTTTGGTGGAGTTGATTGTGGAGTTGATGGAGTTGTGTTCAGTTTGACTTGGTTAAACTAGTTGTAATTAGTCTAACTATAAATATACTAATGATGAGTTGTTAAAATAATTATTAACTCATAAAGCAACTAAAGAATACATCAGTTAACTCAGTTGCATGTCAGTGCATGTACAATTCAACAGGGACAGGTAATAGAGGTTGAGATTGCTATCAGTTGTGACTATAGTTGTGCATGAGGATTTGCACAAGCAATGTATTGAGTATGCCAATGAGTATTGCGTTGATTTGCCCAGTAGAATAGCCTATGCTCACGTGATTTCTAGTGTGAGTGATTCTCAGCAGGTTTATGCAATAGAGGTAGGCAAAGCAGTGGAGAAGATTTGAACCTGTGACTTGTTCGGGTCTGAGTTGGTTTGTGTGTAACAGGTGGAGATAGTGCTGGATACTTGAGAGGAGTATTGCACTATGTAATGTTACATGTTCTCAATCATTAATATACAGATAATGTGGGGTTTTCAGCTGTAAACTTTCCCCGGGTTACATACTGTGTTAATGTGTGCATGCTATTGATGTTTCATTGTTTTTGATGCTGCTAAATTGTTGATCAACGTAGAGGAGCTTATGTATTGTGCATGTATTCCACAATAGTGCATGATCAGGATAATCTCTGTTGAATATGTGTTTATTATTCAAAATTTCTACATGGTATCAGAGCTGTTGATCATCAGATCTACTATTCAAGAAGTGTTTACATCTTATTTCTTCAGGCAGAGTCTGTAATCGGGCCAGGTAGCCTTTGGATTCATCCTTCCTTGGGAAGGTGAGATATCCGGTAAAAGCCCATATAGTCAATCTTTGTATGAGAAATACTTTGTTCTCACGAATCTTAGATCTGAGGCGGTTGAGTTTGGAGCTGGTGGAATTCGAATTTGCAACAGTGTTTTCTTAGTGTCAACGTTGCAATGTCTTTCAACGGATTGCGATTGGAGTATGCTCTTGAGGGCAGATCAAACTATATTGCATGGAAGGACAGGATGGAGGCAATATTGGATGATAACGGGCTGAAGGAGTTCATAGAGGTTGATGTCCCAAAGCCTACTGATGCTACTCAAGTTGATGCTTGGAAAAAGAAGACAACAAAGTGTCGAAGGATTCTGTTGGAGGGCATGAAGGATCACATTGTGTCCAGCTTGCATGGAAAGAATTCTCCATACTTGATGTGGAAGGCTTTAAAAGATCTATTCCAAAGCAAGAGCGATCAGAGGAAGCTGGCACTCAAGGATAAACTCAGAAACATCAAATGTGAGAAGGGTGACAGTATGCCCAAGTATCTCACAAAGTTCATTCAGTGTCGAGATGAGCTGGGAAGTGTGGGGGTAATTGTCGATGATGAGGACTTGGTGAGCTTGGCTCTCCTTGGTCTTCTGAAGAGTTGGAATTCCTATCAAGACTCTGTCAATGGTCAGGAGAAATTGCTAGGATAGGAAAGACCTTGGTAAGATCTTGTGCAGGAGGAGATTAGGCTGAGTACCAGGGATGGATCTTCATCAAAGGGAGCTGATGAAGAAAATTGTGCTTTGGCTGCCAAAGCAAAGAAGGGGAAGAGCAAGAAAGCTTCTCAGTCTGGTGTGAAAGGAAAGAAGCAGGACATGTCCAAGGTGAAGTGTTTTCACTGTCACCAGCACAGACACTATGCCACTAATTGTCTACAGAAGTAGAAGAACAAGCAAGCTGCTGGATCTGCAGCAGGGGAGGCTCTTGCCTCGCAGTTTGAGCTTTATTTTTCATTGATCGCATGCTTGGTTTCAAGTGTGATGGGATTGGTGTGGTTCTTGGACAATGGTGCGTCTTTTCACATGACGGGAGATCGAGATTTGTTTTCTGATATGGAGGACAAAGATCTTGGAGTGCACATCGAGATGGGCGATGATGGTAGATACAGTGCGACCGGTATCGGTACCATTTCCTTTGAGAGGGAGTCTAGTAAAACCTTCGTATTGAAGGAATTCATGCATGTTCCAGGATTGAAGAAGAATCTTATCTCTGTGGCGATGTTAGAAGATAAGGGATATGATGTTGTTTTAAGCGAGGGAAAGGCTTTCCTGCGCAGAAAGACAACTGGAGAAACCCGGAAGATAGGGGTTTGAATGAGGAACCTTTATCAGTTGCATGTAGATGGATGCGCAACAATGGCATGCAAGGCAGAAGGATTGATGAGCCGGGATGATGGCGAGATGTGGCACAGGAGATTGGGTTACCTTCACCATGGAGCCTTGAAGATACTGCAGCAGATCATTACAGGGCTTCCTAAAGGCACTCTTGCACAGTCAGATCAGTGCAAGGGGTGTACTTTGGGAAAGTTTGTGAAAGCCACCTTTCACGAGAAGGATAGTCGTGCCACGATGATCCTTGAGAGAATTCACATAGATGTGTGTGGACCTTTCTCAGTTGCTTCGACAGCAAAACACAGGTATTATGTGATTTTTGTTGATGATTTCTCTCGTAAATGTTGGATATTCTTCATGCAGAAGAAGAGTGAGACATATTCAAAGTTCTGTGAATTCAAAGCACTGGTCGAGAAGGAAACGGGGAAGAAGGTGAAGGCTCTTAGGAGCGATAATGGTGGTGAATACATCTCTAATGAGTTCAAGCATTTCTACAAGGCAGAAGGGATTCGAAGAGAGCTCATAGCTCCCCATAACCCACAACAGAACGGGGTTGCTGAGCGGAAGAACAGAATGATCGTGGGTGTTGCACGGGTGATCCGGATTTAAACAGGAAGCAAACAAATTACAGAGATAGCCATATACACAAAGATGCAGCGGAAATAATACTTCATTTCATTAATGGAAAAATATTGAAATATGTTTACAACCAGAAATGGAAATAAAACAGCTAGGGCGATGGTAGCTTATCTCTGAGAAGAGATGTGATGGCTACATGCCTCTGAACTGTGTTACAATGAGGCTCGAAGGCCTATTTATTGTTGAGAAACAATGGAAAACCCTTAACATTCCAAAACCTAACCCTAGGAGATGAAACGCCAAACTGTGGGCCCTGTTTGGGGGTAAATTGGTACATCAACTTCCCGGGGTCGTAACTTTGGCATATGATCTCCGTTTGACGCGTACAATAGCTCATTAGAAAGATCTATCCGAGCACTATCATTGTTGGAACAGGCAACATCGGTCCATCAACATGTTGCCCCTTGATTCCCCAAAAAACGTCGTTTAGGGCCTCAAAACGGCTCCGGAAGTTCAGGACCCGAAAAACTGCTAAAAATAGTAAGTTGTGCTACAATTAAGGAAACTGAAAATGCTGAGAAAGACAATGGTGGGGGTCCAGGTGGACTTGGCAGGTGGCCACCAATATCCACCTGGATCATTCATCCCCCCTTAGGAAGCAATGGTCCCCATTGCGTTGAGCTCCTCCATGAGATGAGGAAACTTCTGCTGAACTTGTTCCCTGGTGAGCCACTTGCCCTGCTGAAGGAGTTGGCCTGCTTTGACAACTCGATACAGTTGGATATTCTGTTGGCGAGTGTTCTTGATCTGTGTGTCCATGATCCGATCAGTTGCAGCTTGTTCCATGCAATCTGGATTTAATTCTGTGGGTTTGAGCTGTTATGCAATGTCGGATGTGTCTAGCAATGGTGGAAAGTATGGCCGAAGGCGGTCCACATTGAACACTGGGTGCAGGCCAAGGAATGGGGGAATGCTGAGCTCAAATGCATTGTCTCCCACAACCTTAGTAATGGTGTAAGGACCATATCGGAGTGGTCTCAATTTCCAATAGGCTCCAGTAAGGCGTTCATTTTGCAAATGCAACCAGACTTTGTCGCCCACCTGAAACTTGTGTGGCACCCGGTGTTGATCATGTCGCTGCTTGTACTTGGCATTTGATTTCTCAAGAATGTCATGGACCTGCTGGCGAATATGTTGGATGCGCTCAATGAAGCTGGTGGCCTTATCTGTTTCGGACTGGACATGAGATGAATTCATGTGAGTAGCTGCAAGGGGCATGGCCACATCAATGGGGCATAGTGGATGGAATCAAAAACCCACCTGAAAAGGGCTATGGCCAGTGGAGCTGTGAAGAGCTCGGTTGTAGCTGTGCTGAACATAGGGGAGGCTCTCGTCCCATGTGCGTGGATGCTTTGAGTTATACATGCGCAAAATGTGCACAATCATCCTGTTGACAACCTCTGTCTGGCCATCAGTTTGAGGATGGAAGGCTGTGGACTTCGTGAGTTTGGTGTCCAGCATTGACCAGAGACTGGACCAAAATGTGCTGAGAAACCGACTGTCCCGATCTGAGATGATAGACTGTGGGATCCCAAAGTGCACCCACACTCGTTCAAAGAAGAGTTTAGCAGTGGCTTCTGCTGTGATATTCTTCTTGCAGGCCATCATAATGGCCATCTTCGAGAACCTGTCGACGACCACAAAAACACAGTCATTTCCATGCTTAGTGGAAGGAAGGCCTGACATGTAATCCATGGAGATGGATTCCCAAGGTCGACTAGGGGTAGGCAACGGGGTATAGAGGCCGTGCTTCTTAATGGTCGGTTTGGCAATGGCACAGGCAGTACATGATCGGATGTACTTCCCAACATCCTGTCGAAGATTCGGCCAATAGAAATAATTTTGCAGTACTGCCACTGTTTTCTCGACCCCGAAATGCCCAGCAACCCGACTGTAGTGTGCTTCCCAAATCATCTTGGCACGCTCGCTTGAAGGAACACAGAGGTGACCGAGGTGGCATAATAGGGCATCCTGGAGGTGAAAATCTGCAACACGCCGACCCTCCAAGAGTGTCTGGTATGTGTGGCCGAATTCTGGGTCGCTTTTGTAGAGAAGTGGCCAATCAGAAGTCTCGTGCCCACAAGAGTTGAGCACGGTGGTTAGCGCCATGATCGGTGGTCGACTGAGGCAATCTGCAACATTATTGGTGCTGCCCTTTTTATACTTGATATTCAAGTGAAACTGTTGCAGGTATGTAGACCACTTCTGATGGCGATCATTCTGCAATTTCCCTTGGGTCTGTATGAATTGCAGAGGTCGGTGGTCTGTGTGGATGACCGTTTCCTTCCCCAAAATGTAATGCTTCCATTGTCGGCAGGCCTGTACAATGGAATACATCTCTTTATCATAAGTGGGGTACTTCCGGACTGTGTCTGAAAGTGTTTCACTGTGATATGCCACTGGATGTCCATGTTGAGTAAGGACTGCCCCAATAGCATAGTCAGAGGCATCTGTCTCGACCTCAAATGGTTGTTGTAAATCTGGTAACGCGAGCACTGGTGCCGTGCAGAGGCGATCCTTCAACTCCCTGAATGCCTTCTGTTGAGATTCAGACCAAAAGAATTTTGCTTTCGCCCCGCCCTTGGTGACTTGACTCAAGGGCCAAGAAATATGAGAAAACCCCAACACAAACCTGCGGTAGAAGTTGGCAAGACCTAGAAAGCTGCGGAGCTCTGTTAGAGTGGTTGGAGAGGGCCAATCCCGAATGACTTGGATCTTGGCTGGATCGACATGCACCCCCTGTTCATCAATGATGTATCCCAGATACTGAACCTGGGTCATGCCAAAAGTGCATTTCTCCAAATTGGCACATAGCTTGTGTTGCCGCAGTGTTTGGAGAACCTGTCGGATGTGGTGGAGGTGCTCTTCCCAACTCTGGCTGAAGATCAGAATGTCATCCAAGTATACTACTACAAAGGAGTTGGTGAATGGCCGCAAGATGTCATCCATTAGCCTCATAAAGGTTGCAGGAGCATTCGTCAATCCGAAAGGCATGACCAACCATTCGAAGAGGCCCTCCTTGGATTTGAAGGCAGTCTTCCACACATCGGAGGGTTCGATTGGTACCTGGTGATATCCTGACTTCAGATCGATCTTGCTGAAATATTTCGCCCCCTTTAGTTGGTCTAGGAGGTCATCAATCCGCGGGATCGGGTACCTATTACGGACAGTGATCTTGTTCAGCGCCCGATAGTCAATACAGAGTCTCCACGTCCCATCCTTCTTCTGTACCAACACGATCGGGCTCCCACAGGGCGATGAACTCGGACGGATGTGACCTTTCTGCAGGAGCTCCTGAATCTGCCTCTTGATTTCATTGTTCTCCAGAACGGAGCGCCGATAAATTGGTCCATTGGGTAGCGGCGCACCTGGGGTCAGATCGATGGAGTGCTTGACTTGACAGTGCAGAGGAACCCCTGCCGGGGAGGTGAAGATGTCCTCGTACTCCTCCACAATCTTGTCCATCTGTAGTTGTCGTGCAGAGGGACCCCGTTTGGAGGCCGCGGCCACTGTCTTCTTCTTTCCTTGAGGGCGTATCATCAGGAAAACAAATTTCCTGGTTTTGGAAATGATCTTACTGCATTGTTTTGCAGTAATCAAAGAGATGGCGGCAGGTGGTGCTACCTCTGGTATCCTGAACAACTTATTTCCCAATGTAATAATAACAGCACGGGGCCTTGATTCATACACAGCATGTCGCTTCCACAAGTATGGTTGTCCTAGTAATACATCACAAACTTCAAGGGGAGCAATGTCACACAATACCTCATCCGTGAAGGGCTTGATGTTGTATGGAAGGCGACACTGCTGGCTCACGCGAAGATCTCGTCCTTGGTGAAGCCACCCAATGGTGTATGGTTGTGGATGTGCTGTGGTCGGTAAGCCCAACCGCTTCACGACCTCTGCCGAAATGAGGTTCTTTTGACTCCCGCTATCAACAATGAACTGTATCGGGGAGCCCTTTACCCACATCTGGGAGTGGAAGAGACGCTCCTCCTCCTCTGGATCTTCGGGTTCATTTTTCTGGATCTTTGCGGTAGCAACAGTGGCGCTGGGATCCGCATCAATGATCTGCTTCCCTTTTTCATACCCCTTATCGGGTTCTGACTCAGAGTCGAAACATGCATCTGATTCTGAAACCTTTAGCTCAGCCACCAGTGACTGCTTGGCCCGACACTCACTTGTGTTGTGAGTGGAGCTCTTATGGAACTCGCACCATTTTCCAGTGTCCTTTCTCGGCTTCGCGGCGCTGTTCTTTGCTTGCAGCTTCGGCTGGTTGTCTTGGGCTGTCCCGCCTTGGCTTTGTCCTTTGTTCTGTGGTTTAGGGGCACCTTTCCCCTGCTTTGGATTCGCAGATCCAAAGTCTCGCTTCTTTTGTTTAAACTTCTGCTCGACCTTGACGGCATATCGGTATGCTGCGCCGAGCGAGGGGATGTTTAGGAATTGTATTTCTTCCTGGATGTACTTGTGCAGGCAGCCACGGTATTTGAGTATCAAATGTTGCTCCGAATCCTTGATACCCAACTTTGTGCGAAGGGTATGGAAAAGATTGGTGAACTCCGGCACGTCTTGGTCCCTTCCCTGCCGCAGCGTGGTCCACTTTATGTATTCATCCTCATAGCTTCCGACAGGGTAGTACTGCTCCTTGATGGCATCCCGGAACGAATCCCAGGTGGGTGCGGCTGAAAATAGTGAGCCAGTACTTTCATCCTTCTGCTCGCAGTAGGTTTCCCACCAGTCCTTGACGTGGGGGGCTGCTTTGAGAAGAGCAAAAACAATCTTTTCCCGACTCGAAAATTCATGAACAGAAAAATAACCCTCTAGCAGATTTAACCATTTATCTACGGCATCTGCGTCTATCTGACCCTCGAATATGGGGATTTCAAAATTAACTTGTACCTTAAAGGGTGTGGCGTTTCCAGAGTAGCTGCTGGAAGCCGATGCGTTGCTTCTGGGTAGCCGCTGAAGGATCTGGGCAAAGCTGTCCATCATCGCGTTCCGTTGTCGCTCGAGGGCTTCTTCGAGCAAGATTTTGATGGGATCTCCTGCCCCCTCGTCTTTCTTCTCGTCCGCCATGGGAGGCCGTCGGGATTTGCGAGGCTGGTCTTGCAAAGGTTCAACCAGTTCAAGCCCTAACTCCTTATATCCCGACCTTGTTGGGGACATGCAAAGAAAAACAGAGAAAAAGCAGACCGCTCTGATACCACTGATCCGGATTTAAACAGGAACGCAACAAATTACAGAGATAACCATATACACAAAGATGCAGCGGAAATAATACTTCATTTCATTAATGGAAAATACTGAAATATGCTTACAACCAGAAATGGAAATAAACAGCTAGGGCGATGGTAGCTTATCTCTGAGAAGAGATGTGATGGCTACATGCCTCTGAACTGTGTTACAATGAGGCTCGAAGGCCTATTTATTGTTGAGAAACAATGGAAAACCCTTAACATTCCAAAACCTAACCCTAGGAGATGAAACGCCAAACTGTGGGCCCCGTTTGGGGTAAATTGGTACATCAACTTCCCGGGGTCGTAACTTTGGCATATGATCTCCGTTTGACGCGTACAATAGCTCATTAGAAAGATCTATCCGAGCACTATCATTGTTGGAACGGGCAACATCGGTCCATTCCATGGACCCATGTTGCCCCGGATTCCCCAAAAAACGTCGTTTAGGGCCTCAAAACGGCTCCGGAAGTTCAGGACCCGAAAAACTGCTAAAAATAGTAAGTTGTGCTACAATTAAGGAAACTGAAAATGCTGAGAAAGACAATGGTGGGGGTCCAGGTGGACTTGGCAGGTGGCCACCAATATCCACCTGGATCATTCCTCCCCCCTTAGGAAGCAATGGTCCCCATTGCGTTGAGCTCCTCCATGAGATGAGGAAACTTCTGCTGAACTTGTTCCCTGGTGAGCCACTTGCCCTGCTGAAGGAGTTGGCCTGCTTTGACAACTCGATACAGTTGGATATTCTGTTGGCGAGTGTTCTTGATCTGTGTGTCCATGATCCGATCAGTTGCAGCTTGTTCCATGCAATCTGGATTTAATTCTGTGGGTTTGAGCTGTTCTGCAATGTCGGATGTGTCTAGCAATGGTGGAAAGTATGGCCGAAGGCGGTCCACATTGAACACTGGGTGCAGGCCAAGGAATGGGGGAATGCTGAGCTCAAATGCATTGTCTCCCATAGCCTTAGTAATGGTGTAAGGACCATATCGGAGTGGTCTCAATTTCCGATAGGCTCCAGTAAGGCGTTCCTTTTGCAAATGCAACCAGACTTTGTCGCCCACCTGAAACTTGTGTGGCACCCGATGTTGATCATGTCGCTGCTTGTACTTGGCATTTGATTTCTCAAGAATGTCATGGACCTGCTGGCGAATATGTTGGATGCGCTCAATGAAGCTGGTGGCCTTATCTGTTTCGGACTGGACATGAGCTGAATTCATGTGAGTAGCTGCAAGTGGCATGGCCACATCAATGGGGCATAGTGGCTGGAATCCCAAACCCACCTGAAAAGGGCTATGGCCAGTGGAGCTGTGAAGAGCTCGGTTGTAGCTGTGCTGAACATAGGGGAGGCTCTCGTCCCATGTGCGTGGATGCTTTGAGTTATACATGCGCAGAATGTGCACAATCATCCTATTGACAACCTCTGTCTGGCCATCAGTTTGAGGATGGAAGGCTGTGGACTTCGTGAGTTTGGTGTCCAGCATTGACCAGAGACTGGACCAAAATGTGCTGAGAAACCGACTGTCCCGATCTGAGATGATAGACTGTGGGATCCCAAAGTGCACCCACACTCGTTCAAAGAAGAGTTTAGCAGTGGCTTCTGCTGTGATATTCTTCTTGCAGGCCATCATAATGGCCATCTTTGAGAACCTGTCGACGACCACAAAAACACAGTCATTTCCATGCTTAGTGGAAGGAAGGCCTGACATGTAATCCATGGAGATGGATTCCCAAGGTCGACTAGGGGTAGGCAACGGGGTATAGAGGCCTTGCTTCTTAATGGTCGGTTTGGCAATGGCACAGGCAGTACATGATCGGATGTACTTCCCAACATCCTGTCGAAGATTCGGCCAATAGAAATAATTTTGCAGTACTGCCACTGTTTTCTCGACCCCGAAATGCCCAGCAGCCCGACTGTAGTGTGCTTCCCAAATCATCTTGGCACGCTCGCTTGAAGGAACACAAAGGTGACCGAGGTGGCATAATAGGGCATCCTGGAGGTGAAAATCTGCAACATGCCGACCCTCCAAGAGTGTCTGGTATGTGTGGCCGAATTCTGGGTCGCTTTTGTAGAGAAGTGGCCAATCAGAAGTCTCGTGCCCACAAGAGTTGAGCACGGTGGTTAGCGCCATGATCGGTGGTCGACTGAGGCAATCTGCAACATTATTGGTGCTGCCCTTTTTATACTTGATATTCAAGTGAAACTGTTGCAGGTATGTAGACCACTTCTGATGGCGATCATTCTGCAATTTCCCTTGGGTCTGTATGAACTGCAGAGGTCGGTGGTCTGTGTGGATGACCGTTTCCTTCCCCAAAATGTAATGCTTCCATTGTCGGCAGGCCTGTACAATGGAATACATCTCTTTATCATAAGTGGGGTACTTCCGGACTGTGTCTGAAAGTGTTTCACTGTGATATGCCACTGGATGTCCATGTTGAGTAAGGACTGCCCCAATAGCATAGTCAGAGGCATCTGTCTCGACCTCAAATGGTTGTTGTAAATCTGGTAACGCGAGCACTGGTGCCGTGCAGAGGCGATCCTTCAACTCCCTGAATGCCTTCTGTTGAGATTCAGACCAAAAGAATTTTGCTTTCGCCCCGCCCTTGGTGACTTGACTCAAGGGCCAAGAAATATGAGAAAACCCCAACACAAACCTGCGGTAGAAGTTGGCAAGACCTAGAAAGCTGCGGAGCTCTGTTAGAGTGGTTGGAGAGGGCCAATCCCGAATGACTTGGACCTTGGCTGGATCGACATGCACCCCCTGTTCATCAATGATGTATCCCAGATACTGAACCTGGGTCATGCCAAAAGTGCATTTCTCCAAATTGGCACATAGCTTGTGTTGCCGCAGTGTTTGGAGAACCTGTCGGATGTGGTGGAGGTGCTCTTCCCAACTCTGGCTGAAGATCAGAATGTCATCCAAGTATACTACTACAAAGGAGTTGGTGAATGGCCGCAAGATGTCATCCATTAGCCTCATAAAGGTTGCAGGAGCATTCGTCAATCCGAAAGGCATGACCAACCATTCGAAGAGGCCCTCCTTGGATTTGAAGGCAGTCTTCCACACATCTGAGGGTTCGATTGGTACCTGGTGATATCCTGACTTCAGATCGATCTTGCTGAAATATTTCGCCCCCTTTAGTTGG
The DNA here is from genome assembly GCA_031772625.1 of Pinus tabuliformis. Taxonomy (NCBI): domain Eukaryota; kingdom Viridiplantae; phylum Streptophyta; class Pinopsida; order Pinales; family Pinaceae; genus Pinus; species Pinus tabuliformis. The sequence goes on along the minus strand of CM062820.1, from coordinate 1,494,334,943 downwards.
TCTAGGAGGTCATCAATCCGCGGGATCGGGTACCTATTACGGACAGTGATCTTGTTCAGCGCCCGATAGTCAATACAGAGTCTCCACGTCCCATCCTTCTTCTGTACCAACACGATCGGGCTCCCACAGGGCGATGAACTCGGACGGATGTGACCTTTCTGCAGGAGCTCCTGAATCTGCCTCTTGATTTCATTGTTCTCCAGAACGGAGCGCCGATAAATTGGTCCATTGGGTAGCGGCGCACCTGGGGTCAGATCGATGGAGTGCTTGACTTGACAGTGCAGAGGAACCCCTGCCGGGGAGGTGAAGATGTCCTCGTACTCCTCCACAATCTTGTCCATCTGTAGTTGTCGTGCAGAGGGACCCCGTTTGGAGGCCGCGGCCACTGTCTTCTTCTTTCCTTGAGGGCGTATCATCAGGAAAACAAATTTCCTGGTTTTGGAAATGATCTTACTGCATTGTTTTGCAGTAATCAAAGAGATGGCGGCAGGTGGTGCTACCTCTGGTATCCTGAACAACTTATTTCCCAATGTAATAATAACAGCACGGGGCCTTGATTCATACACAGCATGTCGCTTCCACAAGTATGGTTGTCCTAGTAATACATCACAAACTTCAAGGGGAGCAATGTCACACAATACCTCATCCGTGAAGGGCTTGATGTTGTATGGAAGGCGACACTGCTGGCTCACGCGAAGATCTCGTCCTTGGTGAAGCCACCCAATGGTGTATGGTTGTGGATGTGCTGTGGTCGGTAAGCCCAACCGCTTCACGACCTCTGCCGAAATGAGGTTCTTTTGACTCCCGCTATCAACAATGAACTGTATCGGGGAGCCCTTTACCCACATCTGGGAGTGGAAGAGACGCTCCTCCTCCTCTGGATCTTCGGGTTCATTTTTCTGGATCTTTGCGGTAGCAACAGTGGCGCTGGGATCCGCATCAATGATCTGCTTCCCTTTTTCATACCCCTTATCGGGTTCTGACTCAGAGTCGGAACATGCATCTGATTCTGAAACCTTTAGCTCAGCCACCAGTGACTGCTTGGCCCGACACTCACTTGTGTTGTGAGTGGAGCTCTTATGGAACTCGCACCATTTTCCAGTGTCCTTTCTCGGCTTCGCGGCGTTGTTCTTTGCTTGCAGCTTCGGCTGGTTGTCTTGGGCTGTCCCGCCTTGGCTTTGTCCTTTGTTCTGTGGTTTAGGGGCACCTTTCCCCTGCTTTGGATTCGCAGATCCAAAGTCTCGCTTCTTTTGTTTAAACTTCTGCTCGACCTTGACGGCATATCGGTATGCTGCGCCGAGCGAGGGGATGTTTAGGAATTGTATTTCTTCCTGGATGTACTTGTGCAGGCAGCCACGGTATTTGAGTATCAAATGTTGCTCCGAATCCTTGATACCCAACTTTGTGCGAAGGGTATGGAAAAGATTGGTGAACTCCGGCACGTCTTGGTCCCTTCCCTGCCGCAGCGTGGTCCACTTTATGTATTCATCCTCATAGCTTCCGACAGGGTAGTACTGCTCCTTGATGGCATCCCGGAACGAATCCCAGGTGGGTGCGGCTGAAAATAGTGAGCCAGTACTTTCATCCTTCTGCTCGCAGTAGGTTTCCCACCAGTCCTTGACGTGGGGGGCTGCTTTGAGAAGAGCAAAAACAATCTTTTCCCGACTCGAAAATTCATGAACAGAAAAATAACCCTCTAGCAGATTTAACCATTTATCTACGGCATCGGCGTCTATCTGACCCTCGAATATGGGGATTTCAAAATTAACTTGTACCTTAAAGGGTGTGGCGTTTCCAGAGTAGCTGCTGGAAGCCGATGCGCCGCTTCTGGGTAGCCGCTGAAGGATCTGGGCAAAGCTGTCCATCATCGCGTTCCGTTGTCGCTCGAGGGCTTCTTCGAGCAAGATTTTGATGGGATCTCCTGCCCCCTCGTCTTTCTTCTCGTCCGCCATGGGAGGCCGTCGGGATTTGCGAGGCTGGTCTTGCAAAGGTTCAACCAGTTCAAGCCCTAACTCCTTATATCCCGACCTTGTTGGGGACATGCAAAGAAAAACAGAGAAAAAGCAGACCGCTCTGATACCACTGATCCGGATTTAAACAGGAACGCAACAAATTACAGAGATAACCATATACACAAAGATGCAGCGGAAATAATACTTCATTTCATTAATGGAAAATACTGAAATATGCTTACAACCAGAAATGGAAATAAACTAGCTAGGGCGATGGTAGCTTATCTCTGAGAAGAGATGTGATGGCTACATGCCTCTGAACTGTGTTACAATGAGGCTCGAAGGCCTATTTATTGTTGAGAAACAATGGAAAACCCTTAACATTCCAAAACCTAACCCTAGGAGATGAAACGCCAAACTGTGGGCCCCGTTTGGGGTAAATTGGTACATCAACTTCCCGGGGTCGTAACTTTGGCATATGATCTCCGTTTGACGCGTACAATAGCTCATTAGAAAGATCTATCCGAGCACTATCATTGTTGGAACGGGCAACATCATCATTCCATGGACCCATGTTGCCCCGGATTCCCCAAAAAACGTCGTTTAGGGCCTCAAAACGGCTCCGGAAGTTCAGGACCCGAAAAACTGCTAAAAATAGTAAGTTGTGCTACAATTAAGGAAACTGAAAATGCTGAGAAAGACAATGGTGGGGGTCCAGGTGGACTTGGCAGGTGGCCACCAATATCCACCTGGATCATTCCTCCCCCCTTAGGAAGCAATGGTCCCCATTGCGTTGAGCTCCTCCATGAGATGAGGAAACTTCTGCTGAACTTGTTCCCTGGTGAGCCACTTGCCCTGCTGAAGGAGTTGGCCTGCTTTGACAACTCGATACAGTTGGATATTCTGTTGGCGAGTGTTCTTGATCTGTGTGTCCATGATCCGATCAGTTGCAGCTTGTTCCATGCAATCTGGATTTAATTCTGTGGGTTTGAGCTGTTCTGCAATGTCGGATGTGTCTAGCAATGGTGGAAAGTATGGCCGAAGGCGGTCCACATTGAACACTGGGTGCAGGCCAAGGAATGGGGGAATGCTGAGCTCAAATGCATTGTCTCCCATAGCCTTAGTAATGGTGTAAGGACCATATCGGAGTGGTCTCAATTTCCGATAGGCTCCAGTAAGGCGTTCCTTTTGCAAATGCAACCAGACTTTGTCGCCCACCTGAAACTTGTGTGGCACCCGGTGTTGATCATGTCGCTGCTTGTACTTGGCATTTGATTTCTCAAGAATGTCATGGACCTGCTGGCGAATATGTTGGATGCGCTCAATGAAGCTGGTGGCCTTATCTGTTTCGGACTGGACATGAGCTGAATTCATGTGAGTAGCTGCAAGTGGCATGGCCACATCAATGGGGCATAGTGGCTGGAATCCCAAACCCACCTGAAAAGGGCTATGGCCAGTGGAGCTGTGAAGAGCTCGGTTGTAGCTGTGCTGAACATAGGGGAGGCTCTCGTCCCATGTGCGTGGATGCTTTGAGTTATACATGCGCAGAATGTGCACAATCATCCTGTTGACAACCTCTGTCTGGCCATCAGTTTGAGGATGGAAGGCTGTGGACTTCGTGAGTTTGGTGTCCAGCATTGACCAGAGACTGGACCAAAATGTGCTGAGAAACCGACTGTCCCGATCTGAGATGATAGACTGTGGGATCCCAAAGTGCACCCACACTCGTTCAAAGAAGAGTTTAGCAGTGGCTTCTGCTGTGATATTCTTCTTGCAGGCCATCATAATGGCCATCTTTGAGAACCTGTCGACGACCACAAAAACACAGTCATTTCCATGCTTAGTGGAAGGAAGGCCTGACATGTAATCCATGGAGATGGATTCCCAAGGTCGACTAGGGGTAGGCAACGGGGTATAGAGGCCTTGCTTCTTAATGGTCGGTTTGGCAATGGCACAGGCAGTACATGATCGGATGTACTTCCCAACATCCTGTCGAAGATTCGGCCAATAGAAATAATTTTGCAGTACTGCCACTGTTTTCTCGACCCCGAAATGCCCAGCAGCCCGACTGTAGTGTGCTTCCCAAATCATCTTGGCACGCTCGCTTGAAGGAACACAAAGGTGACCGAGGTGGCATAATAGGGCATCCTGGAGGTGAAAATCTGCAACCTGCCGACCCTCCAAGAGTGTCTGGTATGTGTGGCCGAATTCTGGGTCGCTTTTGTAGAGAAGTGGCCAATCAGAAGTCTCGTGCCCACAAGAGTTGAGCACGGTGGTTAGCGCCATGATCGGTGGTCGACTGAGGCAATCTGCAACATTATTGGTGCTGCCCTTTTTATACTTGATATTCAAGTGAAACTGTTGCAGGTATGTAGACCACTTCTGATGGCGATCATTCTGCAATTTCCCTTGGGTCTGTATGAACTGCAGAGGTCGGTGGTCTGTGTGGATGACCGTTTCCTTCCCCAAAATGTAATGCTTCCATTGTCGGCAGGCCTGTACAATGGAATACATCTCTTTATCATAAGTGGGGTACTTCCGGACTGTGTCTGAAAGTGTTTCACTGTGATATGCCACTGGATGTCCATGTTGAGTAAGGACTGCCCCAATAGCATAGTCAGAGGCATCTGTCTCGACCTCAAATGGTTGTTGTAAATCTGGTAACGCGAGCACTGGTGCCGTGCAGAGGCGATCCTTCAACTCCCTGAATGCCTTCTGTTGAGATTCAGACCAAAAGAATTTTGCTTTCGCCCCGCCCTTGGTGACTTGACTCAAGGGCCAAGAAATATGAGAAAACCCCAACACAAACCTGCGGTAGAAGTTGGCAAGACCTAGAAAGCTGCGGAGCTCTGTTAGAGTGGTTGGAGAGGGCCAATCCCGAATGACTTGGACCTTGGCTGGATCGACATGCACCCCCTGTTCATCAATGATGTATCCCAGATACTGAACCTGGGTCATGCCAAAAGTGCATTTCTCCAAATTGGCACATAGCTTGTGTTGCCGCAGTGTTTGGAGAACCTGTCGGATGTGGTGGAGGTGCTCTTCCCAACTCTGGCTGAAGATCAGAATGTCATCCAAGTATACTACTACAAAGGAGTTGGTGAATGGCCGCAAGATGTCATCCATTAGCCTCATAAAGGTTGCAGGAGCATTCGTCAATCCGAAAGGCATGACCAACCATTCGAAGAGGCCCTCCTTGGATTTGAAGGCAGTCTTCCACACATCTGAGGGTTCGATTGGTACCTGGTGATATCCTGACTTCAGATCGATCTTGCTGAAATATTTCGCCCCCTTTAGTTGGTCTAGGAGGTCATCAATCCGCGGGATCGGGTACCTATTACGGACAGTGATCTTGTTCAGCGCCCGATAGTCAATACAGAGTCTCCACGTCCCATCCTTCTTCTGTACCAACACTATCGGGCTCCCACAGGGCGATGAACTCGGACGGATGTGACCTTTCTGCAGGAGCTCCTGAATCTGCCTCTTGATTTCATTGTTCTCCAGAACGGAGCGCCGATAAATTGGTCCATTGGGTAGCGGCGCACCTGGGGTCAGATCGATGGAGTGCTTGACTTGACAGTGCAGAGGAACCCCTGCCGGGGAGGTGAAGATGTCCTTGTACTCCTCCACAATCTTGTCCATCTGTAGTTGTCGTGCAGAGGGACCCGTTTGGAGGCCGCGGCCACTGTCTTCTTCTTTCCTTGAGGGCGTATCATCAGGAAAACAAATTTCCTGGTTTTGGAAATGATCTTACTGCATTGTTTTGCAGTAATCAAAGAGATGGCGGCAGGTGGTGCTACCTCTGGTATCCTGAACAACTTATTTCCCAATGTAATAATAACAGCACGGGGCCTTGATTCATACACAGCATGTCGCTTCCACAAGTATGGTTGTCCTAGTAATACATCACAAACTTCAAGGGGAGCAATGTCACACAATACCTCATCCGTGAAGGGCTTGATGTTGTATGGAAGGCGACACTGCTGGCTCACGCGAAGATCTCGTCCTTGGTGAAGCCACCCAATGGTGTATGGTTGTGGATGTGCTGTGGTCGGTAAGCCCAACCGCTTCACGACCTCTGCCGAAATGAGGTTCTTTTGACTCCCGCTATCAACAATGAACTGTATCGGGGAGCCCTTTACCCACATCTGGGAGTGGAAGAGACGCTCCTCCTCCTCTGGATCTTCGGGTTCATTTTTCTGGATCTTTGCGGTAGCAACAGTGGCGCTGGGATCCGCATCAATGATCTGCTTCCCTTTTTCATACCCCTTATCGGGTTCTGACTCAGAGTCGGAACATGCATCTGATTCTGAAACCTTTAGCTCAGCCACCAGTGACTGCTTGGCCCGACACTCACTTGTGTTGTGAGTGGAGCTCTTATGGAACTCGCACCATTTTCCAGTGTCCTTTCTCGGCTTCGCGGCGTTGTTCTTTGCTTGCAGCTTCGGCTGGTTGTCTTGGGCTGTCCCGCCTTGGCTTTGTCCTTTGTTCTGTGGTTTAGGGGCACCTTTCCCCTGCTTTGGATTCGCAGATCCAAAGTCTCGCTTCTTTTGTTTAAACTTCTGCTCGACCTTGACGGCATATCGGTATGCTGCGCCGAGCGAGGGGATGTTTAGGAATTGTATTTCTTCCTGGATGTACTTGTGCAGGCAGCCACGGTATTTGAGTATCAAATGTTGCTCCGAATCCTTGATACCCAACTTTGTGCGAAGGGTATGGAAAAGATTGGTGAACTCCGGCACGTCTTGGTCCCTTCCCTGCCGCAGCGTGGTCCACTTTATGTATTCATCCTCATAGCTTCCGACAGGGTAGTACTGCTCCTTGATGGCATCCCGGAACGAATCCCAGGTGGGTGCGGCTGAAAATAGTGAGCCAGTACTTTCATCCTTCTGCTCGCAGTAGGTTTCCCACCAGTCCTTGACGTGGGGGGCTGCTTTGAGAAGAGCAAAAACAATCTTTTCCCGACTCGAAAATTCATGAACAGAAAAATAACCCTCTAGCAGATTTAACCATTTATCTACGGCATCTGCGTCTATCTGACCCTCGAATATGGGGATTTCAAAATTAACTTGTACCTTAAAGGGTGTGGCGTTTCCAGAGTAGCTGCTGGAAGCCGATGCGCCGCTTCTGGGTAGCCGCTGAAGGATCTGGGCAAAGCTGTCCATCATCGCGTTCCGTTGTCGCTCGAGGGCTTCTTCGAGCAAGATTTTGATGGGATCTCCTGCCCCCTCGTCTTTCTTCTCGTCCGCCATGGGAGGCCGTCGGGATTTGCGAGGCTGGTCTTGCAAAGGTTCAACCAGTTCAAGCCCTAACTCCTTATATCCCGACCTTGTTGGGGACATGCAAAGAAAAACAGAGAAAAAGCAGACCGCTCTGATACCACTGATCCGGATTTAAACAGGAACGCAACAAATTACAGAGATAACCATATACACAAAGATGCAGCGGAAATAATACTTCATTTCATTACTGGAAAATACTGAAATATGCTTACAACAGAAATGGAAATAAACAGCTAGGGCGATGGTAGCTTATCTCTGAGAAGAGATGTGATGGCTACATGCCTCTGAACTGTGTTACAATGAGGCTCGAAGGCCTATTTATTGTTGAGAAACAATGGAAAACCCTTAACATTCCAAAACCTAACCCTAGGAGATGAAACGCCAAACTGTGGGCCCCGTTTGGGGTAAATTGGTACATCAACTTCCCGGGGTCGTAACTTTGGCATATGATCTCCGTTTGACGCGTACAATAGCTCATTAGAAAGATCTATCCGAGCACTATCATTGTTGGAACGGGCAACATCAGTCCATTCGATGGACCCATGTTGCCCCTGGATTCCCCAAAAAACGTCGTTTAGGGCCTCAAAACGGCTCCGGAAGTTCAGGACCCGAAAAACTGCTAAAAATAGTAAGTTGTGCTACAATTAAGGAAACTGAAAATGCTGAGAAAGACAATGGTGGGGGTCCAGGTGGACTTGGCAGGTGGCCACCAATATCCACCTGGATCATTCCTCCCCCCTTAGGAAGCAATGGTCCCCATTGCGTTGAGCTCCTCCATGAGATGAGGAAACTTCTGCTGAACTTGTTCCCTGGTGAGCCACTTGCCCTGCTGAAGGAGTTGGCCTGCTTTGACAACTCGATACAGTTGGATATTCTGTTGGCGAGTGTTCTTGATCTGTGTGTCCATGATCCGATCAGTTGCAGCTTGTTCCATGCAATCTGGATTTAATTCTGTGGGTTTGAGCTGTTCTGCAATGTCGGATGTGTCTAGCAATGGTGGAAAGTATGGCCGAAGGCGGTCCACATTGAACACTGGGTGCAGGCCAAGGAATGGGGGAATGCTGAGCTCAAATGCATTGTCTCCCATAGCCTTAGTAATGGTGTAAGGACCATATCGGAGTGGTCTCAATTTCCGATAGGCTCCAGTAAGGCGTTCCTTTTGCAAATGCAACCAGACTTTGTCGCCCACCTGAAACTTGTGTGGCACCCGGTGTTGATCATGTCGCTGCTTGTACTTGGCATTTGATTTCTCAAGAATGTCATGGACCTGCTGGCGAATATGTTGGATGCGCTCAATGAAGCTGGTGGCCTTATCTGTTTCGGACTGGACATGAGCTGAATTCATGTGAGTAGCTGCAAGTGGCATGGCCACATCAATGGGGCATAGTGGCTGGAATCCCAAACCCACCTGAAAAGGGCTATGGCCAGTGGAGCTGTGAAGAGCTCGGTTGTAGCTGTGCTGAACATAGGGGAGGCTCTCGTCCCATGTGCGTGGATGCTTTGAGTTATACATGCGCAGAATGTGCACAATCATCCTGTTGACAACCTCTGTCTGGCCATCAGTTTGAGGATGGAAGGCTGTGGACTTCGTGAGTTTGGTGTCCAGCATTGACCAGAGACTGGACCAAAATGTGCTGAGAAACCGACTGTCCCGATCTGAGATGATAGACTGTGGGATCCCAAAGTGCACCCACACTCGTTCAAAGAAGAGTTTAGCAGTGGCTTCTGCTGTGATATTCTTCTTGCAGGCCATCATAATGGCCATCTTTGAGAACCTGTCGACGACCACAAAAACACAGTCATTTCCATGCTTAGTGGAAGGAAGGCCTGACATGTAATCCATGGAGATGGATTCCCAAGGTCGACTAGGGGTAGGCAACGGGGTATAGAGGCCTTGCTTCTTAATGGTCGGTTTGGCAATGGCACAGGCAGTACATGATCGGATGTACTTCCCAACATCCTGTCGAAGATTCGGCCAATAGAAATAATTTTGCAGTACTGCCACTGTTTTCTCGACCCCGAAATGCCCAGCAGCCCGACTGTAGTGTGCTTCCCAAATCATCTTGGCACGCTCGCTTGAAGGAACACAAAGGTGACCGAGGTGGCATAATAGGGCATCCTGGAGGTGAAAATCTGCAACATGCCGACCCTCCAAGAGTGTCTGGTATGTGTGGCCGAATTCTGGGTCGCTTTTGTAGAGAAGTGGCCAATCAGAAGTCTCGTGCCCACAAGAGTTGAGCACGGTGGTTAGCGCCATGATCGGTGGTCGACTGAGGCAATCTGCAACATTATTGGTGCTGCCCTTTTTATACTTGATATTCAAGTGAAACTGTTGCAGGTATGTAGACCACTTCTGATGGCGATCATTCTGCAATTTCCCTTGGGTCTGTATGAACTGCAGAGGTCGGTGGTCTGTGTGGATGACCGTTTCCTTCCCCAAAATGTAATGCTTCCATTGTCGGCAGGCCTGTACAATGGAATACATCTCTTTATCATAAGTGGGGTACTTCCGGACTGTGTCTGAAAGTGTTTCACTGTGATATGCCACTGGATGTCCATGTTGAGTAAGGACTGCCCCAATAGCATAGTCAGAGGCATCTGTCTCGACCTCAAATGGTTGTTGTAAATCTGGTAACGCGAGCACTGGTGCCGTGCAGAGGCGATCCTTCAACTCCCTGAATGCCTTCTGTTGAGATTCAGACCAAAAGAATTTTGCTTTCGCCCCGCCCTTGGTGACTTGACTCAAGGGCCAAGAAATATGAGAAAACCCCAACACAAACCTGCGGTAGAAGTTGGCAAGACCTAGAAAGCTGCGGAGCTCTGTTAGAGTGGTTGGAGAGGGCCAATCCCGAATGACTTGGATCTTGGCTGGATCGACATGCACCCCCTGTTCATCAATGATGTATCCCAGATACTGAACCTGGGTCATGCCAAAAGTGCATTTCTCCAAATTGGCACATAGCTTGTGTTGCCGCAGTGTTTGGAGAACCTGTCGGATGTGGTGGAGGTGCTCTTCCCAACTCTGGCTGAAGATCAGAATGTCATCCAAGTATACTACTACAAAGGAGTTGGTGAATGGCCGCAAGATGTCATCCATTAGCCTCATAAAGGTTGCAGGAGCATTCGTCAATCCGAAAGGCATGACCAACCATTCGAAGAGGCCCTCCTTGGATTTGAAGGCAGTCTTCCACACATCTGAGGGTTCGATTGGTACCTGGTGATATCCTGACTTCAGATCGATCTTGCTGAAATATTTCGCCCCCTTTAGTTGGTCTAGGAGGTCATCAATCCGCGGGATCGGGTACCTATTACGGACAGTGATCTTGTTCAGCGCCCGATAGTCAATACAGAGTCTCCACGTCCCATCCTTCTTCTGTACCAACACGATCGGGCTCCCACAGGGCGATGAACTCGGACGGATGTGACCTTTCTGCAGGAGCTCCTGAATCTGCCTCTTGATTTCATTGTTCTCCAGAACGGAGCGCCGATAAATTGGTCCATTGGGTAGCGGCGCACCTGGGGTCAGATCGATGGAGTGCTTGACTTGACAGTGCAGAGGAACCCCTGCCGGGGAGGTGAAGATGTCCTCGTACTCCTCCACAATCTTGTCCATCTGTAGTTGTCGTGCAGAGGGACCCCGTTTGGAGGCCGCGGCCACTGTCTTCTTCTTTCCTTGAGGGCGTATCATCAGGAAAACAAATTTCCTGGTTTTGGAAATGATCTTACTGCATTGTTTTGCAGTAATCAAAGAGATGGCGGCAGGTGGTGCTACCTCTGGTATCCTGAACAACTTATTTCCCAATGTAATAATAACAGCACGGGGCCTTGATTCATACACAGCATGTCGCTTCCACAAGTATGGTTGTCCTAGTAATACATCACAAACTTCAAGGGGAGCAATGTCACACAATACCTCATCCGTGAAGGGCTTGATGTTGTATGGAAGGCGACACTGCTGGCTCACGCGAAGATCTCGTCCTTGGTGAAGCCACCCAATGGTGTATGGTTGTGGATGTGCTGTGGTCGGTAAGCCCAACCGCTTCACGACCTCTGCCGAAATGAGGTTCTTTTGACTCCCGCTATCAACAATGAACTGTATCGGGGAGCCCTTTACCCACATCTGGGAGTGGAAGAGACGCTCCTCCTCCTCTGGATCTTCGGGTTCATTTTTCTGGATCTTTGCGGTAGCAACAGTGGCGCTGGGATCCGCATCAATGATCTGCTTCCCTTTTTCATACCCCTTATCGGGTTCTGACTCAGAGTCGGAACATGCATCTGATTCTGAAACCTTTAGCTCAGCCACCAGTGACTGCTTGGCCCGACACTCACTTGTGTTGTGAGTGGAGCTCTTATGGAACTCGCACCATTTTCCAGTGTCCTTTCTCGGCTTCGCGGCGTTGTTCTTTGCTTGCAGCTTCGGCTGGTTGTCTTGGGCTGTCCCGCCTTGGCTTTGTCCTTTGTTCTGTGGTTTAGGGGCACCTTTCCCCTGCTTTGGATTCGCAGATCCAAAGTCTCGCTTCTTTTGTTTAAACTTCTGCTCGACCTTGACGGCATATCGGTATGCTGCGCCGAGCGAGGGGATGTTTAGGAATTGTATTTCTTCCTGGATGTACTTGTGCAGGCAGCCACGGTATTTGAGTATCAAATGTTGCTCCGAATCCTTGATACCCAACTTTGTGCGAAGGGTATGGAAAAGATTGGTGAACTCCGGCACGTCTTGGTCCCTTCCCTGCCGCAGCGTGGTCCACTTTATGTATTCATCCTCATAGCTTCCGACAGGGTAGTACTGCTCCTTGATGGCATCCCGGAACGAATCCCAGGTGGGTGCGGCTGAAAATAGTGAGCCAGTACTTTCATCCTTCTGCTCGCAGTAGGTTTCCCACCAGTCCTTGACGTGGGGGGCTGCTTTGAGAAGAGCAAAAACAATCTTTTCCCGACTCGAAAATTCATGAACAGAAAAATAACCCTCTAGCAGATTTAACCATTTATCTACGGCATCTGCGTCTATCTGACCCTCGAATATGGGGATTTCAAAATTAACTTGTACCTTAAAGGGTGTGGCGTTTCCAGAGTAGCTGCTGGAAGCCGATGCGTTGCTTCTGGGTAGCCGCTGAAGGATCTGGGCAAAGTTGTCCATCATCGCGTTCCGTTGTCGCTCGAGGGCTTCTTCGAGCAAGATTTTGATGGGATCTCCTGCCCCCTCGTCTTTCTTCTCGTCCGCCATGGGAGGCCGTCGGGATTTGCGAGGCTGGTCTTGCAAAGGTTCAACCAGTTCAAGCCCTAACTCCTTATATCCCGACCTTGTTGGGGACATGCAAAGAAAAACAGAGAAAAAGCAGACCGCTCTGATACCACTGATCCGGATTTAAACAGGAACGCAACAAATTACAGAGATAACCATATACACAAAGATGCAGCGGAAATAATACTTCATTTCATTAATGGAAAATACTGAAATATGCTTACAACCAGAAATGGAAATAAACAGCTAGGGCGATGGTAGCTTATCTCTGAGAAGAGATGTGATGGCTACATGCCTCTGAACTGTGTTACAATGAGGCTCGAAGGCCTATTTATTGTTGAGAAACAATGGAAAACCCTTAACATTCCAAAACCTAACCCTAGGAGATGAAACGCCAAACTGTGGGCCCCGTTTGGGGTAAATTGGTACATCAACTTCCCGGGGTCGTAACTTTGGCATATGATCTCCGTTTGACGCGTACAATAGCTCATTAGAAAGATCTATCCGAGCACTATCATTGTTGGAAGAAGCAACATCGATGTATGAAAATGTTGCCCCTGGATTCCCCAAAAAACGTCGTTTAGGGCCTCAAAACGGCTCCGGAAGTTCAGGACCCGAAAAACTGCTAAAAATAGTAAGTTGTGCTACAATTAAGGAAACTGAAAATGCTGAGAAAGACAATGGTGGGGGTCCAGGTGGACTTGGCAGGTGGCCACCAATATCCACCTGGATCATTCCTCCCCCCTTAGGAAGCAATGGTCCCCATTGCGTTGAGCTCCTCCATGAGATGAGGAAACTTCTGCTGAACTTGTTCCCTGGTGAGCCACTTGCCCTGCTGAAGGAGTTGGCCTGCTTTGACAACTCGATACAGTTGGATATTCTGTTGGCGAGTGTTCTTGATCTGTGTGTCCATGATCCGATCAGTTGCAGCTTGTTCCATGCAATCTGGATTTAATTCTGTGGGTTTGAGCTGTTCTGCAATGTCGGATGTGTCTAGCAATGGTGGAAAGTATGGCCGAAGGCGGTCCACATTGAACACTGGGTGCAGGCCAAGGAATGGGGGAATGCTGAGCTCAAATGCATTGTCTCCCATAGCCTTAGTAATGGTGTAAGGACCATATCGGAGTGGTCTCAATTTCCGATAGGCTCCAGTAAGGCGTTCCTTTTGCAAATGCAACCAGACTTTGTCGCCCACCTGAAACTTGTGTGGCACCCGGTGTTGATCATGTCGCTGCTTGTACTTGGCATTTGATTTCTCAAGAATGTCATGGACCTGCTGGCGAATATGTTGGATGCGCTCAATGAAGCTGGTGGCCTTATCTGTTTCGGACTGGACATGAGCTGAATTCATGTGAGTAGCTGCAAGTGGCATGGCCACATCAATGGGGCATAGTGGCTGGAATCCCAAACCCACCTGAAAAGGGCTATGGCCAGTGGAGCTGTGAAGAGCTCGGTTGTAGCTGTGCTGAACATAGGGGAGGCTCTCGTCCCATGTGCGTGGATGCTTTGAGTTATACATGCGCAGAATGTGCACAATCATCCTGTTGACAACCTCTGTCTGGCCATCAGTTTGAGGATGGAAGGCTGTGGACTTCGTGAGTTTGGTGTCCAGCATTGACCAGAGACTGGACCAAAATGTGTTGAGAAACCGACTGTCCCGATCTGAGATGATAGACTGTGGGATCCCAAAGTGCACCCACACTCGTTCAAAGAAGAGTTTAGCAGTGGCTTCTGCTGTGATATTCTTCTTGCAGGCCATCATAATGGCCATCTTTGAGAACCTGTCGACGACCACAAAAACACAGTCATTTCCATGCTTAGTGGAAGGAAGGCCTGACATGTAATCCATGGAGATGGATTCCCAAGGTCGACTAGGGGTAGGCAACGGGGTATAGAGGCCGTGCTTCTTAATGGTCGGTTTGGCAATGGCACAGGCAGTACATGATCGGATGTACTTCCCAACATCCTGTCGAAGATTCGGCCAATAGAAATAATTTTGCAGTACTGCCACTGTTTTCTCGACCCCGAAATGCCCAGCAGCCCGACTGTAGTGTGCTTCCCAAATCATCTTGGCACGCTCGCTTGAAGGAACACAAAGGTGACCGAGGTGGCATAATAGGGCATCCTGGAGGTGAAAATCTGCAACATGCCGACCCTCCAAGAGTGTCTGGTATGTGTGGCCGAATTCTGGGTCGCTTTTGTAGAGAAGTGGCCAATCAGAAGTCTCGTGCCCACAAGAGTTGAGCACGGTGGTTAGCGCCATGATCGGTGGTCGACTGAGGCAATCTGCAACATTATTGGTGCTGCCCTTTTTATACTTGATATTCAAGTGAAACTGTTGCAGGTATGTAGACCACTTCTGATGGCGATCATTCTGCAATTTCCCTTGGGTCTGTATGAACTGCAGAGGTCGGTGGTCTGTGTGGATGACCGTTTCCTTCCCCAAAATGTAATGCTTCCATTGTCGGCAGGCCTGTACAATGGAATACATCTCTTTATCATAAGTGGGGTACTTCCGGACTGTGTCTGAAAGTGTTTCACTGTGATATGCCACTGGATGTCCATGTTGAGTAAGGACTGCCCCAATAGCATAGTCAGAGGCATCTGTCTCGACCTCAAATGGTTTTTGTAAATCTGGTAACGCGAGCACTGGTGCCGTGCAGAGGCGATCCTTCAATTCCCTGAATGCCTTCTGTTGAGATTCAGACCAAAAGAATTTTGCTTTCGCCCCGCCCTTGGTGACTTGACTCAAGGGCCAAGAAATATGAGAAAACCCCAACACAAACCTGCGGTAGAAGTTGGCAAGACCTAGAAAGCTGCGGAGCTCTGTTAGAGTGGTTGGAGAGGGCCAATCCCGAATGACTTGGATCTTGGCTGGATCGACATGCACCCCCTGTTCATCAATGATGTATCCCAGATACTGAACCTGGGTCATGCCAAAAGTGCATTTCTCCAAATTGGCACATAGCTTGTGTTGCCGCAGTGTTTGGAGAACCTGTCGGATGTGGTGGAGGTGCTCTTCCCAACTCTGGCTGAAGATCAGAATGTCATCCAAGTATACTACTACAAAGGAGTTGGTGAATGGCCGCAAGATGTCATCCATTAGCCTCATAAAGGTTGCAGGAGCATTCGTCAATCCGAAAGGCATGACCAACCATTCGAAGAGGCCCTCCTTGGATTTGAAGGCAGTCTTCCACACATCGGAGGGTTCGATTGGTACCTGGTGATATCCTGACTTCAGATCGATCTTGCTGAAATATTTCGCCCCCTTTAGTTGGTCTAGGAGGTCATCAATTCGCGGGATCGGGTACCTATTACGGACAGTGATCTTGTTCAGCGCCCGATAGTCAATACAGAGTCTCCACGTCCCATCCTTCTTCTGTACCAACACGATCGGGCTCCCACAGGGCGATGAACTCGGACGGATGTGACCTTTCTGCAGGAGCTCCTGAATCTGCCTCTTGATTTCATCGTTCTCCAGAACGGAGCGCCGATAAATTGGTCCATTGGGTAGCGGCGCACCTGGGGTCAGATCGATGGAGTGCTTGACTTGACAGTGCAGAGGAACCCCTGCCGGGGAGGTGAAGATGTCCTCGTACTCCTCCACAACCTTGTCCATCTGTAGTTGTCGTGCAGAGGGACCCCGTTTGGAGGCCGTGGCCACTGTCTTCTTCTTTCCTTGAGGACGTATCATCAGGAAAACAAATTTCCTGGTTTTGGAAATGATCTTACTGCATTGTTTTGCAGTAATCAAAGAGATGGCGGCAGGTGGTGCTACCTCTGGTATCCTGAACAACTTATTTCCCAATGTAATAATAACAGCACGGGGCCTTGATTCATACACAGCATGTCGCTTCCACAAGTATGGTTGTCCTAGTAATACATCACAAACTTCAAGGGGAGCAATGTCACACAATACCTCATCCGTGAAGGGCTTGATGTTGTATGGAAGGCGACACTGCTGGCTCACGCGAAGATCTCGTCCTTGGTGAAGCCACCCAATGGTGTATGGTTGTGGATGTGCTGTGGTCGGTAAGCCCAACCGCTTCACGACCTCTGCCGAAATGAGGTTCTTTTGACTCCCGCTATCAACAATGAACTGTATCGGGGAGCCCTTTACCCACATCTGGGAGTGGAAGAGACGCTCCTCCTCCTCTGGATCTTCGGGTTCATTTTTCTGGATCTTTGCGGTAGCAACAGTGGCGCTGGGATCCACATCAATGATCTGCTTCCCTTTTTCATACCCCTTATCGGGTTCTGACTCAGAGTCGGAACATGCATCTGATTTTGAAACCTTTAGCTCAGCCACCAGTGACTGCTTGGCCCGACACTCACTTGTGTTGTGAGTGGAGCTCTTATGGAACTCGCACCATTTTCCAGTGTCCTTTCTTGGCTTCGCGACGCTGTTCTTTGCTTGCGGCTTCGGCTGGTTGTCTTGGGCTGTCCCGCCTTGGCTTTGTCCTTTGTTCTGTGGTTTAGGGGCACCTTTCCCCTGCTTTTGATTTGCAGATCCAAAGTCTCGCTTCTTTTGTTTAAACTTCTGCTCGACCTTGACGGCATATCGGTATGCTGCGCCGAGCGAGGGGGTGTTTAGGAATTGTATTTCTTCCTGGATGTACTTGTGCAGGCAGCCACGGTATTTGAGTATCAAATGTTGCTCCGAATCCTTGATACCCAACTTGGTGCGAAGGGTATGGAAAAGATTGGTGAACTCCGACACGTCTTGGTCCCTTCCCTGCCGCAACGTGGTCCACTTTATGTATTCATCCTCATAGCTTCCGACAGGGTAGTACTGCTCCTTGATGGCATCCCGGAACGAATCCCAGGTGGGTGCGGCTGAAAATAGTGAGCCAGTACTTTCATCTTTCTGCTCGCAGTAGGTTTCCCACCAGTCCTTGACGTGGGGGGCTGCTTTGAGAAGAGCAAAAACAATCTTTTCCCGACTCGAAAATTCATGAACAGAAAAATAACCCTCTAGCAGATTTAACCATTTATCTACGACATCTGCGTCTATCTGACCCTCGAATATGGGGATTTAAAAATTAACTTGTACCTTAAAGGGTGTGGCGTTTCCAGAGTAGCTGCTGGAAGCCGATGCGTTGCTTCTGGGTAGCTGCTGAAGGATCTAGGCAAAGCTGTCCATCATCGCGTTCCGTTGTCGCTCGAGGGCTTCTTCGAGCAAGATTTTGATGGGATCTCCTGCCCCCTCGTCTTTCTTCTCGTCCGCCATGGGAGGCCGTCGGGATTTGCGAGGCTGGTCTTGCAAAGGTTCAACCAGTTCAAGCCCTAACTCCTTATATCCCGACCTTGTTGGGGACATGCAAAGAAAAACAGAGAAAAAGCAGACCGCTCTGATACCACTGGTCCAGATTTAAACATGAACGCAACAAATTATAGAAATTGCCATATACACAAAGATGCAGCGGAAATAATACTTCATTTCATTAATGGAAAAATACTGAAATATGCTTACAACCAGAAATGGAAATAAAACAGCTAGGGTGATGGTAGCTTATCTCTGAGAAGAGATGTGATGGCTACATGCCTCTGAACTGTGTTACAATGAGGCTCGAAGGCCTATTTATTGTTGAGAAACAATGGAAAACCCTTAACATTCCAAAACCTAACCCTAGGAGATGAAACGCCAAACTGTGGGCCCCGTTTGGGGGTAAATTGGTACATCAACTTCCCTGGGTCGTAACTTTGGCATATGATCTTCGTTTGACGCGTACAATAGCTCATTAGAAAGATATATCCGAGCACTATCATTGTTGGAACGGGCAACATCGGTCCATTCCATGGACCCATGTTGCTCCTGGATTCCCCAAAAAACGTCGTTTAGGGCCTCAAAACGGCTCCGGAAGTTCAGGACCCGAAAAACTGCTAAAAATAGTAAGTTGTGCTACAATTAAGGAAACTGAAAATGCTGAGAAAGACAATGGTGGGGGTCCAGGTGGACTTGGCAGGTGGCCACCAATATCCACCTGGATCAACGGGCGATGTTGCATGATCAGGGCCTACCCCTTCACTTGTGGGCAGAAGCATGCAATACAACAGTTTATGTGCAGAACTGTTGTCCTCACATGATACTTGGCATGAGTACACCCGAGGAGGCTTATTCTGGTAAGAAGCCTAATCTTTCTCATTTGAGGATTTCTAGTGCTAACGTTTACATGCATGTGACAAAGGATGCCAGGAAGAAGTTGGAGCTGACCACAGAGATTGGGATATTTGTGGGGTACACTGATACGCCCCACAATTATCGTGTGTATTTGCCAGACAGTGGTAAAACTGTTGTGCGAAGGGATATAAAATTTCAAGAGGAGAAAGCCATGAAGTGTTCGCTTGAGAGGGAGCTACACTTGCATGCAGATGAGGAGCTATTAGTTCCTAAGGATGAGCTTCAGGACATGGATTAGCCACAGGACGAGGTTCATGGAGTGGAAGAGACCACTCATGCAGCGCCAACCATCAGAGGGCGAAAGCGCTTGACAGAAGCTGAGCGACTGGCTCAAGATGCAGAGAAAGTTGTAGGAACACCTACAGCCCAACGCAGGCAGAGACAGTCACCTGATCGGTACACTGGATACATGGCTCTTATGAGCAAATGTGTTGTGACTGAGCCATCCTCTTTTGAGGAAGCTGTGGAGGATCCTGCTTGGGTAGATGCCATGGTGGAAGAGTATGATTCTATTCTCAGAAGCAGTGCATGGGAGATTGTTCCTAGACCGGAAGGGAAATCAGTGGTGGGTTCGAGATGGATCTACAAAGTTAAGCAGGTAGCTGACGGGAGTGTGGAGAAGTACAAGGCAAGATTTGTTGCCCGAGGCTTTTCACAGATAGAGGGGATCGATTATGAGGAGATCTTTGCACCTGTCGCAAGGTATTCTTCCATACGGATGATTCTTGCTCTCTCAGCACAGATGGGGTGGCACATTCATCAGATGGATGTGAAGACTGCGTTCCTCAACGGAGTCATTGAGGAGGAGGTGTACATTGAGCAACCCGAAGGTTTTGAGGTCTTCAGCAGTGAGTTGCATGTGTGCAGGCTCAAGAGAGCGCTGTATGGGTTGAAACAAGCACCACGTGCTTGGTACACACAGATAGACAACTATTTCACCGGACTTGGATTCTCCAAGAGTGAGGCGGATCCTAACCTATACCAGATTGTGGTGGAGGGTAAGTTGCTTATCATTGTACTGTATGTAGGTGATTTGATTCCAACGGGTGATGAGCTGTTGATACTTTCATGCAAGGATGATCTTGCTAAGGAGTTTGAGATGAAGGACTTGGGCCTCCTTCATTATTTCCTGGGATTGGAAATTTGGCAGCGCAGTGGTGGACTGTTTGTTTCTCAGGGTAAGTATGCTCGGGAGATACTGGAGAAGTTCAACATGCATGGATGCAAGCTTGTTGATACTCCTCTTCGTGGAGGTTGGAGGAAGGAGGATGCCACTTCGGCAGAAGAAGTGGATGCCACTGTTTATCGACAGTTGGTGGGGTCGCTTATGTATCTGGTCAATACACGACCCATATATGCTATGCTGTTAACCATCTTTCACAAGCTATGGTTAAGCATACCAAGCTCTTCTGCAAGGCGGGCAAGCATGTATTGCGTTATCTTAGAGGCACATCAGGATATGGATTGTGGTACAGACATGAGGATGAGGTGAAGCTATGTGGCTTCATGGATGCAGATTGGGCAGGGAGCCCAACAGACAGAAAGAGCACATCAGGAGGGGTCTTTAGTATCGGGTCGACAACAGTTTCTTGGTACAGCAGGAAGCAGAGATCCGTGGCACTCAGTTCACCAGAGGCCAAGTATATGTTAGCAAGTTTGGCTGCATTCGAGGCTATATGGATGAGGAAGATTCTGTTCAGTTTGTTCGGTTCTCACTTGGATCCTACTGTGATTTACTGTGATAACCAGAGTTGCATTAAACTCTCGGCTAATCCTGTATTTCATGATAGATCTAAACATATTGACATCAGGTACCATCATATCAGAGATTGTGTGCAGCAGAGAATCATGTTACTTTCATACATTCCAACGGAGGATCAGGATGCTGATATTCTGACGAAGGCGCTCACCAGGAGCAAATTCAAATACCACCGAGGCAGGATAGGGGTTGTTGATAATCCATATCTTGTTGAGAGGGAGTGTTGAGAATGCAACAAGATGATGGAGCTTAGTGGAAAGGAGTCACCTTCACTAAGTGGGCCCGCAGGCAAATTATGGCGCAAAGTCTATTTTTAGACTATGTCTATTTTTAGACATATGGATCATGGTCTATGAGCTACATAATGTTGTTTATGGATGATTGGTCATGTTGGGAAAAAAAGATGGACTTCTATTTTCTGGTTCACAACAGGAGTGATCAAAGTCTATTTTTAGACGCCAGGCTAAAAATAGAAAAGTCTAATATTATTGTCTCATAACAATATTTGGACTATAAACTTTATCTTATCCTCTTGGAGCACTTCAGTTTGAGCTATAGATGTGGCACATGCAACTGTCAGAAGGAAATATGCTTTATTTGTGGGTCAGTTGAGTTGTTGCATGCAGGACTTCAGTTAGAACTCAAGCAGTTGAGTTTGGTGGAGTTGATTGTGGAGTTGATGGAGTTGTGTTCAGTTTGACTTGGTTAAACTAGTTGTAATTAGTCTAACTGTAAATAGACTAATGATGAGTTTTTAAACTAATTATTAACTCATAAAGCAACTAAAGAATACATCAGTTAACTCAGTTGCATGTCAGTTCATGTACAGTTCAACAGGGACAGGTGTTAGAGGTTGAGATTGATATCAATTGCGAATGTAGTTGTGCATGAGGATTTGCACAAGCAATGTATTGAGTATGCCAATGAGTATTGCATTGATTTGCCCAGTAGAATAGCCTGTGCTCACGTGATTTCCAGTGTGAGTGATTCTCAGCAGGTTTATGCAATAGAGGCAGGCAAAGCAGTGGAGAAGATTTGAACCTGTGACTTGTTCGGGTCTGAGCTGGTTTGTGTGTAACAAGTGGAGATAGTGCTGGATACTTGAGAGGAGTATTGTACTATGTAATGTTACATGTTCTCAATCATTAATATACAGATAGTGTGGGGTTTTCAGCTGTAAGCTTTCCCCGGGTTACATACTGTGTTAATGTGTGCATGCTATTGATGTTTCATTGTTTTTGATGCTGCTAAATTGTTAATCAAGGTAGAGGAGCTTATGTATTGTGCATGTATTCCGCAATAGTGCATGATCAGGATAATCTCTGTTGAATATGTGTTTATTATTCAAAATTTCTACAAGATATTGGCTCTCCACTTCTCAATCAGACCCTAATACCTTGGAATATTTTGATGGTAGAGGTTCCCGCCCATATGGTATTCTCAAAGACTTTCCAATTCAATTGGAAGGAAAAATTGTTAACTTGGAAGTAGAAGTTGTCGATGCCAATCTGAATTACAATCTTCTACTTGGTCATAGCTGGACCCATGCAATGTTTTGCGTGGATTCTACCCTATTTCATGTGCTTCATTTTCCTCATCAAGGGAAAATAGTCACTGTCAATCAGCTTGCCTTTTTCTCTTCCAACTCCTCAAATGGCAATTGCCATATGTTGGAATACTGATATCCCTTACGAGAGTGTTGGGGCGGGTGTTTTAAAAGACTCTTCCTTTATGGGAAATTTTTCCCTTCCACCTTCGAACACCGCTTCAATTAACATGGTCTCGAATCGTCACAATCCTTGGGTCATTCCTCGTCCTGATCAGATTGATAGTTTTTGCGATGTTATGCTTCTTAGCCCCACAGAGAAAGGATATCAAGCTGTCATTTTGGCTTTTACGACTACTTCTGATATTCATGATCATTTCAATATGGGTCTAGACACGTATTCACAATCTCCTTAGCTAGGTTCTTGGGATTCTCTAAATCCTTTGGATGAGACATTTCCAACTGATGAAAGTATCACAGTAATCATGCCTCTCGAGGAAACTCCATGGAATGATGCCCATCATCGTTCCTTCTTTCTCCCAAGCCTTGGTAAGATTTCTCCTAGTCTATAAACCCTTGTTTCAAGTGGACCGACTCATCCACTTCAAACACCTATTTGGTTCATGAAGTGTTGTCCAAAGGAAACATGGGAAACATTTCATCTACAATGCCCATCGACATCTCTGTTAAACCAGGGATAGTCAAAAATATCCATATCGGGGTTTCTTGTTCTCTGGATGAGATCAAGATTTATACCGCCCTCTTCAAATAATTTCGTGATATCTTTGCTTGGTCGTATGAAGAAATGCCTGGCATAGATCCAAGTATAGTAGTGCACGAGATACCTACCTATCTGAATGCGAAGCTTGTTTGTCAACGTCTTCCCCCCATTCACCCTAGAAAGTCATTCGCCATAAAGGGAGAAGTTGAAAAAATTCTTAAAGTTGGTTTCATTTATCCTATTCCATTGACATATTGGGTCTCGAATATTGTTCCTGTGACTAATAAACAAGGGACTATTCGCGTTTGTGTTGACTAGCGTGATATCAATCGGGCATGTCCTAAAGATAATTATTCGACTCCCTTTATAGATCATATCATTAACGAATGTGTCGGGAGTGAGATTTTTTCCTTTATGGATGGGTTTTTTGGATACAATCGATTAACATTCTTCCCGCCGATCAACACAAAACTGCTTTTATTTGTCCTTGGGGAACCTTTGCTTACAAAAAATGCCCTTTTGGTCTGAAGAATGTTGGCACTACCTTCCAATGAGTGATGTCTTATGCCTTTCATGATATTAATCATATCATTCAACCATATCTCGATGACTTACCAACACATTTTGCTAAGCGTCAAGACCATCCTGATCACCTTCGAGCGATCTTTCTTTATTGTCGACACTACAATATTCGATTGAATCCACATAAGTGTGTCTTTTGCGTCAAATATGTTCATCTCTTAGGATTTTTCATATCCAAGGAAGGCATCCAATTGATCCACTTAAGGTGAAGACCATTATGAATTCGCCCCCTTCATATTATTTACATCAGTTCCATATTTTACAAGGGAAAGTGAATTTCCTTCGTCGTTTTGTCCCAAATTACGCTGAACTTGCCAAGGGATTTACTCGCTTGTTAAAGAAAGGGATCCCATTCATTTGGGATGAAGTTTCTCAAAAATCCTTTGATGCATTGAAGAATTCCCTCATTAGTGCTCCTTTATTGCATCCCCCAAATTATCACCGTGATTATTTCTTGTACTTGGCCATCGTCGATAGTACTATTGCTATGGTACTTGTTCAAGATGATGATGATGGAGACAAACACGTGATTTATTACTTGATTCAAAATCTTTTTGACGTTGAAACTCGATATGCCCATGTCGAGAAATTGGCTTTGGCAGTCGTTCACGTTGTTCAATGTTTTCGCCACTATATTCTCTTACATAAGACCATTGTGATTTCTAATTGCAACCCCATGACATACATTCTGACTCGTCAGTTGCTGGGGGGGGGATTATTATAAATGGATTGTTATCCTACAAGAATTCGATTTGGAATTTTCTAAAGCTAAATCGAAGAAATCACTGGTTTTCATTGAGTTGATTTGTGACCTTCCTTCTACAACCACGTCTACTGCATTTGACGAGCTGATTCTTGACGAAACTCTCTTCCTCATCAGTATTGTTGATTCGTGGTATGGGGATATCCTTACCTATCTCCAGACCCAAAATTTTCGACTAGAATTATCTGACTCTGAACGTTGTTGCATCCAACATCAGTCCCAACCTTATCGAATTATTGGGGGTACTTTGTACAGTGCTGGTGTCTATTCAATCCTTTGTCGATGTTTAACACTTGAGGAAGCTGAGAGACTCTTAAATGATTGTCACTCGGGGGCATATGGAGGCCACATGTTGGGATATGCTACGACTTAAAAAATCCTCCATTCCAGTTATTCATGGCCTTCGATCTTCAAAGATTGCATTGTAACAGTCACAAAATTCCATGCCTACCATATTTATAGCTGCAAACAGTGCACCCCACCTGCCCCCTTGCACCCAGTTGTTACCATCAGACCCTTTGCAAAATGGGGTATTGACTTCATGACATGTAACCCTCACTCAGCCAGGGGGCATGGTTATATCATCATTGCCATCGATTATTTCACTAAATGGGCCAAGGTGATGCCTACATATGATGCTAATGGTAAAACTGCGACTCAATTCCTTTTTAATCACGTCATAGCTCGATTTGGTGTCCCTCAAGCCATCGTCACTGACCATGGATCTCATTTTCAAAATTATATGATGACAAAGCTTACTGCTCAGTTGGGTCTGTGTCACGACAGCTCAACTCCTTACTATCCACAAGCCAACGACCAAGTTGAGGCAGTCAACAAAGTCTTGGTTACAATGCTTCAACGAATTGTTGGGATGCATAAACAAAATTGGAACCTTATGATATTTTCATCTCTGTGGGCATACCGAACCGTAGTTAAGATAACAACTGGATTCACACCCTTTCAGTTGGTGTATGGTCTAGAGGCAACCCTTTCGATTGAATGTGAGATTCCTTCATTAAAACTAGTTGTCGAATTACTCCCAAACACTTCACCAGAGGAGGAACGATTACTTTCCTCAAAAGGCTTGATGACACTTGTCATATTGTTGCATTAGTTATTGAATCTCAAAAGAAATGAGTTAAAGCACAATATGATAAAATTGTTACTCCTCGTGTTTTTATTAAAGGTGACTTGGTCTTATTATATGATCAAGCCAATGGTAAATTGGGAGTTGGGAAATTCGAACTAATGTGGCATGGGGCTAATCAGTTGGCTGAGCCCCGAAATGGGCTTTACCTTAAAAAGCATTATGCGTGATTTCATGTAAACACTTTGTACATTAGTGTGATTAATTAGTGTGCAGTTGGTTTTGGTGTGTTTGTTTTCTTTTGCAAACATATTTTCCTCTGCTTACCGCGTGTTCTACTTCCTTTGCAGATGTGATCAAACCTTTATGTCGGTTTTGCTGATGGTCCTTCTCGTAGTAAACAGAATCTATCTTCCGTTTCATGGACAATCTATGACCCTAATGGTGAGTTAGTGAATTTACAAGGCATATGTTTAGGTCGTACCACTAATAACATTTCCGAATATAGTGCGGTTATCGAGCTTTTGTCAGAAGCTATTGCTCTTGGAATTAGAGAGTTAGTCGTTAATCTCGATTCACAACTCATTGTACTACAACTTAATAGACAATATTTAGTTAGAAACCCTCAGATTTTGAGAATGTATTTGCAAGTTCGTCTCTTGGAACAAGACTTTGATTATATCACTTATCAACATATTCCGAGACGTTTGAACACATTAACAAATACATTGGCTAATTACATTCTAGATAGACATTTTCATCATATGTAAATACAAAAACATATAATAGAAACATTAGATAAGCATCAAGGGAAACATGTATATATATATATATAAGTTTGCAAAATGTCTTTTACATCAAAATATCAAAATATGTATTCTGAGACACATGGGTTCTCAAGCCTACATAAGTGTAGAAAAATGAAAACTAGAGACGGCTATCTGCCAACGTGGTGCTCATGGTAGAACGAAACAACTCTGATGACTCGGTTCAGCAACTGACGTAGTCTAGCGGACACCCCTACAATATGCCTCTGATATCGTAGTGGCACCTCATCAATAGACATGTATTCTGGAATGCCTCTTGTCAAGGCTTCTAGGTTGCGTTCCACCTCTATGATTGGGTCAGCTCCCTCCTCATAGGGAGCATCCTCTATCTATCGTGCCACTCACCTGTCTATCAGAGAAACCCCTAGAGGTTTCTCCAGTGAAAAATCTCCAAAAATCACAAGTATCAAATCTTAGTACACATGAAACAAAAAAAAATCAAAAACTTCAAAAACTTTAAAAAATAGTTTTTACCTGCATCGGTCCACTATGTACTAGGTGGAAGTGGAAGGTTGGGATCTCCCCGAAAATCCATGTCACGTATGCCCTATCATCTACCATGATTAGCCGTTGTTGCATCCATCAAAAAAATGTTGGAGGAAATGACATTTGCTGACCACCTCCATGTCGAGGCATCATCTCACCCCACCTCAACAATCATGGATCCTCAGGCGCTGGTGCATCCACTTTTATCCACTGATATCTGAACAATGGTACACATTCTAAGAAGAATGTCACCAAGATATATCCATAGCTGAACTATTTCATCTTCCCTGTCTTACATTTCATGAGTTGGCTCTTGTAGGAATTTACAGGGTAGGTTCCTCAGACAGAACACCAAAAGGACACCGCTCACAACCAGATCGCAGATCAATACACCAGTATTTTGACGTAGTTAAAACCCTCAAAGAGGGAAACAGTCCACGGCCTGAGCCAACGCGGCCACTTCAGGCAATTTATTAATAAAAGAATGAAAATTTACATATGTTTCTCTCATGCACTGATTACCCTACAAATGACCCTGTTGGGTCCCTATAATACTAGTGATTACCCCATTACTATTGTAGTTATACCCCTTATTTATATTTTTGTGCCCCTATTACCCCCATATTGTTACTATTGTGCCACATAGAAGCCCACTATTGTTATTGTTGTGCCCTACAATATTATTGTTATGTAGGCTTTGATTGTATTGGGACCACTTAGACTCCTATATATAGAAAGGAGGTATTTTCATTTGTATCATCCAAGAATTGTTCATTTATGTAATGTAAAGGAGGTTTCCCCCTCGAAGAGGCTGAATTCTAAAGCGTGGATCTCTCTTTTCTATCTTTTTGTGAGCTGGTTTCATAACATTTGGTATCAGAGCTTTGGATTCTAGGGTTTCGCTGCTCCAAACAGGTCATCGTGGAATTTTTGCTATAACTTTTTTTCTGTGACGTTTCAAAGTCGCAAAAAAAACCCATTTGAGAAGAATTGGCGCTGAACCTTGGGTCCGAATTTCAGAGCTTTTCGCACGATATTTTCGGAGATATGATCTGAGGAAGTTGGCCTTTTTGCAGACTCCTGAATTACATTCAAAACAGGTGACCTGGGGAAAATCGTCATAACTCTCTCTCTGAGGATCGGATTGAAATTTCGTAAAAAGGTACAGAAAGAGGACGGATTGTAGTTTCTTTTCTGTGTGTTTCAGATTCAAAGGTTGAAACAGTGACTCGTGGCACGTCGTACAAGTTCGCTCTACTAAACCAGTCTAAAAGCAAGTCACTGTGGGAGATTTCACATAACTCTTCCTTGGAGAATCCAATTGGGCTCAGACTTGTGGCATTGGAAAGAGGACGCAGAAAGCTACTACAGGTTGCAACCTCAGAATTGGATGATCTGAAATTACAGAGATACATCAGATTCAATATCAGGCTTCTATAAAGTGAAAAAAGGTGTGTAGTTTTTTTTTTAATTTTTGTGTAAGCTTGGTTTAACGGAATTCAAAGGGCATAGTAAAGCATTATTATCGGTAACTGATGCCCCGAGGAAAGAAAATGCAAACACCTAGTAAGGAACCTGAAAGCTCTAGCATGACTCATGAAGAAGAGGAAGAAATGCTACATGATATATCAAAATTACAAGAACAAGTGCAACAAATGTCACGCTCACAAAAGCTAACAGAAGCTAAGATAAATGGCGTGGAATCTAAGATAAATGGCGTGGAATCTAAGATAAATGGCGTGGAATATAAGATAAAGGGCATGGAAGCTAAGATGGATGATTTGAAGACAGATTTGAAGACAAACATGGCAGATTTGAAGACAGACATGGCAGATTTGAAGACAGATTTGAGAAATTTTCTACAAGAAATAATTACTAATGGTGAAAAGGTAGTAAAGGAAACTCATGATGAGAAAAAAAGAAATGTTAATCATGATTCCATAGACTCTAATGTTGGATCGAAGACTCACCATGTTCCAAAAATCGATATGAGGAAGTTTGATGGCAAGGATCCCGCCACATGGATATTACAGATGGAGCAATTCTTCGATCTCAATAATGTGCAAAACACACAAAAGGTACGTATGGAAACTTTATATTTGGAACCAAATCAGTTTGTATGGTATCAATGGCTTTGTTCTCGTAAACAATTTATCACTTGGGCAATTTTTACGGAAGAATTGATAGCACATTATGAGGATACAAAAAGCAACACTTTTTTTAGCCAATTGATAAGTCTCAAACAAAAGGGTTCAATAATGGAGCACATTGAGGAGTTCCAAAAATTGAACATAAGGGTAAAAGATATTCCAGAGGAGCATAGGATTGATGTGTTCATAGGGTCTTTAAAGGATAATATCCAACATGATGTGCGCCTTTGGGAACCTGATTCATTAGAGAAGGCATTCAGGTTAGCAAGAAAAATGGAAAGCAAAATTATGGCAACTAGGAAGCATACCATTCACAACTATAAAGACGGAAGTGTTGTTGCCCATAGTCTTCCACAACCTACAAGGTTGACACCACAACAATTGGAAGAAAAAAGAGCAAAAGGGCTTTGTTACAATTGTGATAGCAAATACACAAAAGGTCATAAGTGTGCTGAGAAGAAATTATTCTACATAGATTGTGAAGAGGAAGAAGAAAAGGAGCAAGAAAGGTCAAAAGAAGAGGATATATTCCAGGAACAAAGCCTAGATGAAGAACAAATAAATCCGACCATATCTTGTAATGCATTGGCGGGAATTACCACTCCTCAAACCATCAAGATAGAAGGACAAATCAAGAAGAAAAAGGTAATAGTGTTGATTGATTCAGGAAGCACCCACAATTTTATTCATTGTAGGGTAGCAAAAGAATTGAATTGCTTCCTATATCCAGCACCAGAGTGTCAAGTGATGATTGCAAATGGAGGAACAATAAATTGCTCTGGAAAGTGCCATAATATCAAGCTATCCATGGGAGAATATGTATTGACTAGCCCAATGCTTTCCATTCCAATGGGAGGTGCTGATGTTGTACTAGGAGTCCAATGGCTACAATCCTTGGGTACAATAGCTTTTAATTTTCAAGAACTTTTCATCAAATTTTCTGTGGAAGGAAAGGAAGTTGAATTAAGGGGTATTGCAGGGAAACCAGGAAAGATAATCAGCTCTAATGGTATGACAAAGCTTCTAAAAAAGGAGCAAAGAGGTGTAATTGCACAATTATGTTCGCTAGATGTTTCCACATTGGAATCATCTATTTCTCCAGATCTCCAAAAAGTCTTGGACAATCATTCCAAGGTATTTGAGACTCCCAAAGGTCTCCCACCTATGCGTGATCATGATCATGCTATTCATCTGATTCCAGGAAGTGTTCCTCCAAACATCAGGCCGTACAGATATCCCTATGTCCAAAAAAGTGAAATTGAACGTATGGTTGCAGAAATGCTAGAGGCTGGTATAATTCAACCGAGTCAAAGTTCTTTCTCAGCTCCAGTAGTATTGGTGCACAAGAAGGATGGATCATGGCGCATGTGTCCAGATTATAGGGAGCTCAACAAGCTCACTATTAAAGATAAGTTCCCCATTCCTGTTATTGATGAATTACTGGATGAATTGCATGGATCAATTTACTTCACCAAGTTGGATCTTCGTTCGGGATATCATCAAATCAGAATGAAGATTGAAGACATTCCAAAAACGGCATTTAGAACTCATGAGGGTCATTATGAATTTTTGGTCATGCCTTTTGGCCTTACCAATGCACCTTCAACATTTCAAGGTTTGATGAATTCAATTTTCAAACCATTCCTTAGAAAATTTGTGTTAGTATTTTTTGATGATATACTAATCTACAGCAAGTCTTGGAAGGATCATGTTGAACATGTTGACAGGGTGCTACAACTATTGGAGGAGAAACAATTATATGCAAAAAGATCCAAATGTTTCTTTGGAGTCCAGGAGGTGGAATATTTGGGTCATATTGTATCTCATGAAGGAGTTAAGGTAGACCCTAGCAAAATTAAAGCCATTAAGGAATGGAAAATCCCCACATCCATAAAGCATCTGCGAGGATTTCTTGGGTTGACAGGGTATTATCGCAAGTTTGTTAAGAATTATGGGAGAATAGCAGCACCTCTAACAACATTATTGAAGAAAGATTCATTTTCATGGACTCCGGAAGCAACAAAGGCCTTTGAACATCTTAAAGAGGCAATGTGCCAAGCACCGGTCTTAGCTACACCGGACTTCACAAAAACCTTTATTGTGGAATGTGATGCTTCAGGAAATGGAATTGGTGTTGTTCTAATGCAAGATGAAAGACCCATTGCTTTTGAAAGTCGTCCAATCAAGGGAAAGTTTTTAAGCAAAGCTATTTATGAGAAGGAAATGTTGGCAATACTCCATGCACTTAAGAAATGGCGACCCTACCTAATGGGAAGACACTTCAAGGTAAAAACGGATCATGATAGCCTTAAATACTTTTTAGAACAAAGATTATCCTCTGAAGAGCAACAAAAGTGGGTCACAAAGATGTTGGGTTATGACTTTGAAATCATCTACAAAAAAGGGAAGCAAAATGTGGTGGCAGATGCACTCTCAAGAAAGGATGAGGATGTGGAAGCATTGTTGTGTGCCATTTCTATTATCCAACCAGATTGGATAAACGAAGCAAGGGAGGAATGGAAGAATGACGAAGAAGTGTGGGCACTTATTCGAAAGCTACAACAAGATTCCAGTACTTCTGATACATTTAGCTGGAAAAATGATTCGTTATGGTACAAAGATCGCTTATACCTCTGTAAGAATTCCCAGCTAAAACAAAAGATTCTTATGGAATTGCACACTTCTCCCTTAGGAGGGCACTCAGGATTTTTAAAAACTTACCACAGGGTTAAGAAGGAATTTTTTTGGGATGGCCTTAAATCAGATATTCAAAAGTTTGTGGCGGAATGTTTGGTTTGCCAGCAAAATAAAGTTGAAACAATTAAGACACCGGGTCTATTACAACCTTTATCCATTCCAAGCCAACGTTGGGAGGAGGTTTCAATGGATTTTATCACAGGTTTACCCAAGTCTGAGGGAAAGAGTGTCATCATGGTGGTAGTTGACAGACTTACCAAGTATGCACACTTTTGTGCATTATCACATCCATTTAAAGCCAGTACAGTTTCTACTGCATTTATGGAAACAGTTCAAAAGCTACATGGAAACCCAAAGATTATTGTAAGTGACAGAGATCCCATTTTCACTGGAAATTTTTGGACAGAATTATTTTCTTGTCTTGGTACTCAGTTAGCTCATAGCTCATCTTATCATCCTCAATCTGATGGGCAAACTGAGATAGTAAACAAATGTTTGGAAGGATATCTTCGTTGCTTTGTATCTGATAAACAGACACAATGGGTCAAATGGTTGCCTCTGGCTGAATGGTGGTATAACACTTCCTTCCATACAGCAACAAAAATGACCCCATTTATGGCACTTTATGGGTATCAACCACCATCCATCACATCATATTTAAGAGAAAATTCTAAGGTTCAGGCAGTGGAACATCACATCGAACATCAACAACAAGTCCTCCAACTCTTAAAGGATAACCTCGTGTTGGCACAAAATAGAATGAAACAACAGGCAGATCAACATCGCAGTGAAAGAAGTTTTGATGTAGGTGATTGGGTATTCCTACGGCTACAACCATATAAGCAAATGTCCCTAAAGCAAGCTAAGAAGGATAATAAATTATCACCAAAGTATTATGGTCCGTACAAGGTGTTGCAAAAGATTGGTACTATGGCATACAAATTGGAGCTTCCTGCAGCTTCTCGATTGCACCCAGTTTTCCATGTTTCATGTTTAAAGAAGGTTATAGGTGACAAGCTCCCAATTCAAACAATATTGCCAGAACTTGACGAGGAAGGAAAAATTATATTGGAACCGGAAGCAGTCACAGAAACAAGAACTCGACAGCTACGAAATCGATCAATTTCAGAGTATCTTATCAAGTGGAAGAACTTATCCGCTGAAGATTCCACATGGGAGGATGAGAATTTTATGCAGAAGTATCCAGAACTACTCAAGCGTTGAGGACAACACTTTTTTGAAGGAGAGGGGCATGTTGGGTCCCTATAATACTAGTGATTACCCCATTACTATTGTAGTTATACCCCTTATTTATATTGTTGTGCCCCTATTACCCCCATATTGTTACTATTGTGCCACATAGAATCCCTCTATTGTTATTGTTGTGCCCTACAATATTATTGTTAGGTAGGCTTTGATTGTATTGGACCACTTAGACTCCTATATATAGAAAGGAGGTTTTTCATTTGTATCATTCAAGAATTGTTCATTTATGTAATGTAAAGGAGGTTTCCCCCTCGAAGAGGCTGAATTCTAAGGCGTGGATCTCTCTTTTCTATCTTTTTGTGAGCTGGTTTCATAACAGACCCTCCATGCGCTTTAAATAGAATTCATGGACCAATCGGGTGTCAAGCCATGGATCAAGTGTCGGTAATACCGAGGAGAGAATGAACCGTCGGATTGTAAGTTACAAAATGTACAACGGTAAAGAAACACACTTTACCTAACTCTACACTAGACCAAGTTGTACTTAACTATTTCCTATGTGTCGGAATATCCTAACATCCCCCCTTAAGAACAACTTGGGATAGGATTGAAGGATTTACAAATATGAAACAATAGGAGAAGGAAGGAGGCACTAGAGCCTATCCCCCCTTAGTGACAACTTCGTGAAATCCAACCATAAATCGAAGTTTAGTGAACTTCGCCTCTGTGAGGGCCTTTGTGAAGATGTCTGCAACTTGATCATCTGTTGAACAATATTGCACTTCAAGAACATGGTCGTGAATGAGCTTTCTGATGAAGTGCATGTGCAGTTCAATGTGTTTGCTGCGCTGATGTTGGATTGGATCTTTGCATAGCTAAATGGCACTTTGATTATCACACCAAAGTGTAGTCGAATGCTGCTGCTGAAAGCCAAACTCTGACAGGATCTGACGAAGCCAGAAGGCTTCCTTACTAGCTTCTACGGCACCACAATACTCTGCTTCTGCTGATGAAAGAGAAATGGCATCTTGTTTCTTACAAGCCCATGTAATAGGTCCTGAACCAAGAGTGAACACATAACCGGCAGTAGACTTCCGAGCATCAGGGTCACCAGCCCAATCGGAATCAATGAATCCAACCAATAGAGGAGCTGCTTCGGCACTGTAATGAATCCCAAACTGAATTGTACCTCGAACATAACGAAGTATTCTTTTAGCTACTTTCCGATGACTTTCACGGGGGTTTTGCATGAACCGAGCAACAAGGCCAACAACAAAGGAAAGGTCAGGACGAGTATGGGTTAGATACAAAAGTTTTCCTACAAGTTGACGGTATAAGGTAGCATCAACTTCAGGAGAATTACAAGTGACTGAAAGTTTGACTCCAGATTGAAAGGGAGAAGGGGTTGGCTTATAGTCTTCCATGTGAAAATGACGTAGAATATCACAAGCATACTTGGACTGGGAAAGGGAAATACCCTCCTTGGATTGCAAGACTTGAAGACCGAGAAAATAGTGTAAGTGTCCTAAGTCTGTCATTTCAAATTTCCTTTTAAGGCTAGACTTCACATGTTTTATAAGGTTGGGATCACTACCAGTAAGGATAAGATCATCAACATAAAGGACAAGGATGATAAGAGAGTTGCCCACTTTCTTGGTGTAGACAGTATTGTCAGAATGACACCTAGAAAAGCCAGATTCTAAAAGAAAGCTATCCATTTTGGCATACCAAGCCCGAGGAGCTTGCTTGAGACCATAAAGGGATTTCTTAAGTCGACATACAAGGGATTTCATGCAAGTCCCCATGCAAGAAGGCAGATTTAACATCCATCTGATGGACATCCCATTTGAAAGAGGCAGCAAGGGAAAGAAAAAGGCGGATAGAGTTCATTTTGGCAACAGGGGAGAAGGTTTCAGTGTAGTCAATGCCTTCAACCTGTGAAAAACCTTTGGCAACAAGACGAGCTTTATGTTTATCAACTTTCCCATCTGGTCCATACTTGGTTCTGTAAACCCATTTGCATCTAACAAGTTTTCGTCCCTTTGGTAGAGGAACAAGATCCCATGTATCATTTGCCAATAATGAATGATATTCTTCATTCATAGCTGCTTCCCAATCTGGATGGCCGGAAGCTTCTGCAAAGGTGTCAGGATCATAATTTATTGGAGCTTGAGCCAGTAAAGAAGAGGCTCTCCCGAATTAAGAACGTGTGCGTCGCTGATCTGTAGGATCACCGGCAAGATCACCTGTTGCATCTCGAGTAGCACGAACCCATTTTGGAAGCTCAGGAGCTGAAGGAGGATCCTGAGATGGTGGGGGAGGATTGTCATCCTCACTTTCATCATCTGAAGAAGAAATGTTTTCAAAGGTAGAAGAGATAAGGAGAGGTGGCACATCCGCCGGACTAGGCTCGCAGGCCGATATATTTCATCAAATTTTACATCTCTTCTAATGATAAAATTTTTGGACTTAAATGGAATAAGTCTATAGCCTTTGACATCTTCAGAATATCCAACAAAAGTACATTTTTCACTCTTAGGTTCTAAATCTTTATGCTTTTCATCTGAAATATGGGCCCACGCTTCACTTCCAAAAACACGAAAGTGACTTACATCTGGTTTGATTGAGCTCCATGCTTCTTCTCGAGTGATATTCTTTAAAGCCATAGTAGGAGTGCGATTTATTATGTAATTTGCACAGTTAATTGCTTCTGCCCAAAAATTAAGACCAAGTCCTTTAGATTGTAGCATACAATTAGCCATTTCCTTTAAGGTGCGATTCTTCCTTTCAGCTACACCATTTTGTTGTGGAGTATATGGAACAGTATGTTGCATTTGAATTCCATTCTCAGTGAAATAGTTGATGAATGTGTTTTTAACATATTCTCCGCCATTATCAGATCTTAACTTAAGAATTTGATGTCCAGATTGTTTTTCAACAAAGGCCTTGAAGGCCAAAAAAGTGTTAAATACTTCACTCTTAAGTTTTAAGAAGTATACCCAAGTGCGTCTGGAGAAATCATCAATGAAAGTTAAGAAATACTTGCAGCCAGAGAATGACACAACTGGAAGTGGACCACATAAATCACTATGCACAAGCTGTAAAGGGGTTGAGGCATGCCAAGAGGCACGTTTTTCAAAACTGTCCCGATGATGTTTTCCGAGTACACATCCGGAACAAACACCATCTCTGCAAGATACCATAGGAAGACCTGTCACCATATTTTCTTTACATAGATGCTGAAGGGAGCGATAGTTTAAGTGACCAAATCGTTCATGCCAAAGTTTGCTCACTTCATCATTATGAGCAACAAATACTGAGGGAAGATTTGATGACCCAAAGTTGTGAAACTTATACAACCTTGTAGAATCATCAGCAATGCCAGTAGCCAAAATCTGTTTAGGATCTCTTAAGTCCTTGATTACAACATCATGAGGTGAAAATTCAACGATGTTACCTTCACCTGAATGAGTTATCTGATATACAGATAGAAGGTTGCAGGATAAGGTTGGAACACATAATACATCATTAAACTGACCATTGTCTAGATGAACAGTTCTAGTCCCTACAACACTAAGAGATCTATCATCACCAACATATATATTTTTGGTGTTACAATCATTTAAAGAAGAAAACATGGCTTTGTTTTTGGCCATGTGATAAGAAGCTCCAGAATCATGAGAACGAGAAGAAGAAGATACATTTAATGCGTAGCCAGACCGAGATGCTTGACAACCACATGCAGAAAGTGCCATTCCTGAAGATGAAGTTGAAGTTGAAGATTGCCCCAAATGGATGTTATGCTTCTTCATTGCTGCTTCCAAGGCTTCCATCTTCTTAAAGCATTTTGATTCTAAGTGGCCATCTCGATTACAAAAATTGCAATGTCTATTAGTCTTCTTCCCTTTGTTTTTATTTGACTTATCATTTTGTTGAAATGATTTTTCATTTTGGGGCTGAAATTGCTTAGGACCCTTGTTTGGTTTAGGACCATTCTTTTTAGGATATGACTTCTTAGGATTCTTTGAATTTGGTTGCTGTTGGGCGGCTAACGCTTTCTTGGAAGAGTTTCCAAGATTAAGAAGACCAAGGTGTAAGAGTTTTTCTTGTTATCTTATTAAAGAATCACAAAAAGAGTCAAAGGAAGGGGCCTTGTAGTCTGTTCCTTGAGAAATGAAGGCTTCTCTTGTAGAATGGAAGGTGGAAACAAACACAGAGTAGGCTGGTCCCAACTTTGTAAGAATGGAATAGATAAGGTTACTATCTTCTTTCTTAACTTTAACACCTTCCAAAGATATCTAAGGGTCTTGAACTTGGACAAGAAATCTTCAATGCAAGAAAAATTATTAGGGTCCAATGTAAGCAACTCGTTTTCAAGTTGATGGGCTCTAATTTCATTTTTGATCCCAAAAACTTTATTGATTTGTTTCATTGCTTCATCAGGAGTATCAATTTCTGCAATATGGAATCTAAGATCTGGAGAAATAGACATCCCTATCAATCCACGTGCTTGATATTGCCTATTTTCCCATTTAGCAGCCTTATCTTCATCCTTCGGTTTCTTTTCTTGGCCTGAGGCTATTCTGTAGAGACCTTTACTTCTAAGTAAATCCTTAATGTAAGCCAACCATTGGAAGTAGTTGGTGCTGTCAAGGGTAACTTGGTATTGACTTTCCATTTCAATGAAAACTAAAGCTAAAGATGCTGAAAATAAGTGTTCCAATGGATAGATCTCAAAAAATTAGGCTGGTTTAAAAAAAACGGCTCTGAAAACGGCTTCCGGATGAAGAAGTTATGGCTTTTTGAAAAAAAGTTGTTGAAGTTGCCGATGAAGTGCGGGAATGTGCGGAAATGAAAAAGTCCGCCCCCACAAAATGGAGACTTGAACCCAAGACCTCTACTCTCTTAGAATAGCTTTGAACCAATTGATCTATACAAAAAATTTGAGAGAGAGAGAGAGGGGGGGGGGGGGGGGATGCTTTGGGTTGCGTGCTTGCTTTGAGAAGGCTCTTTTTCCCTACAAAACAAAAAACACAAAACCCAACACGGACATGCAAAGAAAACGAACCTTACAGCTTGAAGTTAGCTTTAGCCGAAAAACTAAATATTTTAAAAAATGAACCTTGCGGCTCAAAGTTAGCTTTGGCCGGAAACTAAATATTTTCCTCAATGTTTCTGATTTTCCTAGATCACCCTAAGGCGCAGGGAAAAGAGCATACGCATGAGAAAAATCCTTCCTTTCTGTTTCTGATTTGCCCAGATCGCACAGAGTCGCAGGGCAAAGAGCATACGTAGAAATGAAAGGTATAGATCCGGTAATAAAAAGGCTAAATAAACCGAAACCGAAATAAACAGAGAGAAAATAACAGTAAACTGCAAATAAACACTGTATACCTCCAGATCTTAAAAGTGACGCAGCTAGGGCTACCGGAAACCTTTTCGCGTGAAACAAAAGGGGTTCCTCACTGGAACAGATGCTCCCAACACAACAGAGCAGTCCTCTCAGCCCGAAAGCAGTCAGAAACAACAGATCTAGGAAACGACTTTCGGATGCAGTTCTACCGGCTTCAGATTTGGATCACCAATGGACGCGGCCCTCAAATAGCTCTGATACCATGTAGGAATTTACAGGGTAAGTTCCTCAGACAGAACACCAAAAGGACACCGCTCACAACCAGATCGCAGATCAATACACCAGTATTTTGACGTGGTTAAAACCCTCAAAGAGGGAAACAGTCCACGGCCTGAGCCAACGCAGCCACTTTAGGCAATTTATTAATAAAAGAATGAAAATTTTCATATGTTTCTCTCATGCACGGATTACCCTACAAATGACCCTCCATGCGCTTTAAATAGAATTCATGGACCAATTGGGTGTCAAGCCACGGATCAAGTGTCGGTAATACCGAGGAGAGAATGAACCGTCGGATCACTACATATCGTGAGCGTCGGATTGTAAGTTACAAAATGTACAACGGTAAAGAAACACACTTTACCTAACTCTATACCTAACTCTACACTAGACCAAGTTGTACTTAACTATTTTCTATGTGTCGGAATATCCTAACAGCTCTTCATGTTGACCAAAAATCTTTCACACTAGTTAAAAATTGTGGGACTTAGACAATTAATCGCATACTGGAAATGGGACTTTGTTTCTTCATGCAAAGCCTGAGCCCCATCTATTCGGGCCATGGTATGGAGAGTATGGAGAATTGTTCTTAGCAGGAGATTGGTGATAGTATTTATTCCTATCTTCCCTCTTTGAGTTTTTCGAGTGCCTAAGTAATGTCTCGCGATTAACATATATGTACTCTCCCCTCTAGTGCGAGAACCAGGAAGCTGAAATCATTGTCCCCTTTTGGAAAAACCTGTAATGAAATATATTTATGTGATATCTATCTCAAGTTCTTGGTCCCAATTAATAAACAATTGGTGATATACATCCTACCAACCAATCAAATGATGTAGTAACTTGATCTGGGTTCTAATCCAAGGAATCAAGAAGAATTTTAGTAACCCGCATGCTCGAAGGGTAGCTATGCAATTTGGGTCTTGGGCTGCCTGATGATCTTCTGCCTCATGTCCTCTCTCCTTCCATTCGATCACCATTTTTCATTGATTAACCTATGGAACATCCATAAACCAAGTTTTCATGAGCATCTATGGAAACAAATTCAGGAAACAATCATTAAATATAGAGGATTTTTCGAAATTTTTGTAACTTTATGCCAACTCGATTGTTACTATATTTTCCACGCTTCCAATGCACTGACACAATTGAACATAGGGTGAACAATGTGGGTTTGATGGTTAAAACTTTCGTTGATCGTCCTCAACACAATTTTTTTCCAAGCCCTCCTCATTGACTATCCTATGGATGAAAACACATAAAATCATAATAAAAATGAAGAGAAGAGATAGATCTCTTACTTGCAGCAAACAAATCGAAGAACGATGTCCTAAATTGGTCGCACTCCTCGCCTGAAGATCAGGGAAAATAGGGTAAAAAGTTCTCTCTAATTTACAAAATGTGAAATGGTAAAAATGTTTTTACTTTTTGAGTTTTTGTAAGTTTTGAATATTTTTTACCAAATTAGTGCACATTTTACTTATATTTTAATATTTTTCCTCGAAATGGGTAATGTGTGTTTCATTTGTGCAACAATAGGTCATGGATACCCGGTGACGGTGATTAATTTTGATTGAATCAAAGAGTTTTATTTTACCACTTTTTCGGACTCGTAAAAAATAAACAAAAAAGGAACTCCCTGGAGTCATCTTTAAGCTCTTTTTTGACTCTCGAAATATGAAAATATTGCCGAGTACTTGTTATTTTGAACTCGTTAAATTAAATGAAACGATGTCTACTCAATATAAGTTTAACCTTTTTCCGGATTGAGATAGACTATTGTATGAAAAAGGAATACCTTAGTTGAACATGGCTAAGAGGTTCTCTTGGATATTATTTTCTACCCTTTCGAATTCAAGGGACTACGAAAACGGACCTTTCGAGTTTTCTTTTTCGCCTCTTTTTCAAACTCTCTGAACATGAAAAAGATGTCGAGTTACCCCTTCGTTGGACTCATAAAACCTAAACGACGCAAGACTTGTCACCATGACGAGACTGAGTTACTCCTTCCTAAGGCCCGTTAAACTTACTAGGATGAATTCATCCTAAGGATGGACTTATACGACAAGCATATGCTATCCCCTTCAATCTTGCGATAAAAAACATTGGGTACTCACTAGAAATAGTGGGGGAAAATGAAAGTGAACACCTCTTGTATTTTTTGTAAAGGCAGCATGTCGCTCTTGAACATGACACTTATCTGTTGCTCGTGTCAGGTTTGGGTTATCGTAACTTCATCACTTGCCTTCCTGGGTTTTTGGAATCCATTTTTCCTCTCATCTAATTATACTGCATTTTCATCATGACCTCTAATCCTACAATGAGTCAAATGCTACCAAACTCCAAACTCGTGTCGCTGATATGTTCAAGAGAAGTATCATCTACAGTTTTTTACCGCTTATACACTATCTGACCTTTATGCCACAATCCTTAATCAAAATTACCTACTCTATGACATATTTTGTTTTTTGTCGATGACGTGGGATACATTATGGCCCTCCTTCGAAGGATCACTTATTGTCAACTTCAGCTCATTATTAAGGAAGATGATCTAGAAATTCCCTTCCAGTACCTTGGAGCTTACATGTCTCAATGACAAGTTCTTTGCATTCGACAATAGTTTTACATCATTTGTCTTTGATCAAATGATTCTACACATGTTCGACGTTAGCTTCATTATTCACACTCATGGATTGTGTTGTTGTACATTGAGAACCATTGTCATTGTTGGTGGCTTCTCTTGTGCCTGTTAACGGTTTACATCATTGATCGGTAACTAGGTGGCTTTCTATCATGTTCAACTTCGACACATCTATTCACTGGTAGAATTCGTACATTGGTCAGATCGAGGCAGAGACAAAGACCCTAGATTTCATTTGATAAATCCCGGTTGCATGGAGTTATGAGTTATTCATGATTGTACACATGATTCCTTCTATATGGATGGATGTGACCATAACATGGGTCCATACATATGATCTTTTTTATTCAGATGGCTGCATCCATGTCGCGGATCCATACACATGATCCCTTCTATTCGAATTGCTGTGTCCCTGCTATTGATTCATGTATTATTGTATGCCTATTTAGAGATGTATCATTAGGAATATTTATATCAGAGATGTCAACTATGTATATTGTATCATGCTTGATTTGCAGGTCTCCTAGCAGTGTTTTTCTGAGTCCTTGCCTTGACTTGTAAAGCATTTCACCCATCACTCCCTGTTCTACCTTCATGATTTAGGGGGCATCTGTTACACAATATTTTGTCACACTTCCCGTCCCATATCCTGAAGTGTAAAAATGATGAAAACTGTCAAAGTGTACTCACCATGAAACACATACAGAAACATCCCTGAAGAATAGAAGAAGAGTTTCCCTGAGAGAATTCTGGAGAAATTTGCTTGAAACCCTAGTTTTTAGGATCAACGCACTTTGCACCACTGTTGGCTCGTGTTGATGGCTTGTTGCAACATGTTGACCTAGCACTTCCAGCGCGGCTTTTGATATGAAAACCCACATTGAACCTCTTCTAGAAGTATTTCCTAAAGTGGAGGAGAAGCTTTGCCTACTAGAATCTTCGAGAACAACGAGTTGGATGTTGTTGGATAGAGATATGGTCGAGCTCTCCCATTTTGAGTCCTTGATCCTATATTTAGGGATCTTCCCTTGAGATGTGGACCTTCCTCCCTCTTTTGTGGATCCCTAACTCCCTCTCCCTTCCTATAAATCAATTCCCTTCCATCCCCAAATGGTTGGTCATTGCTTGTCTGCATTCCTATGCTGAAACTATGCCCAAATGTTGCCCATCTAACTAAGGAGAAGGAGTGCTTGAATGGTCTTGGCTTGGACTTGGAAATCCACTACAAAGGAGGTCTCCAACATCAAGGCAATGGTTGTATGCTTCCCTTTTTGATTCATTAATAAATACATCTGGTGTTTACTTTCCATAAGTGTATAAATCTTTATTCATTTAACATGATGCTCCTTGATATGTCATGTAGTTTATGTTTGAATTATACTATGTATGCTCTTATATATCTTGTTGTCTTTTGATCTCTCTTGTAGGGATTCAAATGTAAGTAATAGCGAGGAGCGAGCCTGGAAGCTAAGGGATCAAGATCATCATCAAAGGTTGAGCGCTTAACATCAGAGTGAGGTAGGTTTATCTCTCTCACTTTGCATTTTTCAACATAAACTAGGAAAGCCTGCACTAGTTTGTCTGGTTTGTTGCTAGATCCTCTCATAGGACAAGAAAGATCGCTTATGTCCGCAAAAGGGATTTATCTTCACAACGCCTTAATGGATTGAAGAAAAAGTAGGGACAGTGACCAATGTAGGAGTTCTATGTCTTGTAAGTTTTCTTGTTTCTTTAGAAGTTTTTAGTTCTAGAAATCATTGATCATAGCCTTGACTCCTAGGAAAAGCTTATAGAATTTCTCATTCCATAAGAGGTTTATTATTCTACAACTCCTTCATCGTAGTCTTTGGAAATCCCTTGACCTTTATATCTTGTTTCGTTGATGAAAAATGCAGTTGTAATTTCAAGACTCAAATGATGAATGTTTAGAAAAACTGCCTAAAAGTATAATAGAGAAAAGTAGGTGCAGTCACCCTTGTGCGAGTTCCATGGCTTGTGAGCTTGTGAACTTTCTTTTGTTCCTTAGAACTTCATAATTTTGGAACTTCTTAATCAAGGTCTTGACTCTTGACTCTTTGAAAAATCCTTTGGGCTTCAGATATTGTTTTTTTAATTAGGAAGTCCATTAGTAATATAAGGAATAATTCAAAGTAAGTATAGTTAACAAATGTGACCATAACAAGATATAAGAATAGTATAGAATTTTATATCACCTCTATATTTTGATATGTAAATTCATTTGTCTAGGGTCTTATTCATTTTAAGCTCGGTATATGTGCTCTCTCCTATTACATTGCTTTTGGAGTGACCAAATTGTAGAGCTTGTTGTACCTTGCTATTGCTTTCACTCTCTGAATGGATGCATATGCCGGTTATTTTTGAACACAAATTCGGGAGTTGTTTAACTTTAATGTATCTCTTCCAGTGCTTTTTTTAAGGTTTCGTCTTTTCCAAATGTGAGGCAATTAGTAATTTGACATTTCTATTGGAAGCAATGAATAGAGTGGATCTTCGCTTTGGCATTTGGTGCATATATGTTTCTCTGATCATAATGTCATGCATAGGGTAGGGAATGAATATGCATTTGTCTTGTTTGTGCTATTCTTCTTTGGAAAAGTGTGATAATATTAATACCCTGCAAAAGCTATGGTAAATTTTGTTGACTATATAATATTATTGTATGTGTCACCAATATTTTCTAAATTTAATTAATACACTTGCAAGGTAGTGATAGTTCCCTGGATGACTGCATGCATCGTTTATTATGTTCATGCTATACTCTCTGTTAGGTTTGTGCAAACTTGGGATTTTAGATTTGCCTATTATAGCTTTTGAAGTTTGTAATGGTTATGTGTTTAATGTGCCCAGGAAACAAGGACCTTGGAAATGAATAATGTACAATATGGTACATGGCATGGTAGAGGTGATACCATATTGGTATGGCATGGTAGAGGTGATACCGTATTGATAATGAATTGTAAAGAGTCTAACAAGTCTCCTATAGAACTTCAGCAACTTGCAACCTTAACAGTCTGACCTAATGCATGTAGCATGTATAAGGGTGACCATGCATGGAATAGAAGATCAGATCAATCAGAGCCCTTAACTCCATCAAAACATGATTCTTTCTTGTAGCTTTGTCTAATTTGAAGAGTCTGATTTGTATTTTTTTATGGGAGTTGTTTGCACAAACCAACAAAAACTTCCCAACAATTTATCTTGTAAATTTTGTATCTTCTAGTGTTGTAGTAGCATACAGTTGAATTATGTTCTATTATAACAAACTGCATCAGAGCCATCTCTTTTAACATTGATTGGGGGTGATTGATGCAGTGCCTAAATCCTGTGCCTTATCTAGTGAATTCCAAGAATAAGGTTTTGCAAGGCCAATTTTTTTTATCTTGATTAAACCTTATCAAATGAAATATTGATTTGGGTTGATGCCTTTTATGGGAAAAATTTCCCTTGATATATTCACAGGTTTCACTTGCATGCATACCCAATTGCCCATTAAGGTCAAAGGACTAACAATGAAACAATTTATAATCTTTCTTTACATTTCATCTTCTTCTTCTTTTTCCTAAAAATAAAAAAACTTATTTTACCATCACAAGTTATCTCATACTCCAATTTGGTGTCTCTTTTAAGCTGTGACCTTGACAATAAATTAAAATATTTTTCAAATGTTGAAAAAAGTAAATTGTTATTTATTTGAAATACTTGTAATTGTATTGCATACATATATTCAGTCTCTTGGTATTTCCATGTGTAGTTTAAAAGGCTATTTGGGGGTTT
Source organism: Pinus tabuliformis (assembly GCA_031772625.1). NCBI lineage: Eukaryota > Viridiplantae > Streptophyta > Pinopsida > Pinales > Pinaceae > Pinus > Pinus tabuliformis. The sequence goes on along the minus strand of CM062820.1, from coordinate 1,494,290,394 downwards.
GTGAGCATAAACATTCTACTAGTGCTCGAGGAAGCAGTGAGAAAACAATTATTGGGTAAAATTAAACAAAGGTATTATTCAACAAGGTTTACCATCCAAGTTTGATCATCAATGTTGATCAAGGGTTGGAGGCCCATCATATCCTTCTATGTCTTATAAGGTCTTGACAATGGCCCTTGCCTTAGGGTTGAGCATATTCTTCTCATATGGCAAAGCAGTAGGGTTCATTACATGTACAACTTGAGTGGGCCTAATGGTTAAGAATACGTGTTTCCTTTTAATAGGTTATAGGTTCAAATAGAGAGCAGGGTAGAGTATATATGCCTATATAGAATTTAGTCGTTAAATCATTGTGAGGAGAGCGTTTCTTGTCCCAGAAACTAGACAGTCTCATACAACAATTTGGCATTAGCTTAGCCATGGCCTTAAAATTAGATTATTATTATTATTATTATTATTATTATTACAATTCTTATTATTGAGAATGGATTGGGCATGAAATGGGATAGATTTCTAGACCTTGACACTGGGTTGATTAAAATTTATTTTAAAAAAGGCTTATGATAGAATGTGGTTATCTTTTATTTGATTAATGGCCAAGGCCTTGTAATTTGACTCATTTTTCTTCGCAGATATTGCAACATTGTTCATGAATCACAAATCATTGTATCTTTCCATCTATTGATGCAAATTTGAAGTTGTGGGCTTGTTAAAATCTATCATAGAAGGTTCTCCATTAGCCCATGCACTATATCAGTGTTCAAAGCACTAGAATATCTATTTGTGCAAATAATTGATGCCTCATTTAATGATTTCCTCTTCTCAAGCCAAAGCAAGGATAACTCTTACTAGGCCATTTCATAAACAACTTATTCCCCTCTATCTTGATGATAAAAAATGCATAGAGAATAGAGTGAATTTGCTTGATATTTCTTTCAAGGATTTAGTCTAAAGTGTTAAAGAGAGGCTAACATTATTTCTTAACAAAGGATGTACATGGATTCCAATTGACACATTATTCAAGGTTTTTTATTTGACATCTCTTTGTTGTCTAGGATTTGTCGAAGGAGTTATGTGTTATCATGATTGACAAAATAGAAAAAAAAATTGAGAAGTTGATTACATTCAATATTATTTGAGATTTGTACCAAAACTTTAATGATCAATCATTTTTATTATTCTTCTTGTTTAATTCCATCTTGAGTTGCCTATGAGATGTTGGAAGGATCTTTGAGGCCATTTCTTTGTGTCGGTTTTGAATTGCAAAAGGATTTCATAGAATCGACTTGAATTTATGTTCTACCTCAAGATCTCAAGATGTTATGGGTGTTCTCAACACTTATATTTAAGATAAGTTCTTTTTGTTGAGTGGATAATTAGAGCTTGGGAGGCCTAGATTGCTTGAAAAAAGTTGTCTAGGCATTATGTTCCTCAGGGAGCCACCATAAAAAAATAAAATATTGGTTTGGTTCAAGTCTTTGTTGAGAAAGCCAAGAACATAACGATGTCTTTGTTGAGGTTGGAGGGGGATGATTTTCGTTTTGGCTTCTTTATGTAAATAGGATATATCAACACATGTGAAACATGTTATGAAACTAAAATATGGCATCAAAGATCAGTACACCATTGTTTACATGGTTAAAACATTTAAAGAGGAAAACAATGCACAACCATAGCAAACATGATCACTTGAAGTAATTGATTAATGCAAAAAAAAAAATTACATGAATATTTTTCATAATCGATCATCAAAAATAGATACTTCATACTTTTTGAATATAGATGATAGCCCAATTGGATGGTAAGTTATGAATAAATTGTCATTAATATCAAGGAGATGTTTGCATTGTTAGATCACTCATCTAGGACATGATTGTGACTATTGGATCATTAAAATATAAAATCACATTAAATAAACACACCAAAAGCACCTTGTAACCTAACATTACATTAAACAAGTTGACCTTAACTCACTCCTAGTGTTGAATATCTGAACACCCCCTTAGAGATCAATGGGACAAGATTGAAGGATTTACAAAGTGATAGAAGAAAATGGAAGGAAGCATTAGAGTCATCTTCCCTTATTGAATATTACAAACAATCACCTATTATTAGTCTAACTTTATTGATAATCTATTACAAGCAACCACGTGTTAATGGAACATTATAAGCCACAACTCACTATCCAAAAAATATACTCTACTGTCTTTTTACAACACACACACGTGCACATAAACCTTGTATTCTCTTCAGTGTTTCCTTCTCCCACTTCATTTTTTCATAATCGAAGGGAGAGGGTCTCCCAAACTATTGATTGTTTTGTTGCTTGGCCCCTTGTCCTTTCACACTAAGCATTATGGTTTTCATTGACGGGGCTCACATATCCTTCTGCCTCTATTTCAAATGTTATTGTATATATATTTAAAGGGTAAAAACACTTGAAAACATTTTAGGCGTGCCCTTTGCACCTTTTGGTGCCAATACTAGTATTATTTACATTATATAAATTTCACATCATTATATTTAAAAGTATTCTCATTTTTTATTTTATGGAAACCTTGATTTAATTTCTATGGGAATCCTTTAAGTAGTCGTGATGATAGAGGGTTTAGATATATCGCTAAAGTAATTATAACCTTTTTCCTTTTAAATTTAATTTTAAAATGTTATAAAATTAAATTAAATTAAAATATTTTGATTGTGAATTAAGTTATGTTTTTTGGCATGTGGTATTGATAAGCCATGGTATTGTAATAAAGCTTATTTAAATGTTAATAATATCCACTGTAAAGTGAGGGTGAATATCCATGGTTAAGAATCTTGTCATATTGTTATAAAATATTTTGATTGTGAAATAAGTTATGGTTTTTGGGCATGCAGTATTGATAAGCCATGGTATTTTCCCACGTTATTGTCACCATCCTAGATCCATCTTAACCCTGGATCTATCAAGTGCTGAGAGCGATCAAATCTCTCGAGGTGCAAACCTCTTTTTTGAGTGCAAAACTTGAGGAAGGTTTGCACCTCGAGAGATTTGATCCTTCTCGGTGCTTGATAGATAAATGCTTCTAATTCAAGCGATAAAATGGAATTAGAAATCGACATCTACACTAAAATAAATGCTTCTAATGCAAGCGATAAAATGTAATTAGAAATCAATATCTACATTGAAACCAATGCATCCAATGCAAGCAATCAAATAGGAGTAGAAATCAACATCTACACTCAAACGAATGCATCTAGAGTAAGGTATTAAATAGGTTTAGAAATCGACATCTACACTGAAATCAATGCATCTAATGCAAGCGATCAAATAAGATTAGAAATAAAAAACTACACTGAAATCAATACATCTATTTTAGTGGAAAACCAAAATATTCATGACTTTCTAGATCTAACTTATATATCTATATTTCTTTGTGTGTCTATTTCTTCTTCCCTCTCTCCCCCTGCCATCTATATCTATACGTCACCCCATCTCTCCTTTTTTTTTCTCTCTATCTCAACCCCCTAAACACATGTCACACACTCTCTCTCTCTCTTCATATATATCTCTCTTCCTCCCTCCCTCTCTTTGTCTATCTCTTCTTCCCTCTCACACCCTCCATCTATATCTCTATCTCCCTCTATATCTCCTTCTTTATCTCTATATATTAGTCCACAAACATACACTCTCTCACTCCATATATATCTATCTATCTATTCTCCATATCTTCTCCCTTTCTATCTCTCTCCCCCCCCCCACCTCTATCCCTCCCTCTCCCCCCCCCAACCTCCCCCCCCCAACCTCTATCCTCTCTCCCCCCCCCCCCCCCCCCTCCTCTATCCCTCCCTCTTCTTCTCCCTCTCTCTCCCCCCCCTCTCTCCCTCTCTCCCTCTTCTTCTCCCTCTCTCCCCCCTCTCTCCCCCTTTCTCTCTATCCCTCTCCCTCTCTTTTTCTTCCCATTCTCTCTCTCTCTCTTTCTCTCTCTCTCTCTCTCCATATATATCTCTCTTCCTCCCTCCCTCTCTTTGCCTCTCTTATTCCTCTTGTTACACATCATTTTGTCACATTAGGAAGATGACTGTCAGTTTGGATCTTTTGCTATCCATCAAAGTTTTCTAAGTAATCCCCCTGCAAAGAAAAAACCTAAGAAATCCCAAAGAGAATGGAATTCCTAGTTCTCAAGGCCCAAAAACCTATTTTTGACTTCTTGCACATATGCAGAACAAACCATTAGAAGTTGTGCAAAAGTGCACTTTTTCATACACTATGTCTTGCGCACATGAGTTAACACAAGTAAAAAATGAAAAGTAAAGTCTAGAAGCTTTCTTAGTCCAATCTTTCCCAACTAACAACTTCGAATGGATGCTTACTCAAGCCTGATCCCTCCCATCATGGAGCTACTTCCCTCTCTTTATGGATCCAATATCCGACCATTTGTGGATCTCATCCCTTAGGAAGAGGATCCAAAACCTCCTCCTCTTGGCCTATAAATCAAACACAGGCCAAAGGATTTGGGAGGACCATTGAAGGTAGGCTTATGCTGCAGAAATAAGGCTAGAAGGATTTTCATCCAAGGAGAAGGTTGGAGATTGTGGGAGGAGGCTTGTAACATCAAGGATTTGAGGTTGTAAGTTTGTTCTCTCTTTTATTCAATAAAAAAGGAATGTTCTTTCCTAATCATGTCTATTTTGATATCATTTGTGAGATTCCTTTATCACTCACATAGGTTATGATTGGTTATTGATTCAATTTATGATATATGTTGAGTTAAGTATTTCATTTATCTTTCATTCTATATACTAGATGCTTTGATCCTTTGTGTGTTTCTGTCTATACATATCTCCTTCGAAACATCATGGAAAAGTTGTGGAAACCAGTGGAATGGTCTTTAAAGCATCAAGGAGAAGCCAACTGCGGAAGGCACTTAAAGGACTTCAACAAGCACTTCTTTAAATTGGTAAGTAATCCCTCGCATATTACTTGTTTCAATCAATCATATGCTAAGGAAAGGTAGTATTTCTTTTCTTATTTGTTACTGGATTTCATTTGAGATTTAGGGAGATCCATCTTCTCCGCGAGAAGGATTAGTCCACGTAACAAATTGGTGACCATATTGGGGAACTCTCATTCTCCATCATCCGCTTTGTTTTTACTTTTGATCCTTTTGTCATAGCCCTCTCTGAGTGGATGAAAAATATTGAAAGTATGGATTTTATGATTTGTTTGGCTTATTTTTTTTCTTTAATTTTCCTGTTGTGTGCACTTTATCTTTACTTACAGAGTGTACTTCTATGCACTTAGCGTTTAGAAATAGTGTGTATATGCACTAAATTATACTGATTGCCTACCCACACACAACTGTTTTTTTAAAATTTAAGCTTTCTCATTGCCGAGTCCATGAACTTTTGATTGTTGTGTTTAATTACACCTGTTTATCTTCTGGAAATGTCCTCTTTATTTTGATTTGATGTTTTGGGTTGCCTTTTTGAAGAATTTTTTGTTTTTGTGATTTAGGGTTCAAGGTTTGATTTGGTGAATTGCTAGTTAATCAGGAGAAGGATCAGCCATTGTTGAGATAGTTGGAGTCTGTTCTTTTTTATGTCAAAAGATAATATTACTTTGTTTTTTCAATTGCAAAGTGTCATTGGTATTAGGAAAATTTAGGATTTTTCAAGGCAACACTTGTGATTAGGATTTTGTTGTTTTGTTAAAGTGAATATTGATTATTTGTCTCTATAAGACAACATAATCTTCTGCTTACAATGATTTGTAACTCATTATGTCAAATTGAAATTATAGATTTTGTTTGTTGAAAGAAGAATTTGTTGTTTCTTTTTGGGTATGTGAGAAGTTGTTAAGATCAAGATTTTTCTTTTTGTAACTTAGGTTTTGAGGGATTTAGGTTGCATTTCACGAAGAAAAGCCAAGAATTGTGTATTTTGCATTCTTTTTGTTTGTACCTTGAAAATTCTTCATTGATTCTTGTGTTTTTGAAAAGTTAATGAAACCTCTTCCCTTATTTTAGTTACAATTCATCGAAATGAAAAGATTACAATGTCATGTTCGATTGCATTAAGGTTTTGCGTCAAGTCATAACACCATCAATTTCACATCCATTTACCTTTGAGTAAGTAACAACTCTTAAAAATAACGCTAATAAAATAATTTTATAATTTTTTATTATTTTAGGGCTCTTTTCCACCTACATTAGATCATATTGTAGGGATTTGGAATAGGGAAGTGAGTTAACTTTCCAAAGCTGCAAACAAGCATTAGAATCTTGCAATAGGGAGTAAATCCATTTACTGCAATTTGGCTTTAGGAAGCTCCCCTTACAAAGGATTTAAGCATGAGATCATGTTAGACCTAGTGGAGTGATTGACCCCACTTCATTGGTTACGGTAGAGTGATTTACACGTATTAAAAAAGGTGTTGAAAGGTACTTGGGAGTCACTTGGAAGTAAACCTTAGATTAACCATGTTGAGGAACTTTCAATGGGATTGATCTTTTTTACACTACCCCTGTGTGTACGTCTGATTTGCAATTGTCCCTCGAGGTTAAATTGTTTTAAGTGGTAACCTTAGAGACCATAATATTAGGGCTATTACCCAAGGTGACGATGAAGGGGAAGTCTCTGTTGTACATAGAACAAATGTTGGCTAGACTCACTTGGACATTTTTGGAGGGTATTCTTCATTAGAGATGGCATACATGAAGATTAATTGCACCAAATCATGTACATTAAGCAGGTTCTCAACGTAACTAGTTCCACTCGCTCTATATTTATTCACTTTTCACATTGATCTCCGCAACATTTGTTTTCGTCACCAACTACTAATTTCACTGTGAAAAGTTTGTTTGCATGGTTTGACTCAGATTTATTAGTGCGTGTTATTTGTTAGTTTTTACCTTTTACAATACTTTAGGTGTGGATTGTGATTTTGAATTGTTAATATTGGTAATAAACTTATTTGAGTTGAATCTAATGGCAATGATTTTGTAAGTTACCAATCAAGGAATCCCCATTAACAAGAATCTTAGTCCTTTTCCTGGTTTTGGAAATGTCGTTCCTCCTTATATGACTATGTTGTTACTCCCTAGATTCACGATAGGTTTATCGGTGTGGTTGTTTTCAACTTATTTGATCCCAAATACCCAAACTATTCCACCTCAACCGAGTTCACCATCTCAACATCACCAACCTCATGTTGACCCTTTACCTTCATCACCCAACATGTCCTCCTCCCTTTCTTCTTCTTCTTTTGGTAAAATTCTTGATGTTAGTAACTAGGTGTCCAAGAAAAAGAAGAAAGGGAAGAAGAAGAAGAAGCAATATAAGAAAGAAGTCAACCAACCAATCATGGTTGTAAGTATTGGTAATGTTGAGGAAACTTCCAACATGCATTGCAAGCCCAGATACCCTTGCAAGATTTGTAAGGGTGACCACTTCCTTATCAATTGTCCTAGTATTCCTAAGGTCTTGGAAGTATGGTCAGAAAATTCTTATCAACTTACTATTGATCCATCAACCAATGGTTGTGAGGTTCCTGGGAAAAAGGGTAAATTTAGGTTTCCTTGTAGGTTATGCAAAGGAATTCATCATAGTCACTTTTGCCCTCATATGGATGAAGCCTCAAAATTGTTGGAAAAACTCACTGTTTCACAGCAACAACTTCCAACTGGTTACTATAAAATTTCTCCCAACCTACCGGTAGTTGATGAAATGATTGATCTAATTCCAAGTACATTCAATCCCACTCTTCAATTATAGAGTTAAAAACATATCACTCAAGTTGATGAGACATTGGTTGATCAAGTGGTCGACTCGATTCCATATTTGGTCAATCCCACTCTCCCTTTAGAAAGTGAAATTAATACCGCTCAGGTTCTTCTTGTTACCTAAGATTATTCTACATGGGGGGCATTTCACATGTTTCTAGTGATCCTCCTCCAAGTAATGATGTTATTTCCTTTGATTGGAGTAAACGGACAGGACCTTGTCTTCCTTTTTCTACCCCTTTCCAGATCATTGTGAAAGTGTATGGTAAGAATGTACAACGCACAAATGTAGATGAAGGTGCTTTTGTCCATATTTCATCCTCATCCACTTGGAAATCTTTGGGTGCTCCTCAGCTTGTGCCTGTTACATAGAATCTTTTGGATTTTAACATAACCAAAAAGGAATCTTTATGAATTCTTCCTAAGTTACCCATTATTTTGGAAGGTAAAACTATCTATATTGATCTTATGGTAGTCCAAGGCCCCTTGGATTTCAATTTCCTCCTTGGGCGAGACTATGTCTATGTTATGAAAGTTGTCGTGTCCACACTCTTTCGAGTGATTTCTTTCCCTCACAATGGAAACATTGTGACGGTTGAGTAGTTATCATTTGTTGATCTTAATTCGACTACCTGCTATTCGACATCCCTTAATGTTCCTTATATGCAAGTGGTATCCACCCCACCATGGGTTAATTATGTGGCAACCAGTCCCATGTTTTCAATTACTGATGCAAGCGAGCCTCTCACTGTTTTCTTGATTTCTTATGACTTATATTCGGTAATTGACATAGGGAACCCTATCAAGGAATTTGAAATTGATTTTCTTTCCCCTTTTTGATTCTCTTCACATGTCTTCTTTCCAGAGAGCTATTCTTCCTTCTGATGAAGATCTCTTGGAAGCCATGGTCAGGAAGTATCCCTTGGAAAGTTTTTCCTCCAAATGGAAGCCATGATCCAGATCACTGAGAGGATGGTTCTTTTACTGTGTCAACCTCATTAAAAAATGAAACAGGTTCTTATGAGCATAGTTATTTTTGTTTCAAGCTCGCATAAACATGAAGCAACCCATGGGGATAATTATTTTACTGTGTCAACCTTGTTAAAAATTGAAATAGGGCCTTATGAGGATGGTTCTTTTACTGTGTCAACCTCGTTAAAAAATGAAATAGGTCCCCATGAGGATGGTTATTTTACTGTGTCAAACTCATTAAAAAATGAAACACGTCCCCATGAGGATGAATCTTTTACTTCATTAACCTCGTTAAAAAATGAAACAATTTATTATGAGGACAGTTATCTTACTGTTTCAACCTCGTTTAAAAAATGAAACAGGTCCATATGAGGATAGCTCTTTTACTGTGTCAACCTCGTTAAAAAATGAAACATGTCCCTATGAGCATAATTCCCTTTCTTGTGTCAAGCTCATTAAAAAATGAAACAATTATCATGAGCATAGTTCTTTTTCTGTGTCAAGCTCATTAAAAAAATGAAACAAATCCTCCCCTAATTAAGTCAAGTATTTCACCTAATCTCATAAATGAACCTTCATTTCATCCACCTACTAGTAACGAGTAGTCTACTTAGGTGAATGAAACAAAGCTTGGGGGGAATGTGCCTCTATCGTTATGTTGGGGGTCATGAAAACTACTCTCAAGCATAGTTTCCTCTTTGTTTCAAGCTTGTGTAAAAATGAAACCACTCTCAAGCATAGTTTTTCTCTGTTTCAAGCTTGTGCAAAAATGAAAACTATTTATGAGTCCATTTTGTTATTATTTTCAAGACTCGTTAAACTCATGAAAATCCCAAGCATCTTTTGCTATTTTTTCATGCTCGTAAAAAGTTCATGAAAATACCGAGTTATTTCCTTCTTTTCCTACTCGTTAATTAAATTGAAAGTCAATGATATGAGTACACTTTTATCACCTTTCTAGACTCGTTAAAACTTAAAAAAAAAGTGAAACATTGAAGTTACCTTTAATCTCTTTTCAGACTCCCTAAACATGAAAATATCGTCGAGTACTTGACCATCAAAACTTGTAACTGTAAATAAACAGTCGTCTATTTAGTATAAGTTTACCCCTTTTACAAACCAAACTAGACAATTTAAGAAAAAGGTAAACGTTGACTAATCATGGTCAATAGAGTTCTCTCCTTCATTATTTTACCCTTTTCTGGGGTTGAGAGACTAAATTTAAGAAAAAGGACATTGTAGAGTTTACTTATGTTTTTCTCCTGACTTCCTAAAAATGAAAAACACCGAGCTTTACTTTCTTTGGGCTTGTTAAAACTTTACGTTGAAAGAACTAAACGAGTTTTCTTTTTGTTTCTTTTCAAACTCTTTAAACATGAAAACGACATTGAGTTACCTGATCCAGGTGGCTCCAAACACATGCAAAGGTCCAAGAGGACTTAGGAAGGGTCAAAAATAAAAGTGTTTGCATTATGCTCGAACCATGTTCATGTTACAGATCTCATCATTGTGATCATGGTGGTGTGAACGGTTCGTCAATCCGAGTCTGGATGAGGAAGATAGAGGCAGTCAAAGTTTTAGTTGACTTTTGCTAACTCGACAAGTTAATGGAGACACAATTTAGAATTTTTATGGCAGACGGAATCTGGCCAATTCCGCCAGATTCCAAGTGAAATTGTCGCCTTGTTTAAATGACTCCTTCGGTTCAAATTCTCGAAAATGGGCATATTGTTTTAATAGCAAAAAACAATATGGTTTTGGGGTGGCGGGCCACCAACCCCACCACCCCTCATATCCAAAGTATTAAAATTAATTAATTATGGGGGTCGACGGGCCATGACCCCCGCTGACTCTCCCTCAACCACCGAACAACATTCAAATTTAGGGGTGGGCGGCCATGACCCCGCTACCCCCGAAGCCACACAACCATAAATATGTGGGGGCGCGGGCTGTCAACCCTACCGCCCCTCCACCTCACCCTCGTACAACTCTAATGGTGGTGGATGTTAGGGGAGTGGGCCACCAAACTAGCGGACCCACCTCCCATTAAATAATATAACTGTTTTATGTAAAAATAAGGGAGGGGAGGGATTTGATCCCCCGACCCCTCCTCAACAATCTTTCCAAATTTACAAATCCACCAACGGTGCTTTTTGTAAACTCGGCCCAATAATTTATATACAAACCCGTATTTTGTCAGTGTGCCTAGGGATGGAGGAACCAGGAGTGGGCACGGAAATCGAGACGACATTTTTTTTAATTTATTTTTTAATGCATGTGGAGCCATGATTCTCAAGAGGGTAAATTTTTTGTTGTGTCCAAATTGGACAAACTTTATGTCGATCTTACACCTCTCAGCAACATGAACCTGATGGCGTAGTCATAATTTTGATCTAAGCAGCAGATTTGCAGAGGATCCGGAGGAGGGAATCTTTGAGGGATCTAGGGGAATCTAAAAGATTCCTTAAGCCCCAGATTTTCATTTTCTCAGAATTCAGAAATTTGACAGTCGATTTTGCACTATTCAACACCACAAATATAATCGTGTGTTTATATTTTCCATTTGCTCATTCTATTTTTTGGCCACTTTTCTAAGTGGAGTGCAGGTGTCAGCATTCATGTGCGAGCAGTCGTTCCATGAGATTCGACGCAGCGAGATTGATGGTGCGGCTAGCTTCAGCAGTTTGACATCCTTTTCTTCAGATGGCACAAGGATGTGAGGTATATGCAATGTGTTCATGTACTTATTTTTGCTATGCATCGTGCTGCACAGATCCCTATTTGATGTTGATGAGGGATCTTATTTATTACTTGTTTCCATGATTCCTGCTTGATGTGATGCAGAATCATCTGTGTGATGTACTTGTTGTCATGATTAGTCATGTTGTGTTGGAGATCCCTTTGTTGTATGTTGATGGGATACTCATGTTGTTGTCATGCATGTTTGCATTGAGATCCCTTTTATGCCATGTTGGCGGGATGCTCATCATGCATGAGTTTGTGTCACACTGATAGGAGTCCTTTTGACTGAGAGTTCCTGTAGCGGAACATCTCTTAGAGCCACTCCTGCGTGAGGAAATTTTCCTTGTATGATAACGACATCACCTCTATGTACATCATCACTATTGACAGCACCTAATGCAGCGGCCTACACCATCTTGACACCGAGGCCCAGAGACGTAGTCCCTCTTGAACGAACTCCGTTATCAACAACTTATGTTTTTATGTTGCTGATGATTGACATGTTCCTCTTCTTTACAACATGCACATGTATTCATTTATGTTCTTTTAAAAATGAAATTTAACACATCACGAAAGTAAAAGGTCTTGGAAGGGTCCTTTGTCACACCCAGACTGGGATCAAGTGGTATCAGAGCGGTCTTTGCGTGGATGTGAGTTGCAGCGTGAACAATCAAATGTGCAACGACAAAGGATGAAAAAGCGATGTACGAGACCATGCTAAAAATTTCCAAAAAGGTGGAAATAATGTATGAAACTCTACAGAAAGAGACAAAGGAAAAGGAGCGATTGCAGCTTCAGTTGCAAGCCACGGAAGAGGCCCTGGAAGAACTGAAGCACAACAAACATAATCTTCAAATAGAGAACGCTGAATTGAAGATGCGTCTACATGAAGAGAAAGAGGAAAAACATAGTTTGCTACGACAATTGCAAGCAAAGGACGAGGCCTTGGAAAAGCTGCAGTGTGACCCATGTGAGGTAAAAAGTAGTTCTCTGAATTCATGTATGTGTCTTGATGATGATTTCACTGTTTTTGAAAATCATACCACAAGAATTGGCTCCAAATTATTGAAGAGAATGGGATATGAAGGAAAAGGCTTGGGTGTTAATGGCCAAGGCATTTTCAACCCCATCAAAGTAGAAGAATTACCCCGTCAGGCAGGACTTGGGTATGTCAGAAAGGAAGTTGGGGAATGCGCCAAGACAACTAGTGAACAAGATGATGAGAAGTCCTCATCAGTTCTTTCCAAATCGACAGAGGAGATAAAATATGTTGATTTCATTTCAGTTTCATCTTCACATAGTATGATTTCTGTTGGAGATTTGGAGATCCCAATTATAGGAAGAAACATGAGGCTCCTTACCAAAACGAAGCACGCGAATGAAGAAGAACTTGGTGTTAATAACTAAGGCATAACTCAACCATTGGAGGTTGTGCAGAGACCTCATTTTGCAGGCTCGAGATACACCAAGGGAGAATGCTCGAAGGTGTTAGATGCTTTTGGTACATCGTCGAAATCGTCGAGGAAAGGGAATGATGGGAACACATCCCCATCATCCCATGGCGGTGCCCATGGCAGGGAAAGAGCTGAGGCAAGCTCTCATCGCCATACTTACACCAGAGACGACAAGGAAAGGTATAATTACTCTCGACATTCAAATGTTCATTTTGGTTATCATCATGTTATTAATGATGGACATAAAACATGGAATCGAAAAACATGTACCTTTTTTGGATTACATAACCATACATTTTGTAAGTGTTGGAAAAGAATGGCAGCACAAACAAAGAAGAGGTGTGAAAGACCCTCTCAATAGCAGGTAAAGAAACATGTTAAGAAGATCTGGAGGAAGAAGACCTATTATGGTCATTGCGACAGAAGTGGCCATCAAAGAGCCACTTGTTGGAGGCTCCATCTAGAGCAACGCTTGAACGACAAAGTGTCAATGCATGAACCAGGTGAAACAATTGTTCAACAAGCAAATCCACCACAGGGGGATGACCCATTCACATTGATAAGTGAAAAATGGTTCTAAAAATGTTGTCTTGTCATGGTCATGATTTTGTAAATCATTTGTTGCATTTTAAAATGTAAAAGTGATGATGTTTTTCATCACTTGTTAGGCAACAATGATGTCTGGTCTTATTTTGAGTTGCATAATAAACTGTGAAAGTGATGTCGTGTTTCCATCACTTGTCAAAACAAAATGGTGTTTGGCCTTATTGTTGTAAATCATGTGTTGTAGTGATGATGTGTTTACTATCACTTGTTGGAGCAACAACGATATGTTGGCCTTGTTTTCATAGTTGGGGTATTGTGTCCATCTTGATGTAAACTTGACCACCGAGTATGTGTTATAAACTCGTGGCAAATGTGGGATTAGGAGTTTTTTGTTTTATTAAAGTGAATACTGATTATTTCTCTCTACAAGACAACACAATCTTCTGCTTACAGTGATTTGCAACTCATTAGATTTTTACTACAAATCAAGAGAGGGAGATCAAGACCCTGGATCAAGTTCCATCCATCCAGGTTGTGTGGAATTATTAAATATTCATGATTGTAAACATAGATCTATTGATGCTCGCGTCCATAATATGTCGTCCGTTGACATGGATCTTTAGGTGTATTTATTTACTGGTTCTCTTATACATTTATGCTCTGAGTATGGGAATTCCTATCTAAGCAATGATTTTATAGTATAGTCTAACATTTGATTGATTGTTTCAGGTCTCCGACTGCAATCTCTTACCCAAACCTTGGCATGATAAAGTGCTTCAGTCATCAAACATCTCTTCTAACTTTTCACTTTAGGAGGCAATCTGTTGCACATCATTTTGTCGCATTAGTCAGATGACCGTCAGTTTGGATCTTTTGCTATCCATCAAAGTGTTCCAAGGCATCCCCCTGCAAGGATAGAACCTAAACAATCCCAAAGAGAATGAAATTCCTGGATCTCAAAGCCCAAAAACCTATTTTTGACTTCCCGTGTAGTTCCTTAGTCATTTTCTGTGCATATGCAAAATATACCATTAGAATTTACGCAAAATATGCTATGTCTTACACTGTGGCCTACGCACATGACTTAACGCAAGTAAAAAATAAAAAGTAAAGTTGAGAAGCTTTATTAGTCGAATCTGTCCTAACTAACAACTTCAAATGGATTCTTACTCAAGCTTGATCCCTCCCATCATGGAGCTAATTCCCTCTCTTTGTGGATCTCCTATCCCACCATTTGTGGATCTCATCCCTTAGGAAGAGGATCCCAAACCTCTTCCTCTTGGCCTATAAATCAAACACATGCTAGAGGATTTGGGAGGACCATTGAAAGTAGGCTTATGCTGTAGAAATAGGGCTAGAAGGATTTTCATCCAAGGAGAAGGTTGGAGATTGTGGGAGGAGGCTTGTAACATCAAGGCTTTGAGGTTGTAATTTTGTTCTCTCTTTTATTCAATAAAAAAGAAATTGTTCTTTCATAATAATGTCTATTATGATATCATTTGTGAGATTCCTTTATCACTCACATAGGTTATGATTGGTTATTGATTCAATTTATGATATATGTTGAGTTAAGTATTTCATTTATCTTTCATTCTATATACTAGATGCTTTGATCCTTTGTGTGTTTCTGTCTATGCAGATCTCCTTCGAAACATCATGGAGAAGTTGTGGAAAGCGTTGGAACGATCTCTAAAGCATCAAGGAGAAGCCAACTATGGAAGGAAATGAAAGAATTCAACAATCACTTCTTTAAACTGGTAAGTGATCACTCACATATTACTTGTTTCAATGAATCATAAGCTAAGGAAAGGTAGTAGCTCCTTTCTTGTTTGTTACTAGATTTCATTTGATATTTAGGGAGATCCATATTGTCTGTAAGAAGGATTAGTCCGCCTAATAAATTGGAGACCATATTGGGGAACTTCTCATTCTCCATCATTCTCTTTGTTTTGACTTTTGATCCTTTTGGTATAGCCCTCTCTGAGTGTCTAAAAAATATTAAAAGCTTGGATTTTATGATTTGTTTGGATTATTTCAATTTTTTCTTTAATTTTCTCGTTGTGTGCACTTTAACTTTACTTACAGTGCGTACTTATACACACTTAGCGTTTAGAAATAATGCGTATACGCATTGAATGTACTGATTGTGTGTGCACATGTGGATTTTTTTTGAAAATTTAAGCTTTCTCATTGTTGAGTCCATGAACTTTTGATTGCTGTGTTTAATTAGACCTATTTACCTTCTGGAAATGTCCTCTTTATTTTGATTTGATGTTTTGGGTTACCTTTTTTATTTTTTGTTTTTGCAATTTAGGGTTCAAGGTTTGATCTAGTGAATTGTTGGTTAATCAGGAGAAGGATCAGTCATTGCTGAGATAGTTTGAGTCTGTCCTTTTTTATGTCAAAAGATCAGATTAAGTACTTTGTTTTCTCAATTGCAAAGTGTAATTAGTATTAGGAAAATTTAGAGCTTTTCAAGGAAACATTTGTGATTAGGAGTTTTTTGTTTTATTAAAGTGAATACTGATTATTTCTCTCTACAAGACAACACAATCTTCTGCTTACAGTGATTTGCAACTCATTACGTCAAATTGAAATTATGGCTTGTGTTTGTTGAAAGAAGAATTCATTGTTTTTGTTTGGCAATGTAAGAAGTTGTTAAGATTAAGATTTTGCTTTTTGTAACTTAGGTTTTGAGAAATTTCTGTTGCATTTCTAGAAGAAGAGCCAAGAATCGTGTATTTCTCATTCTTTTTTATTTGTATCTTGAAAATGATCCACTGATTCTTGTATTTTTGAAAATTTAATGAAACCTCTTCCCTTATTTTAGTTACAATTCATTGAAATGAAAATATTACAATGTCATGTTCAATTGCATTAAGGTTTTGTGTCAATTCATAACACCATCAGTTTCATGTCCATTTACCTTTGAGTAAGTAACATCTCTTAAAAACAAGCTAATAAAATCAAATTAGAAATTTTTATTATTTTAGGGCTCTTTTCCACCTACATTAGATCAGATTGTAGGGATTTTAAATAGGGAAGTGACTTAAATTTCCAAAGATGCAAAGAAACATTAGAATCTTGCAATAGGGAGTAAATCCATTTACTGCAATTTGGCTCTGGGAAGCTCCCCTTATAAAGTAGTTAAGCAAGAGATCATGTCAGACCCAGTGGAGTGATCCACCCCACTTCATTGGTTAGGGCAGAGTGATTTACATGCATTAAAAATGGTGCCAAAAGGTACTTGGGAGTCACTTGGAAGTAAACCTTTGAGTAACCATGTTGAGGAACTTTCAAGGGGATTAAGCTTTTTTACTATGCTCTTACGTGTACGTTCAATCTATGACTATCCCCCTAGGTTAAACTGTTTTAAGTGGTAACCTTAGAGACCATAATATTAGGGCTATTACCCAAGGTGACGGTGGAGGGGAAGTCTCTATTGTACCTGGAATAGACGTTGGCTAGACTCACTTGGACCTTTTTGGAGGGTATTCTTCATACAAGATGGAATAAATAAAGATTATTTTCACTAGATCGTGTACATTAAGCAGGTTGTTAGCGTAACTAGTTTCACCCGCTCTATCTTTATTCACTTTTCACATTGATCGATGTGACGTTGGATTTCATCACCAACTAGTGATTTCACTGTGAAAAGTCCGTTTGTATGGTTTGACTCCTTAGATTTATTAGCACATGTTATTTTCTTGTTTTTACCTTTTAAAAATACTTTAGGCGTGGATTGTGATTTCGAAATGTTAATATTGGTAATAAAATTATTTGAGTAGAATCTAATGGCAACGATTCTTATCATTGACATGATCCAATAAGTTTTCACTAAGAGAATACACACAAAATCCAATAAGTTTTAATTTTCTCCACCAATCGAAGTCTTGAAAGTCTTCCTGCACCTCTTTTTCTGTTTTTCTTGTCTCTGCCTCTTTCACAAAGTCAATTTCATTTGGCTGCATACCTATAACTTTACATTCACACAAATAATTAATCCCAAAATTATGAGATTCTCTTGCCTGTGAAGATGCTACCATCACCTTTCTCTCATGCTGATCTGCATATATCATCACTTCATCATTATCATCACTATCATCACTATCTCCTTCCCCAAGGAGAGATCCTTTCTCTGGTTCACAAATGTATTCTACTCCTTCATCCTCAACTTTTTGAAGCATTAATTTCTCAGCAAACAATTCTCTAACGGGCCACTTAACTCTTTTCCCCACATAAATTCCTTGTTCCAAATCTTCTCTAATTCCTTTATGTACCAGCTTCTTCAAATGACTGAGTTTTTCCTTCATCTCAGCCAACTCTATGTCCATTTCTTCTTTACTCATTCTTTTGAGTCCAACTGCTTTGACACTCTTTTTCCTTTGTCTATGACTTTCCTCTATACCCCTGTTATGACTATCAATAGTCAATTCCATTTCTTCCTCTGGTGAAATTTCCTTGTTCACTGGTGAGCTGCAACTAGCCCTTTCTTTCATCTGTAACAAGTCTCCTTCATGCCTCACCAAACTTTTCTGAGTTTAGCCTTTTGGCATCTATTGGTTATTTCCTAGAACATTTCACTGACTAGCAATTCTATCCAACACTCCTCTTGCTGGAATTGTTATCTTTAACACAACTCTACCCACAATCACAATTGTGGAGTTGCCTCAACAACTTCTACCCAACCGCAGTTGGAAGTTGTTCTCATCTTCTCTTGAACACTCCTTGCTCTAGGCTGTTGCATCTTCAATTGCTCACTTCCTTCTTTCATTTAGTGATTTCATTTACTGTTGGGTATTGTCACCTTTACTCATCTGAGAGTTCTTCTTGCTTCATCTTCTTTAACATAGCTCATGTGCTATGATGTTGATACAATTCATTCTTCCTTCCAACAATTTCGCTGCTTCCATTGACTTGTACAATCTTATCATAAGATACATCAAAGCACCTTTCAAACCTGCCAATTTTCCTTCAAAGCTGTCTTAAAACTAATTCCCATTCCATCAGTTAAATCTTTGCCAAGTGATTCATTTGTTCACTATTTCATTTAAACTTCTCCATTCAAAAGACTCCATACAGTCAACAACTATTCTTCATCTTACGATTAAAATTCAATTTGAAATTCACCTATATTTACAAATTCATGACACACTACAAATTCCTTTTGATAATCTGTTGTAAGAGAATCCTGCCTTGCTTCTACAAATTCCAAAATTCATTCCTTATAGTGGTTCTTCTTTAAGTCCTATTAAACCTAATCTCTGTTCTTTGAACCATCAATATCATTGTCTTCAACAATACTTTAAGCAATCCTTAATAATTAAAATTCTTCAAATCATTTAAATGATTTTAGTCATAGCAATCCACTCTTCTATTTGAATTTAAATTCAAAACCTTCTACTTCAATTTTGCTTTCAAATCAAACCAATCATTCAATCAATTTACATGGAAATTTCATTTATCTGAAAGGAAATTTTTACTCCCTTGTTGTTCTCCAAACATCCAAACAAATCTCTCTACTGACAGAGGATTCACCTTTTCCCTGTTCTGATCTTAGTGTCCTTTGCATTAAATTAATTTGAGCTCTGATTTTACTTTGATTGTTCTAACATGCAGATATCTCCAATCTTTAACATTACTATACTTCTATGCAAAATCCTTTTCTGCTTTGATACCAAAAATGATGCCACGTAACTGATATCCTTTAAAAATCCCATGTGGACCTATGAGTTATGCCCACATAACTTCCAAAGTGAAGCAAGATTACACCCTTTCACAAATTTAGAATTAAAACTAATTAAATCCATGTTCACTTAACTTAACAAAACCCCATCAAATTATCGGAACCCAAAACAATAGAAAACCCGACTATTCACCCAATCAACGAAAATAAAGATATAACCTGTCAATGAGCCTGGTCCCACTTCGACCGCATCCGACCAGATCTCAAATAGATTTAACCCGCGTTGATAACATATCGGGTCCGACTTTTCCACCGACTTTGACCACTCTTATGGAGCCGATAAGGAATATAAATCCTTGATGTATAGATTTTCAGGTCCGTTTTTGAAATTAAAGTTCGATCACTTTATGACGCAATATCCATTGGATATAAGAGGCCATCAAATCTACGGTTTGTGGGACTTCAACTAGCACACGGTTTAAAAATGGGCTTAACCCCTGCAATCTACTGTGATCTAAGAGTTTGAATATGAGATCGACGGCTAGGAGCGAGTGTGGGGCTTCAGCCACGATCAAGAAATTCGTACCCTCCTACCCCCGCAGTTGTTGTTCACCGTCAGATCTGCTAGCCAACAGACGATCCTGACTTACTTTGGGGTTTCTTCACAAATTATCAGTCAACTCAGTATTTTGATGTTTCGAGTATGTTTCCTGTATTAAACCACATGCACATTCATTAGAGAACACTTACGATCTTCTCACAAACAGATCATCATTGATCAAACCTGTGATCAATGATGATTCATTCCTTCATTCAATCTCTGTCTGCTAATCTGGTAGGGATAATCCACATCAACCAGTTTTCTGCGTTATATACAAAACACACACTCTTATCCTATATTCTGAGTATCAACAAACACAGTAATTCTCAGATCCTAAATCCAGAGACTAAAATTTATAAACACGCTCAATACTAAATTACACAAAAAAATACACAATCCACATTGTATTCATATTGATAAATATTTACATAAGAAACAGTCACACTTGACTGTTTCAGTTCTGCCCTTGCTCATCCATCATATCTTTCCATCTGAATCTAACCCCTTCACTCATTCCAAAAGATTACAATTTATACAAAATGCGGATTCATGAACCCATTTAGTTCAAATCCAAAAATCTCTCATTCTTCCCTAAAGAATCTCTTTACTCCACTCTTTTCTCAAACAAATGCTAATTTAAGCTTTCAAATCCCTCATATCCAACTCAAACTAGATAATCCAACTACTTGGCCTGATCTCCACGCAGGGAGGATCAATCAGCTACTTATACCCTTTTCTGATCAGATTTTGACAACAAATAAAGCACTCCCATACATTTAAATTAATAAAATTAATTAATCTCTTGTCTTCCAACCCTTTGTTAGCCACAACATGTGATCATACCATCACATTGCTGACTAGCTCTAAACGCTCCTACCTCAGACTCCCAAAGTTGAAAGTTTTCATGACCTCCTGGTCATGTGTTTCTTCTGTTGATCATCCAGTATCCAAAACTTTACTTTGTAACTAGTCATCACTTTCATCATGCTGTTGATTCAATTCTTCTGCCACTGTCATTTCTGTTCTTCCAGGATTTCAAATCTTATGTTGTTGTTGTCCACTTTCCTTGATGATACAAATTTCTTTTGTTAATTTCTCTTCCTTGTTGTCCCTCTTTTTAAATGACTTCAAATTCAACACTTTCTCAACTTCCTCTTTACAATTTGTTCTTAGCTAAACTCCATTGACATCTGGCTGCTGTACATTCTCCCTTACCATAGAAATATGAAATTTTTGTCCAATTCTTCTTCACCTCTGTCATTTACAAATTGTTGCTTGTACTCTACAGCTTCCCTTTCATTATCATTAAAGATAATCTTTCCCTTTATCTTATCAGGTTCATCTAATAACTTTTCCAGTAATTTGAATCTTCCCTCATCTCCAATAAGCATATCATTTGCATATGACTCCTCTTTCCTATATAAAACCGAATTTCTGCCACAATTATTAGATTTAAAGTTACTATGGATTTCTGTCTCCACAAATAACTCTGTCATCAAGTCCTTATACTGATCCTCTACAAAATTTATAAAACTATCAATCAATTTCATTTGAGCACTTTCTTGTTCATTATAAAATATTCCCTGTTTTGACACAAAAATGTCATTCAACAATTCAAGAATTAAAATCTCCTGAAATATATCATTGTGAAGTATCCTTTCACCTTTTGTACAACTAATTAATGTTGTTTCATCTTCACCTACAACAAAAACAAAATTCTGGTTTTCTAAAGCTTCTTCATGGTTTACAGATTCATAAAAATAATCCACTTTAAAATCATAGAATTCCTGAACTTCTATATTTGTCAACATCATCATACATTCCTTCACATTTTCCACATTGTCTGGATTTTCTACTGAAGATACTTCATTCTGGTTATCATCACAAATTTCCATTTGTTTGTCTTCAGCTTCCTTAATCATGACAATTTCCCTGTCAATACCATCATTGATGCCAACCTAAGCCGAATTTATCCACAGTATCCATATAAAATGCATAATCTCATTTGTCCCAGGAATTTCAATTACCCTGCCTAGTCAAACCTTCATAAATTAAGGTTTAAGGCCCCTTAATTAAATCTCATGCGCAAACATTATAAATGACTATCCATAGTCTCAACCTTAATTGATCCTTTTGAGCGGAACTTTATTCAACCCTTCTTAACCTTTGATTAATTCTATACCCCGCGCATATTAACCATACCCTCTTAACTCTGGTCTCGACTTAACTCAACGTTAACCACACCATGGTCCCAAACTTGGTTAAACTCGACTTAACCTTTTAATTCATTAATCCCGCTTTATTTCTATTATAATTCTCCTATAATAGAAATATAACATAAACCGCACTTAACCTTACCTTTTCACCAATCCACAGCCTTTGCACATTTCCCGATGCTCACTTTTATCGTGTTCAACCTCCACCGTTGATTTCACTCCATCAGATCAACGGTTATCGCGTTGTATCGCCACTTAAACCCTTTCATCCGCCGAAACTCAAATGAACTTAACTTGCGTTGATAAACTTCTCGGGTCCACTCAGGCCCAAGCCTTTATCGGCTTCAATCTCCGCCGTCGATCTTACCATTCAATCCGATGGTTGTTGATACACCCGAGCATCGCACATCGCAAATCGCATTTTCTTAAGGCCAAGGTTCATTCACTCATGAAATATTGTGATGCGAAACTAATCGGCGATCCTCCATCGTTTGATCAAGTGCACTTGATCCAATGGTTAACAGCGATATCGGTCGAGTCACTTGCACGATGTTTACCCGCCCTTACAGAGCTGATAAGGAATATAAATCCTTGATCTATAAATGTTCGGGTCCGATTTCGAGATTAACGTCTGATCACTTTATGACCCGATATCTGTTGGATATATGAGGCCATCAAATCTATGGTTTGCGAGACTTCAACAAGCACACGTATTAAAACACCCTTAACCCCTGCAGTTGACTGTGATGTAAGATGTTGATTATGAGATCGACGGCTAGGAGCGAGTGCAGGACTTCAGCCACGATCAAGGAAATCCGTACTCTCCTACCCCTGCAGTTGTTGATCACCATCGATCTAACAGATCTGTCGATCTGATGATCCAGATCTATTCCTCTGCCATTCTTCTTCCACCATTAATATCTGTGATCTAAACAATCCGACGGCTCCTGTGCATGTTTACTTCCTTCCTTCGTGCCTTTACTTCCTTCGCCTTTATGCTATTTTTTAATGTTCTTATACGGTTTCGGTTTTCTTTAGGGTTCCAGTCTTCCGTTGTTCTGCCACACAACTCTCTCTTGAGCTTAACTTTGCGTACTCTTTAATCACTGTCACTCCCAAACTTCACTTTGATCCTTCAATCAGATTCAACGATCCGACACGATCCTTCATCCTCACTTCTTCTTTGTGTTCTGCCCGAACTCCACCTGCATACATATATTATGCAGAAACTCTAATTCACACACAATTTATCCTTCGATTACTCAATCCACACTCACACAATTCAAGAATTGAATCTTTGTGTGTGTGTGTATATATATATATATATATAAACAAATGATTACATAACGAGACTGTCTGTCTCTCTGGCCTAATTTTCTAATCAGTGGCCTTTGTTTTCCTACCTGCCCGTAGGCTTACAATCAAACCTATCTAACACTCAACCTGACTGACTAACCAGCTAACCCCTGACTATGCCTTTTAGGCTTACATTTATACAAAAGAATTCTATAACCAATTCCTGGTTTAAATCCATAACCTTCTCAACAAAATGCTAAAAGCTCTTACCTTATCTCTAAGGATCCTCTCTAATCCACAAAATCATGAACTAACTCCTAATCTAAGTTTTACAATTAATTCTCAAATCTTTCAATCTCTCAACTATCCTGATTCTCTCATGTTCTCCTACATTTGAGAACATTTACAAATATGCCTTATTATACTTAATTAAATCCCTATTCTATCTTATCTCATTAAAATCACTCAAAACCTTAATAATTATATTAATTCAAAACATAGAAACCCAACTTCCTTGGAAACACAAGACCCCCTATGTCTACTAAAATACAATGATATTGTTGAGTTGAATGCTCCTGCATCAATCATTCTCAAAAGTATTACATACATGCTCAAAATATCCTTCTATTTCAACTCTTTCCTCAAACATTTTCACTTCTTCATCAACATGCATGAGCACATTGTCCAATTGTTGTTCATCGCCTGTCAAACCTGAAAATATATACATCATGTCAATTTCAAAAATACAAGGCTCTTCATCTAAACTCTCATTTACCAGACCTTCATGCTCCTTTGAACTATTCGGATAGTTCACTAAGTTATTGAGAAATTCTTCCTCAACATCTTTGATTTCCATT
Organism: Pinus tabuliformis; assembly: GCA_031772625.1. Lineage (NCBI taxonomy): Eukaryota > Viridiplantae > Streptophyta > Pinopsida > Pinales > Pinaceae > Pinus > Pinus tabuliformis. The sequence goes on along the minus strand of CM062820.1, from coordinate 1,494,266,258 downwards.
TCATCAAAGAAAACTTCTAGAAATGCAGCTTCTTGACGTTGCTTGACAATTTCATCATAAGTCTACATAACACCCCTTGTCATTCACAATTTTCTCCAGCACTCAGTTTATCCAAATAAGACAACAATGTCTCCTTCTCTTTTATGATAAGACTTTGATCTTTCAAAGATTTCCTTGACTTAACTTCTTCAGCTGAGTTCTCTATGTCAGCTTCGCTTTTCTTCTCTTCACAACCCTGCAATGCATTAGCTTCTTTCCTTCTGTCCATTTTCCATTGGTTTTCTATCCATGTTAATATTCCTTTTAACAACAATGTAAACTTTGAAACGAGAACTATAAACTCAAAACGAGAACTCTGCCCAAAAAACCCCTAAAAAACATGAAAAACAGTGCTAAAAACGAAAAATGTGTATACTAGAACGATGGTTTTTTTTTTAGGGTCAATTTTGAACATGTTTTAAAAATGGCAGTGAGAACGAATTTTTTGTGCAAAAATTGTGCAAAAACCAGCCTAAAAATGAAAAGTGCTAATAATGGAACGATGGATTTTTTTTAAGGGTCAATTTTCAACATTTAAAAAAAATACCAGTAAAGCTGAATTTTTATGTGCAAAAATTGTGCACAAAACACCCTCAAAACGAAAAGTGTTGATGCTCGAATAACACTTTTATTTTTATTTTTGGTAAATTTCAACATTTTGAAATAATGGTGTAAAAGATTTTGTTATGACTCCGAAAAACATTAAAAAGTCAAAAAAATAATGAAGCATAAAATTAAAAATAAAAACAATGAAAAAACACAAAAAAAAGTAAAAAAAAAATACCAAAACATAAATAAAAATATATATTAAAAACAAAACATAAAATAAAAATAAAAAACAATCATAAAAATGTAAAAAAAAAAACAAAACAAAACAAAATTAGCCTTTAGAATATAAGAATAAAAAAATTAAAAAAACTTGAAGAAATAAATAATAAGAAAAACATATTTTCAAACACAGAACATTTTTCAAATGTGGTAAACCATAAAAAAAATTTGGAAAAAAAAAACAAAATAAATAAATAAAAAATTAAGTAAAAATAGGAAATTTTAAAAAAGCATTAAGAAAAACTTAAAAAATAAAATAGAATTAAAAACAAACTATATTAAAGAAAAAAGAAAAAGAAAAAGAAAGAAAATAAAAAAACTACAAAAATTAAGATTAAAAACATTTCAAAAAACCCTAAAAAACAAAAATATGTTGAAATTGAAAATAAAATAAAAACTCGAAAAACAATTAAAATTTTTAAAAAATACATATTTTCAAATTAAACATCATTTTCAAAAAAACATTAAAATTAAAAAAGCTAAATATATTTTTGATATGTTTTAAAATAACATTTAAAGTATTTAAAATATATATATATATTTAACAAATATATATAAAAAGACATTTAATATATATATATATATATATATATACAATAAACATATTTAACAAAATTTATTTTTATTTTAAAAAAAACAAATTTATCAAAAATTTGGAAAAAATAAAAATAAAAAATTAAGTAAAAATAGGGAATTTTAAAAAAACATTAAGAAAAACTTAAAAAATAAAATAGAATTAAAAACAAACTATATTAAAGAAAAAAGAAAAAGAAAAAAATAAAAAGAAAGAAAATAAAAAAACTACAAAAATTAAGATTAAAAACATTTCAAAAAACCCTAAAAAACAAAAATATGCTGAAATTGAAAATAAAATAAAACTCGAAAAACAACTAAAATTTTTAAAAAATACATATTTTCAAATTAAACATCATTTTCAAAAAAACATTAAAATTAAAAAAGCTAAATATATTTTTGATATGTTTTAAAATAACACTTAAAATATTTAAAATATATATATTTAACAAATATATATAAAAAGACATTTAAAAAAAAAAAAATATATATATATATATATATACAATAAACATATTTAACAAAATTTATTTTTTATTAAAAAAAACAAATTTATCGGCCATCGCCCCCACGAGTGGTTGGGCGGAGAATCGAATAGCCACTTCCCGGCCACCCCCACGGGCGGTTGGGCGGTGGCTATCCGATTCTCGGAATCGGATAGCCACCACTCAGCCGCTTGTGGGGGTGGCCAGGTGGTGGTTATCTGATTCTCAGAATCAGATAGCCACCGCTCGGCCACCCGAGCGGTGGCTATCCGATTCTGAGAATCGGATATCCACCTCAAGGGCGGTCAAGGGGTGGTTATCCGATTCCGAGAATCGGATAGCCACCGCTTGACCGCCGGTGGGGGTGGTTATCTGATTCTCAGAATTGAATAGCCATCGCTCGATCGCGCATGGGGGTGGCTATCCGATTCTCGGAATCGAATAGCCATCGCCCGGATGCCCGTGGGGGTGGCTATCAAATTCTCGGAATCGAATAGCCATCGCCCGGTTGCCCATAGGGGTGGCTATTAGATTCTCGGAATCGGATAGCCACACGGGTGGCTGGGCGGTGGCTATCCGATTCTCGGAATCAGATAGCCATCGCCTAGCCACCCGTGGGGGTGGCCGGGCGGTGGCTATCCGATTCTCAGAATCAGATGGCCATCGCTCGGCCGCCCGTGGGGGTGGCCGAGCAGTGGCTATCCGATTCTGAGAATCGGATAGCCACCCCCATGGGCAGTGGGGCGGTGGTTATTCGATTCCGATTACGGGAACTGATACTGTTATGCGTTCAATATTTGTAATATGTGATTTTCGCATTAATTTTTAAGTTAATCATTATTTTTTGAAAAAAAATGATTATTATTATTTTTTTAACATGAAATTCATAAAAAAAACTATTATTTAACCATTTTTAGTTAAAATTTTCGTATAAAAATTGTGATTTTGACATGTCAATTCTAGCCAAAAAACTATCAAAACATGTAGTTTTTTAGTTATATTTATGTTAAAAATGGTTATTTTTATGTTCATTGTTAAAAAATATTGTTTTTTAGAAACAATTATTGCATGTGGATTGAAAAATTAATTAAGGATGTATAAAAATGTAGAATATAAAAAATTCAAAATATCGACCTTCTAATTTAAAAATGCAAAACAATAAAAACCTCACTACAAAAAAATTAAAATAAAAATAAAAATATGAAAAAAACTACCACTTCAAAAATTATTAAATTTACAGAATAATTATTTACATTTCATACATTAGAAAATTTAAAGTCAAACAATAAGTCTTTTAAAAAAAGGGTCTGATGCAAAATTACCACTTTTTTAAATTAACATGAAAATCACTATCATTCTAAAACGCAATGTACATAAAAAAAATTAAAGAGCCAAAAACTATGCTCTAAAAAAAACGTGTGTTCTGCATCACCCCTTTTCAAAATCAGGGCACTTTTTTGCTGTCTCTACGAAACGGGTAACAGTATCAGTTCCCGTTTCAAAATTTACATTGTTTCAACTTACTGTTGATCCATCAACCAATGATTGTGAGGTTCCCGGGAAAAAGGGTAAAGTTAGGTTTCCTTGTAGTTTATGCAAAGGGATTCATCATAGTCACCTTTTCCCTCATATGGATAAAGCCTCAGAATTGTTGGAAAAAAATATTATTTCACAACAACAACTTCCAATTGGTTACCGTAAACTTTCTCCCAACTTACCGTTAGTTGACAAAGTGATTGATCTGATTCTAATTATGTTCAATCCCACTCTTCAATTTGAGAGTGAAACACATATCACTCAGGTTGATGAGACATTGGTTGATCAAGTGGTCGACTCGATTCCATCTTTGGTCAATCCCACTCTCCCTTTAGAGAGTGAAATTAATACCACTCAGGTTCTTCTTGTTACCTCAGATTCTTCTACACATGGGGGAATTTCACCTATTTCCACTGATCCCCTCCAAGTAACGAGGCTATTTCGTTTGATTATAGTAGACATACAAGACCTCGTCTTCCTTCTTCCACCCCATTCCAAATCATGGTGAAAGTGTATGGTAAGACTGTGCGGCACACAAATGTAGATGAAGGTGCTTATGTCGGTATTTTATCCTAATCCGCTTTACAAGCTTTAGGTTCTCCAAAGCTTATGCCTATTACACAAAATATTTTGGCTTTTAACAGAGCCATCAACAAACCTTTAGGTATTTTTCCTAAGTTACCCATTACTTTGGAAAAACTATATGTATTGATCTTATGGTAGTCCAAGGCCCCTTGGATTTCAATTTTCTCCTTGGGCGAGACTATGTCTATGCTATGAAAGTTGTCATGTCCACACTCTTTCGAGTGATGTATTTCCCTCACAATGGAAACATTGTGATGGTTGACCAACTTTCGTTTGTTTGTCTTGATTTGATTACCTGCCATTTGACATCCCTTAACATTCCTTATATGCAAGTGGTATCCACCCCACCATGGGTTAATTATGTGGCAACTAGTCTTGTGTTTTCAGTTACTGATGCAAGCAAGCCTCTCATTGTTTGCTTGAGTTCTTATGATTTAGATCTAGTAATTGACATAGGGAACCATATGAGAGAATTTTAAATCAATTTTCTTTCCCCTTTTGATTCTCTTCACATGTCTTCTTTCTAGAGAGTTATTCTTCCTTCTAATGAAGATCTCTTGGAAGCCATGGTCGGGAAGTATGCCTTGACATGTGTTTCTTCCAAATGGAAGCCATGATCTAGAAACCTGAGAGGGTGGTTCTTTTATTTTGTTAACCTCATTAAAAAATTAAACAAGTTCTTACGAGCATAGTTATTTTTGTTTCAAGCTCGCATAAACATGAAACAACCGATGAGGATAGTTCTTTTACTGTATCAACCTTGTTAAAAAATGAAACAAGGCCTTATAAGGATGGTTCTTTTACTGTGTCAACCTTGTTAAAAAATGAAACGGGGCCCCATGAGGATGGTTCTTTTACTGTGTCAACCTCATTAAAAATGAAAAAGTCCCATGTGAGGATGGTTCTTTTACTATGTCAACCTCGTTAAAAAATGAAAAAAGTTTTTATGAGGATAATTCTTTTACTTTGTTAACCTCATTAAAAAAAGAAAGGTCCCTATGAGCATAGTTGATTTTCTTGTGTCAAGCTCATCAAAAAGCGAAACAACTATCCCGAGCATAGTTCCTTTTCTATGTCAATCTCATTAAAAAACTGAAACAAATCCTCCCCAAATTAAGTCGATTCTTTCAATTGATCTCGTAAATGAACCTTCATTTTGTCTACCTATTAGTAACCAATAGTCTACTTAGGCGAACGAAACGAAGCTTGGGGGGCATGTCCCTATGTTGATATGCTGGGGGCATGAAAACTACTCTCAAGCATAGTTTCCTCTTTGTTTCAATATTGTGTAAAAATGAAGCCACTCTCAACAATAGTTTCCTCTTTGTTTCAAGCTTGTGTAAAAATGAAACCTCTCAAGCATAGTTTCTCTTTGTTTCAAGCTTGTGTAAAAATGAAAACTATTTAAGAGTCCATTATGGTTATTATTTCCAAGACTCGTTAAACTCATGAAAATCCCGAGTTTGCTATTTTTTCATGCTTGTAAAACACACATGAAAATGCTAAGTTATTTATGTCTTTTCATACTCATTAATTAAATTAAAATTCAATGATATGAGTACACTTTATCAATTTTTTGGACTTGTTAAAACTTACGAAGAAGAAAAACCCTAGAGTTACCTTGAAGCTCTTTTCAGACTCCCTAAACATGAAAAGATCGATGAGTACTTGACTATTCAAACCTATAAGAGTAAATGAACGGTCATCTATTCAGCATAAGTTTACCCCTTTTACGGACTGAAGTAGACAATTTATGGAAAAGGTATATGTTGACTAATCATGGTCAATAGAGTTCTCTCCTGCATTATTTTACCCTTTTCCGAGCTTGAGAGACTAAATTTACGAAAAATGACACTGTGGAGTTTACTTATGTTTTTCTCCTGACTCCCTAAAAATGAAAAACATTGAGTTTTACTTTCTCTGGGCTCGTTAAAAATTTACGTTGAAAGAACTAAATGATTTTTATTTTCGTGTCTTTTCAAACTCTTTAAACATGAAAACAACATCGAGTTACCCCTTCACTGGACTCATAAAACTTAAACAGTGTAGGACTTGTTAATCATAATGAGACCGAACCACTCCTTCCTAGGGTTCATTAAAAATACTTCGAAGGACTCATCCGAAGGATGAGCTTAAAGGACAAGCATATGTTTTCCTCCTCAAGCTTACAAAAAATAAATAGGTACTTTCCAGTAATGGTGGGGGGAAATCGGAAAAAATGTTTGTTTATATTGTAAATGGAAGTATGTCACTCTTGAACATAATACTCTATCAAATGATGCCAAGTTAGAATGTCGTATCGCCGATATGTTTAAGAGAAGTCCAACCTCAATCAAAATTACCTTGCAATTTATAGCCTTCAATTGTGTCGACTATCCCTGAGCCAGTCCTGGATTACTCCAAATTGTTGTTCTTCAAAACCTGACATGAGTTTTGATTCATAGGCCCTCCTACGATGGGTCGCTTCCTATCGACTTCAGCTCACTATGTGGGAAATTGATCCACAAACCTTCTTCAGTACCTTGAAACTTGTATGCCTTAATGGCAAGTTTCTCGCCTTCAACGATAGGTTCTCATCATTGACCTTTGATCGAATGATTCTATGAGTGTTCGACTTCAGGACATCTTTTCACACTTCATAGATTATATTGGAAGTACCTTGAGAACCATTGTCATTATTGGTGGTTTCTCTCGCACTTGTTAATGGTTCACATCATTAACCGGTAATCAAGTGGTTTCTACCATGTTCGACTACAAGACATTCACTCACATGGTTAGATTTGTACTATGGATCGAGAGATGGAGATCAAGACCCTAGATCTAGTTTCATCCATCTAGGTTGCATGGAGTTATTAAATATTCATGATTGTAAACATAGATCCATTGATGGTCGCATTCATACTATGTCATTTGTTGACATGGATATTTAGGTGTATTTTTCTACTGGTTCTCTAAGACATTTATGCTATGAGTATGGAAATTCCTGCCTTAGTGATAATTTTATATTGCATTGTAACATTTGATTGATTGTTTTAGGTCTTTGAATACATTCTCTTACCCAAACCTTGGCATGATAAAGTGCTTTATCCATCAAACATCTCTTCTGACTTTTCACTTTAGGAGGCAATCTATTACACATCATTTTGTCGCATTAGGCAGATGACCATCAATTTGGATCTTTCACTATCCATCAAAGTGTTCCAAGGCACCCCCCAGCAAAGCTAGAACCTAAAAAATACCAAAGAGAATGAAATCCTTGGATCTCAAGGCCCAAAAACCTATTTTTGACTTCCTGCGCAGTTCCCTTGTCAGTTTCTGCGCATACGCAGAAGAGACCATTAGAAGTTGTGCAAAAGTGCGCTCTATCTTACATTGTGGCCTGCGTACATGAATTAACGCAAGTAAAAAATAAAAAGTAAAGTCTATAAGCTTTGTTAATCGAATCTTTCCCAACTGACAACTTCGAATGGATGTGTACTCAAGACAAATCCCTTTCATCATGGAGCTATTTCCCTCTCTTTGTGGATCCCCTATCCCACCATTTGTGGATCTCATTAGTTAGAAGGAGGATCCCAAACTTCCTCCTCTTGGCTTATAAATAAAACACAGGCCAAAGGATTTGGGAGGACCATTGAAAGTAGGCTTATGCTGCAGAAATAGGGCTAGAAGGCTTTCAAGGAGAAGGTTGGAGATCGTGGGAGGAGGCTTGTAACATCAAGGCTTTGAGGTTGTAAGTTTGTTCTCTATTTTATTCAATAAAAAAATAATTATTCTTTCCAAACCATGTCTATTCTAATATCATTTGTGAGATTCCTTTATCACTCACATAAGTTATGATTGGTTATTGATTCAATTTATGATATATGTTCGAGTTAAGTATTTCTATATACTAGATGCTTTGATCCTTTGTATGTTTTTGTATATGCAAATCTCATTCAAAACATCATTGAGAAGTTGTGGAAAGCACTGGAACAATCTCTAAAGCATCAAGCAGAAGCCAACTATGGAAGGCACTGAAATGGATTCAACAGTGACTTTGTTAAACCGGTAAGTGATCCCCCACATATTACTTGTTTGAATCAATCAAAAGCTAAGGAAAGTTAGCAGTTCTTTTCTTATTGTTACTAGATTTGTTCGAGATTTAAGGAGATCCATCTTGTCCACAAGAAGGATTAGTCCGCCTAACACCTCTCTCCCCACTCCATCTAGATATCTATCCCACCTTGTCTCTCCTTTTCACCCCCAAAACATAAACACTCTCTCTCCATATCTATCTATCTATCTCTCCCTCTATCTCTTATCCTTCTCTCTCCCTCTTTTACCATTCTCTCCCTCACTATCTCTCTCTCTCTTTCTCTCCCTCTCTCCCTCTCTCCCTCTCTCTTATCCTTCTCTCTCCCTCTTTTCCCATTCTCTCCCTCACTGTCTCTCTCTCTCTTTCTCTCCCTCTCTCCCTCTCTCTTATCCTTCTCTCTCCCTCTTTTCCCATTCTCTCCCTCACTATCTCTCCCTCACTATCTCTCTCTCTCTTTCTCTCCCTCTCTCCCTCTCTCTTATCCTTCTCTCTCCCTCTTTTCCCATTCTCTCCCTCACTATCTCTCTCTCTCTTTCTCTCCCTCTCTCCCTCATCATCTCCCCATTTCCCCTTGTCACTCCCTCTCCCTCTCCACCTTTCTCTCTCTATGTCTTTCTTTCCTTTCCATCTCCATCTTTTTCTCCTCCGCTCTCTCTTTGTTACTCTCTCTCTTCATTCCTCTCTCTCCCTTTCTCTCCCACCTCCCTCTATCTCTCCCCCATATTAAACTCTCTCTATTTCTCTCCACCCTCTGAATCTATTACTATCTCCCTCCCTCCCTCCTTCTCGCTTTCCCCTTCTACCCCTCCCCCCCATGTCTCCTTGTCTCTCTCTTCCCTTTCTTTCCCTATCTGTTAGGTCCCTATACTACTAGTGTAACCCATTACTATTATTAGTACAATCCCCTTATTATATTTGTGTGCCCATGTAGTCCCCATATTGTTATTATTGTGCCCCCAAATTATTATTGTTATGTCGGCTCTGATTATATTATGACCCCTTAGATTCCAATATATAGAAAGGAGGTCTTGTCATTTGTATCATCCAAGAATTGTTCATTTGTGTAATGTAAAGGAGGTTGCCCCCTCGAAGAGGCTTATTTCTAAGGCGTTTATCTATATTTTCTATCTTTTCGTGAGATGGTTTCATAACATTTGGTATCAGAGCTTTGGATTCTAGGGTTTCGTTGTACAGGTCATCGTGGCATTTTCTCTATAACTTTTTTTTTGCGAAGTTTCAGAAGCTAAAAGAACGCATTTGATCTGAAATCGTTCTGAACTTTGGGTCTAAATTTCAAAGCTTGTGGTGCTATATTTTCGAAGATATGATCTGAGGAAGTTAAGGTTTTTGCAGACTCTCAAATCACATTCCAAACATGTGACCTGAGGAAAATCGTCATAACTTTTGTTCTGAGCATCATATTCAAATTTCATAAGAAGTTTCAGAAATAGGATGGCTTGTAGGTTTCTATATATCAGTTCAGTTACTAAAGTTGAAACAATGACACGTGACACTTTGTACAAGTTTGCTCTACTGAACTAGTCTATAATCAGGTCACCGTGGGAGGTTTGGAATAACTCTTTCTTGGAGAATTCAATCTTGATCAGACTTGCGGGGTAAGAAAGAGGACTCAAAGGGCTTTTGCAAGACACTATTTCAGATATTCGAGATCCGTAGTTACAGAGATACAACATATTGAATATCGAGCTCTTACAACGTGAAAAAAAGGTGTAGTTTTTTTTTTTTTTTTTTTTTTTTTGCATAAGATTGGTTTGAAAAATCAGTTTGAAGGAATTCAAAGGGAATAGTGAAAAATTATTAGCATTAATTGATTCCCCGAAGAAAGAAAATGGAAACACCTAGTAAGCAACCTGAAATCTCTAGCATGACTCGTGAAGAAAATGAAGAAATGCAACATGATATATCAAAATTACAAGACCAAGTACAACAAATTTCATTCTCACAAAAGGTAACTGAAGCCAAGATGAATGGCGTGGAAGCTAATATGAATGGCATACAAGTTAAGATGGATGGCGTGGAAGCTAATATGGATGGCATGGAAGCTAAGATTAATGGCATGGACGCTAAGTTGAATGGCATGGATGCTAAGATAGAAGAATTGAAGGTAAATTTGAATAAGTTGCTACAAGAAATGGTTACTAATGGTGAAAGGGTAGTAAAAGAAACTCATGATGAGAACAAAAGAAATGTTAATCATGATTTCATAGAATCTAATGTTGGATTGAAGACTCACCATGTTCTAAAAATCGATATGAGGAAGTTTGATGGCAAGGATCCTGGAACATGGATACTATAGATGGAGCAATTTTTCGATCTCCATAATGTACAAAACACACAAAAGGTACGTATTGCAACTTTATATTTGGAACCAAATCATTTTTATGGTATCGATGTCTTTGCTCTCATAAACAAATTGCCACTTGGGCAATTTTTACGGAAGAAATGATAGCACATTATGAGGATACAAAAAGCAACACCTTTTTTATTGTGAAATCTGCTAGAACTGATTGTTTGCGTGATCTCCAGGAGACAACTCCTAATCCAAGACTCATAGCATATCCTGAAGTAGATACCCCAGTTTCTTTGTCTCCATCGAAGTCTGAATCAGAGTATCCGATCAAGCTGAAGTCATCCACCTGTGTGTACTTGATTCCAAAGTCTTGAGTTCCCTTCAAGTACTTTAGAACTCTTTTTGCAGCAGACCAATGTCCCTCACAAGGCTTTTGCATAAACCTGGAGAGGATTCCAACAGCAAATGAAATGTCTGGTCTGGTGGTAGTTAGGTAGTTGAGACTTCCTACAAGCTGTCTATACTTTGTTGCATCCTCAAATTCCTTTCCTTCAATAGATGTGAGCTTCAAGTTTTGTTCCATTGGAGTAGTAAGAGGATTGCACTATGTCATGCCAAACGTGTTCAACAAATCTCCAATGTATTTCTATTGAGAAAGAAATATGGACTTTGGATGTTGGGTTACTTCCATGCCAAGATAGTAATGAACATAGCCCAAATCAGTCATTTCAAAACTTTTTCCCAATTCCTTCTTTATGGATGCAATGTAGCTTTCATTGTTCCCTGTCATTAAAAGATCATCTACATATACCACAAGATATACCACTGTTTTGCCAACTTTCTTGACAAATAAATTTGATGGACTTTCCAACCGTTCTGAGCTGCTAGTGCAAAGAGTGTCCGGATGGTGGCCCATTTTGTTGTGGGGGCAAAAGTCTCCTCATAATCGACCCCTTCCTTCTGTTCAAAAACTTTTGCCACAAGCCTAGCTTTGTGCTTATCAAGTGAGCCATCATCTTTATACTTGTTCTTGTAGACCCACTTGCAGCCAATTGGTTTGGTTCCAAATGGAGGATCAACCAGCGTCCAAGTGTCGTTCTTTATGAGAGCATCGTACTCCTTTTGCATCGCTTCTTTCCATTCATCATGAGAAGCAGCTTATTTGAAGGAAGTTGGTTCAAAATCTGTAGACAAGTTCAATTCACAATCATAAGAAACATCCATATCAACAGGTGAATTAGAGTCATCTACATCACCTCCATTTTGTTAGTTTGAATTTCTGGTTCGTGTTTTTCCAATTTCATCAGGATGAACACTTTCAAGTGTCTTCGTCAGCCACTTTGGGGGACCTTTCTGAGATGGTCTAGGCTGCTCTGTTGATTGAGTTGGGACTGAATCAAGATTGAGTCTCCCAATTCTATCAATTACATCACTTAAAGCATCATCCGTTGTTGGAGTTTCATGCGGGGGAGAGTGTTCTTCAGAAGAAGATTCCACATGTTGATCTAATATAAGAATCCCCCCTTCAAGATGTGGAATCTGATTATCAAATTCTTGAAATGATTTTGTTTTTGCGAATCTATCCAAGCGATCAAGTTGCCGCTCAACAACATTGTCAGTTTTGGATGATTCAATAAAAATTACATCTCTAGATACAACAATTTTTTTTTACTTCATCATAGAGGTGGTATGCTTTGGAGGTGTTTGAATACCCCAAGAAGATACACTTACGACTTCTAGCACCAAATTTGTTTCTATGTACCTTTGGTATCAAAGCATAACAGGTGGAACCAAAGACCCTGAGATGTTTTACCGAAGGAACATGTCCATACCACAATTCATAAGGAGTCTTGTTTCTTATAGCATTAGATGGACATCTATTCTTTATATATGTAGCACATAGAACATCGTCAGCCCAAAACATTATCTTTACATTTTTGAAGAAAAGCATGGATCGTACCATATTCAAGATTGTTCTATTCATTCTTTCAGCTACACCATTCTGTTGGGGATTATAAGGCACAGTTGTTTGATGTTTGATCCCATGTTGGCGAAGATAGTTTTCAAATTCATTTGATGTGTATTCATTTCCATTATCATTGCGAATAGACCCAATATGAGATTGTGCATCATTTTCAATCCATTTATGAAAATTCTTGAATGTTTGAAAAGCATCAGATTTTTTCTTCAATAAATAAACCCAACACATTCTGGTGTAGTCATCAATAAATGTCATGATATATTCATTTCCATTTGCAGAAGGAACAGGCATTGGACCACATAAATCTAAATGAATGAGTTCAAGCTTCCTATTTGCTCTTGAATGTGAATCATGAAAAGACTGTTTGCTATGCTTTCCTAGAATGCAAGCATCACATTGCTTAAGTTTCCTGGGAATTGTAGGCAAACCAACAACACCATTTTTCTTCAATAAGCGGAGACTGTCATAGTTTAAATATCCAAATCTAGCATGTCATAATAAACTTGATGGAAGTGTACCTTCTTCATGATGAGAAATATATGAGAAATTTTGTGTATGAGCAAAGGTTCCTTGCAGTTTGAGAAGCCTTTCTTCTTCTATTCCCCTCATGACAAGTGAGTGGTCAAATGCTTTTCTTACCTCAAGCTTGCCATCAAACATATGAATGGAGTGACCTTGCTGGCGGATGTGGACCAAGGACAGCAAGTTTCTCTTGAGCTGTGGGAGATATAGAACATGATCCAGAGGAAATTCTGGAAGACCAGGTAGTTTAATCCTGATTGTGCCAAGCCCTGATGGCTTGATTTTTGATTGATCTGCAAAGTATACTGCTCCATCAACATTGTCAGTAAAATCTTCAAAAAAATCTTTTCTATGAGTCATGTGACAGGTTGCTCCTGAATCAAGCAACCAATCATTTTTCCAGGAAGCAAGTGAAACATTAAATAAATCTTCATTTACTCCAATGTTACATTGTGCCTCAACATAATGAGCCAATTCAGGTGCTTTACCTTTGTCTGTATCATCAGTTTTACCTTTCTGTTGATTTCTTTTCTGCTCAATTTTGTCCCATGGTAGCTTGCATGTAGAGGCATCATGTGATCCATTTCTTTTGCAGCGAATGCAGTGCAAATCTGCCTTTTCTCCTTGAGAATGTCTGCCCCCCCTCCTCTGAAATATCTTCCTCTTCCTCTTCGTCCACCTCTTCCTCTTGTAGAATCTTGAGCAGGATGCTTTTCTTTATGAGCAAGGCACGCAGTCTCTTCAGAAGATTCAGGGGTTGTCTTCTTTCCAAAAGCTTTCTCTCTTTCAGCGAACTTTTTCACAAGAGAGTCAAAGGCTATATCTTTGAGATTTCCATTTGCTTGCAAAGACTCAAGATAATTGGATTAAGTAGGATAAAGTGCCTTGAGAAAAGCAATAAGAGGGATATCCAGCTCAACCTTAGTGGAATTGATATCATGCATTATAGACTTTACTTCAGATGCAAGAGCAAGAGGATCATTATTTTGCAGTTCAAGAGTGAAGAGTTTAATCATGAGTTGAACAACATCAAGTGCAGAATGTGAGTCATAGAGTTCTTTCAGCTTTTTTAAGGCTTCAAAGGCAGTTGAATATGACGAAATATGACGACTCACCTCTTCATTTACAGATGCTGCGATTAATGCATAGGCTTTGATGTTCTTGTTTTCCCAAATGGCGAGCTCTTTGTCCGAGGTAGGCTGTACCGGGTCATTGTCTCCTTCTCCGACACACACTCCTTTCCACAACTCATTGAAGATGAGGGCGTGTTTTATCATCCGGGACCATTTAGGATAGTTCTCCTTGCCAGTGAGAACTATTTTTACCTTGGATATGATTGAATGCATTTTGTAAAAAAACTTTTGCTGATAGAAAAGAATACTTCTGCCGATATACAGTAAAAATGTACTCAAAAGGGCATTCTCAAAGGTTATTATTGTCCACTAAAATTTCTAACATAAGATTTTCATATACCCATTGAATCACTGTCATCACAACTTCAATACACAGACAGAAAATGACTTTCAAAAATGTACACCGCTACCAATAAAAATCATTCAATGCATGCGCAGTATACAGCATGGGATTCCCAATCCTTTCACACGAGTTTAAAATTCACCAAAGTCCATGTGGCCTTTATCCATGTGAAGTAAAAAAATCAGATCCCCATTAACTTTCAATAAGAGATAAATATAGCCCAGAGACAATGAAATGGTCACATATGGAGAATCGCTAAGCACATTCACATTGTTTTCATCGACAGTCCGCACCGAACAAAGAGAAGACCACAAAACTCATGGTTAGGAAGGCCCCACACCAATGGCTCAGAAGTTGCTCTGTCATGCAGGGAAACGCCTCAAAGATGTCAGTGCAACACTGGCTCGTCGCTTCGAATACCGTGAAAGAGCAAGCGCAGGTACCAAAATCCTCCACCGCAAAACAACGAGAGGAATGGGACTGTGCGTAAACCATAAACTTACATTCTCTGGTTCAATAGACAGCGTACAAAAGAGCCTCCACCATAAACTTACATTCTCCGGTTCATGAATGGGATTGTGCGTTCAATAGACAACGTACACAGCATTGTCAATGATGCCGAGTCTTCCAGCTCCCAACCTAATGGCGTGATTTGCAAATGGTGCGACTGATGGACAGGCGGGGGCGTTTGAATGGAATGAAAAGAGAAGCACAGCGTTTCAATGGAATGAAAAGAGCAGCACAACGTTTCAATAATTTCAAAGCAGCATTTCAATAATGTCACCAGCGTTCAATAATGAGGTGTAGTAAAAAATGGGCGGTCGATAGTGAGTTTGCAGCGCCTGGCATCGGTTTTTTTTTTTAATATGGACAGATGCGTTATGGACAGAGGCAGTGCTGGAAAGGAATATGGCAGAGGACAGAGGGGATATGGCAGACAGAGGAGTTACAGGAGCATAAGAGCTAAAACAAGGAGTTGGCTCTGATACCATGTCAGGCCAGGCAGTAACTCCATTAGGCAGAAAAAATGATTCATATTATTCCATTAGGTAGGTCTTTGTAATATACAATAGGGAGTGACTGTTCAGTGCATCTCCCGATGACTATTCACATTCCTAATTTAATTATTTACATAAATTCACCCAATCATGAAGATTAGGTGTCAACAGACTCATTCAAACATAGATTATGACAAAAGAAGTCATATGACACCCTAGATCTTTACATGACTTATGCAACAAATGATATAAATATATGAAGCCATAGCTGAACTCAGCAACCATGATGCCAACAATGCAGAATGTGGTGAAGGCTAATGCTCCCCCTGAACCTGTGCTACCTGTGCATTATCAACAAGTCATTCATCAAGGCATATTTGTCAGTCAGATAAAAATCAATGAACAAAGCATATTACTGTAATCATCAATATCAGACAGAGCACCCAAATCAGAGTTTGACCCACTGTTTTTCTGTCAGAAAAACATATACGCTTCTTCAGCCACAGAAACCTGTGTGTATACGCAACTATACTTCATGAAACCCGCGTATAACAACCTTCCTCTCAAAACTGGATTTAACAGCAGGATGATGCAGCAACTACTCCCGACTTTTGTTTGAGATATTCAAATGTTTCTATGGGAAGCGGTTTAGTGAATTTATCAGCAATTTGTTATTTGGAGGGAACATACTCCAATTTAACCTTTCGTTCAAGCACTTGTTCTCGTAGAAAATGGTACTTAATGGGTATGTGCTTGGTCTTGGAGTGCATGACAGGATTTTTCGAAATACTGATGGCACTTGTATTATCACATAGAATGGATATGGGTGGAGTATATGTGATCTGAATGTCTTGAAATGTTTACATCATCCAAAGTAGTTTTGTGCAGCAAGATGCATCAACCACATATTCTGCTTCAGCTATAGATAAGGCAATCGAACTTTGTTTCTTGCTGAACCAAGACACTAACCGAGAACCCATATAGAATGCACCTCCATTGGTGCTCTTTAGATAATCAACATTTCCTGCTTAATCTACATCTACATATGCATGAAGAGTAAGGTTTTTATATTTAGGATACCATAGTCCAAAGTCCTGAATTCCCTGAAGATATTTGAAATTTATTTTGACTGCCTATAGATGTGGTTCCTTTGGATTTGCTTGGAACCTTCCAACAATTCCTACTGCATGCATGATATCAGGTATGGTACCTGTTAGATAAAGAAGACTTCCAATCATAAATCTGTAAGTTGGTTGGTTTACTGCTGGTGATTCATCGTTAGAACTGAGACTGCATCCTGTTACCATTGGAGTACATACTGGTTTAGAATCTTCCATTCTGTACTTCTTCAAGATCTACTTGAGATATTTGGTTTTTGAAAGAAAGGTACCATCTTTTGTTTGTTGTACTTGTAGACCAAGAAAATAAGTAAGTTCACCAAGTAAGGACATTTCAAATTCTTGTTGCATTACTGAAGCAAAATTATGACTCATGGATTCTTCATTGCTACCAAAGATGATATCATCAACATAAACAACAATAATTAACAGTTTGTCATTTTCAATCTTTGTGTATAAATTTCTATCTGCAGAACCTTTTGTGAAACCTTCTTGTTGTAGATATTTTTCAAGGTGGTAATACCAAGCCCTTGGAGCTTATTTCAGACCATAGAGAGCCTTTTTGAGCTTGCATAAGAGTTTTTCATCATTTCCAAGAATGAATCCTTTTGGTTGTTCAATATAAACTTCTTCTTCTAAATCTCCATTAAGAAAAGTTGATTTTACATCCATTTGATATACTTTGAATTTTCGAAAACAAGAGAGAGCAAGAAACATCCTTATGGCTTCAAGTCTAGCAACAGGTGCAAAAGTTTCTTCAAAATATATACCTTCTTGTTGAGCACTTCCTTTACAAACAAGTCTTGTGTTGTTTCTAATAACTTTTCCATTTTCATTTAGCTTATTTTTAAATATCCATTTTTTCCTATAACATTTTTATCAGGAGGTCTAGGAACTAATTCCCAAGTATCATTCTTTTCAATTTGGTCCAGTTCTTCATCCATGGCCTTGACCCAACATTCATCTTTGCAGGCTTCATTTACATTCTGAAGTTCTGTGGAGGATAGTAATGCTAGATAACTTGAGGTCCCTGTAAGAGTTCTTCTTGTCTATACTCCAGACCCTTATTCTCCTAGACTTTGAGATTCTGAATGATTCTTTTGAACATACTCGGATGGAGTCTTTTCCCTGTCCGTTGTATCTTCTTCTGGTGCTTCATTGGTTTCTTCTTCTATATCATTTTGATTTGATGCGGGAAATCATTCTCCATCTTTCTCATTGTCATATTCCTCTGTTTATTTCATTTGTTCTGAATTTATGCATGCTTCATCAATTACAACGTCAATGCTTTCAACAATTTTCCGAAGTTTTTTATTATAACATTTGTATCCTTTACTTCTGGATGAATAACCAAGAAGAATTCCTTCGTCTGCTCTGGGTTCGAACTTACCAAGTTTTTCATCAATCCTTTTGATGAAACATTTGCTTCCAAAAACTCTAAAGTGTTTTACAGTAGGAGGCTTACCATACCAAAGTTCATATGGAGTTTGATTGCTATTTACCCGAACATTCACTTTGTTGAGAATAGTTACGGCAGCAAATGCAACTTCACCTCAGAAGGTTGCAGGAGTTCTAGATTCATCAAGAATAGCTTGAGCCATTTGTTGAACTGTTTGTTCATTCCTTCCACCACGCCATTTCGTTGAGGAGTTCTTGTGATTCATTTCGAAAGAAGTATTAAAATGATTCAATCATTTTCTCGTTTTGGAAGGGATTTGGAACATATGCTTCACCATCGTATCTTTTGTTGAAACAAGGGGAATTTGAGACCATCTAGCTATACTTTTGCACATCAATCCCAGAACATTCCAAATACATAACCCTTCCATTTCAAACCTACATGCCTTTAAGAGGAAGACTATATTTCACTCATCCAATCCTCATGGAGATACTGATGCCTCAAGAAGATATCCCATACATGGAACTATTCAAGGATAATAACATTAATTAGAAAAGGATCTCAAAGGTTTGGGATAAGGACCATCAAGCTAGTGTGGATAAGGAGTTACTAGAGGTTGAATAGAATGTCAATGACAATCAATCCTCATCTTTCTTAGGGCCAATATCATTAGCGACCTTACAAGAAATGTGTGCCTTGGAAGAAACAAGGCATTTGATTTTACTTTTGGAAGAAGAGAGTTGGTGCCTTAAAAGTAGGGCATCTTGGCTTGAATTGAGAGATAAAAACATGAAGTTCTTTTGCCAATATTCTAATGACAAGAAACAAAGGAACACCATATTAAAAATCACATTTGATGATGGAGTTTTCCTTTAGATGTTTGAGGAGAAGACAGAGGCAGGGGCACATTATCTTTAGTCTCTTTCTGAGGCACCACCTAGATGCCCCATCCAAGATTCCTCAAAGTAATCTCTCTTTTTCTTGCATTTATTTTAGAAGATATGAATGCTTTCTAACAGATGAAGTCTTGAAAGTTGAATTATTGGCTATCTTAAATCAATGCAAAATCAAAAATTTTAGGCCCAGATGGTTTTTCTAGTGGAATTGTATTTGGGCTTTTATGACCTCCTTAAAGATGATCTTATAAATGTATTTAAGGAATAAAAATATCAAGATAAGGTCCTTCGATCTATTAATGGCACCTATTTATGCTTAATACCAAAATATTATGATGGTAAATTCTTCTCAAATTATTGCCCAATAGCCTACTGCAACATTCTTTATAAAATTTCAAAACATCACTTGCAGACTCAAGCCCATCCTAAGCTCTTATATCTCATAGGAATAATTCAAAGTATTATAGAATAGGAAAATATTTGATGCTATTGCAGTCATACAAAAATTCATGCACCATATAAAGGTCTAAAAAACAAGCACCATACTTCTCAAACTAGACCTTTCAAAAGTGTTTCACAAGGTGGATTGGACCTCATCCACATCCTTCTCATCAATATGGGCATGGATCTCCTTACCGTTAACTAAATGATGGGATGTATCCAATCTATTTCTTGCGTTATCCCTATAAATGGGGCTCCTTGATTTTCAATGCCACTGGAGGACTTTGACAAGGATGTCCCCTTTACTATTTCTCTTGGTTACTGAAGCCCTTAGTAAGCTAATGGAATCATATAAGTCAACATGTGTTATCAAGGGCATTTATTTTTCCAAAACCACTCAAGTTTCACATCTATTATTTGTGTATGACATCCTTCTATATTATAAGGCATTCGAAGGAACATCATAGTTATGAAATCTACTTTGGATTTCTCCTATATTTCTATAGGTATGATCATAAATACTCAGAAATCAGTTATTATTTGTAATGAACTTTCGGCCCTTGTTCATTCTTCAGCACTTGATAATTTTTCCTATTCAGTGAATCCCCTAGAGAAGGGCCTCAAATATTTGGGGTTTTCCTTGAAACCAAACAAATACCTGCAAGCAGAATGGGTTAACTAGTTAAGAAGGTAGAAGCTCGTATTTCTATTTAGACTCATCATCTCCTCTCCTATAATGATCGTCTCATTCTTATGAAGATTTTGTTAGAAAACACTCTTGTTTACTGGTTTTCTATAACAATGCTAAGGGTATTACTAATAAAATCCACACGCTCAATTTCAAATTTTTATGGACAAGCACCAGAGCCTCTCCAGGCATAGCTTTGGTTCAATAGACTAAATTAGTGGACCAACAACAATATGGAGGATGAGGCCTCAAAAATGTATTTCTCGTTGCTTAAGCACTCTAGAGAATGATCATTAGTGATTCCCTTTAGACCACAGTCAGTATGAGCAAATATCTCAAATACATATCAATCATCTATTATATCATACAACCCTAAAAATCCTCCAAAGGCTCAATCGTATATAAAGCAATTGTAACCTCTTTCCCAATTATTAGAAAGAAGACAACATGGAAAATTAGAGATAGATCCTAAGTTTGCATTGATAGGGACCCTTGGTTTTTGGCCAAGGACAATTTTACACTTTCTCCTCTCTTACAACACTTGGAAGATGTAAATTCTCCTTGTTTATCGTATGCCTCTTCAAGGATCCCATAGGCTAGAGGCATGAATGCGTGGAAATCGGCCCAAACTCTTCGCCTAGGTGGGGATTTTGCAAGAGAACGTGATAAATATATGTTACTGTTAGCACAAAATTTTATTACTCTTAAGCCTAGGATTCCTGATACTCTATATTGGACAAAAAACCCAAGAATTAGAGCTTTCATAGCTAAGCTCAACTATAGGGCATGGGTTAAGGATGAATTCTAAGGGTTGAAAACATGGTCATGGAGAGCCTCTAGAAAGCCAGTGCCTATTTAAAAGTGAAAATTTCCACTTGGATTTCCCTTAGTAACAAGCTCCTAACCTGAGAGGTTCTCATCACTCATGGTTGGTTTGGACCCAGCATATGCATATTATGTATACAACATGAAGAATATTCATCACACCTTTTTATACATGACTCTTTTGTCACACAAATAAATTCTCTCATACAGTCTGCCCTCAATCTAAAATCTCTTTGGCTCTCAAATTCACTTGCATTTTCAATAAGGTGTTGTCTCCCTAATAAAATCATAAGCTTATATACAGGCCTCCCACGTATCTTGATAGATATTATATGGAAATCCCGCAATGCAAAGTTGTTCCACGATAAGAATGTGTCCCTTGAATCATGTGAAACAAAAATTACTACATTGGTAAGAGAATTTAGGTACAAACAAAAATCCACACTATAGAGAGTGCCTCACATGCCTGAACTTGATTATGATATATTGTGGAGTTTTTTCACAATGTCTGTCAAGGCCACCCACATCTCTGCGGGTTTGCAGTAGTCATATACTTCAATAAAATTCACTTTCTCTACAATAAATCCTCACTTGGCAGAGGTACAAATGTTAAGGCGGAATTCACTGGGCTCTATCTCCTTCCACAAAGAGAAAAAATGAAGAACATAACCTGAATATAGTTCCGAGGGGGATCCATAACAATTATTGACTAGGAAATTGAAAGGATTACTATTTAAAATATTGGTTTGGACTTCACTCTCAAAGAAATTCGACAACTCACCTCCACCTTATAATGGATCACCTTCAACCATATCTTGAGAGTTCAATGAAGAGGCTAATGCACTCTTGAAAGAAGCCCTGCAACTTCCCCCTAGATATTCTAGAATATATGAAATCAATGATGGAAAGGAAATAGGCACAATGGAAGTCCACATGTAATTCCACCAATCATTTTTCTCTATTTTTTAGACTTTTTCTTTTTTATTAGACATATGTATAGAAGATACACATCATTGAAAATTGGAACAATGAAATGAGAGAAAATGAAAATAATGAATCTAACATTATGAACAAAATTTGTTGAGCATTATCTGGAATCCTGAGGTAGTTAATTGTAATTGACCTCAATGTATATATTCTTGTTAATGAATATATAATTTCTTTTCTTTGAAAATAAAATATTGACATAACATCATAGAGGTAAAAAAAAAAAAGAATAGGGTTATCTTATAAAGAAAAATATAAAAATAAACTAAGTATTAAATATCATATATATTGACAGAACATCATATAGATAGAACTAAAGAATAAGGTTAGCTTATAAAGAAAAATATTAAATATTAAATATTAAATATCATATATATAGACATAACATCATATATGTAGAAATAAAGAATAGTTGAAAATTCAATGTGTAGTATCAAGTGTATAACGTATTGCCAAAATTTAAAGAGGTATTCTATCAATTTATTTAAACATTTGTTGTGGAAATAAAGAAGACACTGATAACAGGGGTGAATCAATATTTTATAATTTTTAACAACTATTTGTCTAGTTAAACACATTTAATCACATAGCAATGCATCAATAACATAAAGTATTGAACAAAGGATATTTACGTGGAAACCCATATGGGAGGAAACCACAAATCTTCTTTTGATATTAATGTTTGAAAGAACCAAATTTAGATTACATGAAATTTTATACACACCAAACTACGTAAGGCACCAACCCCCTTTTCTTTGCAAGCACCCACTTGTTGGAAGCACCAACCCACTTTTATTGCAAGCACCCACTTGTTGGAGGCACCAACCCCATAATATTTACAGGTGCCAACCTGAAGGAGACTCCAGTCCATGATCTACAAGCATGAACTTGCTTTGGCCACTCATATTCCTATTTCATACATTTTCAAACTCAGATCTATGGCACCACAATTAAACATCACTCTTACAACAATCTTTATTCTCATTTCTGCTTCCTTTGATATTTTCTCCTTATATTTCTTATCAATTCAGATCTACAACATTTCTTTAACTTGAAAACTTCAGATCTTATCCATTCTACTCTATCAACCTCTGCATGACTCTAATTTCAAACTTGTTGCTTAGATATATACTAATTTGTGCACAAGAATTCCATCACTTCTTTACAACCGTTCTCTCTACTTTTCTTGATTCAAGCAACTATCATTTTTCATGTGCATCGATCTCCTACTTGTTGATATGAATTTATGGCTTACTACGTTTATTATCACGGTCATTGATTCATGGTTTTCACCCATGGTATCATGAGTTCACCTGAACATAATTTGATTGAATTTAGGTGATTCATCACAATTGCTTAGATAACAACCAGTGACAATTGAACTGCTAATTGGTGAACACTCTTCCATCCAAAACTTTTTCAATACCTCCTTTTGGTATTTTCTTTGGGAGATCAACATTCTTCTAGCTAATTGTCTTATATGCAAACCAAGTAAGAAGGATAGTTTTCCTAGCATTAACATTTCAAACTCAACTTGCATTTCAGCTACAAATTTTGGCTTAGGAAATTTGCATCACTTCCAGAAATATGTCATCAACACAAAAAAATATTGACCAAGCGATTTTCATTTCCAAACTTAATATACAAATCACTATCATTTGTCCCTCTTTTGAAACCTTTATGCTATAGATGTTTGTCTAATCTTGAATACCATGCTCTTGGTGCTTTCTTAATCCCATTCAAATCTTTCTTAAGTCTATACATATCATTTATATTTTATCTTAATTGAAACCCTTCAATTTGTTTTGTATAAAATTCATATTCAAGTTCTCCATTTAGAAAGGTTGATTTCAAGTTCATTTGATAAAATTTGAGCTTCTTATGATAGGCAACTGCTAAAACTATTCTTATTGCCTCTAATCTCGTAACAGGAGAAAAATTTTCTTCACATTCTACTCCTTCAACCTGGGCATACCCTTTGCACGCTAATTTATCCTCGTCCATTATAACTTGCCCATCCTCATTTAACTTGTTCATAAAGAACCATTTTGTTCAAATAACATTTTTATTTATTAGACTTGGAATTAATTCCCAATTCTGATTTTTCTCAATCTGATCTAATTCCTTTTTCATGGCATTTATCCAACACTTATTTTGAATTGTCTAAGAAAAATATTTCGATTCTATCATGGATAGCATGGCAATATGTGCTTGACTAGATGTATTTATTAGCTTTCTTCTAGTTTGAACTCTTATTTATTTATCACCAACAATTTAATTCACAAGGTGATATTTGGTACATAAGCTGAAGGAGTTTTTGGATGAGAGCATACTTCCACTTTTTCTTATGATTCCTCATGTTTTTCATCTTCATATTCACTGTTGATCTGATTGGGTGGGTTGATATATCTTGGTTGCTTCTTTTGAAGATGTAAAGCTTCATCCACCTTCACATCATTGTCATCAACAATCTTGCACAATATTTTTTTATGCCATTTATAACCTTTTCTCGTAGTCGAATATCCTAAAAATATGCCTTCATTAGCTTTGGCATTATAATTACCCAAATTGTCATCATTAATCTTGATGTAGAACTTGCTGCCAAAAATTTGAGGTGCTTGATTGAGCTTGTTTTTCCATACCAAAACTCATAGGGAATCTTATCACAATTTAGCCTTAAGTGTGCTTTATTTAAAATATGAATTGTTGTACAAAAAACTTCGACACAAAATTTCCTTGGAATATTTCTCTCATCTAACATTCTCTAGCCATTTGTTGTACTAATCTATTAACTTCATTTTGTTGTGGATCGATTCTAATTGAGAATTGTCTTCTTATTCCATGTTCTTCACAAAAGTCATCAAACTCGATTGAGGTAAAATTTCCACCTTTGTCAACCCTTAATCATTTCAATTTATAATCGATTTGGTTTTCTACAAGGACTTTGAAGACTTTGAACTTACCAAATGCTTCAAATTTCTCTTTAAAAAATGCAACCCAAGCCATCCTCGTACAATCATAAATAATCACATAAAATATCATTCTCCACTCAGGGTTTCAGTGCTTGAAGGTCCACATCAGTCTATATTAACCATCTGTAAAGGCTTGGTTAATCATTTTTTCATAGCCTTGAAGTGTACTCAAATTTGTTTACCAATTTGACATAATTTATAAATTGTATTGCTTGGATTTGAAATCTTTTTCTACTCCCTTACAAGTTCATTTTTGTTGATTTTCGCCATATGATCAAAGTTTAAGTGTCCCAACATTTTGTGCAACAACCAACTCTCATCAAGCTTCCCCAAAAAACATTTCTTTTTTCTTCACTAAGTATGTGCACATTACTTGGAGTTCTCACAATCTTTGCTACTACCTTCCCTATATTTGTCGTTTTTATCTCACAACCTTTGGAGGGAAAAGTAACATCATACCCCTGCTCTCACATCTGACTCACACTCAAGATTTTGTGTTTTGATTGCATCCATAAAAATAAAATTACAAGCCTTTCCTTTTCCATCCAAGCTAAGTTGGGATTGTTATCTCCCTAATCCCTTCCATAGGAAAGAAGGCAATTGTTCAATTTTGTCAGGGATAATAACAAGGGGCAGCAAATGACATAAGCTCCAAGGGAGTTGCATGATCAACAACAGTAGCATGCACTCGGGAGGAGTTATTGGTACAAAGATACATCACTTGTATTTTCCAAATCAAGGAGAATGAGTTGCCATGGCCTGCTGAGTGCAAGTTGTCTAGATTGAGTTCATGGATGGAGTTGCACAATGCATTTTTTAAGGCATTTCTTCTTTAGTTCCTTAGTCCAAATAACAATGCAAATTATACAATTTTCTAGCCTACTCAAAGACCTTTCCAACAATATATGGCACTCTGTCTAACTCCCAAAGAATGAGAATAAAATTGGGTTTAATGTGAAGTAGTGCAAGCAAGGTTCCATCCTGGTCACAATTATAGACCTTCATGTGTGTGAAGTGTGTGTCCCTCACTAGATTGGCATAAGTCATTGTAGGAAAAACCAAAAACATAAGCTTAGGTGGAAGAGCCAACAGGCGCAAGCTAGGATACTGGTCATAGCCTCATGTCATGGAGAGCCCACCAATAAGAACTTATGAGCTTAGCCCCCACTAAACATCTCTCACCGCCTGCACCATTGGATCAAGTGGATTAGCTAGATATATGATATAAGGGGGCTTAGTCCCATCCAAAGTTAATAGGAAGATACTCCCTTTCTATGGAAACCATCATGGTTTACCACCAACCATGTGGCACCTTGTGATTGGTTGTGAGACCCCCCCTTGCTTTGTACAAAAACCGGGAAGGATCCCCCTTGTGATTCTAGTGGTTTCCTAGATGGAAAACTGTAGGTGGAACAAAGATGACATGGACACCAAGTGGCTTGGATGATTTGGGCACCACGTGTTAGGACAATGAATGTGGCAACTTGTGAGTGTGACATGTTGTAGGTAGATTGAACATTTTGAAAGGTCAAATGGAAAATTGGTGAGTGACACGTGGTATATAGATTCAACATTTTGAGAGGTAAAATGGAAAATTGGTGAGTGACACATGGTAGGAACACGTGTGCAAGAGGACATGTGGAAAACACTTATTAGTTGCAACGAATGATGTGTATGTATGATGTCGTAGATGAGATGGCTCATGGGCCCCCTCACTGGAGTACCCAGTCTGAAAATGTTGTAAACAACATGGTGCGAAATACAGCCGAGGAGCAACATGCTGAAAAATCACCATCAAATAATGCGTCTGTTTATTGGACCACATGGTTGGAGAGTGTTGCGGGCAACAAAAAACTTTCCCACTGGGAAATGGATGACTGACGAAGAAATTACCGTCCTTTGTAGCAAATAGAGAGGGCAACATCATGTGACACATCCATTAATCAAATCACCAGACTTAAAGATATTAACAATAATGGATAGTGCAACAACTTAGTTGATGGGTAGTGATTCAAAAATTTGTATCAAAGCTAGTTCCTTCAATAACAATCTAACAACTAGAAGGTAAATCTAGATTAGAAACATGGCCAACGAAAATGGAAATTTCACTAACAAAGCTCCTCTATTCACTTTAACAAAATATGCATTTTGGAAGGTAAGAATGAGGACTTACCTAATGTCACTTGGTGCAAATGTTTGGGATGAAGTGTTGGATGGACGTGAAAAGCCACCTGCATTAATTAATAGAGATGACAATCTTGAGTTTTCTTATAATGTTAGAGCAATGAATGCAATCCTAAGTGGATTATGTGAATATGAACTTGTCAAAGTACTGCACTATGACATAGCCAAGGAGATTTGGATAAGCTGAAGAATTATTATGAAGGAAATATCATGGTAAATAAGCCTAAACTCTATGTTTATAAAATGCAATTTGAATCACTGAAGATAAATGAGGATTAAGACCTCGCAAAACTCCTTCTTCATGTAGATGAAATAATTAACACTATATGAGGTCTTCATGAAATTGTGAATGATACCATAGTATTTCAAAAGGTGTTACGATTTTTTCTTGTAAGATTCAATGCCAAAGTATCAACTGTTGAGGAGATGCAAGATCTCAACGCATTAACAATGGATCAACTACATGGAACATTAACTTGCTATGAAATGAGAAGCGCAAAATGCATATATGCATCAAAGGAAGTAGTCTTCAAATATGATAAGAAGACCAATAATAAAGGGTATCATTAACAATAGTATATTGTTGGGATTGGTACCACATCCGAAAAAATTTAGTATGAGATAGTTCGGGTTGAAAATTTCGAGTTTCAAGATAAATGATGATATCTTTGTACCATGGATCTAAAGAATTCATAAAAAAATTGAGACTCGTCAGTGATGGAATCTTCTGCCACTATTTTTTTACATTATAGGGAAGGTCACATATTAGTTCAAAAAAAGCTAGTGGTTTCTAGATCTGGACTTAATGAATTCCAACCAAATTTCTTAAAGAATTACAATCCATTTTGAATACTTTCCCCCAAGTGATTGTTGACTGAGAATATATTACTTGGGCTTTTAATCAAAAATCGCGATGGTTTTACATAACAAAATGTAGTGACCGAAACGTTGGACAGCTTGAATAGACGTCAAGGCCATTTTTTCCACATGTGAATACTTAATTTCAAAGGTGGTAATATTCCTACTAAGATAGTAGATCACATGTTCATGATTCAGATCACCTTCTTGGACAAGTACCATGGCAATAGTACCATTAGACACAACTAGGTACAAGAACCTTGATGATAATCAAGGGGATGTAACAAAAACGTGTGGGACAACACATCCTTTAAAGAATTGAAATATTTTTGGGCGATGTCATCCCAGACGAAAGAAACCTATTTTTTCAACAATTGATTTAAACCCTTGGTAAGCTCAGTGTAGTTAGGAATGAAACAACATAAAAAAATTGTCTTCCCTTGCAAACTTTGGAGCTGGCATAGATGGGAAGGAGGCGGCGAATTCAAAATAGCCTCTATCGTTAGTGGATCGACTCGAATCCCTTACTTAGAAACAATAAGTCATAATAGATGACTGGATTTCACAAAAAACCATATTTATGTGGGTGTAAACGAATATTGTAATGCCTACATAGTAGAAAAATAGCTCGTTAATGTAGAGGATGATCTTGACATTTTCTTGAACTTATAACTAAATCATCAAAATATGATTATACAATATGCTTGATATCATGAAATGCATAAGACATGGCTCTTTGAAAGGTTGCACCAACATTCTTAAGTCCAAATTAAATATTTTGATAAGCAAAGGTTCCCCAAGAACAAATGAAAGTAGTTTTATGTTGATCTGATGGAAGTATGTTGATTTGATTATAACCAAAAAATTTGTCCATTAAAGAAAATATTTCATTCCTGGCATAGTGATCGACAATCTAGTCAATGAATGGGGTTAGATAATTATCTTTGGGGCAAGCCCTATTTATATCCCTATAATCAACACATCCCCAAATAATACCATGTTTCTTGGTAACTAGAACGATGTTGGAAACTCATAGAGTCAAGGGAATCGGATAAATAAAACCAACTTTCAAAAGTTTTCAACCTTGGCTTTAATTGCGACAACTTTTCTCATATACACTGGACGTAGTCTTTGATGAATAGGATTAACATTTGGATAAGTATTAATTTCATGAATTACAATCCATGGGTCATTTCCAAGCATTTATTCATATGTCCAAGCAAATATATCATAAAATTATTGTAATGGGGCCTTATATGTTTGAATTTCTTCTAACAAGCAAGAGGCACCTATACGAATGTTCTCCATGATTCCAGGTTTTACTGAGATGTCAATTGAAATATTCATATATATACTCTCTAAATTATTTTTAGATGTAATATCATAAATTGAAATAGGAGTTTAAGGGTTTACCACTGTCTTAGGTAAAAAAAGAGCATCAAAGCCATTCTCAATAATCTCAATTTTGGGAAGAAAAGAGGAACAATGATGACTATCATCCCATGGCATTTCTTCTAATTACATAGTCTCCATGATGCTTTCATTAGTAGGAAAAACACCATCGAAAGTATCAAGAGATGAAATAGAATTCAACCAAGAAGATTGAGAATACTCACCTAAGACAACATTAATTCAGTGATTGGATTTTGAAGCAGCTGTAAAGGCCAAGTGAATAGCTTCGTAAGATGACTCAATTGGACTAAGTGGCATTTGGTTTCCGTGAATTTCAAATTCTGAAATTTGACAAGGATATGGTGGATGGGATTCATAAGTGCTAGATGAAATCATATTGATTGGAGTAATTAAAGGACATACATTGCCTATTAATGATGAATCTTTCAGTAAACACATGCCAACATTCTCATAAGGAACTAGTGTTTTACCTATGAAAGGTATACTACCCATGGTACATGAATCAAAAGCACAAAAGACAAGATGGTCTACAATGAATATCCTTCCTTGATGAGGAAAGTGTAGTATGTGAAAAAGTGAAGAAATCACTACTGACATTGCATAAGTCCAGTGATGGCCCAGTAAAAGGCTATATTCGAGTTGTGCATCAATTAATTCATCGTTTTACCTTCTAATTCCACAGGAAATGCATTTAAAATCCCATAGCGTTTAAATCCTCTTCTGTTAAAATCTTTTAAAGTAGTAGGCAATTAATTAATTGAAGGGGAACCCAAGTCTTTCCAACAACATACAGACTTAATGCCCATAGAGGCTCCTTCGTCGATAACAATATGAAAAACATTTTTGCCTCATATAACAACTTGAATTTCAAAATATGTGGAAGCCTAGGTACATGGTCTTGTAAATAAAAACTATAAGATCCAAATCTGATGGATTAATTCCATCAATAGTCGATAAAAGTGATTTCGGTTGTGCAAGGAAACTCTGAAGAACTTCGAGGGTTGATATTATAGAAGGGGCATGAGCAAATCTTCAACAATATTTTAATTATGAGCAGCCCTAGCATGTGGATTGAAATAAAACCTATGAATGACATATTTAAGAGGAGTTCTAATCAAGGTTTCAAAGGTTGTTCGCTCGATCTATAGAGGACCAGGAGGAGGTGGAGTTAACATGAAAGGTTGATTTCGAATACTTCATTTGGAGGATTTGGAGAACCATGGTTTTTGGCTCTTGTAGTTTCCATAACTATTTCTTGACACATCATTATATCATAAGAGTTTTGAGAAGAGGAATATTGATTTTTCACAACCATTTGTAATGACCCCGGTCATTTCACAATTATAATTACATATGTGAATAACATTAATACATGACACATACACCTAAGAAGTTGTTGACAATGTTGGATACCACCAATATACAAGGGGTTTCCCCAATTTGAAGTCTCAATTAGACCTCACACCGTTTGGAGTAGGAGCCTCATCCAGAATATCGACCTAGCCACCATAACACAAAGGTTCATCTTAGTTTCAACGGATAACATAAGAGATTATAAACATAAACCTTGAATAAACAATTAAGTTGACATTGTGAAGCACCAACTACAAGATGTAAGAGGAAACCTTCATGAGGAGAGACAAAAAGTGAGTATCTAAGAGGAAAGTAATAGTACTATCCTAGAAGAGGAACACGAGAGTATGAAAGGATTCATTAGCGAAATAGTTCACACAATGATATTAAGGCGAATACAACACACATTCAACAAGATAAGCACCGAAACCACAGAAATAGTTCAATTTCTCCAATACATATGGACACAACATATACTGTAAACATCCCAAGAATATTCCTAAAACATTTGCGATACATGCATGAAAATGTTTTGGCTCATAAAACTTCAATTATAAGTTTAAAGATCTAAGTACATCAATTACAATGGTGAACACTAGTTCCAATTGTGGAACATTAAGTCACTTCTTGTTTCTCCAAAGAATAGTTTCTCTCCTATGCCAAGTAGAGAAGCCAAGGCTAGTTCTGCAAAGCTTAAGCCTCCAAAAGCCTCTTGCTTGAGTTATGAAGTTGCTTTTATAACAAGAGGAATGACCTTTCATATCCTCATGACTCTTGGACTTCTAGTGTGTCCTTTGGACTTCTAAAAAATTCTTGAACTTCTAAATGACTTTTGGACTTCTATACAATCTTTGTCCATATATGATTATGTGACTCTTCATGTTCCACATATGACTTTTGGACTTCCACACACTACGGTTTTGTCATTTTCATTGAAAATACATCATTACACTCCACATGATGAAGTGGCATGACACATAGACATACATTGACCATTATGATGATACTTGTACAAGTTACAACTTGACAATGATGACATGGAATTCATGATGAGGTGGTGATGCCAAGTTGTCTTCCTTGTTGCTTCATCTTCTATTCTTGATGATAAATCTATTCCATGCTTCATCTTCATGGAAGATTTGCTTTGTTTCTTATCTTCACCCTCCAAAGGGTCTTAGATATAATGGAGTCTTTAGTGTTCTTTGATCATCAAGGTTCAAGTGTGATCTTCGTTCTTCATGCAGCTTCCTTCGTTCGTTCTCTTTGCCCAATCTTCCTCGTGTGTGTTTTCCATGATGTTTATGGAATATTTGTGTCTACAATCACTGATGAAAAGCAACCATCAGCGTAAAAATCTCATATTTTGCAATGCTTTATGCATATTTTCCTCTTCATGTCTTTACGGTGCTCTCAAAAGGGTCAAAAGAGATTTTTGGTGCATGGGCGCACTTTGAAATGTTGAAGGGATGAAAACGAAAGGCTTCGTGGCTTCAACATGCACTCATGAACTCAAGAGAGGGAGACAGACAAGGTAGAGTGCATGGCGCAAGTCTGAAGGATGAAGGGTATGGCTAGGAGGGCGCATCCCTTCAAGTCGAAGGAGTGCTCTCAAGGAGGGCGCATTCCTTCGGGTCGAAGGAGTGCTCTCAAGGAGGGCGCACGGCACAAGTTTGAAGGGCGAAGGATGAAACTTCGTGCCTTCAAAGTGCATGCGCTCAAGAGACCAAGAGGGCACATGGCGCAATTGCAAAGGATGAAGGAAGAAGCTTCGTGCCTTTGAAGTGCGCATGGCATATTGAGGAAGGTTGAAGGATGTAGCTTCATGCCTTCGGGGTGTGCTCAAGGAGGGTGCACTTCTTCGAGTCGAAGAAGTGCACTCAAGGAAGACTCAGTGATTTTGGAGGGCGCAATTCGGAACAAGGAAGGGGATTTGTGCTTTGGGAATGTGCCCAACTCTCAGGGAGGATGCACAGCACACTTCTTAACAACAAAGGGTTTCCCATCAGGGCTTTAGAGTACGCACATCCGCTCTTGGCCTTAATGGGCTCGCTTTGCAACCGAAGTTTGTCCAAGTATGGATGATAAGGCAAGGGTAGAGCAGGATGAGTTCAAGGCAGAAAATCATGTGCGACACATACCAACTCATTGAGAAAACTTATTAGACAAGATTGATCAACAATGAATTTACATAAAAACACCACTTTATACACATTCCCCAAGTATAATGAGTGAAGTGTGTGCGACAGCGACCCAAAAGTGTCGTTTTACAACACAAGAATGTTGTGAATATGAAATGCACGTAGAGATGTTTTGATTGATGCATTGATGCTTGAAAACATTCAAAAACACTTATAACATATAGAGAAACATGAAATGACACTTGATGACCGAGGCAACACTTGATACGACAATAAGGTAGGCTCCAAAATTCGAATGTGATCAAAATTTTGGAGGGAGTTGATCATAGTGTCGACACTTGTCGATACATCGACAGAACTCCAACTTCTTTATTTAGGTTTAATTCTCTAAGTGAAAGGTTTCAAAATTTCAGGAAGTATTGATTCATCTTGCAGATTACCTTGGCTTCCCTACTTAACGCAATTAGAGATATAGTCCCCTCTATTCTTTGCTCAACTTGAAACACATCAATATAAAACTAGTCATAACTCAAATGTTTTGATAGAGGAGAAGGATAGTAAGTATACTTAGCTTTTAAGCGCAGTCCCTAGTGTTGCTCTACTTCCAGCGAGCCTGAACAACACCCTAAAAGAGTCACCTTAAGAGAACACGAGCATTGCTTCGCTACCAGTAGTCTTGGAAAGTACCTCGACGAAGTTACTTGCTTCACCTCTTTGCGCATAAAGCCTTTTTCTTCTTTCACCCTTTATTTATTGTATTTACAAAAATGTACTTAGGCATGTATTTATTCACTGGGGCAAAAGAGGGATTCTGATTTATTGAGGGCAAAAGAGGTTGTTCCTTTATTAAGGGATTTGAAAGATAACCGAAGTTTTATACTCGTTTTAATGTTTTTCTCCTTTCCCTTCTCTACTTGGTTGAGTCGAAAGGTCAAAACACCATTCAATACAAGGTTGAATCAAGAATGAAGGTCCTAATAAAGATACAAACTTTGTAGTTTGACCAAAGGCTTTCTATCTCGAACTAATTGTATTTTCTATTCAGATATCATTGACTTTAAAGACATGTAAACCCAAGATAGAGGAGAGGCAACAGATAATCCAATCATTGTTCGCCATCACAATTTCTCTTTTCAAGTTTTTCCACATGTGTTTTGAGCCAATAGGAGCATCTTTCATGCAAAGTCTTATAGAATAAAAATCCAAAAGAAAATACATGAAAAAAAATAAAAAAGAAACCAAAAGAACAAAGCAAATGGAGGTGGGACATAAAAACAATGTGCATAATATACAATAATAAATAAACAAATGCAAAGACTCGATGGAGAGAAAGGTAGAGGGTGTGAATGCAATGAAAAGGAAACTAAATGCAACTAACCCTACTCCTAACCTAACCATCTAGAAGGTCAGGGCTAAATGTAATGATATTTCATGTGAAGCCAATGTAATTTCTCTAGACTTGCAATCACAAAGATACAAGCAATTAAAACCAATATATGATAATGTGCAACAGAAAAGATAAAAACTTTAATATATTGCACAAAATATAGAAGGTATTTCTTAAAGAAAGAAAGATGTGACATATCACCTATATTTACCTAACCTGCAACCTTACCTTTTTTATAAGAACAAAGATCATACAAGCCTCTACAACTCCTTGTTAAAGCACTTGCATCTATATTGTCTTGCTTAGCAAACATCAAGAAAGATTGGAACTTGCTCTTAGCAAATGGGCTAGCTGAGTAAGATCCTTCTAACTGATGATGGATTGGATCACGAAATTCAAAAGCATCCTCTTGAGAAAACTGAAATCCTTGAAAATACAAATTATCAATTAATGGCATGGAATTAGGATGAGAATCCTGCAAGAGAAAATATAGCTGATCATATTCAGAAGGCTTGTCAAGATAGTGAGGACCTAATATAACCATCAGTGGAGGTTGAAGTACCTCAACTCCTTGACAAGTATCTGGAAACTGAGATCATAAACCATAAAGATTAGCTTGATGTAAAACAACCATCGTCAGGTAGACTAGTGGGGAAATGATCAACTGAATGACAATTGTTATAATTAGAACCATGATTAAATGAGATTATTAAGGCATTAGATTCTTGGTTAGAAGACAACAAAGATAGATCAATTTCAACAACTTTACAAATGCTTTGAGTGAGAGAATCATTTTCCTCATATGACTGGTTAACATCACAATTGTTGAAAGAACTAAAAAGGTATGCCAACTAGCAAACACATGAAAACAATCAAGATTTAGTGGATGAAAAAGAGGAACCTGATTCATCAAATAATACAAGCATTCATTAAAACTCAAGAAGATATCTAGTTCCAAAATGAGAATGCTTAGCATTAGAATATTCACAAGAAGATTTAGGCACTGATTACTTTCAAAAGAATGTGACAAGCATGAATCCTACGACCAATGATATTATTTAGAATGATCAACTTCACAGCGTCGCTCATCCATGAAAGGTATACATTCCAAACCCAAATTTGATATCAAGGATTTGAATGAAGATGAATTAACTGAAATGAAATCCTTAATATGATCAGAGATCGAATCTTGAAATTCGAAAGAGTTATGCCCAAAATAAGAAACATCTTTCAATAAAGAATTTACATCTAGTGCAACCATGCAAAGGAAAGAATTTTCCGAGAGAATCCATATCTGAGGTAGTTCAGGGACTTTACCAGAATTGCGAGAACCTCACATAACCATCAACGGAAGTTGAAGTGCCTCGACCCCCTAGTGAGTCCCAGAACTTTCAAGAATTGTAGAACCGCAATTTGAAAATTGAATCAAATCATGCATGGTGTGTGGATAGCTACCATCAGTGATTTAAACAAGATTACTACTATCCAAATGGCAGTTATTTACATTATTGATTTGGTTAGGATTTACATTTTCAACACAGATTACCCAAGTAATATGATTCTTCCAAATCACATCAAAAGATTGATAAATCGTACAAATCTCATGAGAAACCTAGATAGGATAATTTTCCTCATGCAAAATTGGAAATGATAAGGAATGGAAAGGATACTTGATAAGTTGTTTACCTTCTTCTTCATCATGGATGACCTCACTTCGTTGTGACAATTCAATTTTTTGCTTATTGGGTGGGAGATCCGCAAAGCAAGACATATAATTAGTAAGACACAAGGAACAAGGGGTTGAAGAAGAAGCTTGCATGACTGAACCTTCTTTAACCGAATTAGATTCCAAATTAACATATTCTTGAGAAACTGAAAGATTAGCTGATGCACTTGGCAAATCATCATCACATTTATCAATAGAATCGGAATCATCAGAGTGATGGTTGTCCAAGACT
Organism: Pinus tabuliformis; assembly: GCA_031772625.1. Lineage (NCBI taxonomy): Eukaryota > Viridiplantae > Streptophyta > Pinopsida > Pinales > Pinaceae > Pinus > Pinus tabuliformis. Next base: position 1,494,230,232 of record CM062820.1, on the reverse strand, counting down.
TCAAATTGATTAGGAAGATTAAATTCATTTGATTCATTACCGAGATTCCTAGATTCAAAATCAAACAAGGATTGAAGAACATTACTTTGACACGGAGGATTTTGAAAAAGAGAAGAAAGACCAAGAAAATTGTCACCTTCGTGCTCCTCAACCTGTGAAGAATGACTAACTTGCACCTAATAACTGTTTGGATTTGGAAGAGATTAACCAAGTCGATCAAGGCGAAAGGGATCATGAGACTGAGATTATAGAGGATGATAGGAATCCAAATCAGATTCAAGATTGAAGTTATGAGCATTAATATTATCTTGAGAAATCAAGAGGGATATACCTTAACCTTAGGCACCATGAACCATTCGAAGGTTTTCTCGAGTAGATATGAATAATGGAAAGTGGGAGAAGGTCAAGAATATAGATTAGGAATTTAATTTCTATATTTCCCAACTTCAACATTATCACAGGGAAGCACCCACATTGATACTGGGAAAGGAGGAAGACTAGGAACAAAAGGAATAGTACATTCCTTCTCTGAAATTGGAGCTAACCTCATATGTTGCAACTAGAAGCTCCATCACTATAGTTCTAAACATCAATGGTTCCAATGATAATATATGTGTAACAAACATATACGCTCCCCGTAAGACTGCTGAGAGAATCCAAATGTTAAACACGATCATGAAAATCATTGATACTATACCTCTGCCCTACAAAATCATCGTAGGGGATTTTAATATGGTCCTAAATCTTGATGAAAAGAAAGGAGGGATTAGCAAGTTGAACAAAGACTCATAAGTCTTCCAAGTGACCATTGACAAGCTTGGTCTGATTGACATCCCAACTGTAAATGGCACTTTCACTTGGAACAATAGAAGAGGTGGGGTAAGACAGATCGCCTCTAGGCTAGATCGTCTTTGCTCTCATAAGCTATTTATATGACCTCTTGGGAGGTTGAAGCTCGCATCCTCCCCCAAACGGGTTCAAATCATTGGCCTATAGCACTGAGCGCGCACAACATCTCATCTAGACATTTTGGCTTGAGCACCCAAAAACTTCATTGAAAACCTGAAGGATTGGTGGGAAGGCTTAACACCTCAATTAGGTACAAAAATATACCAATTCCAACAAAAGTTAAAGTCCATAAAAAATAAAATCAAATTTTAGAATAAAGAAATATTTGGCAACATATTCAAAGACAGAAAGGAACTAGAACAAAGCATGGAAAATCTCCAACAAAGAATCATCAACAATGGCATCACTGACCAAACGAAACAGGAAGAAATGAGCCTCCATAAGAGGTGGGAAGACAGAGTCTTACAGGAGGAGAAATTTTGGCAACAAAAGTCTCGAATCTGATGGCTCAAGTGTGGTGAACGCAACTCTTCCTTCTTCCATCGCTCCATGATTCAGCACAGGAGACATCTCAGAATCCTTGGTACTATATGATGGGCAGTTCGGAAAGAGCGAAATGCTAGAATATTCAGAGATGAAAAAAAGCTGGAAGAAGGCCTCCTTTGCTGAATTGAATAGGTAATCTGTGAATCGATCACCATCTCCAAATCGTTGAACTTCAGTGGTCCCCCTCGTCTTGCTCATCATAGAATCTTGCAACTCCTCGAGTTGCACCCTCCCCCTTCGAACAACAAGACTCCGACAATGGCAAACCCGGATGCTCCCTGTCACTTGTCTCCTCCCAAAAATGACATCCTCAAAATGAATTATGTTGGAGTTGCTAAAGGTAATCCTAGAGCTGCTGGATTTGGGGGAGCTTTCTTTAACTCAAAAATGGGAGATAATTTGGATATACGCGAGTAACCTGGGCATTGTTACCAATAATGCAGCCAAACTCCAAGCTCTAGAACATGGTCTTGATATCGCCAAAGTCCAAGGCTTCTAGCCTTTCATTGTGGTAGGGGATTAGACCCTAGCTACCCTGGCATGTTGGAAGCTCCAGCAAGGCACAACAGTCACCAAAGTCACGAACAACTGGAGGCTTAGCAAGACCCCTCATCGCATCAACCAACACATCAGAGAGATGTGTGGGCTCCACTTCCAAGTCGTCAGGCAGAAGGCTAACAACCTGGTTAACAAGTTGGCCAATGAAGGTACAACTGGCGGCACAAGAATATGCTCCTTGCCTAGAGGGACCTAGAGGAAGGATCGAGATCGCTTGTCAATCACTCGAACATGATCGGTACAATCTCCACATCCTTGATGATGCATTCCTCCGTGAGTAGCATTCCCAATTTTCCGCATGAGGGAAAAAAAATCCCAAATCGCAACGATCTTTCAAAACCGCCACCTACTTGATCCCTCGACCAGTACCATTTCTCGTTCTCTCATGATTGCTTTGTACCTTGCTCTAGCCGTAATTAATGGCACATTCATAGTTCCCTCTTTCCTATTGAAGAATCAAGGGCAATTAGGTGTAGTGTGATTCTTCTTGACTTAATAACAATTGTGGAGTCTTTTTACTTTTTTTTGTTAGCTTAATCTTCTTCTTATTATTATTAATGCATGTGTATGTACTTCATCAAACTGATACCAAAAACATAAGAACAAGAACACAAGATGTTGGCTCTCTGTTAAGGCCAAAACCTCTATTCTCTTGAGAGGAAAACCCTTTGATAAATTTCTCTTATTGAAGCTTCTTATTGATCAATGCCAAACCCTAGACCCCTGACTAGAATGTCCTCCAAGCACAAGTCAAGTCCTTCCTCCTTTCTGCACTTTGTTCCCCAACGGCACTTCGTTTTCTGGCACTTTGTCCTCCTTCCAATTGTTCTTAGATCTTGTTGCACTTACTCTAGAAGAGATACTTCTTATTTATACTTAGAGATATCCTTCACTTATGTACACACTTTCCTCATTTCAACCAAACAAGATCATTCTTGAGATGTTGTTAAACACAAACATGGTAGCAACATAATATGAAAGATAAAACATGAGAGTACATTTTTTATTAACAAAACATATACATTTATAGTACATGGTTTGACCATTGGGTTCCACATCCCGAGGTCTCTTGGACTTACTTAGTCTATTCCACTTCCACACTAACCCATAGAGGATTAGGTGTCCAACCTTCCCCCCCTTAATCCAAAGGGTTATGTATAAGTCCAAGAAAAGAGTTGTAATACAAAATGTGCAAAAATGCATGACAACACTAGGTTGAATGTGCTCTCTGAAATGTTGGTATAAAGGACAGTGGTTTAAGGATGACCACCAACACTAAAATGCTTAGTGCAATTCCTAGAACTCTTCCAAAACTTGCAAGAAGTTGAAGTCTTTTGCTAGAGGAAGTGCTCCTATTGTTTTGAAGAGGGAAACATTCAACCATGAAAGGGAGGTCTCACCTCTCGCATAAAAAGGAGAACTTCAACCTGAAAAAGGAAATCCCAACTTGTGATGGTTTAAAGATGACCAACAACTCTGGAATGCTTAATGCAATTCCTAGAACTCTTCCAAAACTGGCAAGAAGTTGAAGTCTTTTGCTAGAGGAAGTGTTCCAAATTACCAACTGAATGCATGCTCAGGGGCATCTTTGTCTCTGGCTACAACTCTGAAACTGGAGTGGCAGGAACTCTGAAACTGGAGTGGCAGGTTGTGGCTCAAGCTCGCTTGATGTGGCTTTAAAGCTTGTAGATGACCATCATTCCCCCCTGTCAGATACAAGGTGAGATGAAGGAGAAAACTCAACTGCAAGACTGTTTAATACTCTAGAACAAGTTATGACATGTGACTGGAATATCTTCTTAGTTGTTGATGCCCATTGCCAAGAAGCGATCCATCCAAGATGAATCTTTGTTCTTGCAGTAGGCTTGTTTCTGAAGCATCTGTGTGAAGAATGGGTGGTTTTATGACAGTGCTTACATAGATGAAGATCAAAACAGTGATCTTTCAGATGGCCAACTCGGTCACAGTGTTGGCATTTCACAATCTGTTGTTGTTGTTGTTGTGGAAAAGGAACGGAATCTGGAACCATTGGAGGTAAACTGTCATGAATGAATCCAGCACTCTAAAACTGAATGGGCTTTGAGTAGTCTGGAATGTGAAAAAACACGTCCTTGTCATATCCAAAACCAATTCTATGCTTGTTGTGGACAAGCTCTTCCCAAGGTCTGATGATGGGCTTGGGAAGTGCAGACTGAACTTCTGCATCTGCATGTAACTTTGCTACTTTATTGGACACTGGATTTGAATGAACTTCAACAATATTGACTTGCTACTTATGGGTGGTTGTCTCAATGTTCTGAACAAAAACAAGGTCAAAATGATGTCTATTTCGATGTAGCTCTTCTTGCTGTCGTTGTGATTCAAGCTGCAAAAAATCGATCTTTTCTTGTGCATTATGCAGGCAGGTTTGAATGTCACAGAGGGTGTCTTTGTTGATGTTTACCATCCCATCGTCATTGGACTGTATCAAAGTATTTAATATATCTAATACATCATAAATTAAAGCCATTTTCTGGGCTTTAACAATCAATGTTCCAATCAACCAGCAGCAATCACTGTGATGCTAAAAGAACACTACTTTCATGAACCATACATACTTATGCAGTAGTGAATATAACAAGGAATCAACAACTCTGGAATCAACAAGTCAATACCTCTTTGCTTCAAAACTGTAATGTCATTATCCTCTCAAGAGCGGGTTTGATCCATACAGAGTTCAGATCGGATTCTCAGAAGATGTTGAAATCCTGTCATAAGTTAGTCCATGTAAAACATAGTCGTAATTAGAGAATCTATCATAATATTATGTGGATGAGGGTATAAACAGCCAAGTTGCTTCAAAGATTTTCGCATCCCACTCCTGCATGCATATTTCCATGAGCGACAACCATTTTTCAGCTCAAATAACCTTCAGTGCAATTCTCTGATGAACCCAGTAAAGTGCTCTCTTTCTCTAGATCTTCACTTCCTTTACAAAGCAAAATAAACCACAATGATATTGATAGACTGTTATATGCACATTACAAGCTACTACAGGCACATGAAATCTGGAACATGTACATGAACTCGGCCTCTCATAAACTTATTGCTACAAGCATGTAGAAATGAAGATGCTACAGTGTTGGTGGCTTGATACGTTGGAAGAACCGATAAACTCTTCCGAAAACCATTGGCGCACTTGTAAACGAGATGCTCTACCTTGCTGAGCAATAGCCCTTCCTTGCCAATCTCAGGAATGGCCAAATCAGTCGTGTTTGCAGTGGTTTTAGTCGGCTGCAATTATCTATGTAGGGTGGACCAGGAACCAGTTGAAGAAAACAAAATTATATGCAATCATCCATCCAGCTCTACATGTGGGAAAACCAGGTTGTTCACTGCGTAAAGGTCAATGCTGAGAATGCAAAGGTCAGAGGTCGCGGTTGTACCAATCATTCACTAAAACACCAGAACACTCAATCCCGAATCGCGCCTTGATAGCTGCAACTAGGCTTCATAAATACTATCAAAGATAACAGAGCTTTGCTCCTTCCTTGACAAATTTGTGTATCAACGATGGAATTTAACGCAGATTCCAGCGTCGGAGAACTACGGGTGGCATTTTCATCCGACCGCACAAGAAACCACGAGTGGAGAATTTCTCAACTCAAGCAAATCTTACAGCTTATGGAAGAAAACCAGAATCCGATCGATGAAGCTCTCCGTCAAGATATATGAATCGAATGTTGAACAAAGCTTAGCTTGTCTCTAGGTATTCTTGGATAATATTCAAGCTTACGGTTTCTATGCACAACAACACAAGAGAACCCAGCCACCTTTTGCTAACAATTCAACGCAAATGACTCACCAACTAGATTCTCAGCATTCAACGCATATGACATACCAAGCACGTTCAACACAATGTGAGGAGACACAATTCAATGCAAATAGGCAACAACACACATACCAGTATCAATGCTTAGTGTTCACCATCATATATATAAGTAGTCATTACAACATGAAACACTCACGGAATTCAATGTAATTTGATGTTTAACGAGTTTCCAGCGTAGTTAATATAAGAAACAACTTATAATTTTAACCATTGTAAATACATATCCCTTCAAAAAATTCAACACACAGGACTGGAGCATACCACTACACACACAGATTTCAAATAGACGGATTCCAATAGGTGCAATGAGGGACTTGATTATTTGGAACTTACATCACCAAAATTCCAAGATAAGCACTAAAGCTCTCCGTCAAGTGATTTCATCTGCTATAGGTGGAGAGGAAACTATGGAAGCAGTACAAAGAGTCCTTCGATAGGCTCTGAATCAGTGATGCTTATACCCCTCAGTTTACGTACCAACAATACAGCAGAGTTGGTGTGGAGAAGGCTACTAAATACGCAAACCCTTATAGCTGAATTCTTTCGATATGGATCACATGGAAATTTGAATTCATGGAATTCAAAACTCTAACAGAGAGAAATAAGTGATGTCAGGAGACAGGTCGCAGCACCGTCGAGACATGACCTCTAATACCTCGACTACTGAATGAGGTCGTCAAGGGATCGAGTGAAATCCCACGGGATTGCACGCGGTGTTTTTCCAGATATGCGAAGAGACTGAAAGTAATAATAAACCAGGTGGACAAAATTTCATCAGAGACACTGCCTTTGCCCATCCAAACAGCGTTGAAAGGTATAGCGGCCGATTTGCGCAAAGTTGAGGCCAAAATAGGCATCTATAACAACAAATGCAAGATTTATTTACTCATACACTGTAGAAACCGCACAGAACCTTGGGAAGATAATACCATCCCTCGTAAAAGCTAGAAACGAGAGGTTCTAAGTTCGAAATTGATGTCTGACAATGTAAAACACTTGCACAGAAAAAATTGAATGAATTATAATTCAATAAATCAATCCCTCTCGATTATATGGGACGAGTGAAACCACTGTGGTGGAGTCGTCCGAGCGACTACGATGGAGGAATAGAAACCACTGTTCATTTCATGTAGGCGAGTGAGCTGTAAGCACAATAAGCTTGTCAAATTATGAGCTGAAAAAGATGTGGATGGCTCAAGAGAAGGACAGGTCCTCGTTTGAGAAGATTGAGTCGATACCAAGAGAGGAAAATGAAATTGGCAAACAAGCATGGCAACTCTTCATCAATTGTCTTCACAGCTCTCTGGAACAAAGCCAGAGACTTGGCGTTACATATGGGATGCATTACTATGCTCAGCAGAATGGCAGCAAGAATGGCGCTGACCAACGTTCAGATTCAATAGGCCGCTCAGTCTCTTCTACACATCCATCTCCCAACGTTCAGATGTAAAAAGTGCAAGCTTGAGCCCAAGAATAAACATCCTCTTAAAATAACTAAGTAATCAGACCATATCAGCGCGTTATTCAAGGAGGCTCAAACAAGCCTGGCAGGAAATGACATGTCAGAGAATTTGGTGTTATCTCAGGTCCTAGAAGATCACATAATGGTAGATGCGAGACATGCGCAAAGAGTTGAGTAATTTTTAGCCTTTTTTAAGGAAAACACCAGGCCAACAAAAGATTGAAACACTAACACTAAAGAAAGAGTGTTTCTTGGAAGCTAGAAAGAACATTAACCTCTACGCCTTAGTCGCTGCCCAAATGCAAAAAGTAACCCAGATTCTACAACTGTTACAATAAAAAATACCCTTCCAAACTGTCCATCTCAAAATCAGAAAACAGGTATCCACCATCCAATCCTACATTTTCAAATGAATACAAATAGCTAGAGACACAGGGATGGGTAGGTTTACACTGGCCACACAAAAACAGGTGGCTCACAAAAGATTGAGCAAATTATGAACATACTTGCTATGATACCATGTTAAACACAAACATGGCAGCAACATAATTTGAAAGATTAAACATGAGAGTACATTTTTTTATTAACAAAACATATACATTTATAGTACATGGTTTGACCATAGGGTTCCACATCCCAAGGTCTCTTGGACTTCCTTAGTCTATTCCACTTCCACATTAACCCATAGAGGATTAGGTGTCCAACAGATGTAGATGTAGACTAAAATGATTGTACAGCAACCCTAGATTCTCGCACGTGTGGCCGATAACCTTGCAGATTAGGGTCCTTTCACCTTCGCTTGAAAGAGCCTTACCTTCGCTTGAGTAGGAGGCCTTATAGGCCTAACTTTCTAGACCAACCAATGATGAACATGTGACTGTGATCTTACTGCTGAATAACCACAAACTGTCCTTCATTTTCTCACATGTGGTTGTATTTACCCTAGAAATACAACCTCCAACCTTCGCTTATACTTTCCCTTACTTCATTGCACTAGAGGCTCCTCTTATTCACTTTCTCTTCACCCTTTATTCATCTTCCTTGCTCATTGATTTCAAAGGAATGAGTGGATAGCCTCTATATATAGAGGCTTGTCCCTCCTTTAGGCCAACTTGCAGGTCAACTAGAAGATTGCAAGCTGACTTGTCTTCTTTACTTTAGATGGGTTCTTTGGTGATGTCGTTGCATGGAGGAGAGTTGTTGACTTTGCTTGGAAGTATTCTCGACTCTAATACATAAACATACATGGTGTAACATGCCCTTAACGCCTTCAACATTTTCTTTTGACTCTTTGACTCACCTATAGCACTTTAACATGTGCTAGACCTATTTCAATAAGCAAGAAACTCATTGACATATATTATAAAAATGATATTTCTTTTCTTGAATAAATACAAATATGAAAAGTACATTTATGAAGACCGGACCTAGTAACATTTCCTTCAACATTTCCCTCCTACCTTGGTCGCTCACTCCTATGAATACCCTGCCCACTCACATCTCCTCACTACTCTCTTTTCCACTACTCCCTTTTCCCTCTAGCCCTCGTTTTCATCACCATTGTTCTAGATTTTCCTCATAATTCCCCTCCCATCATTGGCATGCTTCTTCATCAAGGCTCGGCCCCTGCCCCCCGTTGCGGTCGAGGTCACAACAATGAAAGGTGGGACAATCCCAGTATGCAGCCCCGCACTAGATTTGAGGCTTCGGCAAGAAGAGCCACCCTCAATTATGTGGTCTCTATAGCCCCTGAAACCCAAGAGAGCATACACAATCAAGACACTCAATTCATGTGGATAACCCAACCTAGCGCTCACAAGGGACTAGGGAAAACTTATATAGCCATACCATCGAGCTCTTTCAACATCTCAAAACCATGCTCGGCCTCGCACTTCAAGAACAATCTGAAAATTCCAAAGCACTAGAGGTCAAATTAGATTATGTTGAGTGATAAATTAACAATCTATGAGGAATCAGCCCATCACAGGCACTTTGTCACCAAGGATTCGCCACACTATGCCTTACTTAAGCATCGCATCACCACCATACAAGCCAACGACAAAGGCTCTTTGAGCATTAAAAAATAGAAAGTCAATGCTTCCACCAGCCACCAAGTCACTTAGGACGCCCCAACTGGTTGTTCTCCAGAGAAGCCTATCAATTTGAAAGATAATCCTTCAGACGACCAAGCTTAATGACTCCATGCTTGTTTCTAGCACTCTACATGTTTATGATACTCTCTATGTTTTGGATTCTTAGTGTCTCCCACTACTTTCAGTAATCACCCTCTCAAGCCATCGGGCACATTTTTGTAAATTTTGTAAGAATGGCAAGAAGAATTTATATCTCACCTTTCAACCCAAAGGAAGGGGCACTTGTTGTAACTATTGTAAATGCAAAAATAATTTTTATATATGGTGTAAGAACCATAAACTCGAGACACCCACCCCAATCTCGAGACACCCCAGTCTGTCTGTAATTACCATATTTTAATATAATAGAATCTCTTATTTTAAAATATATATATTAATTTTATTTTTTATATAATTTTAATTATGAAAAAATTATTTTATTTTTATTTATATAATTTGATTAATCAAAATGTTTTACATAAACCTAACCAAACAAGAGAATACACCACATAACATCTTAGACACAACTTGTGTGTCTTCCACAAAGGATGAGAACGCATCTACGAAAATTAATACCATATGCATTGGTGTATATATATATACAATCCAACTTAGCATCAAACAAAAAATTATATATATATATATATATTCTACAATAAAGTTAATAGTGTTTCTTGATGTGAGAAACGTTGAAAGGGGAAGCAATATGCACTTCATTGCAGTCATAATAAGACTGCTGCAGAACATGTGAAATATAAATGATGTTCACGTTCTCCATCTCAAGAGCATATGGGTTCACTATGGTCTATGAAAACCTTAATTTTCACCTCAAGAGCATATGGGTTTCATATGGCCTATAAAATCCTTAGTTTCTCACCATATCTCTATATCCATCCTCGCATGCATCAAGATGTATGCGTACAACACCATAAAACACATAAAATATAATAAAGCTTCCTGCCCAACAAAATAGAGGATAACGAGGAGACTACACTTGATGGAGAATATGGCAAGCACTGCTGTATTAGGAAAGAGCTATGCAAATTCGCCTCCCTGCTGTCGGACATGAACCTTTGCAATGCTTTCCCATGTTTTTTAGAAAGAAAAAACTTCATGATTTATATTAAGAGAATATAAAAGTCTAGATACATAAGAGGTCAAAATGCCATTAGGCGTAGATAAGAGGTCAAAATGCCATTAGGCGTAGATAAGAGGTCAAAATGCCATTAGGCGTAGATATTCAGAAATCAGATACTGTCATAAGATCATAGGATCAGAACTGCATGGATGACTAAGCAATGCTTTCCCATGTTACATGCATACATGCCACGCCGGGCATAGGGGTTTCATGTAAAATTGGGCATAGAGCTTCATGGACCATCTATGAAACGAACGGAATCGTTGCAACTGAGAAAGTGAACATCAATCATATTTCATGTGCCTCGAAATAATCATAAATTAAAATGTTGCAATGTGTATAGTGTATTTGCCAGCTGAGAGCTGGGGTTTCATAATCCCTCAAATCTATTCCTCCATGAGTGATTATGTTATTAAAAATAAAAATTACTATAATCACTGAAGTCTGGAGCTATTAAGCTTGTTTCCTTCAAATCTGTGTAGTACACCAAGTCAAAACCTGTACTCCCTTATTCAAAACCATGCAGTACACCAAAGCAAAACCTGACCCGATACGGGATCATGTATTTAACTTCAAAATAAGACTGCATAGAGTGGAAAAGAAACAAAGTGCAAACAGTTAAGGGAAAAATAGACGTCCCAATAAATGTTTACAAAATCCAGGTTTAATAAAAATCATTAAATTAAATCAGGCAAAGTGCACAGGGTGGAAAAAGAAAGAGTTAGGGTTTGAAACAGTTTTTATACCAGTGAAGCTCAATAGATCTGAGATAATATGAGATAATATGGATCTATGCTATTTCATCTATTTCGGCAAAGTGCACAGGGTGGAAAAAGAAAGAGTTAGGGTTTGAAACAGTTTTTATACCAGAGCAGCTCAATAGATCTGAGATAATATGGATCTATGCTATTTCATCCGTACATCAATATAATTCTTCACCCTGCATGTCAGCAAATAAAACAAAATTCAAAATAGATGAAAAAAGGAAGTTTGGATTTTGAAATAGCTTTGATGCCGGAGCGACACGCAGCTCAATAAATCTCCAATAGTATGGATCTATGCTATTTCATCTAGAAGACAGTTTAATTCTTTACCCTGCGTATAATTGGAATCAAGAAAACAGATCAGAACAAGGCTAAAGAAGAGAAAACAAAAAACCAGATCCGCATATTTTTCAATAGATCTGAGAGACAACATGATTCCATGCTATTTCATCTAAACACCAATTTAATTATTTACCTTGCGTGCGAGCAGGATCAAGGAGCGGGATCAAAGAAAATAGATCAAAATAAAGCATAACTCAAAAATATATAGAAAAACCAAATCAACATATTGTCCAATAGATCAGAGACAATATGGGTCCATGTTATTTCATCTAAACACCGATTTAACACCAATTTAATTCTTGACCTGGCTTATTTCATCTAAACACCAACAACAACAACAAAAACCAACATAAAGAAGAACAACAACAACAACAAAAACCAAATCGAAACATTTTTTTATACATCTAGGCTCTCAGTACTCAATAAATCTGATACAATATGGATCTATGTTTGCATATCTAGACGCTATATTGACTCAAGCGTGTTGTCAGGTAGAGAAAATACCCAGTTAGACAGAGACGGTTGCAATAGCTGCTATGAGGCAAGATTCCTAATTCCGTGCAACCAAAGGCGAGGTATTATTGTTGTCTGGGCCCCGGGGGCTATGAACAGCATAAGTGATCATTAACCACCGAGGCCCTGACGACAATCACACATTCGCTTCCTCATCTGACTCCAGATCAACCGGCGGCACCCGCCAATATATATACGAAGACCAGATCAAAAACCCAGTAGGGTTTAAGGAGGATAAACTCTCTCACACCATTTTGAATCTGAACATGGGGCAGAGAAAATACCCACATGGACAGGAGCCATTCAGCCAAACGAATGCGAACGTATTCTTCTACTCTAGGTCACTATGGTTTATTGATACCCGATAAACAAACCATAATGGCCGCGAACACCTTCCCTTCCTCTGCATCCGCCTCATCCAACGAAATCCTCTAAATGTGAAATTGCAAACCCTACTTAGGGTTTGGAATCGCAAATATCTCCATTAACGAAATTAGGGTTTCGGTGGAATGCTCTCCTCTTATAAGCTGATGTTAATATATAGTATGTCCATTGATTTTGTGGTGATAAATATTTAGAAAAATAGCAATAAGGATATATATGTGTCTTCATGTAGATATGGTTTAAGAATAGGTTATTTCATTTTTATTTTTTTATTAGAAGATAGAGTATAATATGACGAATGGTTATACTAAAGGTCATAAAAATAAGTATTTATTTATTTCACTGAATTTGTTGATTTCATTTTTTGGAGCATAATAAGACGAATGGTTATACTAAATGCCATCAAAAATAAGCATTTATTTATTTTTACTCAAGTTGTTGGTCATCAAATACTAGAAACAAACCAAAAAAAATTGATATTAACAAATCAAAGTTATATTGATGGCTTAAAAGGTCTAAAATTGTGCAAAAAACAAAATGTATGTAAATCACTCGCCTCATTACACATTAGCATTATTAGGATCTTGAGCGGTGTTACCCTTCTCACTGGGGTTGATCAAGGGATCAATTTTAAGCTCAAAAATGAAAGTGCCCATAACTTCTTGAAACCAGCGCTAAATTGAAGAGTTCGCCAATTTGAATCCAACGCAATTTGAATCGCTCAAAATCAACATCGTATGCTCCTGATATCGTGTTCTGATCGTTTTCCCAAACATGGAAAAAAAATGCAGGTATGCTATTGTGCAAGTTGACTGTACAATGTGGGCCAATGGAACAATGCCACTTGTCCTCTCCAGATTGGTCAAATTCTATTGAGTTCTGATTGGTTGTGGTTGTGGTTTCGTGGTCCAATGGATCGCTGCCAATGGCCTCCTGAGGATGCATTAAAATTTGTTATGGGTCGAATTGCCCTCACTGAGGATCGAACACAAGACAAGTCGAGCAGCAGTGTTGCACCTTACCGCTAGGACACAAGTGGTTCTTATTAATCTATGGTGGCGCACTTATATTTACAGGGCATATGTTTTCTTGTTAGGGGACAGGGTCGGGGCTAAGCCCTAGCCCCCGGTCACCCCACACCCACATGACCGGCGGGGGAGTCAAGGGCTCGGGCTTAGCCCCAACCCACGGTTCTAGCACTGCAACAACCAACCAACGGACCACATGCATATACCCAGAGCGTGCAACAGTTGAAGGGACTAAGACAAGGGACTAGCCCATGGTCATGAGCACGCCCGTAGGACCATACACTGACGTCGCAGAGCGCTAGCAGGCGGGTGCGCAATTTTGGGGACCAGCCCCAGGTTCTACAGAATCCATACGACCTCCAGCCTGTGTTAAGGGGCTAATGGTTTAGCTCGGCCCCATATCGTGGCGTGTGCACGAGACCATAGCAAAGCGTCAGGTGAAAGGTGCCAAGGAAGGGGGCTAGCCCCAGGGTCGCATGAACGCCACAGGACCACATGCCAGTGCAGAAGGGGGCTCTGACGAGTAGGGTGGGCCGTTGGCCCGGCGCTTAGACACTTAGTGCCAACAATGACCATGCCCTGAGTTTTAAGGGGCTTAACCAGCGGGGGTGAGCGTTAAGGCCCAGCCCTCGGCCCCATGTGGCCCATGTGGCCTTGATTTTCAAATTAAGGGGTCCGGGGCTAAATTAACTATACAACAAAATGCACTGGCGAGTAGCGAAATTGTCGCTCCGTTAGTAATTTTCGGGGCGAATTTGTAGAATCAATAGACAGAGGGCGAATTTATAGGATGGTTAGTAGTGAAATTCATGAGAGAGTTTGGTAGCTCATATCTTTTTGAGTTTTTATCCAAATTGAACTCTGAAATAAGTTGCTTAGAGGGTTTTTGGATGTTCTGAATCCATTGGTAACCTCTAATTTCTGATTTGAGCACATCTATAGAGATTTGTTGCATGTTTGAGACTAAAGATGTATGGATTAGTGAGTTTTGAAGCAATTTTGGAAGGTATTTGGGCATGGAGAAGACCTTGTTGAGGTATTCTCACTTCTAGAAGGCTATGGCAGTGGTTGTAACCAGCAAGGTTCAACTCAGGTTCAACTTCTCTTAACATGAAGTTTTGATTATGTGCTTCAATGTGGAATTGAAGGGTTCACATGATGTTTTAGCTCATTTTAGTTGATGTATGTCATTTTTGTAGGAAATGTTTTTAAGTTGCTGCTTTTGTGAGAGTTCTTTGTAAGAGAACATTACCTTGTAGGGGTAATAGCAACATATTTACTGCAAAAAATGTTATGTACTTCATTTTGATATTGAATATATGAGTGGTCTAGTCATGTTGATAAGCTCGAAAATGTAGTCGAAGAGGGGTGAACTCCGTCAACAAAACTTTCTCTTGTTATTCTTTATGCCTGCATGGATTATGTGTTGTTATGTTCATTATGTTAATTTACATATGAAGACTAATTCATGATTTGAAGAGATATTGGAAACGTGTTTGTTCTAAGTCCCAGTTTTACCTTGCAAAGCGTCGACATGGTCCTAATTTTTGTTTTATTTGATTTTGGAAAAGAGAAAGAAATCACTTAATCCAATTTCATATCAATTTGGTATCAAAGCACCAATTGACCAACTTGCAAGAATGGATAGAAAAAAGAGCATTCAAGAATTAGAGGAGCGGAATTTGGCTCTCCGGATGGAGAACATAGAGTTGAGAAGGAGGTCAAAGATAGCAGGAAAGGAGAAGGGACACATGCGCTTTGTTTTGCAGCAAGTGCTTGATGAGAAAGTTGCAGAAAGATCTACTCTTGTACCAACAAGAGAAACCTCCAGCATGAGGCCAGTATGTGGTCATGGTTCAAATAGTGGTTTTGGACCATATGTGGAAGATGTTGCATGTGCATTTTGCAAACATCTTCAAGAAGCACACCATATGCCAGTGGATAAGAGTGGGTGGCTAGAGTCATCTACAAGTTGGCCATCATCGTCATCATCAAAAGCTGAAAGGATGAATGACAAGTTTAAGGAGGTAATTAGCATCTCAAGTTCCACTCCTTCCGTTTATATGCATAACAACTATTTTGTAGTGTTCGAGCAACATACCAAAGGCATAGGTATGAAGTTGTTTCCAAGATGAGATATGAAGGTGGGGGCATCGGCATAAATGGCTAAGGAATTACCAATTCAATTATGGTTGAGGAGAGACCAAAATATATGGGATTGGGATATGGTCAAAGGGAGTTTGGGGAATGCTCCAAACAACTTGAGGTACATCAAACATCTGAGCATGAGATGTCACCACCTTGTGACAACTGTCAAAGTTGCAACTCTAGAGACAGGTATAACTCTCAAGAGTGTTTTCCAATGCATGGAAATTTTGAATACTTATGGAATAAGTACCCTTGTACATTTTGTGATGCTATTGACCATTGTGTGGTTGTATGTGAGCAACATATGATAATGGTTAAAAGAATGAACCAAATTTTGGGCATCAAACATAATGACTTTCTTTCGCATGAAAGAAATTCTATGTCAACAAACAAGAAGAAGTGTTTTTTTGCTCATTGCAAGGTGCATGGACATGACACTAAATGATGTTGGAAGTTGCATTCGGAGCTTCGTTCAAAGAAAGGCAAAGAGATTATGCTACATAATGCAAGGGAAACAAGAGGTGGCAAAGAGAAATCATGACTTCCAAGACAAAATGGTGCAAAAAGAGAACTCGTGAGCCTAGGAGAGGAAAAGTTTGGGTAGACTTATTATAAAGTTGTTTTGTAAAATTTTGTAAATACTTGTTGTCATTACATGTTTAGGTACTTTTGTAAAGTGAACATTCATTGTCACTATGTTCAACAAGTAGATGTTTTTCATTGATGTATGTATTGACTTGTTATAGTCCACATGTTAAGGACTTTTGTGAATGTACAAGATTGTCGTTCAAAGTTATCTACAAGTTGTCATATGTTCACATTCGATTTGAAACTTGTGTGAATTGAATCTTTGTTTTTAAGATTGTATAAGATGACTATGTATTGTAGGCAAGGTCAATCATATCATGGAAAATTTTGCAGCAGTGTACTTTTTATGTACAAGCTCAACTTGAAGACATTAAAGCAAGTTTATTTTTCTTCTGAATTCCTAGATGGGGTCAAGTTTGTCTTCAATAGTTTAAACTTCAAGATGAAGTGTTTTTGAAGTTGTGTAAAGATGAGAGTAGAGAGAATGTTCAGATTCCACTCATCAATATTTTGTTCCTGCAACAATGATAAGAATGATGACTCAATTCTTAATAGGACAGCAGGTCTTCATGAGGATGATAAGTGAAGTGCCTTGATTGGGGCTTGAAGGGCACCAATTGAAAATTTTGCGTTTTGGATTGAGTTTTTGGGTATTTTTGAGTTTCAGCCTCTTCATATTGACTAGGGAAGTAAACTTTTGGAATCCAAAAATTCCTAGTGGGGTAGTGGGGAGGTGTGATCAGGTGATCAATTTTAAGCTCAAAAATGAAAGTACCCAGAAATTCTTGAAACCGGCTACAAATCTAAGAGCTCACCAATTTGAATCCAACGCAACTTGAATCACTCAAAACTGATAACGTATGCTCTTAATATCGCGATCTGACCATTTTCCCAAACAGGGAAAAAATTTACAGGTACGCTCACTGTGTAGTGCGTACGTTGACTGGGCAATGTAACTAGGTAGGTTAATTGTACAATGTGGGCCAATGGCAGGGTACCACTTGTCCTCTTTAGATTAGTCGAATTTTGCATAGTTCTGATTCGTTGTGGTTGTGTTTTCTTGGTCCAATGGATGGGAGCCACGTGGGCCAATGGACGACTGCCACGTGGCCTTCTGAGGATGCATTAAAATTTGTTATGGGCCGAACTACCCTCGCCGAGGATTGAACATAAGACCGGTCGAGTAGTAGTGTTGCGCCTTACCGTTAGGAAGCAGGTGGTTCTTATTAATCTATGGTAGCACACTTATATTTAAAGAACATATGTTTTGTTGTTAGCATATGGGGTCGGGGCTAAGCCCTAGCCCCTGTTCACCCCACGCCCACAGGACCGCAGGCGGGGGAGCCAAGGGCGTGGGCTTAGCCTCGACCCACGGTTCCAGCACTGCAACAACCAAGGGACCATCCCACAATCACGAGCACGCCCATAGGACCATATGCCGACGGCGCGGAGAGTTTGTTTGATCCAAAAGGACATTTTGAGGCACTATTGGGATTGTCAACAATGATTTTGTCCCTCATATGTTGCTCCTATGATGAATGTCATCTATTATGGTTTTAGGTACTTCAACATAACCAAATTCTATGTGGTTGATGCTATCGAGAGACCCCTTCAAGTATCAAACATAAAAATTTGTAAAAATTTATTAAAAATAAGCTTACAAAAAGAGAGTTGTCATGAATTTGAGACAAATCAAGTAGCAGAGAATGAAATAGTTACGTGTTTACAATCAATAGTGCATTGAACTTTCACAATGTTGGAAGATTCGTATGGATGTCAGAAAGAGGCTAGAGTGTCATTATCTATAATTAAAAAATAGAAGACTTGCCAGTCAAGAATATATTGTCATGAGATTTTCACAATCTTTTCGTAGGGTAAAGAAGTGAACCAAGCTCGACCATGTAATTAATAAGGGAAAGAAGTCAAGCCATCTTTGTGCATTCTTCAGTAATGGTTTGTCTATGACCCAGTGACCCTTTACCTTGAAGCAAATATATCTCCTGCAATGGCCTCACAGACCCCATTCCAAAAGAATTCTTGGAATCCCATCTATTTGTGAAAATTTGCAATTCTAATTGTAACAACTGGAAATTTATTCTTCTAACTGTAAATTTAATTATTTAATTTATTTGCTATGGAAATACCGAATAAATCACATTGCAATATTTCACCATAAAAAACGTTATGGGAAATAAAATGTTGGAAACTAAGAAATGTTAGCACACACACAAAAACTTTGACACCAGTATTTTTGGACAATTGTCCCTAGAAAAACCCAATGTGGGAAAATCGGTGCAACAATGGGGGTATTATTATTATGCAGCAACAAAAAATCCGAGTACAATAAAATGGCACCAAATTAGTGTTTCTATCAAAGATAAATACTAGCAAAAGCAACCGAGGTAAATTACCCTCCTCTCCAAGCAATCCCACAACAAATTGATTCTCAAAATTGGTTTTGTAACACTTTTGCACAATCTTTTGCACTTCCATTACACGGGCATAACTTGTGCTACCTAGAAATTGCCTCTCATGATAACGTCTAGCCTAATGTTGCCTCTAGAAGTGACTCTTCTGATCTCCTGGAAATTTTTCCGGCCACTGGAAGCTAAATCATCCTCTCCACTAGCTGAATCGAATTACCCCTCTTAAGGCATTATGCAGGCCTTGCGTAGCCTCCTAGAGAATAAACTCGACCTCCTCTCCTGACTCTTCCAGAACTGGAAACTCCTCCAAAAATCTACTACTCTGCCCCTTTGCTACCTGCTACTTGATCACTACCTCGGTCTTACCATTGAAATAACCACTGCTGGAAAATCGAACTACCTTAATCACCGAGTATTTGCGGTAGTGTATTCTCCATCTACCCATTGACCTCTTCTTATAATCTCCAGTTGAGGCTTCAACGACGAATATTAAAACTTAATCGATGATTGAGATCATCTCCAAGTCGATATGTGTGATTTTCTAGAGAACTCTCACCTTTCTTAATTAATTACTATTAATTAACCAGTGCTCCTAAGTTAGACTTAGGAAAAATTTAAATGATGGTCAATCAATTTAATTGAGATATCTCTAGGTGGAATTTCCATAAACAATTTATAGGTTTTGGAGATCTCTTGGGTTTTAGCCTCTCCACAAAGTCTAATACTAGAACACCATCTGATGATACAAAAACTAACACTCCCTCTTAGTGAAGAAGGTGTTTTTTAGCATTGCACTACTACAACACCATGTCTCTACATCATCCTCCATACACTATGTTGATGTCTGACAACTGTAGTTGCCTACCACTATCCACCAACCATTGCACTAACATTGGTTCATCTGCTATCAACTGTAGTTGAACCATGTTGCACCTGTGTTGTTACTAACACTGCTCTTTACAACTTGTACTACTACCAACTCTGCATCTGCACTACAACCCAACTAACACTCCCTCTCCCTATTGTTGTTGCTACTACAACCACTGCAATTGAGAAGCATCCAAAACACTGAATCAACTGCCTTTGTGCTGCAACTATCTCATAGGTCTTTGACTACTACTAGACTATGCATTATCCACTGGGAAATATGTGATGTTGACTCTGCATTATACCCTCAACACTGTTACCAATATTGTTTTGCGCTTCTCAGCATCTGACTGCAACTAATTTGCAATTGTCACTCTGGAACTAACTACACCAACTGACACTGATCCTCCTAATACTGAATATTGTGGGCCCCTATAGAAAGGGTAATTATCCAAGTGAAGAGTAAACTACAATTGTTGCTCCTTCATGGACCCTGCCCAACTTTGCGCAACTCTGGAATATAGAACTCGATGTCTCCCCACCTCTCTCTAGGAGGTATAGCTGCATACAAAGCTAATTGGTCGTCCAATTTGGAAGACAACTTATCTATCTCTATAAATTTTACCACTTGATTTTGTTTTTCCTTCTTGTCCGTCTCCTCTAAGGACACTGAATATTGTAGTGACCAAACTCACCACACCTGAAGCAATTGATCTTGGACAAATCCTTATTTTTCTTCTTCTCTCCCTGCAAGCCTTATCCCTGACTGGGACCTTTTGCTTTCCCTTTCGATGCAAGGGCCACATTTTCTTGCTCCTTCACACCATGCAATCCTATGTTGCTACTATCGCTGATGGAGCTCTTTACTAGAGCTCGCCTCATCTCCTCTTATGTGAGATTTTCCCACATCCAATCCCACCCAAGCAACTAATATCGTCCTAGTATGCCTTGGACGAAGTTCTCCCATTCCTCGGTGACACTGTTAAGGACTAAATGCACAAGCTTTATATCGAGAGGAAATTCTCCTATGGTTGCAAGATAATCCTGCATATCCTGAATTCTAATAATAAAGGGATTGATGTCTTCACCTTTCTGCATACATGCATTCCTCAGCTTTTCCTTCAAGAACGTTTTCCGCTATTTAGAAGGATTTTGATATAATGAGGCAATAGCATCCCACATTTCTTTAGTTGTATTCTTGGCCGCAACGTGTGAGACTATATGGTCTTGAACTCCATTGAGAATCAATCGCTTTTCCCTGGCCATCTCCTTATTGTAATTAGCTAGTTGGTCTGCGTATGTCGGCATGGCTACAACTCATTCTGCATATATCTTTAAACCATATTAATCTAGCAAGAATGTCATTCTGGCCTTCCAAATACAATAGTTCGAGGTACCCTCTATTTTTTCTTGATCACAGAGTCATGTTGAAGCCATTATTGCAAAAACTCACCTAGGAAGGAAATTTCCCTCCACCTGCTCGGCTGTTAGCACTGTTGCTTGCACTCTTTACTGGAGAAAAAATATGCATGTTGCTACTACCTACTACAAATAGAAATTTTGGGTTTTTGAACTAGAAACCCTCTGAGAGAAATCTCCCTCTGTGTGTGCAATTTCTATTCCACCCAGCGTTGATTCTGCTACTGCAAGTTGCTACAAAACCCTATTGCGCCCAGACAAGAAATCTGCTCTGCAAAAGCACTGTGTTGCTCACCTTTCCCTGCTAGAATTAGTTTCCCAGACAAATCGACCCTTCTTCCCACCTGCAACTGGAAATTGAACCCTTTTCCAGTGCCTAGCCCCTGGAAAATTTGTGTTGTTGCTACCTCTGAGAGACAAAATTTTCCTTCTTCGATTGAGCCTCCTATCTGTCCACTGTGCTCTGATACCATGTGAAAATTTACAAGTCTAATTGCAGCAACTAGAAATTTATTCTTCTAACTGTAAATTTAATTATGTATTTTATTTGCTACGACAAATACTGAATAAATCACACTGCAAATTTTCACCATAACAAAAAAACAAAAAAAACATTATGGAAAATAAAATGTTGGAAACTGAAAAATGCTAGCGCACACAAAAAAATTGACACTGTTATTTTTGGGCAATTGTCCCTGGAAAAACCTAATGTAGGAAAATCATTGCTACAGTGAAGGTTTTATTATTATGTAGCAGCAAAAATTAAAAGTAGAATAAAATAATTCCAAACTGGCGTTTCTATTAGAGAGAAATAATTGCCAAATCAACTAAGGGAAATTACCCTCCTCTCCAATAAATTCCACAACAAACTAAGTCTCAATACTGGCTCTGGAACACTTATGCATAGGCTTCCACACAGGCCCAACTCGTGCTACCTGATGTTGCCCCTTGAAGTGATTCTCCTAGCCTCCTTGAAAATTTCCCAGCCACTGGAAGCTGAATCGACCTCTCTGTTGGCTAAATCAAACTTCCCCTCTTGAGGCACTACGCAACCATCGCGCAGCCTCCTAGAGAATAAACTCAAGCTCCTCTCCTAAATCTCCCGGAACTGGAAAATCCTCTGGAAATCTACTACTCTACCACTCTACCACTTTTTACTCAATCATTGGCTCGATCTTACTGCGAAATTACTTGCTACTGGAAAAATCGAATTACCTTGATCACGAAGTATCTGCACTGGTGTATTCTCCATCTACTTATGGACCTCTTCTTATAATCTCCAGTTGAGACTTCAATGGCCAAGATTAAAACTTAATCGATAGTTGAGATCATCTCCAAGTCGATCCGTGTGAGTTTCTAGAGAATTCTCACCTTTCTCAATTAATTATTATTAATTAACAAGTTTTCCTAAGTTAGACTTAGGAAAAATTCAAATGATGGTCAATTAATTTAATTGAGTTATCTCTAAGTGGAATTTCCGAAAACGATTTCTGGGTTTTGGATATCTCTCGTGTTTTAACCTCTCCACAAAGTTTAAGACTAGAACACCATCTGATGCTACAAAAACTAACACTATTCACTTTTGTTAATTAGTCTGATAGTAACTTATCCAACATTGTTCCTGCAAACCTCTTGAGCTCCCAAGCGCAACTCCAAACCTTAGATCTCTCATTCAACATTTTTTCTGAGCCAATGTCTTTTTTTATCTGAATCTCTCTACTTGCCATAATTTGATATCCATAGACCTATCCTTGAACCATCTAATACGAGAGATCCCACCCTTGTTCTCCAAATGCATTGCATTGCAGAGCTTGAATTTCTCGTCGAATGAATTCAATGGTATTATCCCTAGATATCTCGATGAACTTAAAAATCTTCAAAGGCTAGACTTTTTGCACAATCACCTCAGGGGTTTGATTTCCCCAAGCTTAGAAATTGCTTTCAATCACTAGAACAACTTCTACTTTCCTCCAATAATTTCTCTAGTCCCTTATTCTCATTGTTCTCCACATGTTCTTCCTTGCAAATTTAGAATCTATAGAAAAATAATATTTCTGGTCTCTTTCTAGATTCAATTCTAAGTAGGACCTTGAAAGCTTGCTTCTCAGTGATAACTGCATTATAGGACCCTTCCTGCCATCAATCTCACGCTGGAAGAATTTGAGAGTGGAAGACTTGAGTTCCAACAGATTTTCTAGGACATTGTCACTCACCATTTGCCCGGGTGCATCTGCTCTCGAAGAGCTTAAGCTCCCAAATAACCTCATAAGAGGGAAAATCCTTGTTACAATAGCTCAATGTACCAAGCTGAAAACAATAGACCTGAGTCTCAATTTTTTAAAAGGTTAGACTCCGCCCGAGCTTGGCCGACTGAAGAATCTAGAACATTAAATGTTGTGGTTCAATGGATTGGAGGGCAAGATCCCTCATGAGCTTGGTGGGTGTAGTCAACTCAAGAATATGATCCTCAACAACAATTTTCTAACAAGGGATATACTAGAAAAACTTGCATATTACAGTGTTCTTTGAAAAGAAACAAGATCACTGGAAGGATTCCCAAGAAGTTTGGAAAGTTGAGAAGATTGACCATTCTACAATGCATGAATAACAGTCTTGAAGACAAAATCCCCACCGAGTTGTGCAACTTCAACAGTCTAATATGGTTGGACTTGAACAACAATTGCCTAAGTTGCTTGATTCCTCCACGTGTGGGATCTTTGACTAAAGCTCAGGTGCTTAATGGCATATTATCTAGGTTTTGGAATTGACCAACAACATGTCATGGTTCAATTGTTTCACTTCTTAAATTTTAATTCGAGGGAGGCAAAAGAAAATTAGGCTTTGCGATTAGTTAGGAGAACAATGCTTGCAGACCCCAACCCTACAAAGAAATGCCTATCGACGTAATTAGGCTAGGTTAAATCATGGATTTCGTTATTTTGGTAGATGGATTGTTACTTTTCACGTTTTTCTTCAAATAACTGGACTTCATTTCACTAGTGAATGCATGTCGATGCTCTGGAAAATATACATTTGAAGTTATTTTTATGCATTTATGGTTTGAATGCCAAATATTCACTCTCTCAACCCATCTTTTCAATATGTTTAGCCACAGCACATTTGCATAGCTTGATTTTGACATTGTAGAACCTTTTTAGTTGAGTGAACACTTTAAGCATTAATTTGATGAGGCTAATGTTTGCTTCAAAATCATTTTCTATACCTATAGGTTGTATCTTTAATATTTAATCTAGGCATAGTCATGCTTAGATTCACATTTCTTGTCCAAAATCCTGCTTGCTTGGAGGCTTTAGAAGCTTTAGTCATCAATTTTTTACTACAAATTTTCTTTCCTTCCACCATTTTGTTCAATTTAAATGTGTCTAATGTTGTTAAACCAATGAGACTTTTGTTTTAATTTTCATCGTAACCAAATAATATTTTGGATATGAATGTGATGTTTCAAGCTCTTTGGCCTATAAAACATGTTGATGTTATCTCCTTGCCTTTTTTCATTTTTACTCTATTGTAGGATTTATGTTTTTTCCTTCACATTTAATTTGTATAATCTTTGTTTTTTTATCTAAGTTCAAACATTGAGCAAGATGCTTTAACATGCATCGCTTTATGAGGATTTATTTTTTTGTCTTCCATATTTAAATTGTATAATCTTTGTTTTTTTATCCAAGTTCGAACATTGAGCAAGATACTATAACACGCATCACTTTTTGCATTGCTACAATTATTTATTCATTGTAGTAACATTCTTTGTACTCAGTCCAAGTTGTCTCGCAAATGCTAAGGTAAATGTTAGTGACATTCAAAATACAAGAATTGCTTTTGTAAATATTGGAGCTCTTTTCTAAGTGGAAAATAATTGATTTTGAAAGATGTTAACAATGATGAAAATTTGCTAAACTATAGACAACTAGTGTTTATTATGGCTCACTCTAATTGCAATGCCTTAATGAGAATTATGGAAAGTTCGCAATTCCTATTTTGTATTTATGTGGAAGCTTTAGTTTTCTTTTCTTTTTTACTTTCGAGAACTCTGGATTTCTTGTGTTTGTTGTTTCTAATGAATGTTTAAAGGTATCAACATATAAGGAAAGATGTGAGATGTATTGTTTTAGAATTTATTTTAGCTATTCTTATTAAAAGATTTAGTATTAGAACATTGAGTACAAGTGCATTTCTTAATTTAATAATTCACCTTTATCATTCCAATCATTTTTATCAGATTTTGTGTAAAATTTATGACAAATAAACTCAACAAAATGTAAAAATGTAAACATTTAAACAAAACTTGCTAATTACTTGTGCATTCAATTCTATTAAGTTTAATTGTGTTATGTATTTTCAAAAAATTTCTTTAAGAAAACTATGTTGTCAAACCATTTTTTTAATTTTTTAACCCTAAGTAAAAATATATAAATAGTAAAATAATATAATGAAGATCCCTCCCTCCCTTGAACTGTGGGGTTACTTAGTAGCATAGAAGGAGATTTCTGGGTTTGTGAGTGGAAGCCACATGTAGCCATGGGAGACTTTGTAAGTGTCAGACACTCGACACTTAGTTCATTCTTCTCTCCAACTTGCCATCTATAACCTCTATGATATCCAATTGTGTATATGGGAAAACGATAGAGTTACTTGCAACTTGTATAGGTGATTCTAGGAATTGTGAAGAGAAGCCACATGTAGCCATGGGCGTCTCTGTAGGTTTCCAAATCTAACCACTTGGCCCGCTCTTCTCTCCATCCTCACCACTTAAATAGATTGTGTGACAACCAAATGTGTACATATTTGTATGGGGAAAATAATCATATACCTTCATCAAAATTGATCCAGGGAAGCATCTAGTGCAAGTGTGCTCACAAGGACTCGATCCGATGATGCTAAAAAATTATCACATTTTGGTACAAATAGATTCATTCCCATTCATGAAGGTTTTGATCGATAGTTTGGATCAAAGAATCGTGGTGGCCTTCAAACCCACCAGAGCATGGATTCATCCTTCAATATTTCCTTGTTTTCAAGAGATTAAATTCAATAAATTCCTAGTCCAAATAATGATAGTTCCACTCATTTTTTTCGACCACCTTTCATGACATTTAAAATTTCACAATGACCTTCAATCTAGATTAGGAACTCCTAAATCTATTGAAGAATTTGTGCTTGGGGATTTTGTATCTCCACGTAGAGATTGTTTTTTACATAGGTTGGGAGGATTCAAATTATGGTAAGAACATAGGGTAGGTCTAAGGTAAATTCTTGGATCTCTGGACTTGTCGGGAACACACAAAAGCTAGTAATGTTTCACTGCAAGTGGGTGTCTATTTGGAGAAACTTAGCAAGGGATTTGAAACCAGGTCCTCGGGTTCACTTGAACGTTGGGGCAGAGCCTAAACTAAGGTTCATTCTTCATTTTGACAATGAGCTCAATCGTAGCCCGCAGGTCCAACATATTCAACAAAGTATTTCATAACTTATTTTTTGTTGTAAGTTTAAACTCGATAGGAACACTCAATCATGCTTAGTGTTTTGATTCTCAAATGTCACCTTTTTTATTGTTTCATATATATATATATATATATATATATATATATATATATATATATATATATATATATATATATATATATATATATATTCCATTAACTAAACCCTAACAAGCTACATATTTCCCTAAGACTTGCATTGGTTTTCATCCCTTTGAAACTCACACTACACCAATATCTTTTTTCAATCTAAATTTCTATGCTTACTATAATCTAATATCCATAGACTTGTCCTCAAACAATTTGATAGAAGAGATCCTTCCCTCATTCTCCAAATGCATTGCATTGTAG
The DNA here is from genome assembly GCA_031772625.1 of Pinus tabuliformis. Classification (NCBI taxonomy): domain Eukaryota; kingdom Viridiplantae; phylum Streptophyta; class Pinopsida; order Pinales; family Pinaceae; genus Pinus; species Pinus tabuliformis. The sequence continues at coordinate 1,494,203,345 of CM062820.1, read as the reverse complement.
AGTCTGAATTTCTAATCGAATGAATTCAAAGATATTATCCCTAGATCTCTCGGTGAACATACAAATCTCTGGTAGCTGGACATTTCACACAATCAACTTAGGGGTTTGATTCCCCCCAATCTTGGAAAGTGTTGTCAATTGCTAGAACAACTTCTTCTTTCCTCCAACACTCTCTCTAGTCCCTTCCCCTCATCCTTTTTCACAAGTTCTTCCCTACAAATTTTCAATCTATAGAACAATAATATTTTTGGGCTCTCCTAGCATTCGATTATGGGAAATCTCTAAGACCTTGGAAGATTTCTCCTTAGTAATAACTACATTACAGGAACCTTCCCACCATCAATCTCAAGCTGCAAGAATTTGAGAGTGGAAAACTTGAGTTCCAATAGATTATCCAGGACATTGTCGCTCACCATTTTCTTAGGTGCATCTAATCTCGAAGATCTTAGGATCCTAGATAACCTCATAAAATTTCAGTGAAAATGTCTTATCGACACCCCCCATACATAAACATTGATCATCTGAGCTCAAGGATGAGCTTCACTAAGCCATGTCTGCAGTCGCATCAACGTAGTTTCAATGTCAGACTCTACAAAGTTGGACTCTGGGGCAAGTTGACGAAGCATGTCTATCTGAGGCGTTGTGGCGACGCTGACAATGCCAGTGGCAGAGGCACTAGCATATGTCATTAAGGTTCTTCATAGCCGCGATGGTGGCATCCAATATCTCAGGACGAAATGTGAACCAAGCAGTGACCTTTTCCACATGTCAAATTTTGACTCGAGCAAGGAAAATGAAAATAAAGTCCTATGATTGGCTAGGGTGAACAATGTCTACCCATCTCAACCCCGTAGATAAATTCCTATCAGTGTAATTATTCATATATTATTCAAATTAAACAAAAATCTAATATATATATATATATATATATAGAGAGAGAGAGAGAGAGAGAGAGAGAGATAATATTTTAATAAAAATAAATAACAAAACTCCATCCTATAACAACAAAGATGTCTTACTTCGCTTGCTCTACGGGGTACCAAAAAAGCCGAAAATGGGCTCTAGTTGCATGAGACAAAATCTTTCGTCCAAAACAAGGAGGCTTTGGTCTTTGCAATCAAAATATACTTAGTAGAGCCTTAAGTGCTAAGACTTGGTTGAGATGGATAAAATACCCAAAGGCTTTATGGAGAAAAACATGGAAACATAAATGTGCCCCCAATACCCAAGAATCTCAACTCATTAGAATGATAGGAAACATCAAGGGTTCCCATATTTGGAATGTTGCTTGGAGCAACAAACATCTTGTCGAAGAGCATAGTTATTGGGAAATCATAATTGGGAACAATGCACTATTTTGGGATGACTCATGGCATTAATGTCCAAAATTAGCTCGGAATGGATTAAGCCTCCATCCCAAAACAAATCACAATTACCAAGCAAGAATTAGCAAATATAAGAATTTTGGTACAAGACGGAAATGATGTTCTTCATTAGGGTTATTGTCCTTCAAATAATTTTAACCTCTCTTAAGCTTACAATTTTCTCATAAGAAACAACAACGAGGATGATCAAGGAAAATGGCATAAAATATGGAATCTCAAACACTGGCCCAAAATCACTCTCTTTGTGGCTTCTTTTACGAAACGAAACTTTGACATGGGACAAGCTTCAAAGTTGTGGTTTTCATGGCCCCTTGATATGTTTTCTCTGTTTCTACAACTCAAAAATGGCAATCATCTTCTTAACAATTACAACTTTTCTACTTCTATTTGGTACCACCTTGCTATGCTCTTTCAACATACTGACATAATACAAAATAATGTCCTCTCCACTCTACAATTATGCTGTGATTCCCCTTTTACTAATCCCATTGTCAGTGAAGCATGGAAACTCATCCCAAGATTCATCTTATAGGAGATTTGGAAGGAGCGTAATAGACAAAGATTTAAGAATATCAAAGCCTCCACAGAGTTTATTTGGCAATTCATATTCAATAAATTAAGGGAAGCAATTTCTTCTCTTCCTACAAAGATTGGGTACAAAATCAACCTAAAAAATAATTCAAACCAAAATGAGTCTTTACCCTTATTCCTTATGGCAGACTCCCTCTATCCTCAATTTCTTCCCTTCCAACCCTTCTTTCTGGTTCCCCCCTCCAGAGGACTTCATCAAACTTAACTTCAATGGGGTCTTGAAAGGAAATCGAGGTTAACGTAGTTAAGGTGGAGTCTTTTGTAATGTTAACGGATAGATTCTACATGTTTATGCAGGTGTCATATGCCTCAATACTAATAATTTTGTTGAAATATCGGCACTAGAGTAAGGTGTCTCAATTTCTATCTAAAAAGAAATTCACAAGCTCATTATTGAAGGAGATTTCAAGATCATTATCAATCTCTTCTGCAAAATCCAAATGGATCAAATCCTGCGAAAATCTCTAAGAGTTAAATGTTGGAAGCTAGAATATGTAATACTACAAAACTCCTCAAAAAATCACAATTCCCATTTGTAATAGTGCCTCCCACCCCTTGGGTTTCCAAATCCCTCTAGGTTGAATGGGTGGTGTTACTTTTTTGTAATCTAACATCCAAGTCTCATTATGGAAATGGGGTTACAAAATCCACCCCTTCCCAAAGTTTTCAGAAATAACTCTTGGCTTCACCATTGTGCCTAGCTCGTCAATAGCTTTCCGACGATATCAATTTTATCGAAATCTAACACCCAGATCAAAAGTTATGAGCATTTCAAGCTTCGCCCCCTTTAAATCCTACCACCTCAACGGGTTCTGCCATATGGCACCCACGTGGTGCACAAGTGGCACCCCCACCTCACCTAGGTGGTCCACATCATTCTTGAATGCCAATGTGTCCTAGAAATCCACCACGTGCCACAAACCACATCATCATTTCTCACTCGGGCCCTCAGGTCCAACCCAAGGCTTGTCATGCAACAATTTTACATTAATACAAGTTTTTCAAGAATTCAGACTTCACAGAAAATTAATTTGTTAATCAGGGTTTGCACCATCGCACCTCCACACTAGCACTTTATCAAGTGTGTTTACCGCCCTGGCCCACATCCAGGCTCACCTACCCCTACCTTTTTGCTCATCACCATAGTCCTGAACCTCGAGACTACTTCGTTCGAATCTAGCACCGCACCCATTAACCATTGTAAGGGTCTGACCCCAAAATATCACTAAGTCTAGATTTCTTATTGAGACGTGAGCCAAATCTTACCCATCCGGGTCTAGCACAATGGAATTAAGTCCCTCGCCATTTATTTTGATGTCCCGAACCTCCTGGTCCATCCTGAACTAAGCCCAATCTGCCCTCAGATTACAGTGAATTTCACCTTAACAACCATAAATTCCTCCAAGTTTTCCATAAGTTAATTTGGGGACTTAACCAAGTACTTGGCTAGAGGTTGAACCTGCCCAAACACACTCAATCACAAGCAAATGCACCTTGATACAAGTGTGTTGATGGCGTTGGCTTCCGCCAACATTGCAAGGGGATCTTCCCGCTGTGAAGTCCCAATTAGACCTCACACCGTTTGGTGTAGGAATCCCATTCGGTCATATGGCCCAACCACCATTGGAATGGTAAGAAATGCCTTTGTTACAATCGGACATAAGAGAAAACAACGCCTCTTTGGGTCAACAAGAATGTGAGCTTTGTGAGACTCTCAATGTAAGGTGTATGAGGGAGACTTGCACGACTGGAGAGAGAAACGAGCCACCGGTTAGAAAAGAAACAATACCATCCTAAAGGGGGTGTTACAGGGAAAACTAGTGTCGATTCGAACTGTTATTCCCACTATGGCGGGTAGCTATCTTAGAAACAAACAATGAAAGCTTTTCAAGAGTTTCTTTAAGTGTGATAGATGGAAGAGAAGAAAAGAGGACCAACCTGGATCTTGCGCTTTGATCCTAGCTTGGTTGCTCCTTTCCTTGATAGAATTTGCCACTCCTCTCCTACTTGTCCCGCTTCAAAGAGTACCTGTAAAGTCAAAGTAACAGCAAACTATCAAAGCATCTCTATCTATAACATCATAAACAATGCGGAATAAGAAACACATTGACCATACAAATGCATACACAAATACAAGATTCAGAAATATACAAGTATATGGAGGAAAACTCAAATAGCTTTATTGATAGAAGTAGTAGAAGAGAGGATTACAACCCAGCTGTCTAATCCAACATCATCCTCCCAGCATGAAAGCCCTCTTCACCTCATGAAAAGCTAGATCACCCAACAATACAATGTCTCAAAAAGAAACCAACAACACTTCCTTACAAATTACAAAATTCCAGCCTCTGGATCTCTAGGATGAGGGATCCTGTATAGATGTTTGCAGGGGAGTGAGTCAACTTTTGGGATTTTGATTAGTGTCATTTCACTGATAGTTCTTGGTTCTACTTGGAGATTTCATGATCTCTTACTCATCCCTGGGCAAATTCAGAGAGGCAAGTGTCATATGAGCAGTTTCTAGAAGATTCTCTGAGTTTCCACCTAGCAAACTGCGTCTGCAATTTGTCTGCGCTTGCTCATCGCACCCTATAGAAGGGCTTTTCAGTATGCATCGCACCCTTTGTGTGTAGCAGGTGAGATGCATCGCACCCTCAGCATGGAGTAGTCTGTATGGTCCAGTTTTGACCATTTCTGAGCAGTTTTTTAGGGAGAACTTCTAAGAAATGATGTAATCAGTTAACTTTGATCCTTTAGGGTGTGAAACAACATTTTTAGGGGTTTGAGAGCCCTTGGTTTATCGACATATGTGATTGGGGTTGCAGTGCCCAAATATGTCTATAACAAAGGGACCAAGAAAAATGAGAGAGACTTGTTGAGTACTTACAGATTAGTCCACATAGTAAACAACAATCGTCGAAACATTCATTCAATAATAGACATAGCTCAGCAACAAAATAGTTCATTAACTTAGTACGTGAATAAAACAACGTATACCATACACATAACCAGAATAATCCAAATACATCTATGATACATGTATGAAGGAATTTCAGCTCATTGAGCTTTTGATTATAAGTGCAAGATCCCAAGTACATTGTTACATGAGTGAATCATTTTATCTAATAATGAAGCACGACGCCACAACTTGCTTCTCCAAAAAATCTATCTCTTATATAATACAAGAGAAGCCAAGACTAGGCCTCCAAAAGCCTTGCAAAAAGCCCCTTGTTTGAGTTATGAGGAGTTATTTATAACAAACACAATGACTTTTGAGCTTCCTCGTGACTCTTGAGTTCCTATGACTATTCATATTCTAATATGACTCATTACATTCCAATGTGTGGCTTTTCATATTCCACATGTGTCCCTTGGACTTCATTACACAACATTTATCACATAAGACAATTTACAAATGAGACAGTGGCCTAATAAGACAAACTACTAAAGGACAAAACTCATCAAATGGATAGATCATTTGCTTCTTCATGGAGTTCACTTGTGATGTAAGTGTGCCATGATCTAAACTCCTTTGCGATGGCTTTGATCTGGATTGGCAAGTCTCCTTTGTAGCGCACCTTCACCTCCAATGCCTCTGATAGTATGTTCTTGGAGCTTGACTGGACATTATTCCACAGCCATGAAAGCTTCATGTGCACTTTGACTAGTGCAAAGGCATATTGTTGAATAACATATTTGGTCACCTCCATGTTATGTTACTTGCTTGATTTGTTCAATGTAATCCCCAATCTCCTGAAAGATGACCTCCCTGCTTTTGATTGCTTCAAGTGATCTGATGGCAGGCATCACATGCTTCAATGTAATAGATTTAAACCCATTATGCAATCAGTTGTAGGCAACCATGGTGTTAACTCACTGTGCTCCCAAATGCAAATAATTATGTAGGTGGAATCTCAGTTTAACTTTGTCTGTTTTTGTCGAGATTTTATCCCTCTTTTCCAAATGATGCAGGGCATATGGATATTCGACAGTCCACTCTTGCATCTGGTCAATTACTTTGTTTTCTATCTTCAGGAATTTCACCACTTCCTATGCATTCTTTTGAATGCCAACGAGAGGAGCAATGACCTGTTGTATAAGTATTATCTCGTCGTATATTCATGCCATAATATGATTCATTGGTCCCAATTCATCTAGCATGGTTGACTGCCATTCTACAATATTGGAGTTCTGTGATGACAGTCGTTGGTTCTCCGCTGCAAAATGTTCTACTAGTTGCTTTGCCGCAACAAGTTCTCTTCTCAACCTGGCATTCTTGTTCAACAAGTATTATGAGTTATCTTGTGTCGTTGTAGCAAATGCATCATTGTCGCCATACCTACCCTCAGATTCCTTTTAGTGTTGTAGGTGATCACCTTTTATATCGCTACTAAGACTGGATTCTAAGGATCTCGTGGGAAGTATCTATGTCTTTGTTGCACTATCCTCTTTTTCAGCTGATCAAACGTTACATTGCATATGTCCATGACTTGATCTGTTGCTGGAGGTGTGATCCCCATCTCTCTAAATGGAAGATGACCTCCCTGAGTGGTCGTTCACCTGGACTAATGGGCTCATCATCCATGGGTTGGATGATACCTTCTTCCTCTAACTGCTCCTCCAACTCTTGAGTGAAATGTTATTCTTCCAGCGTGTGTGTTGCTTCCCCCTCCTGACACTGCCTCTATTGTTCTTCCTCTATCTGTCTTCTCTCTTCTTCTTCTATATGTTGCTTCTCAAACAACTCACCCTAATTCATGTTCTCCTCCTCCTCTTCTTCTTCTTCTTATTCTCCTTCTCTCTTCTCTAGCTCTGTTTGTGTAGTCCCCCTGTTAAAAGGATTGACCTTCCATTTCCTATTGCAAACGCCCAACGAATACTTGATCATTTTCCTGGGAGCTAGCTTCTTTACATGAGGTGTTGTTTCCTCCTCCTCCTCTTGCTCTTGCAAGTCCTGAGCTGGTGGGTCGTGGGGTGAACTCACCTGTGTGGCTAGATGTGTCTTCATTCTAGAATTGTACCAGTTCTTTATCTTTTCGTCTTTTGGTCTAAACAGTTATGAATACCTTGTGTTATGACCGAACCTTTGACAATACAACCTAACAATTCACCTAGGATCATATGCATGGAAGTCTTTGGTGGCGAACTATAGGTGCTTCACCTCTTCTATCTCGACTATCAATGCCTTATGACTCTTTAATTCATACAATTTGATCCTCAATGGAAAGATAGGCCAAGGGGATTTCTTCCTCCTATGAAGAATTCCTAACAACCTCTTGTCCAACTGATTTTCCACCTCTTGCATGACAACCTTGTTTGTCACATATCGCGACATAAGATGAGCGGATATTTAATATCTGAAGCATCTAATATATGTGCCCTCAGGGGTTTTAAATCGGTATGTTATATCTTGAAGTGGCGCATTTACTTGATCAATCATGCATGGCAGATCAATGTCGAATATCAGGCGAAAAATAGCTGCAAAGAAGTGTTCGGCCAACGTATCATATGCGTGTCATATGCGCCTCTGAAGCTTCCTTCTGATAACACCCTGCAGTGGAAATAAACTAGGAACTTTTCTTTAGGAGCCCAATTCCAATATAGTTTCAGGAACGCATACCGTGCACAGATCCCATCCAGGAGATATGTAGACATGTAGAATTTTGGAACTTGATTTGCCTACAAATATGTTTTACCCTGACCCACCTGTTGTTGCAGTTCATATGATAACATATTTGCCCAATTGAAGGCTCTTCCATGGTTCACCACCAAATTGAGCGTATATATCCAATTCTCTTGGAACACTTCAACGTTCTTAACCCCAAACATACGAAAATACATAGCCATCAAATACTGATATACATCTCTCAGGAGCTTTGTCGAATAAATTGTTGATGGGCGATCACAAAAATTGGCAGGTTCTTGACACGATTGTTTAATAACACTAGTCATGTCAAGGGTAGCCCATATTGTGTAGAAATTGTCATATGTGTACTCATTGGGCTTGAGCATCGTATGTATGCATGCATATCCTCACCACAATAGGTGGCAAGATGACCGCTACTCTCACTAAAAAGCACAACGTCGGAGTCATCCATGTGTGTGATGATCCATTCAATAGCCTCAGCACATGGCATGACTGGTAATCTACACGCAATCCTGTGTATCCTGGACTTCTTAATATTGATACATGCATGAACATATTCTAAGTCCTCCGAAAACTTCCCTTGCATGAATGTGTTGTAGATCTTGCTCCAAGTAACCTCTGTCGTCTTGTCAATAACACATCGCGTGTCTGCAAATAAATGAACATTGGGCTTTGCAACTTCAAACAGCTCACCAACGCTTTCTTCTGAAAGTTCTCTTGAGGCTACTTTACGAGGCGACATGTCTCCAACAAATGACGACACAGTGGCGACACTTGTAGCACGATTACCTGTTTGTTGAATCACACTCATAGTGACAAGATCACCTTAAAACAACTAATTATGCAGCAAAACTTGTAAATCATGCTCAAAGGGTCATCATGGATGATAGATCACGAAAAACAATGAACGACAGTAAAAAAATAACTTGCATGCAAGCAAAATACACATGCAAACTAGGAGGGCACACTCTCAAAACACGAAGGGGGCATGCATGGTCATTCGAGGATTTGTAGTGTGCTCATGTGCTCAAGAAAGAGGCAAAACTCAACAAGGGCACACTGTAGCACCCTGAAGGGTTGAAGGAATGGGAAAATAGGCCTTCAAGTCTTTCCTATGTACCCTGGGATACAAGAAGGGCGCATTGTTGCACTATGAAAGGACAAAGGATGAAGAAAATAGAGCTTCAGGTCTTCAAAGTGCACTTACGTGCCCAAGGCAAAGGAGGGTGCACTATCGCACGCTGAAGTGTCGAATGGATAGAGCTTTGTGCTATCGAGATGTGCTTATATGCCCTTAGGCAAAGAGGGCGCATTGTAGCACTCCAAAGGGTCGAAGGGAAAAGCATCGTGCCTTCGTGATGCGCCCATGCACTCAAGAAGAAAATTGGGTCAAACAGGGTGCAGTTTTCAAGGCTGAAGGAGCTTCGAGCTCAAGAAGTGTGCTTTGCTTGTAGAAACCTAAAAAAAAGTTTAAATGACAAGACTCGATGTTGAGACGAAGAGAAGAAAGATCTACAAGGAGTTATAGTTGTTGTTTCATGCATGGTGGAAGATGGAAGGTCTCCGAAATGTGAAAGGTTTCTTACATGCACCAGTGATTTAACACTTGCATGATGAAGATTCAACTAAAATGCCAGCAAAAAAACTGCAAAGCAAGAGATTGACAACAAACAAAGTAAGATTTGACATTAAAATGATGAAAATTAGTAGTATATTGAGCATGCAAACTTACTTGTTGCACTGGTTGATGAAGGGCTTCTTGATTCTCTAGTTGTGTGCTCAAATCAGATGAAATTATGGTGAAAGAATGATTAACTGAGTTTACTTAAAGAAATTGGCATGTAAAACATATTCATGCATGTGTGCCACTTGTCGTCGCATGAAAGGATTAGTTACAAAGGAGATAGGGCAGTTCCTATTTTCTAGGAGTGCACCCTCATGCAACAAGTTGGGTCATGCATACAACTGGACAGGGCACCTGTGTTCGACACGAAGGAGTGAGGTAGGGTGCACTTGCTCACCCTGAATGAATGCACCCAGGTAGGGCACACTTCTTCAGCCCGAAGGAGTCTGCTCACCTCAAGTGCAAGCCTTCGTTAACTCAAAGTGTGTTTTTGCTTTTATGAGAGATTTTCTTGCTTTTTTGCTTGATTTTTCCACTTTTGTGTGCTTTTTGAGCGTGTGCATGGCTAGAAGGCAAGTTTATAAGTCAAGAAAGACCATGAGTTCACCTAACAACAACTTACTAACTCAAACACTTCTAATGGTTAAGTGGCGATGCTTGAGACACATTGACTTAGGAGGATACGGCACTAGGAGAAAACTCTCAAATAACAAATCAAACCACATGACAACACGTGGGGGCTAGAAACGACAATTAGTGCAGGGTCCAAAATTGACATAGGCAAAAAATTTGGAGGGTCATTGTTGCAACGACAACATTGGCGACAAAACTGGGAGAACCCTAGCTTCTCTCAAATGGTTTCATTGTAAGCACAAAATCTCATTTCACCATGAAGTATTGATTTGATCAATGAGTTACCTTCAGCTCCCCACTCCACCCAGTTAAAGATATAGTCTTCCCAATTCCACTACTCGGTGTAACACAAATATTAAACAAAACACATCAATATCCTGTCGAATTAAGTCAGGGTAATATAGTACATCAAAATAAAACAATCAGAGTTTGATTTTTACATCTTTGGCGTTGCTCCGCTACCAACAGTCTTGGATAGTACACCAATGAAATCGCTTTAGGAACACAAACGTTGCTTAGCTGCCGGCGAGTCTGGACAACACCTCCACAAAGTCGCTTGCTTCACCTCTCTATGCAGGGCCGAGTGTGTGAATGAGAAAGCTAAATAGATGCGGGTTTCATGGTTTGATTATAGTTTCCTAATTGAAGGATTGTATTTTCCATCAGAAAATCACCGACTTGAAAGATATAAACCAAATCAAGGAAGAGGGTAACAGATAAGCCAATGGTTGTGTGATGTTACAACTTGCCTTTCACAAACAATTAGTCAATCCATCTCAAATCTCAAAACCGACTTATTCAAGGACTGAATAAAATCTCAACATGAAAAACAAAAGGACAATGCAATGAATCTAACTACATGCAACCTAACCTAACCTAAACTAAACAGTTCAAGGTCGGATCATGTAAAGTGAAACTTCCAGTGTGGCCATAGACATTGCTCCTAACCTTTAAACCAATGGATGTGATCATGTAAACGAAAATGAAAAGCAATGCAGTGAACAAGAGGAGTTGTGCCAACATTTGCACTGACCGACCGAAATAGAAAGTGCAACCACAACGATGTATTACAATCAACTGTTCTACCACAAGGGAAACTTCACAACAAGGATAAACACTGGGTTGGGCCTATGACCCTACATGAATCGATTGAGAGTATGCAAGTACAGGACATGATACATGGGCCCAAACTGAAAGAGTTTTCTAATGAATCTACAACAAGCTCATGGACAGAACGTTAAGGGAAAGACATACAAGAGAGACTATACAATGAAAAATCCATGTAACTCATTTCATCATGTTGACCACAATCTAGGCTATCGTGCATGTGAAATTATTTGATGGATGATGAAAAAGATTCATTAAGATTCTTCTTTGTTTCTACCTTACATATTTGAGATTTGCTTGAAATGGGATGAAGAGGTGGAAGCTCAATAATCAAATTAAATTTCCTTCCCTACGGGTTAAAATTTTTTATATGAATAAAAGAAACATCCCTCAAGAAGGCATTGTCATCCCATGTGATGACATTGACAAAAAATTGTGTAGATAAATAAAAAAATGACCAAAATGACAAATATCACCATGGTGAGAGGGACCTTACATAATCATTAACCTTAACTAAAGTGCCTTACTCACCTGACTTGTATTTGGATTCTAAGAAAACACGATCAGTTGCTTATCAAGAGAAAATTCAACAGAAGATAGATGTTCAAGGCTAGTGCAGAATTCTTCAATGATAAGCATGTCGTCTTCTTGATTGAAAGGAGATATACTTGAAAGAAACTCTTCGATAATCGTGTCAGACTCCTTTTGAAAATCTTGCAAATCCATATCTTCATGTCGAAACAAAGATTCATCCATATTACTGGAACAATCATGACCATATAATTCAGAAAAAATAAAATCCTCAGCATCATGATCATCCAAAGGTTCATCACGATTAACAGGTGGAAGATTGATGGGAGGGATATCAAGATCTAAATATTGTTGATTTATAGATTCAAATGAATAACCATCGAATGAGAGATGTGAGAGAAATATAAGTTCTTTGTCCGCAAGATGGTATTTCGATTTAATAATTAGTCTAGTTCCAACGTACGGAACATCAAAGAGAGGAGGACATGGGGCAAAGAGAATATCTGATTCTTCCTTCGAATGTTAAAAATCTTCTTAATCAGGAGGACATTATGACTCTGATTCGAAAGCTTTCCTTGACATAGAAACTAAGAATTGAAACTTCTCATCTAAGAATTGTTAGTGCATGTCCTCATCTGGAAATTGATAACAAAGATGAAGGAACTAATCGGCAAATTGCTCAAGAGATTCAGTCAATTCCATTCTAAGTTGATCAATTTCATCAATAGCATCTTGATATTTATACTTATCAAAAACTCGATAAAGCTCGTTAACCAAGTGATCGACAGATGTGATAGAAGCAGTGGGTAAAGAATAGCATCATTTCTTCGCAACGACTATCTAATGTAAGGCTAAACAAACGTGCAATGATTTCCTCTAAATCAACACCATTCAAGAAGCATAATTGAACAAATTCAACAACATACCCAAGAATGGTTGATGTACCCTTGCCATAAAATTTAAATTGTGACAACTCATGTAAGAAGTCTACGGTGATTGAAAAATATAAAGCTTTTGTAAAACACCTCGGGATTATGATTTGGGATGAAGCCATTAAAGGTAAAAGATTCAAACAGACTTCACAGGCTCAACTCAACATCTAGTCCTCCTTCTAGTGCTAGATATGTTGACGACGCTAGATTCCACCAACATTGCAAGGGGATCTCTCCAATGTGATGTCTCAATTAGACCTCACACCATTTGGTGTAGGATTCGCATATGGTCATATGACCCAGCCACCATTGGAATGATAAGAAATCCCTTAGTTCTATCAGCAAGAATGTGAGCTTTGTGAGACTCCCAATGTAAGGTGTATGAAGGAGACTTACACGGTTGGAGAGAGAAATGAGCCACTGGTTAGAAAAGTAACAATAATATCCTAAAGGGGGACCGGGGGAAATGTGAGAGACTTGTTGAGTACCTGCAGATTAGTCCACATAGTAAACAACAATCGTTGAAACATAACAACATTCATTCAATAATAGACATAGCTAAGCAAAAAAATAGTTCATTAACTTAATTTGTGAATAAAACAACATAAACCATACACATAATGATAATAGTGCAACTACATATATGATACATGTATGAAGGACTAGTTTTTTATTATAAGTGCAAGATGCAAGATCCCAAGTACACTGTTACATGAGTGAATCATTGTATGCAATAGTGGAACATGAAGCCACAACTTGCTTCTCCAAATAATAATCTATCTCTTATGTAGTACAAGAGAAGCCAAGGCCAGGCCTCCAAAAGCCCGGTGAAAAGCCCCTTGCTTGAGTTATGAGAAACTATTTATAAGATACACAATGACTTTTGAGCTTCCTCACAACTCTTGAATTCCTATTACTATTCATATTCTAATATGACACATTACATTCTAATATGTGGCTTTTCATATTCCACATGTGTCCCTTGGACTTCATTACACAACATTTATCAGATAAGACAATTTACAAATGAGACGATGACTTAACAAGACAAACTGCTAAAGGACAAAACTCATCAAATGAATAGATCATTTTCTTCTTCATGGAGTTCACTTGTGATGTAAGTGTGCCATGCTCTGAAATCCTTTGTGATGGCTTTGACCCAGATTGGCAAGTCTCTTTTGTAGCGCACCTTCACCTCCAATGCCTTTGATAGTATATTCTTAGAGCTTGATTGGACATTATTCCACAGCCATGAAATCTTCATGTGCACTTTCACTGGTGCAAAGGCAGACTGCTGAATAACATCTTTGGTAACCTCCAAGCCTTCTTGTTTTGTTACTTTCTTGATTTGTTCAATGTAATACTTGATCTCCTTAAAGATGACCTCCCTGCTTTTGATTGCTTCAAGAGATCCGATGGCGGCCATCTCGTGCTTCTGTGTAAGAGACTCAAACCAATTATGCAATTGGTTGTAGGCAGCCATAGTGTTAACCGAATGTGCTCCCAAATGCAAGTAATTTTATAGGTGGAGTCTCAGCTGAACTCTGTCTATTTTTGCAGATATTTTATCCCTCTTTTCCAAATGTTGCGGGGCATATGGATATTCGACAATCCACTCCTGCATCTAGTCAATTGCTCTGTTTTCTATCTTCAGGAGTTTCACCACTTCCTGTGCATTCTTTTAAATGCCAATGAGAGGAGCCACAACTTGTTGTATAAGTATCATCTCGTCATAAAGTTGTGTCATAGTATAATCCATTGTTCCCAATTCATCTAGCATGGTTGACTGCCATTCTGCAGTATTGGAGTTCTGTGATGACAGTGGTTGGTTCTCCACTGCAAGATGTTTTACTTGTTTCTTCATAGCAACAAGTTCTCTGATCAACCTGGCACTCTTGTTCAACAAGCATTTTGAGTTATCTTGTGACGTTGTAGCGAATGCGACATTTGCCGACATAACTGCCCTCGTATTCCTTCTAGTGTTGGAGTTGATCACCTTTCTTATCGCTATTGAGATTGGATTCTGAGGATCATATGGGAAGTATTTATGCCTTTGTTGCATGATCATCTTCTTCAACTGATCAAACGTTACATTGCATACGTCCATGACTCAATCTGAAGAACAGAGTTGTGATCCCCATCTCTCTGAATGGAAGATGACCTCCCATGATTGGTCATTCTAGACTATTGGGCTCATCATCCATGGGCTTGATGGTATCTTCTTCCTCTCACTACTCCTCCTCCAGCTCTTGAGTCAATTGTTCTTCTTCCAACCTGTATGTTGCTTCCTCCTGAGACTGCTTTTGTTGCTCTTCCTCTATTTGTCTCCTCTCTTCTTCTTCTATTTGTTGCTTTTCAAGCAACTCATCTTGCTTTATGTTTTCATCCTCTTCTTCTTCTTCTTCTCCTTCTCTCCTCTCTAGCTCTATTTGTGTAGCTCCTGTGTTTAAAGGATCAACCTTCCATTTCCTATTGCTCTCACCCGACGAATACCTAATCCTTTTCCTGGGAGATAACTTCTTTACTAGAGGTGTTGTTTCCTCCTCCTAATCTTGCTCTTGCAAGTCCTGAGCTGGTGGGTCGTGGGGTGAACTAGCCTATGTGGCTGGATGTGTCTTCATTCTAGCATTGTACCAGTTCTTTATATTTTCATCTTCTGGTCTGGACAATGATGAATACCCTATGTTATGACCGACCCTTTGACAATGCAGCCTAACAATTCGCCTAAGATCATATGCATGGAAGTCTTTGGTGGCGAAGTGTAGGTGCTTCAACTCTTTTATCTCTATTGCCAATGCCTTGTGACTCTTTAATTCGTACAATCTGATCCTCAATGGAAAGATAGGCCAAGGGGATTTCTTCCACCTGTGAAGAATTCCCGACAACCCCTTGTCCAATTAATTTGCCACCTCCTGCACAACAATTGTTTTTGTCACATATTGAGGCATAAGATGAGGGGTTGTTGGACATTCGAAGCATCCAATACATGTGCCCTCAGGAGCTGCAAACCATTCAGTGATATCTTGAAGTGACTCCTTCACTTGATCAGTGATGTATGATGGATCGGTTTTGAATATCTGGTGAAAAATCGCTGCAAAGAAGTGTTCGGCCAACCTGTCGTATGCGCCTCTGAAGCTTCCTTCTGATAACTCCTTGCAGTGGAAATAAACTGATAACTTTTCTTTAGGAGTCCAGTTCCAATATATTTTCGAGAACACATACCGTGCACAAATCCCATCCAGGAGATATGCAAATACATATAATTCTAAAACTTCATTTGCCTCTAAAGATAGTTTCGCCTACCCCGCCTATCACCGCAGTTTATATGATAACATATCCACCCAATTGAAGTCTATTCCACATTTCACCACCAAATTGAGTCTATATACCCAATTCTCTTCGAAAACTTCAACATTTTTAAGCCCGAACATCCAACAATATGTAGCCATCAAATAATGATATACATCTCTTAGGACCTTTTTCAGATAAACTCTTGACGGGCGATGGCAAAACTCTGCAAGTTCTCGACACCATTGTTTAATAACATCAGTTGTGTTGAAGGTAGCCCATCTTTTGTAGAAATTGTTGTTTGCATACTCATTGGGTTTGAGCATCTTATAGTGTCTACATATCCTCACCATAATAGGTGGCGAGGTGACCGCCACTCTCACTGCAGAGCACAAGGTAAGAGTCTTACATGTGTGTGATGATTCATTCATTAGCCTCAACACATGGCATGACTAAGAATCTGCACACGATCTTGTGTATCCTGGACTTCTAAATGTCGATATATGCATGAACATCTTCTAAGCCCCCCCTAAAACTTCTCCTGCATGAATGTGTTGTAGATCTTGCTCCAGGTAACATTTGTTGTCTTATCAATAAATCACCGAGTGTCCGCTTATATAGGAACATTGGGCTTTGCAATTTCAATCGGCTCACCAGCGCTTGCTTCTGAAAGTTCTCTTGAGGGTACTTTACAAGGTGGCATGTCTCCAACAGATGATGACACAGTGGCGAAACTTGTAGCACAGTCACTTGTTTGTGGAATCACACTCATAGTGACAAGATCAACTTGGAACAAATATGTAGCAAAACTTGTAAATCACACTCAAAGAGTCATCACGGATGATATATCATGAAAAAAAATGAACAACAACCAAAAATAACTTGCATGTAAGAAAAATACACATGCAAACTAGGAGGGCGCACTCTCAAAGCACAAAGTGGATATGCATGGTCATTTGAGGCTTCGTAGTGCGCTCAAGCCCTCAAGAAAGAGGCAAAAATCAGCCAAGGCACAATGTAGTACCCTGAAGGGTCGAAGGAATTGGAAAAGAGGTCTTCAGGTTTTCCCTATGTGCCCTGGAAGACAAGGAGCGCGCACTATTGCACTCTGAAAGGACGAAGGATGAAGAAAATAGAGCTTCAAGTCTTCAAAGTCCGCTTATGCGCTCAAGGCAAAGGAGGGCGTATTGTTGCACGCTGACGAGTTGATTGGATAGAGCTTCATGCCTTCGTGATACGCCTATGTGCCCTAAGGTGAAGAGGGCACATTATAGCATTTTGAAGGGTTGAAGGGAAAAACTTCATGCCTTTGTGATGCGCCCATGTGCTGAGGAAGAAAACTAGGTCAAAGAGGGCACAATTTTCAAGGTTGAAGGAGCTTCGAGCTCAAGAAGTGTGCTATGACTGTGGAAAGCTCAAAAGCCAGTTTAAATGACAGGACTCGATGCAGAGATGAGGAGAAGAATGCTCTGCAAGAATTTATGGTTGTTGTTGCATGCATGGTGGAAGATGGAAGGTCTCCAAAATGTGAAAGGTTTCTTGCATGTGCCAGTGATTTAACACTTATATGATGAATATTGAGCTAAAACACCCGTAAACAAACTGCAAAGCATGAGATCGACAACAAACAAAGCAAGATTCGACAATAAAATGATGAAAAGTAGTAAAAGATTGAGCATGCAAACTTACTTGTTGCATTGGTTGATGAAGGGCTTCTTGATTCTCCAATTGTGCACTCAACTAAAATGAAATGATGGTGGAATAATAATTAATTGAGTTTACTTAAAGAAATTGGCTTGCAAAACAGAGTCATGCATGAGTGCCACTTGTCATTGCATGAAAGGATTAATCAAGAAGTTAAGATGATTCCTATTTTCTAGGAGTGTGCCCTCATGCAACAAGTTGGGTCATGCATGCAATTGCACAGGTTGCATGTCTTTGACACAAAGGAGTGCGCCCAGGGAGGACGCACTTGCTCAGCCTGAATGAATGGACTTGGGTAGGGCACACTTCTTGAGCCCGAAGGAGTGCACTCACCTCGGTGCAAGCCTTCGCCAACTCAAAGTGCGTTTTTGCTTTTGTGAGAGATTTTCTTGCCTTTTTACTTCTTTTTTTGCTTTTGTGTATTTTTTGAGTGTGTGCAAGGCTAGAAGGCAAGTTTCTAAGTCAAGAAAGACCGTGAGTTCACCTAAGGTGATTCCTATTTTCTAGGAGTGCGCCCTCATGCAACAAGTTGGGTCATGCATGCAACTGGACAGGGTGCATGTCTTTGACACAAAGGAGTGCGCCCAGGTAGGGCGCACTTGCTCAGCCTGAATGAATGCACTTGGGTAGGGCACACTTCTTCAGCCCGAAGGAGTGCACTCACCTCAAGTGCAAGCCTTCGCCAATTCAAAGTGCGTTTTTGCTTTTGTGAGAGATCCTTTTTACTTCTTTTTTTGCTTTTGTGTATTTTTTGAGTGTGTGCAAGGCTAGAAGGCAAGTTTCTAAGTCAAGAAAGACCGTGAGTTCAGCTAACCACAACTTACTAACTCAAACACTTCTAATGGTTAAATGGCAACGCTTAAGACACATTGACTCAAGAGGATGTGACACTAGGAGAAACACTCAAATAACAAATCAAACCACATGACAGTGCATGGGGGCTTGTAACGACAGTTAGCATAGGCTCCAAAATTGACATAGGAAAAAATTTTGGAGGGTCGTTGTCGCACCAACAATAAAGTGCTAATCATGATAAAACATCTCCATGACTATATAACCATGCCTTCTTCTTAGGCATCATGTTCAAGCCAAATCCATGGCTATTGTGCTATGTAGATACATTTATTATTAAAATGGGCAACTAGGGCCAAACTCCATGTGGGTCATCTTATTTATGGTAGCTGATATTTTTCTTGGGTCCCTCTCATCGAGAGGTGTAAGATTGATCTAAAGATCATCTGATTCTGATAAGTATTCATGAAGATATAAATTTATTTGTGTTATGGGACAATTCGTCAAGGTCGGCCAGCAACCAAATAACCCCCACGTGTGCTCAACGTTTTAGTATAAAAGGAGGTGACTTGATAGTCATTAAAACACACTTCACTCTTGATTTCTCTCCACTTGTTTTGGGTTTTAGTGGCACAGAAGTCTAAGAGGAGGTAGCCCTAAACACAGTAGGGAAGGAGCCTAAGCTTGAAGTCTAAACACAGTCCTAGATGATGCCCTAGCAGGCAACACACAAGAAGAAAATGAACTCGTTGGAGGCAAGGGAAGCTCTGTCTTAGCTGCAGCAAAGGAGAATTGAACAACATGGTAATAGAGGTCTGTTTCATGGGTCTTTTGGAGGGTCGAGTTTGTTGTAAGGGAGGTCAAGGTAGCTCCCTAAAGGGCTGAGACAAGGGAAGGTTGTTTCAGCCTGCATGGAGGTGTTCTTGGGTGCTAAACCCTTGGTGAAGGGTAGTGTAGGTTGTTGTGGGTAGGCCGCAAGCCCTACGAGTTGTTTAGAGGGAAACGTAGGGTGTATTGATGGATGTCTATGCCCAGAACAGGGCCTTAACACCAACATCAGGGCATGCATAGGATTGTCCAAGGGTATTAAAGTGCTCAGATCAGCAGCGTGGAGGCATAGGATACTTGTGGAGGAAGCCGCAGTGGTTTAAGGGACTGTGTGGGTATGTTTTAGGGCTAACTTGGGCCACAGTGATGCCCTAACCAAAACACAGTCATCACAACAGTGGTACTTGGTGCAACATTGGTAAATTGGTGCAACAATGGTACATAGGAGCAACAATGGTACATCGTGCAGCATTGGTACAGCAATGGACGCAGAAACGAGTACATGTTGTACAGTGCAGCATAGTGCACATAGGAGCAGCAATACATAACATGATGTACAATGCAACATAGTGCACACAATAGTAGTGATAGTGCAGCATGGTGTAGATCAGTATTGTTGGACATTGGTACAACAATGGGACAACATGGTAATGATGGACATATAGCAACAACAAGAAGGTATTGCAAAAGTAGGATGATGAGGTATTGCAGCATGCATTTGGGTGCAGCATAGTGCAATGAAGAGCTCAACATAGTGCAAAAGTACAGTGATGGGTATAGTCATGATTAATGAAGCATGATGAGATGCAATATAGTGATGTTGGGTGCAGCACAGTGAGGTGCAACATGATGATAAAGTGCAGCACAATGATAAGTGATGGAGTCACCTTGGAGAATCAATTGAAGCAGCATGTCGTCAACTGAGTTCATCTACCTCATGTATCATCTTCTTAGAGATGATCTATGCTCTTATTTAGATAAATCAAAATGTTGACTTATGTTGTATATGTACTATCTCTCTCTCTCTCTCTCTCCCTATTGAACTATTGAAGAACATATAAGAAAAATTGATCAAAGGTTTCCCCACATTGGGGTTTGTCCTTGGCTAGTGCCACATCTTGTGTCCTCTTGTCTTGGCTTGTCTTCTACGATTTATGTTTATGTTCTATCTGCAATTTACTATTAGACTGATGTGATTGCTAATTTCGAAAAGATATTGAGCTAACTGCCAAAATTGAAATAAATTGCTCTAAGCATATAACATACATAAAATTAACTTGGTATCAGAGCTGAGGTGAAGACAAAGCCCAAGCAAGAGTGAAAGAGCAATCACCGAAGACAGTTGGAAAGGAAGAAAAGGTTCAATGGGTTCTTCATCCCTTTTCAAATTCACCAAGGGTGAAATCAAAGCAGAGAATATTATCTAGGTGGCACAGTGGAAGCATCTGATGGCCTACCTAAAGATCACTTCAATGAGAAGTCTAGATCTAAGGGTGGAAGGAAAGACAGATGTCTTGTTTGTAATAAGTTCGGCCATTATGCAAAGGATTGTCTGAATGTTAGAGACACATCACCTGATGATGATAACAATCATTCCGGGGACATCTTCAATGATCAGAGGAATGACAGGTAAAGCAAGTCATCAAGGAAATGGCCGACTCTTCAAAGAAAGCAAAAAACTCCAGGTATGAAGAATCAAATGTTGTTTCCGATAAGCTAAAGGAGAATTATCTTATATTGGCCCTCTCCACTACTTCTCCTCCAGACTCTTTGGGAATCTAGATTATTGATTGTAGTGCTTCAAGGCACTTCATCAGATTGAAGGAAGCTCTCTCTAATTTGGTAGAGATGGAAACAATCGTGGGATTATACTTGGAGTCAATGCCACCTATCCAAGAAAGGGTGTAGGGAATGTTACCCCTCAATTGAATGAGGCCAACACGATTCATTTACAAGAAGTTCTTTATGTACCTAATCTCAAAAAGAACCTGGTGTCCTTTTCAACAATGGAAGTCAAAGGTTTCAGGGTGGCATTCATCGATAGAAAGGTACGTGTTTGAAAATGGAATTTTCTTAGATGCTTTTGAGTTCAGGGTTGGCAATTTGTATCAAATTGTAGGAAGTCCACTAGGGACCATGTCAGTTGACACATCTCTTCTATAGCACCGAAAGTCTGTTTATTATGGGACCCTACCCAATGTGACAGGGATGTCTGAATTCAAGAAGAGCATGAAGGTACCTGTCCGAGATGTACCGAAAGAAAAATCTTACAAGGGGACCATTCCCCTCATGTAGCAAGTCCACAAGTTTGGAACAACCCGAGAGGTTTGAGATTCTTAATCGGCAATCTCATGTATGCAAGTGGAAGAAATCCCTCTAAGGCTTGAAGCACAACACCCCAGGGCTTAATATGAGATGATTGATCGCTATTTGATGAAGCTTAGATTCACTAGGAGTGAAGCCGATCCAAACCATTGCTTGAAGGTTGTGGATGATAGACCTCTCACACTGACACCTTCTGAGGACGACCTCTTTCTGACAAGGGCAAACCATCTCATTTGCAAAAGTAAGAGGGAGTTGGAATGATGAACTGCAAACCCGTGACTACCTCAATGTATCTTAACTTTCAAATGTTATGTGGTAGGGATATCGAACTTGATTTGGGAAATGCCTCTGAGTTTCACAAACTCATACAAGCATTGATGTTCTTGGTGGACTCCCATTCGATTTTATGTTGTGTAGTTAGCATGTTGAGCTCATATATGGTTGAGCCTCACTGGATTGGTGCCAAGAATCTTCTGAGATATCTTAAAGACACAATCTCTCATGGATTGAGATACACTACCAGAAATGTGAAGCTGCATGATTATTTGAACGCTGACTGAGCAGGCAGTGTGGAGGATCGCAAGATCACTTCTGGGTGCTAGTTCTCTTTGGGTTCTGATTTGATATCCTGGATGGGCAAGACGCAGAAGTCGGTTGCTTTAAGCAACGCTAAGACCGAATACATAGCTACGAGTAAGGCCTCATGTAACGTTGCCTGGTTGAGGAAGCTCTTCAGTGAGCTGTTTGGACACATGATGGATACCACTGTGATCCCCTGTGACAACTAGAGGAGGATTCCATTGTTGAGGAATCTCGTGTTCTATGATCGCTCCAAGCATATAGACATCAAGTACCACTTTATCTGGGATATGGTACATCGATGAGCAAGAAGGCTTCATCGCATTGGGACTAATGTGCAGGTCGCAGACATTTTGTCGAAGCCCCAGGGAAAGGTCAAATTTGTGACTTTCCATAACAACTTGGAGTTGTTGAGAGACCCTCTTATGAGGGTCTTGTATGATGCATAAGTTGAGCTCTGGGAGCTCTAAGGGGCTTGGGATACTTATTGGAGCAACAAGCGAACATAGGGTGATTCACCCTCTCTTAATGGTGGATTGTGTATAAGGTGAATGGTTCAACCTTCCCCTGTGATACCCCGTGGCAACTTATGGACAGGATGAGTGGTTCCCCTGTCGAGACATCCTACCCATGCAATCTGGGACTCATGGGAAGTACCTCTCATTTGGCCAATGAGTAGAGAAATGGGGTTAGAGACCATAGTAGTACTGATGGACGCATCATGTATCTACTGTACTCCCTATGCTAGGATGACCGACATTGATCTGAGATCAATTGACACTGACTTCGGGTCAGTAAGAGTGATATAGCTCACTCTCTCTTCAAACTGATTTGGGATCAATATGAGTGGTTTGAGACACTCTTTTGATATTAATATGGGATTAATGAAACTGACTTCAGGTCACTATGAGTGGTTTGAGACTCTCTTGTGATATTGATCTCGGATAAATGAAACTGACTTCGGGCCAATAAGAGTGATATAAATCACTCTCTGACTTCGAGTCAATATGAGTGGTTTGAGACACACTCTTGTGATGTTGATCTTGGATAAATGAAACTGACTTCGAGTCAGTAAGCGTGATATAAATCACTCTCTCTTGGTATTGATATGGAATCAGTGAGAGTGGTATGACACACTCTCTTCATATGGGACTTACTTCAGGTCAGTAGAGAATGATACGAGACATTCTGAATCAATTCTTCTTCTTCATGGTTCAACAGAGCATAGCAGAGCAATGCAAGACATTGATCGCAGAAATAGTACAATCTGGCAGATGGATCAGTGGATGGAGTTCTCCCTAGTTGAGAGGGAGTGTTAAAATTGGCAACTAGAGCAAAATCCATGTGTGTCATCTTATTTATGACAGTTGATATTTTTCTTGTATCCCTCTCATCGAGGTGTAAGATTGATCTAAAAATCATCTGATTCCGATAAGTATTCATGAAGATATGAATTTATTTGTGTTATGGGACAATTTGCCAAGGTCGACTAGCAACCAAATAACCCCCACGTGTGCTCAATGTTTTAGTATAAAAAGAGGTGACTTGATAGTCATTAGAACACACTTCACTCTTGATTTCTCTCCACTTGTTTTGGGTTTTAGTGGAAGATAAGTCTAAGAGGAAAAAACCCTAGACGCAGTAGGGAATGACCCTAAGCTTGAAGTCTAAACGCAACCCTAGATGATGCCCTAGAAGGCAACACACAAGAAGAAAAGGAACTCGCTGGAAGCAAGGGAAGCTCTATCTTAGTCACAACAAAGGAGAACTAAACAACATGGTAATAGAGGTTTGTTTCATGGGTCTTTCAGAAGGCCGAGTTTGTTGTAAGGGAGGCTAAGGTAGCTCCCTAAAGGGCTGAGACAAGGGAAGGTTGTTTCGACCTACGTGGAGGTGTTCTTGGGTGTTAAACCCTTGGTGAATAGCAGTGTAGGCTATTGTGGGTAGGCCGCAAGCCCTACGAGCTGTTTGGAGGGCAACGTAGGGTGTATTGAGGGTTGTCTATGCCAGAACAACAGTGAAGGGAGCCACCACTTCTTCTTGGGTAGGCCGCAAGCCTTAACACCAAATCAGGTCATGCATAGGACTATCCAAGAGTATTAAAGTGCTCAGGGCAACAACGTGGAGGCAAAGGATACCTGTGGAGGAAGCCGCAGTTGTTTAAGGGACTATGGGGGTATGTTTTAGGGCTGACTTAGGCCACAGTGATGCCCTAACCAAAACACAATCATAACAACAGTGGTACTTGGTGCAGCAGTGGTACATTGGTGCAGCGATGGTACATAGGAGCAACAATGGTAATTGGTGCAACAATGGTACATGGTGCAGCATTGGTACACCAATGGAAGCAACAATGAGTACATGTTGTACAGTGCATCATAGTGCACATAGGAGCAGCAATACATAACATGATGTACAGTGCAACATAGTGCACACAATAGTAGTGATAGTGCAGCGTGGTGTAGATCAATGTTGTTGGGCATTGGTACAGCAACGAGACAACATGGTAATGATGGACATATAGCAATAGCAAGAAAGTATTGCAACAATTGGATGATGAGGTATCACAACATGCATTTGGGTGCAACATAGTGTAGCAGTACAATGATAGGTACAATCATGATTAATGAATCATGATGAAATGCAATATAGTGATGTTGGGTGCAGCATGGTGCAACATGATGATGAGGTGCAACACAATGATAGGTGATGGAGTCACCTAGAGAATCAGTTGATGCAGCATGTCTTCAACTAAGTGTTGAAATTTGGTACCGGAGGACAGGTGGTTCCCTTAGGCTTTGATCTTTGGCCTAGGGAAAAGTGTCCAAAAGAATTTAATTTTTCTCCTAAAGTAACTTTATAATTTTTATAAAGTTAAATCTAATTTAAAAGTGACTTTAAGTGATAAAGTTACTAAGTCTAATTTTAAAGTGACTTTTATAAAGTCAATGAAAAATTAGAAAGGAAAAGTGACTTTGGAAATAAATGACTAAGTAGGCCTTTATTAAAGTGGGGTGAATTAAAAAATAGAAAGTGAGATTTAAATGAGCATTTAATCTCAGCCATTGATCTAAATCTATTTCAGCCATTGGATTTAGGGATCACCCAAAAGTCACTTAGGGTTGGGTTAAGGGAGGAAAATGAAGAAAAGATCATTCATTCTTTCATGAGCAGATTGAGAGAAGGAGAGCAAGAGAGTAAGGGAGATTTCTGGAAAGCTGAAAGCGGAGTAACAGCAAAGCTGAAAGCGGAGTAACAGCAAAGTTGAAAGCGGAGTAACAGCAAAACTGAAAGCGGAGTAACAGCAAAGCTGAAAGCGGTGTAACAGCAACAGCCGCGGTGTAACAGCAACAGCTGCGGAGTATCAGCAGGTGTGTATCAGCAACGGTGTAACAGCAACGGTGTAACAGCAGCTGAGAGCGGTGTAACAGCAACCGTGTTTCAGCAAGGCTGAGATAAGTTGTAAAAGTTTGTTTGTTGATTTTTGTTTGCTGAACATTTTTCACTGTAAAAAGGCATTTTCCAGAAATAAAGAAGAGCTCTCAAACTGGTTTTCCCCAAGAGTTGTAGGGGGTTTTTCAGGGTCAAGTTGACAAAAAATATCAGTGTTTAAATGTGTTTTAATGGCTGTTTATTACTGCTGATTTTTATTTCTGCAATTTCCAGCACTCTGTAAAATTTCCAGAATTTGTGTTTTCAGCAAATTTATTTTTTCCAGCTTGTTGAATGTATGGTTATGGGAAAGGGCATTTAACTACATGGGAGAAATAAGGTGAAACTGAAAACCGGGGTGGGAAATGAGAAATTTCTACATGGTATCAGAGCTTGAATGCTGAAGGGCAGTTTGGGACAGCAAAAAGAAAAATTACAGTTGCTGATTTTTCACTCAGAAAATTCCAGCAAGCTGATTTTTCACTCAGAAAATTCCAGCAAGCTGATTTTTCATAAACAACAGTTTTATCTTTACCACAACAGTGCTATTTTTCAGTTTTAGGACAGCAGGATGTCATTGGGATTGAGGGTAGAGGATAGGTTGGATGGACATACAAATTACAGCGTTTGGAAGGAGAAAATGCAGAGTATCTTTGAGGAGGCAGAAGTCTGAGATATCATGGTGCATACCACACTGAACCCTGTTGTTGTGCCTACTGATGCTACTCAGTTGGCTGCTTATAATAAAAAGAACAACAAGGGTAAGAGGCTGATTCTAGACGGAATCAAAGACCATTGCATTCCTCATGTGAGAGGAAAGAGCAATGCCCATGAGATGTGGACAGCATTGTCCAATCTCTACCAGAGTACCAATGAGAACCGAAAAATGGTCCTGAAGGAGAAGTTGAAGAACATTACGATGGGTAATGATAGTGCAGCTGGACATCTCACAAAGATTACTAATGTGAGAGATGAGTTGACAACGATTGGAGAGGCCATTCCACCCACTGAGTTGGTGCGGATTGCAGTGAATGGCCTCCCCCGTTCATGGTTGAACTTTGCTGATGGGGTTTGTGCACGTGAGACCCTTCCCACATGGGAGAGATTTTGGGATGATTGCATTCAGACAGAGATCAGGAAAGGACAGCTTGGGGCAGCCAAGCCAGTTGAGCAGGATGAGGACGTAGCACTGGTGGCAGGAGGCAAGAAAGGCAAAGGGAAGAAGCAGGCTTCCACAAGCGGTGGTGGGGGCAAAGGCAAAGGTAAAGGTAAACAGGGGAACACACAGAAGGACTATTCCAAGGTGAAGTGTTGGAATTGTCAGAAGATGGGACACTATGCAGTGGTGTGTCCAGAAAAGAAGAAGAAGAAGGGGAAGAACCAGGACGTGGCAGCTTCAGCAGAGATTGAGGACTTTGCAGGTCTTTTTGACCGAGAGTTTGCGTTCACTACGTGTGAGTCCTCTAGTGCAAGATCACCTGCCACACAGGTTCAGAGGGAGTATGCTTTTCCCTCGACTAGTGGAGCATCTTCAGGTATCTGGTATGTGGACAGTGGGGCTTCACGTCATATGACAGGAGTCTGTGAGTACTTCTCAGAGCTTTCAGAGAGTGGCACTGATATTGAGGTAGTACTCGGTGATGACAGAGTTGTTAGAGCAGTCGGGGTGGGGACAGTGACATTTCAGAGGGAGTCCAAACCTCCCTTGAAGGTGTCAGAGGTTCTTTATGTGCCAGGGATGAGGAAGAACCTCATATCCGTCTCAGTTTTGGAAGACAGAGGATATGAGGTACTGTTCAGGGGAGGACAAGTGTTGATGTATTCCATGGGCACTCCAGCTGATTCAGCTAGAGTGATAGGTGTACGCCATGCAAAGGTGTACAAGTTTGCATTCCAGCCCCTTTTGGCATTGAGCAGTAGTACCGACAGCAGAGCTAGCAGTTCTGCGCTGTGTGAGATTTGGCACCGCAGGATGGGACACATGTATCATGGAGCCTTGAGGACATTGCGGGAGATCACTACAGGTGTGCCAGATTTCAGTACTGATCACTTTGATACTTGCAGAGGTTGTGCAATGGGCAAGTTTGCCAAATCCCCTTTTCCCAGTAGTGTCAGCAGAGCGACGGGGATACTTGATTTGATTCATTCCGATGTGAGCGGTCAGATGTCTCATGTTTCCTTGAGTGGATATGAGTACTATGTTTTATTCATTGATGATCACTCTAGGAGGACCTGGATTTATTTTTTGAAGACCAAGAGTGAGGTCTTCAAGCGATTTCAGGAGTTCAGAGCTCTTGTGGAGACTCAGATAGGTCGGAAGATCAAGTCCCTGAGGTCAGACAATGGAGGAGAGTACACCCTTGGAGAGTTTGTTGACTATTGTGCGGAGGCAGGCATTAGGAGGGAGTTCACTGTTCCTTACAACCCCCAGCAGAACGGGGTTGCGGAGAGGAAGAACAGATCCATCATAGGGGCTGCCAAAGCCATGTTACATGATCAGGGTTACCATTGTTCTTGTGGGCAGAGGCCTGCAACACAGCTGTTTATTTGCAGAACAGGAGTCCGCATCGTGCCTTGGGGCACATGACTCCGGAGGAGGCTTTCTCTGGGAAGAAGCCTGATCTTGGTCATCTTCATATCTTTGGATGCATTACATACTCCTATATACCCAAGGAGAAGAGGACCAAACTAGAGCCCACCGCAGAGAAGGGTATCTTTGTGGGCTACAGTGAGACCTCAAAGGCCTTTCAGATTTACATTCCTGCACAGAGGAGAGTTGTTGTCAGACGGGATGTGAAGTTCGAAGAGGACAGGGCCTTTAAGAGGTCACGGGAGTTAAAGTATCTGGATCAGCCAAACCCTCAGCAGTAGTTGAGTCAGTCGCAGGGATCTAGTGGGCAGGGATCAAGAGGATCCGGAGATACATCTATGAGGATGTCAGGTCCATCAGTGAGCAGTGGCTCGCCGAGCCAGAGGGGTGGTGCTCCGGGCAGCATGCAGAGCAGTTCACTAGGGAGTCCATTGATGGACAGTTCACACGGTACCTCAGCTTCTACAGGTTCAGGTGCATGCAGAAGGACAGCAGACAGACAGTCAGGAGTTCAGGCTACTGATGGTGATGAGGAGGAGGAGTTTCATTCTCCTATGGGAGAAGCATGCTCAGGGAAGAGGAAGCCCAAGTGGCTTCAGGACACCTTGAGAGATGCCACATCTGTTGCTGAGCCGAAGAGGCCGGTCAGAGAGAGTAGACCACCTGAGAGGTTTTGTAGTTATATGGCGATGGTTACCAGCATCCTTGACTCTGAGCCTTCTAGCTATGAGGAGGCAGCTAGCCAGCAGATCTGGAGAGAGGCCATGTAGGAGGAGTATTCTTCTATCATGAAGAATGATGTTTGGGAGGTGGTGCTGAGGCCTGAGGGCAAATCCGTGGTTACTTCCAGATGGCTTTACAAGGTAAAGCACGCTGCAGATGGCAGCATTGAGAAATTCAAAGCAAGGTTTGTGGCTAGAGGGTTCTCCCAGGTAGAGGGAGTTGATTATGAGGAGACCTTCGCTCCCGTGGCTCGATATACTTCGATTCGCTCCATTATATCGATAGCAGCAAAGATGGGTTGGAAGATCCACCAGATGGATGTGAAGACCGCATTTCTCAATGGCTTCATATAGGAGGAGGTGTACATTGAGCAGCCACAGGGCTTTGAGGTGCATGGAAAGGAGTCCCATGTGTGCAGACTGAAGAAGGCCCTTTATGGCCTGAAGCAAGCTCCCAGAACTTGGTACTCCAGGATAGATGCATACTTGCAGGGGACAGTGGATTATGGTTTGGACTACAGGGAGGGAGATGGAGTGAGATTGGCAGGATACACTGATTCTGATTGGGCAGGTTGTGCTTCTGATAGGAAGAGCACTTCCGGGTGCTGTTTTGGGTTGGGTTCAGCAGTAGTGTCATGGTTCAGCCGGAAGCAGCAGTCAGTAGCACTGAGTTCAGCGGAAGCAGAGTATATGGCAGCCAGTCTAGCTAGTTGTGAGGCCATCTGGCTTCGCAAGATGTTGTTTGGCTTATTTGGTCAGCCGTTGAGACCTTCAGTGATTTACTGTGATAATCAGAGTTGCATTAAACTCACGGAGAATCCAGTATTTCATGACAGGTCAAAGCATATCGGGATCAAATATCATTTCATCAGAGACTAGGTTCAGAAGGGAGCTGTGAAGCTTGAGTATATTTCCACTGATGAGCAGGTTGCAGATATTCTTACCAAAGCGTTACCACGGGGCAAGCATGTCTATTTCAGAGACAAGATGGGTGTGGTGAGGAACACCTTCCTCGGTAAGAGGGAGTGTTGAAATTTGATACCGGAGGACAAGTGGTTCCCTTAGGCTTTGATCTTTGGCCTAGGGAAAAGTGTCCAAAAGAATTTAATTTTTCTCCTAAAGTAACTTTATAATTTTTATAAAGTTAAATCTAATTTAAAAGTGACTTTAAGTAATAAAGTTACTAAGTCTAATTTTAAAGTGACTTTTATAAAGTCAATGAAAAATTAGAAAGGAAAAGTGACTTTGGAAATAAATGACTAAGTGGGTCTTTATTAAAGTGGGGTGAATTAAAAAATAGAAAGTGAGATTTAAATGAGCATTTAATCTCAGCCATTGATCTAAATCTATTTCAGCCATTTGATTTAGGGATCACCCAAAAGTCACTTAGGGTTGGGTTAAGGGAGGAAAAGGAGGAAAAAATCATTCATTCTTTCATGAGCAGATTGAGAGAAGGAGAGCAAGAGAGCAAGGGAGATTTCTGGAAAGCTGAAAGCGGAGTAACAGCAAAGCTGAAAGCGGTGTAACAGCAAAGCTGAAAGCGGTGTAACAGCAAAGCTGAAAGTGCAGTAACAGCAAAGCTGAAAGCGGAGTAACAGCAAAGCTAAAAGTGGAGTAACAGCAACAGTCGCGTTGTAACAGCAACAACCGCGGTGTAACAGCAACAGCTGCGGAGTATCAGCAGCTGTGTATCAGCAACGGTGTAATAGCAGCTGAGAGCGGTGTAACAGCAACCGTGTTTCAGCAAGGCTGAGATAAATTGTAAAAGTCTGTTTGTTGATTTTTGTTTGCTGAACATTTTTCACTGTAAAAAGGCATTTTCCATAAATAAAGAAGAGCTCTCAAACTGGTTTTCCCCAAGAGTTTTAGGGGGTTTTTCAGGGTCAAGTTGACCAAAAATCTCAGTGTTTAAATGTGTTTTAATGGTTGTTTATTACTGCTGATTTTTATTTCTGCAATTTCCAGCATTCTGTAAAATTTCCAGAATTTGTGTTTTCAGCAAATTTATTTTTTTCAGCTTGTTGAATGTATGATTATGGGAAAGGGCATTTAACTACATGGGAGAAATAAGGTGAAACTGAAAACCGAGGTGGGAAATGAGAAATTTCTACACTAAGTTCAACTACCTCATGTATCATCTTCTTAGAGATGATCTATGCTCTTATTTAGATAAGTCAAAATGTTCAATTTTGTTGCATATGTACCATCTCTTCCCTCCACTATTATTTGTGAATTTTCACAAGTATTCAAAATTTGCAAAAGTTGCTTCATCCCACCCTCCTATCAAACATTTGTGTAGACAAGAATGCCATAGATCTTTTCATGGATATATTGTTAGGGAAGTTGTGAAAATCTATTTGATTTTCCATCTCTTCCCTTCACTTTATTTGGTAGAGCTTCTAAAATAATCTTTAATGTTCTTAAATTGTAAAGAGATTGTATTGTATCATCCCCACAGGTAATTTCACTCTGTCACATGCAAACTCACCAATTATCATGTCCAAATGTCTTTTTAGCACTTTTTTTATGTTCATTTCCCTTTCACTTCAATGGTTACAATTGCTTTTGAATTTGAATACATTGTGAAACAAGTGGGTAATAAGTTGTATTACCAACTTCAAAACACAAAATAGGCTACATGAGAGATGGAAAAAACCATGGGTTGCCAAAACCTTAAGCTACATTAAAAAAAATACCATTGGAAATCAATGGTTTAATTTAATTTTATAAATTTATAGTTAAGATTACAATAACTGATTTTATTTTTATAATTTAAATTATGAAGAGACAAACAATTTTTTTAATTTTATTTTTATGTAATTTGACTTGGTCAAAATATTTATATTACTTCAATGCGAGCACCTCTAACACAATAAACAGCCTACATAAATTAAGATATTATCAAAACATAATAAATCCTACATAAATTAAGGTATTGTCAAAACATACTATATTTTGAAATATTAACATTTTTTTTGCCAAATCCTTGTCTTTATTTTTTTAAATAAGGCTTGGGCTTTATAATTTATTTTTAAGCAATTTGACATGATCAAAATGTTTACATGACATAGATGAAAACACCACTAGCACAATAAGCACCCTACATAAATTAAGAGATTGTCTATACATTTTGTAATGTTGGCCAAAATTAATTGAATTTTTTTACCAAAACTTAATCTTTGTTTATTAAAATAGTTAACTTCATATATTGATTCAACTCAAAAAGCTCATATAGTAAAAAGCTCACAACTCAAATTAGAACATTACACCAAAAAAATGTACCATAAAATATACTAAAAACCTTCCAAACTTGAAACAAATAAACTAAACAATATACTAATACTATATATATATATATATATATAGAATAAAGAGTATAATGTTTCTTAATGCCGAGAGGGGGAGCAATATGCACTTCATAACAGTCTAATTAAGACAAATGATGTTGACAATGTCCACTTCAAGAGCATATTGGTTTCATAAGGTCTATAAAAGCCCTAATTTCTCCTATGAGATCTCTACATTCATCAAGATGCATATGTACAACACTATAAAACATGACAAAGGTTCAAGCCCAATAAAATAGAGGGGAGAGTACAACGAACAGTGTCGGGTAAGTATAGCAAGCGGGGCGAATATTTCCCATGTAACATGCATACATCTTATGCATGCCATGATGGTCATAGGGGTTTTCATGTAAAATTGGGCATAAGGTTTCATGTACCATCTATGAGACGCACAGACTCGTTGCAATTGAGAAAGTCAACATCATTTTCCGAGAAATGGTCAAAGGGCTCACAAGGCATAGCAAAACATAAAAAGCTCACAACTCAAACTTGTGATTCCAACCATTCACTACCAAATTCTAGACAAATTAGAACATTACACCAGAAAATATGCTAAAAACCTTCCAAACTTGAAACAAATAAAATAGACACTAAACTAATACTATATATATCTATATATATAATAAAAAGTATAATGTTAAAGAGTATAATGTTTCTTAAATACGAGAGGGGCAGCAATATGCACTTCATAACAGTCTAATTAAGACAAATGATGTTCACAGTCTCCACTTCAAGAGCATCTTGGTTTCATAAGGTCTATAGAAGCCTTAATTTCTCCTATGAGATCTCTACATTCATCAAGATGCATATGTACAACACTATAAAACATGACAAAGGTTCAAGCCCAATAAAATAGAGGGGAGAGTACAGCGAACAGTGCCGGATATTGTGCCAGGGAACGAGTACCTCTCAGAAGTCAGCTGGAATTATGTGACCTTTTCCCCTTTTCGGCCAACATTGAGGATAATCTGCTATTGGAACGACCTGTCTCACAGGATGAAGTCCTATCAGTAGTAAAAGAAATGGCCAGAGGGAAAAGCATTGGCCGTGACGGATGGACCAGTAAATTCTGTCATTTTCGGGATATTCTTTGTTCATTTTCGGAATATTATGCTTGCTGAGCTTACCAACATGGTGGAAGAATCTCACTGTCTGTTCATTTTCAGGATATTATGCTTGCTGAGCTTACCAACATGGTGGAAGAATCTCATTGTCTTAGTTGGGTCTCCGGTGCAACAAATGCCTCATTCATCACCCTCATTCCCAAGGTTCCTAATCCTGTCTCCTTCACAGACTATCATCCTATCCCATTATGTAACACCATTTACAAGCTCATTTCAAAAACCATTGCTAACTGGCTCAAACCATTCCTGTCCAAGCACACATATCTGTTGAACAATTTGGCTATTTAGAGCAACGTCAAATTCATGATGTTGTAGCAATCGCTCAAGAGTGTCTTCATTCTATCAAGACTTCTTCAATAAGGCATTTGGCTGTTGATTGAGAACTTTTGTGGATGGTCCTTCATAAAATTGGCATTGGACCTAAAATGATAAACTGGATTAAAGCTTGCATCAAGAGTGCATCATTTGCAATACTGATCAACGATTTTCCTACAGCTTTTTTCAGTCTCTAGAAGGTCTCTGTCAAGGTTGCGCTTTGCCCCCCTCATGTTCCTCATCATCATTCAGTCTGTCCAGAAAATTTTCAGAAGCTCCTCAGAGCGACATGCAAAATCGTTGACAGAGTCCCCCTCTCCCATTTAATTTTTGTGGATGACTTGCTTGCTATTGGGAAATCGGATCCCTCTGAATGGCAGGTGTTTCATAATATTCTTGCAGATTTTGGATCTACCTCGAGACTATTCATGAATCAAAAGAAGTCTTTATTGATTTCTAATGATCCTGAGGCATAATGGACAGTGGAGATTGCTTGCTCATTTGGGGTAAATGTCTCTTTTGAACGATGGTTTCCAATACTTGGGGGTTTCTCCTTAAAGCCGAATGGATACAAATCTTTGCTAATTCTGAAACTGGAAAATCGTAAGGACAGTGGTCCCACTCATCGATCTCACTGGGAGGGCATCTCATTCTAATCAAATCTATCCTTCACAACATTTATATTTACGGGATACCCATCTACAAACTCCCCAAAGGAGTCGTCCGTAAGGTCAACTGAAAAGTTTCTAGCTTCTTGTCCTTCACAGCATTTCTATTTACTGGATGCCCATCTTCAAACTCCGCAAAGGAGTCATCCGTAAAGTCAACTCAATCATTTCTAGCTTCTTGTGGGCTGGAACGCAGCCAGATCGCAAATTCCATCTGGCCAATTTGGAGATACTAGATTTTCCGGTTAAACAAGGTGTTTGGGGTTTAAGATTCCAGCCCACACCCTGCCAGATGGAATTTGCAATCTGGTTGTGTTCCAGCCCACAAAAAGCCAAAAACGATGAGTTGATCTTCCGAATGACTCCTTTGGGGAGTTCGAAGATGTGCATCCAGTAAAACGGCACTGTGAGAGTCGATTTAGGGTTCCAACCCACACACTGCAAATTCCAGTTTAGGGAAATCGTTTTTTTTCTGGTTGGAAAAGAGAAATTGCCAGCCAAGAGATGAGGTTCTACATCACCGCAAATCAATTTTTCCATTATGTTTTTCTTATAACGACTGGAGACCACAATAGCTGACGGGAGCTATTAAGCTTGTTTCGTACAAACCTGTCTCGTACACCAAGTCAAAACCGAACATTTAATTTAAAAACAAGACTGCAAAGAGCGAATTTCAAAACACAAACAAACAAAAACACAAAGTGCAAAGCATGAAGGTTATCTTCCTTCTTCTATTGTTAGCAAAATGGTTTCTTTATCTGCTAATTTTCTATGGGGTGGCAGATCTCATCGTTCTAAGATTCACTTAGTAAAGATGGATTCCATCTCTAGATCAAAGAGGTCTGGTGGATGGAGTCTTTTACATATGAGATCTTTCGGCAAGGCCCTCCTCTGTAATTCTCTTCATCGTGGCATCTTCGGTGTTGGCAAATGGAGTTCCATTATCAATCAAAAATATCTGAAAGGAAGGTCTGTGGTATACTGGTACAGGAGGAAGTCT
Organism: Pinus tabuliformis; assembly: GCA_031772625.1. Classification (NCBI taxonomy): domain Eukaryota; kingdom Viridiplantae; phylum Streptophyta; class Pinopsida; order Pinales; family Pinaceae; genus Pinus; species Pinus tabuliformis. Next base: position 1,494,168,181 of record CM062820.1, on the reverse strand, counting down.
CTGGGCTCTACAAGGGGATCTGCTATATGGCTCGGCTTCAGAAAGATTCAGGATCTCTTCCTCGATTTCCTTAGATGGCGCATCAATACTGGCTCCAGTATCCTTATCGGTCTGGAATCAACCGTTCTTGGTTTGGAAGATTCTCTCACTCCCGAACTAATTTCATTCCTGCACACACGGGGTCTCTTCACATGGAACAAACTGATTCAGTCATGGTCCTCAACGACGCCAACCTGGAAGGATGCAGAGGATCTCGGTATGCCTCCCTCTCTGCGACATATATGGGTGTCTGCGGTAAAGAGTTACGCTGATAAAGGTATTAAACAGTGAGGTATCAACGATGAATTGGTATGGTTGAAGCCGAACTCCTCACAGCCTATTAGTGTAAAAGATTTGTATGCAGCTGCCTTGACTATTCTTCTGCCGCTTCCCACGCCCATCTTTCCTTCCAAGCTCTGGAAAGGAACATGCCCGCTCAAGGCAATTTTATTCTCTTGGTTGGTTTTTTCCAATAGGAACCTCACATGGGAGGTCCTTCAAAGAAAAGGATGGATGGGTCCAGGTAGATGTGTCATGTGTTGTCAGGCGTCCAAATCAAATGTCCACATGTTTTTCAATGTCCGACATCGGCCCAAATCTGGTATGATCTCTCCTTATCTCATGGTTTTCCTCACCAAGTTTTCTCCTCTGTTCAAGACGGCTTCAAGTGGTGGAGTGACCAACGTCCAGCATGGAGATCGTTATTCATCTTCACATGTTGGTTTCTCTGGAAATGGAGGAATGCCTGCATCTTCCAGGAGTCCAAGGCTCCAATTGCCTCTGTGCTGGTTTATATATCTGCTATGGTTGTTACGGATTGATAAGTTTTCTTCTCTCCGTTTTTTCTTATGGTCTATGTGGAACTTCTCTCATAGGAATCATCTCTCCTTTTTTGGATGGTTATCATGAACATGTTTTGATTTATGTTATGGTCTTTTGGACCTCTTTTGTATCAGCTCAAATCTTATTATCTGCTCAGAACAGCCACATCTATATGTCCCCATCTGCTATCATCTACAGCATTATCATCAGGATCAGTCGGCCGGAATGTTTATGGCCTTTTATGTAACAACTCATTATATTTTCTTAATATAATATACATGATGATTTTCTCTCTCAAAAAAAAGGAGACAATAGATATTCCAATTAATGTTTAGGGTTAATAAAGATCGTTTAAATTAAATCAAACAAGGTGCACAGAGTGAAAAAAACAAAAACAAAATAGGGTTTAAAACAATTTTTATACTGGATCCGCTGAATAAATCTGAGATAATATAGATCTTGCTATTTTATCTAGATATCAATATAATTCTTCACTCGCTTACAAGCAGAATGAAGCAAAACCGACCAAAATAAAACAAAATTCAAAAAATATATCGAAAATAAAGGAGGTTTGGATTTTGAAATAGTTTTGGTGCGAGAGCTACTCGCAGCTCAATTGATCTTCAATAATATGGATCTATGTTATTTCATTTGGACATTAACTTGATTCTTTACCCTGCGTGTGTAATTAGGATCAAGCAAAACAGATGAAAATTAAAAAGAAAAAGAAAAAACAAACAAACAATTTCATCGAATATATTTAGACAATATTTCATCCAAATATTAATTTAATTCTTTATCCTGAGTGTAAGCAGAATCGAGCCGAACTGATCAAAATAAAGCAAAAATCAACATATTTTTCCATAGATTAGAGACAACATGAAACCATGCTATTTCATCTAAACACCAATTTAATTCTCAACCTGGCCTGTAACAAGATCAAGCAAAACAGATCAAAATCAAACAAAATTCAAAGAATATATAAAGATAAAATCAAAATAGGTTTGAGACCACTAGGCTGCCAGTACAGTACTCAATAAATATGAGAATATGGATCTATAGACACTGCATTGACTCAGCGTGTTGTCAGATAGAGAAAATACCCAGTTGGGCAGAGACTGTTGCAATAGCTGCGATGAGGCAAGATTCCCAATTCCGTTCAGTACAACAAGGCAAAACCCTTAAAATAAGACTGCAAAGAAAGAAAATAAAAATGAAAACTATGTGCACAGAGTGCTACTAAATCTAGGGTAAATAAAAATATTTAAATTAAATCAGGCAAAGTGCTGAGAATGAACAGAAAGAGTGAGTGACGGTTTGGAATAGTTTTGAAACCAGAGCAGCTCAATAGATCTAAAAGGTGACATGGATCTATGCTATGATATTTTATTTAGACACCAATATAATTCTTTATCATGCACATACAGGGTGAAGCAAAAACAGATCAATATAAAACAAAATTCAAAAAATATATAAAAGATTAGCAAATTTGGATTTTGAGCTAGTTTTGATTCCAAGCGACTCGCAGCTCAATAGACCTTCAATAACATGGATCTATGCTATTTAATCTAGACATCACGACATTAACTCATCTCTTTACCCAATCAAGCAAAACACATCAGAATAACAATTAAGGAAAAAACTAAACAGATCGACAAAATTTTCAATAGATCTGAGACAAAACTGATCCATTATATTTCAACCAAACACCAATTTAATTCTTTACACTGCCTGTGAGCAGGATCATGCAAAACAGGTCAAAATAAACTAAACAAAAAATCAAAAAAAATATACAAAACCAGACCAACATATTTATCAATAGATCTGAGACAATATCCATCCATGCTATTTCACCTCCACACTAAATTAATTCTTTACACCGCATGTGAGCAGGATCAAGCAAAATATATCAAAATAAAGGGAAATAAATTATACAAAACCAGACCAACGCATTTTTCAATAGATCTGAGATAATATCCATCCATGCTATTTCATCTCCGCACCAATGTAATTCTTAACCTGGCGTGTGAGAAGGATCAAGCAAAACAGATCAAAATAAAGCAAACTTCATCTCCGCACCAATGTAATTCTTAACCTGGCGTGTGAGAAGGATCAAGCAAAACAGATCAAAATAAAGCAAACTTCAAAGAACATAGGACACAACCCAAAAAAAAAAAAAAAAACACCAAATCTAACATTTTTTAGACCTCAGTAAATAAATCTGATACAATATGGATCTACGCTAGCGTATCTAGACACTATATTGATTCAGGGTATTGTCAGGTAGAGAAAATACCCAATTGAACAGAGGCATTTGCAATAGCTGCTTCTACTCGATGAGACATAAAATTCCCAGTTCCGTGCAACCAAAGGCGAGGTATTATTGTTGTCTGGGCCCCGGGGGCTATGAACAGCATAAGTGATCATTAACCACCGCGGTCCTGACGACAATCACACATTCGCTTCCTCTCCTGACTCCAGATCATCCAGCGGCATCCAAATATATATATGAAGACCGAATCAAAAAATAATATTGATCACCCTCTGAAATCAGAGGTAAAGCGCTCGTCCTCAGTAGATTGTAGATTTCAGAAGGACAAAGTCACTCTCACACCATTTTGAATCAGAACATGGCGCCCAGAAAACACCGACATGGACAGAAGCCATTCACCCACATGGACAAATCTATTGCCACTAACACAATCGCTTCCTCCCATCCGCCATAGAAAATCCTCTCGTGGATATAAATGTCGACTTGGAAACCCTAATTAGGGTTTGGGATTGCACATATCTCCATAAACCCTAATTAGGGTTTGGGTAGGATACCCTCAGCTCACAGTTCTATTAAAAGAGGATATTTAAACGTAATATGTAACTTTTTTTTCAGTGCGAAAAAACGCTGTATATGTTATATATATATGATGATAATATGTAACTTTAACTTTATTTTTTATGTAGATATGGTTTAATGTAGGTTATTTTTTTATTTAAAAAATCAACACTAGTCCAGTTTAGACGTTTTTTAATTTTGGATCTATTAACATATAGAAGAATCGATTTTTATTTCATTTTAAAAAGATATTTTATGGCAAAAAAAAAAAAATGTCATAAACTAGCATTTGCACCTAATGTTGCAAAGGAAACGCCGTAAGGCATAGTGTGTGGAAGAATATTGAAATGTGAATGGGCATTTTTGAAAGCAAGGGTCGATGATAATGAATTTAAATTGAGGAAGCCATGCCAAAAACCCTATTTAGGGGTTAAAGTGCCTATGAAATGGAATAAAAGTAGTCATACATATCCATTGAACTTGTTTAGATACCTTAAAGATTGCCTAGTTGAAGGTGAAGTTAAACAAATGAATTCACGCGAACAACAACTGGGTATCCATATCGATATACAAAATTTTAAGGAGAGGCATGTTAATCTTTTCAAACAACATTCTAATGTATTTGCCTAGAAATATGAAGACCTTAAACCATGTCACATTGTGATGAACTAAATCCCTGCCAGGATATATTCCTTATGATGCAATGCGCTTAGGAAGTTTTGTTGTTGGAAAGTTTGATTGGGCTGCATTGAATTAAGCAAGGCTAAAACATTAATGTTGACGTTGTAGCTATAGTTGTTCTGCATGTTGTTGAATCTCTTTGCAAGTTTGGTTTCATCGTGCCCATATGCTAAGGAGAGGGTCCTCTTGAGAGAATTGAATTTGTTGTCATTATCCACTGCTAATTCTTCTTGTTTTGGGACAACTTCATAACGACAATCGCTATTGTTGTCATTGTTATTGCTGAAATTGTTGTGAGAGAGGTTGGAGAACTGGACTTGAGGTAGTTTGCTGTTGTTTCCATTGCCATCCATGGCTTCATCGTTTAAAAAACCATCTATGAAAGGATCGTCACTCTCCAACAACCCACTGAAAGAGGCAATGTTGGGCAGTTACAGTTTGTTTTGCTGATAAATATCAGGAAAAGAAGCCATCACTTCATCTGCACTTGGTGATTCATCTTGTTCTACCCCTTGTACTCCCTGAGAATGACCATTTTTCTTGTAAATTCGGCACAACACCCAATCATCAAGCTGGAGAACAGAAGTACCATCAAAATCAACAATACCAATTTTAGTTGAATGAATCAATTCATATTCATAAAGAATCAAAACACAAGAACTGTGAAAGGAAAATCATTCATATTGATCGATATTCAAGAAGACATCATTTTGTAGGGTGTGTTATTTGTATTTACACAATTGATTTTTTATCCAATCAACTATGCTATTCTCTATGCTTTTGCTAGGTTCCTTCATCACCACCATCATTGGGAAATTCATTTCCCTCTTGAAGTATGAAACGAGTAGCAATTCCGAATTGATCTCACACTACCACCACAAAGAAGCTAGCAATCCTGATATACAAATCAAAGCAGCCATCCTATCAAGCGATCCATGTAGTTCACAATCTATAGCTTTGATAACCCAAAACTCAAATCTTTTATATTTAATATGCACAGAAATTTTCACATTAATATGTCTGGATCTCATTCTAAGATCTTTACAGATCTGATACAGAGGTAAACCAGATTTTTCATACTACGACAAGCAATATTAGCAAGTCTTTGAGTCTCTCTTATGTAATGTCTCCTCCTTATTTGATAGAGTTGACGTTGTATGAGCATCGACTGCATTGAAGGGATCATCCAATAGATAAATGTCAACATCGTTATATACTGCTCTAGCCAACTGAATCCTTTGTTTTTGTCTCCACTCATATTCAATCTCTCTCCCCAATCTCAGTGATATCTCCATGAGCAAAACTCTCTATATCCTTGTCTAATGCACAAGTTTTTATTGCCTTCTTGTATTGAATTTTGTCTATTGGTTTCCCATAGAGTATGTTATCTCTGACAGTACCACTCTGAATCCAAGTTGTTTGTGCCACGTAGGCAACATTGCCATATACTTCAACCTGCACGTAGTCCAATCAAAAAGTTTATGGAAGAATTTATGTATATAGAAAGCAAAAAAACAGCATCTACAATCTTGTTGAACTATGAAATGGTTACTTTTGCTCAAGAAGAGTAGTTAATGCTCAACTTACATCTGAAAATTTTGGGATTTCTCCAAGAACTGTATATAGCATAGTAGATTTCCCTGATCCCACTGAGCCACAAATTGCTACCTTTTCTCCAGTTTTAATGTGCAGATTTATTCCCTTCAAATGTTGGCTTTGTCAATGAAGATTCTGGATCCCAGCTGAGTATGGCTTGATGAATTTCGATGGTATACTAGGATCCGGAAAGTGCTTTCCTCACAACAAAATCTAGTCTCAGCTCATCATATTGTAAGAACTTGTCCAAAACGATCTAAGGAGACTTTAACCTGAATTAATATAGCCAAAACTTCAGGTAGCATTCTCACTAGATCTTGTATCACACGGAATGTTGCAAGCACTGTAAATATTGTTGTGGCAGTTAACGGTGGATCCCCTATGATAGGACACCCGGCAAAAACTATAGATGCGGTAATGATGGGTGACATCAAGTAGAGTATGGTACCATATGTTCTATTAAATTGTGCTGAAGACAACCATTTGAACTCCACAGCTCGGAGATTTTCTATTAGCTCTTTAAATTTTTCTTCCCATGCTTGTAGTTTGATTATTTTCATACTATTAAGAATTCCAGATGTTATTCTGAGTCTTTCATCCTGTGCAGTCATGAACACAACTTGGCACTTCTTGAGGGTTTTGGCCTTGGAAATTTGAGTGTTAACTTAAATTTGTAACATTATTCAATCATCATTATACATCATTTTACAATTTAATTAATTTAATTGCACCAGATGTTGCAATGGAAACGACGTAAGGCAATAGCATATAACATTAATTAATGTTTTTTTGACAATTTTTGAAAGTCAGAAAAATATCAAGAAAAGGAATTTGGAGGAGATGAATGTGATGGCAAGGCAAATCTGTTAAACTTCAACGATCAAATATGTTGAATAAATCTGCCACTATTGGAAGAGGAACATCTAATCCCATGACGCCACTGATGCATTGGGCTGAAGGTCCCTCACCAATTTGAAGAATATACGGCTCTCTAATGATATTGCTCAAAGGAAACCAAGAAAACAATGTTCTGACACCACAGGGCATTTATTATTAGCTCCATATTTGCTAAAATTTGCATTTTCTCTCTTACAAACATTCTGAAGCTAAGTCGTCTTCTTGCATAGATGAAGATGAACAATTTGCAAATGATGAGGAGAATTAGGGATTTAAAAATATAAATTTCCATGCCTGCTAGTTCCTAAATAATATCCCAATAACTACAACACATACAAAGAGCAATTTCTTTGTAGGAAAAGGAAAGGCAAATATGTTAAACTTAAACGATCAAATATGTTGCATAAATCTGCCACCAATGATGTTGAAATAGTACATTTATATTGGTCTCACGAAGAAGCATGAACCTGCCAAGTTCCAACGCAAAAATATTTCTTAAAATGTATATATGGAAATGTGTTCATCTCTTTATTGGATGCGTTGTGCATTTGATATTCATGAGTTCTCTTCGTGGGTGCACCTCTTCTTTCTTGGTACACACTTAATGTTTGATTCTTGGTGACATGCTTGGATTTTTCAACGCCTGGATATTTGCTTGTTGGCTCTCTCGGTCTGCTGGCTGAGATTTGAAAAGTGGAATGACAAAAACCAAAAGTGGAATTGCGTGGGGGTGGTTCCCTGGGAGTGAGCTTCACCAATGCACAATATACACCTAGTAGACTTGAAACCCAAATAAACCATTCCTAAGAGATCTTTGATATGACCAATGAGGAAGTTTAATCTTGTTGCCACCGACAATATCAAAATCATAAAACGAAGTGCAAATAGAGCATTGCTTACCCATCCAACAGTGCCGTATTTTTCCCGGCTATGTAAACTGCTTTTAGCAACTTTACCTTCTTGGAAATCTTGTGCCCATTTAGTGCAGTTATCCACTAACGCGTTCCCCACACTCTCTATGCAACCACCGACAATGTCTGCTAAAGCACTCTGTAATTCATCGACCACTTCCATAAAATTCCCTGTTGAACTGCAATCAATGTTCTTGCATAATCTGTATAAGGCGTTCCCTGCCCCTGCCTTCTTCCAATCCAGAGAGTCTCCTCAATGTTCAATCACCGTAACTTTCCTTTTACTTTCTTCTGCAAGATTATCGATTGTAGCCGCTGCATCTTCCAAGCTTCTTTAGGCCTTTTCCACCGCCCTGTGTCACAGCGAAATTGATGTGAGTTGGTCCTTAATTGAGTAATAAGAACCTTTGCCCTCCACGAAATGCTAGCTCCATTGAACTATTTTTGTTGTAGATTACAAGTAGGGTTGAATTCCTCAATGTAGTACTTCTTTTTACTCCTCCTTTCCCCATACCTTTTAAAGAAACTTCTCCATAACAAACTCCTTTAGCTCCTTGCTATTTGTGAGACATGCATTGAAGTAGATATTCCATTTTTGCATCCATGTGTAGTTTTGTTTCATCCATGTTTTCTTTTTTTACAAACTCCTTTAGCTCCTTGCTATTTGTGAGACATGCGTTGAGGTAGATATTCCAATTTTGCATCCATGTGTAGTTTTGTTTCATCCATATATAATTTTGTTTCATCCATATTTTTTTTTCACTAATTCTAGCCGAGTCCTCTCCCTTAGACCCAGCAGGGTCCTCTCCCTTGGACCCAGTGTAGTGTTGAATGACATTTTTCCGTTACTTTTTGTTACTGTGAACAATTTACATACCCAGTGTAGTGTTGAATGACATTTTTCCGTTACTTTTTGTTACTGTGAACAATTTACATACATAAGTCTGAGTGTGACTATATTTCAGAATTCAAATGATCGAGCTTCTGATTAAGTGCCAATTCCTTAATCAATCGTCTTAGATTTATGAAGTCTCTTGACTCTACATGGAGCAGCATGTATAAAAATCACTTTTGTTAATTTACATACTCAATGATCTTTTACAGTTGTTTTTTCATGTTCGTATATTTGTTTTTTTCCTACCGAGTGTAGCGAATTTACTTGTAAGTGCAGAGCACAGAGAACACAAAGCGAGCAGCTAACAGAAATTTAGGTAATGTGAATAATAATGGAACTGTGTTGGGTTAATAGATTTATAATTGTTTATTTATACCATTAGCTAATGTGAATAATAATGATGGAACTGTGTTGGGTTAATAGATTTATAATTGTTTATTTATATCATTATTTAAAGTTTTTTATGAGCTGACACTAAATTTTTATTTATACAATTATTTAATTTTTTTTATGAGCCAATATTAAATATTATTTTGGCCACGGACAAACAGCTTTACACATCATACTAAGCTGTAAAATGCTCAGCGCAATAATTTAAGAGTATTTTAACTGCTGTTATGGTTGTTGAATTCTCTAAAGACTCTCTGAATTATGTTGTCAAGCTACTCATAATTAGTGCTGAATTTACTGCTATAGTGATGAATTTGTTAATGTTGATCTAATGCTATGGCTAATTGTTCAGTACTCATGCACACACCCCCAGCTCAGCCCAATAATTTAAGAGTATTTTAACTGCTGTTATGGTTGTTGAATTCTCTAAAGACTCTCTGAATTATGTTGTCAAGCTACTCATAATTAGTGCTGAATTTACTGCTATAGTGATGAATTTGTTAATGCTATGGCTAATTGTTCAGTACTCATGCACACACCCCCACTCTTGTCATGAAGTTCTTGTTGCTACAATGTTCTTAAAAAGAGAACAAGACATATTTGTAGTACATTCAACGAGATACTAGACATGTCAGTTAGGCAGATTCTTGGTGATATTTGGTGATACATGATGATCTCAAACATATCTACCTAGATTGACATTTGCATCTGCGTGCTTTAAACAAATAATGCATGAAACACGATGTTAACTACGATATACAAGCAAGCCATTGATTCAAAACATAATCACATTCAGTACTGAGTGAGTGCCCTCGTTATTCCAACAGCTTAATCCATGCACAGCTAATCTTAGTAAAATAACTGGTTCAAAAACTCTTCTTACAACACAATTTAAAAATACTAGGCAATGAAAAATTTATCAACTAATAACAGAAGCATCATCCAAAATACTAGTCATTGAATATGGAATACAGATGGAACATGGTACTCTTTAACGGGGAGCTTGTTTACGTACAAGAATCCTTCAAACCCAATTCTATATTACAGCAACTTTGGGGGGCAATGCATAAATTATATGACCCTAAAGTTAAAAGCTAGGGTCAGCAAGTTACAATTAACCTGATGATTCCCATGCCTGGACCCAATTCAAATCCAAGGTGGGCCAATTCCTTTACCAGAAGAACGCTCATCATCGTATATCTGGATGAAGTACTTTCTAAGCAGCCATTCATTATTATCTTTTTCCTGGGTATTAGATCCTACTCTAGAAGAAAGTTCATGTGAAGCAGTTACAGAGATATGAGGATAGCTCAAAACAAACAAAACGGTTTGGTATACACAAACTGTCATCTAACATAACCTACAAACTAGGATCTCTCTTTAACCTGCAGCCACTCTATCAGATCGAACATTTGCTTCCAATACGGCATGACATTTACCAGTTGAATCGCTCATCTCACTCTCCCTTTGCTCATCTCTTTGGCTAGAACTCAAATTGCTTATTTTAGATAGAACTTGAGGATAGCCATTGCCTCCTTGCTGCATAAACTGTGACTGTGTCTCTCTAGGACCATTTCTTTCTGAATCTCCTACTCTATCCTTTCTTTGAAAATTCCTCAACATTACCTGTTTCACATAATCCAACAATGTCAAAAAAGTTTCATATCGTAAGGCCAATAAACCACACTGACTTGTCTACGCTACCACGAAAGATATGTTACCTTTAGTGATTCATTCTCAGAAGCAAGCTTTTCAGATTCCTCTGCTATAAGATTTATTTCATTTCTGAGTGCCATGTTCTCAGAAGTCAGTGTCTCAACTTTTGCAGACAACTCTTCGCATTCCATCTGTTTCATGGAAGTCGGTGTTAGCACAGCACAGCACAGCAGACAGGGTATCAATTGAACAGTATTTACTGCTTTCATAAAACAATGACAACAGACTTTGTCTGTTCATGTCTCACGATTTTACCTCTCTATCTCTGCAAGCCTCTGATAAAAATACTAAGAACAAGTCTATACCTGTTTCTTCATTCGAGAGCGTTTAGCTGACTCCCGATTAGATTGTTTACGCTTCTGTCGTTTTAATTCCCGTTCATCCTGTTTCACAGGCTCGTTTAGGACATGTACAAGCTTATTTAGTTCAACATATTTAAAGCTCATCAATATATTGGAAATAATTCACAATAAAAAGGTCACACTGTAGGTGAATGCAAAAAAAAAAATACAAAACCCTAAGTTGTATGTAATGGGGATACACACGGAAGTTTCAGAAATATGAAAGGAAAACTTTCCCAAGAAATAGGAAATGACAAATTGATGTGTTGGGGTAAACACCAGAGTGCCCACCTATTACATAGATACAGCCAGGAAATATTCCCTGCTTCTGAATCTCTTCTGGTCTATATCATCAAACTATGCTGCCCTCATATCAGATAAAACTGTTATTATGCATTAAACCATCTATTACTTAAAGAGCCCTACAAATGAGATTTAGCTTATTCGAGTTATAATTGACTGTGGACCACTTCTATCTAAATCTTCTTAAGAAATGCACTTATGTTCAAAGGACTTGTAAGAACAAGATGGATATGAGAATATAATGATAGTGTGATCAAATCATATTTCATGGATTGTGCATAACCAGAAAAGATGAAAGAAGGGTTGTCATCCCACAAAACAGTTGATAAAGAAAACAAAGCAAGCACCAAAAGTCTGAGCAAGTCTATAGGAAGATGACGCAAGTAAATCCAGCTTATATTCACTAACCAGCCAACCACAGAATGGCCAACAGCACCATTACCCTGATGCAATACAAGATAGAATGATACATAGAAGGTAAAGCTTGGTATGCATACCTGGACCCATAATTCAGAAGGCACTCCATCATGACCTGGAATGAGTTGAGATGCTGCAGGAACAATTGTTGTTACACTGTTAGTTGTTCCCCGTCTTCCTTTTACAGGAGTTACAGATCCTTGGGCAGGCACATTATAGATGCCCATTCCAATATTTAGATTTGTAGTAGGTAGACTAACTGTTGACATTCCTGGAACAGGTGCTGGTGGAACCAAAGCCATTGTGCTTCTGTTTACAGTTGTATTAGCTTCTCCAGCCTGGGCATTATATGCTAGAGTATTGGCATCAGTAGCACTTGTTCCTGTCATTGTCGTGAAAATCAACAAATGTTACTAAATTACTCCATTAGCTAGATTGATAATATTAGGATTCAGGACTAGATATCAAACATGAACAACGCAACCTTTCTAAAAGGAAGCAGTAGCACACATCCCTTCAAGATGAAATATTCAAGAAGTTATTAGTGATCTAACTGTAATGGAAAATAGAAAGTATTACTAAATTAGTCTGGAAATCAGGAGATCCCCTGATAACAGGATTCATGAATAGCCATAAGAAATTTTAAATGCATTCTGTAATACATGATAGTTAAAACATACCATTAATGGTTAGTGGTTCCAAGCTTCTTGCCCTACCTGTTTCGCATCCCTGAAAAGTATACAGAGTAGAATGCAGTGATAATTAATATAAAACAGCAAAGACATATTTGGTAGAGTACCCAGACAGCAAATAAAATTAATTTTCAAAAATTTGAACCTAAATAATATGGAAGGAACTTACATTTTGTGAATTGACTCCCTCGCTACCTTCACTTGAACCTTCACTACCGCTGCCTCCACTGCAACCAGCAATTACTTGGATAAATAACAGGCAACCATAATAAAGGATATTAATAGGACTCCAACTCAAAGTCCAGAATCCATTTCCACTTTAATATAAGTTAAGCTAAGATTCATTCCAGGGATTCCAAATGGAATTGTTATACTGTCAGAATTAACCGAAAAAAAACAGCTTCAAATACCTACCTCTGTGGGAATGCACCATTTGTAGAACTGGACAATGCTTTCCCATTTCCTCCTTTTGTACTAAGTATCTGAAGTTTTTCTAAATTTCCTTTTACCTTCTTTATTGAGCTTTGACCTTTACCCATCAAGGACTTTGCTTCTGTTTCAGTGCCTGAAGGGACTGAAACCTATATCCATTGAAAATATATATCAGAACCTCATTGAAGTTTCCATGATAGCAGAAATTCAATAATAGAATGACCAAATGTCCTGTAATGTTTTGAATACACTATCTGCCGCTTTACTCAGCAAGCTATCAGTTGCAGGATCTGAGTCCTCCACCAAATCCATCAGTTCACATGCCTCAGAGTATGCTTTTAAAGCATTTCTCCCACAATCAGGTGACAACCGAACGATTATATTGACCAATGAAACTGCTGTTATTCCAACAGCTTAATCCATGCACAGCTAATCTTAGTAAAATAACTGGTTCAAAAACTCTTCTTACAACACAATTTAAAAATACTAGGCAATGAAAAATTTATCAACTAATAACAGAAGCATCATCCAAAATACTAGTCATTGAATATGGAATACAGATGGAACATGGTACTCTTTAACGGGGAGCTTGTTTACGTACAAGAATCCTTCAAACCCAATTCTATATTACAGCAACTTTGGGGGGCAATGCATAAATTATATGACCCTAAAGTTAAAAGCTAGGGTCAGCAAGTTACAATTAACCTGATGATTCCCATGCCTGGACCCAATTCAAATCCAAGGTGGGCCAATTCCTTTACCAGAAGAACGCTCATCATCGTATATCTGGATGAAGTACTTTCTAAGCAGCCATTCGTTATTATCTTTTTCCTGGGTATTAGATCCTACTCTAGAAGAAAGTTCATGTGAAGCAGTTACAGAGATATGAGGATAGCTCAAAACAAACAAAACGGTTTGGTATACACAAACTGTCATCTAACATAACCTACAAACTAGGATCTCTCTTTAACCTGCAGCCACTCTATCAGATCGAACATTTGCTTCCAATACGGCATGGCATTTACCAGTTGAATCGCTCATCTCACTCTCCCTTTGCTCATCTCTTTGGCTAGAACTCAAATTGCTTATTTTAGATAGAACTTGAGGATAGCCATTGCCTCCTTCCTGCATAAACTGTGACTGTGTCTCTCTAGGACCATTTCTTTCTGAATCTCCTACTCTATCCTTTCTTTGAAAATTCCTCAACATTACCTGTTTCACATAATCCAACAATGTCAAAAAAGTTTCATATCATAAGGCCAATAAACCACACTGACTTGTCTACGCTACCACGAAAGATATGTTACCTTTAGTGATTCATTCTCAGAAGCAAGCTTTTCAGATTCCTCTGCTATAAGATTTATTTCATTTCTGAGTGCCATGTTCTCAGAAGTCAGTGTCTCAACTTTTGCAGACAACTCTTCGCATTCCATCTGTTTCATGGAAGTCGGTGTTAGCACAGCAGACAGGGTATCAATTGAACAGTATTTACTGCTTTCATAAAACAATGACAACAGACTTTGTCTGTTCATGTCTCACGATTTTACCTCTCTATCTCTGCAAGCCTCTGATAAAAATACGAAGAACAAGTCTATACCAGTTTCTTCATTCGAGAGCGTTTAGCTGACTCCCGATTAGATTGTTTACGCTTCTGTCGTTTTAATTACCTGTGACGACGAGGCTGCAGTGGGCGGCAATGGCTTCCAGGTTTGTTCCGTTGGGCAGCTTTTGCAGATCGGAGTAGGTGAAGAGGCCCTTGGCGATGTGGTGGGGAAGGCCCATCCTAAGGATGGAAGACGATCTAATGGTTGGAGTTTATTCCATCGTCTAACAATCGATCTAAAGGCCCATAACCAGACAGCGCGGCATGGAGGGGAGTTCCTCTCAGAGGGAACGCCTTACGGCGTAATTAAATAAATATAAGTTGATTTAATTATGACAATGTAAACCATAAAATGAGACCGGATTCAATAACACATAGTAGTATTAAAAAATAAAACGAAAATTGTGTTTAAGATATATTGGAGATTCCGCTGATGATAACTTGCTAGACGGAGATGGGGAAGTTTTGGACGGGAGGGTTTGGTCGAGGGAGCTAGGGTTTGGCCGCGAAATGCAGGGTGGAGGGCCTAAGGCTCTGCAGGTGGGAGCTTGGACCCTGTGACACAGACATGTGTGTACGGGAGGAGGACAGCAGTGAGGCATCAGACGAGCAGGTGGCAAGAGGCGGCAACAGATGGGGACAGCTGGAAGGTCGTAGGTAGGGAGCCTGGGAACGTGGGCCGCAAATGCACACCCTCTGAAAATGGCAGCAGAAAGACTATTGAGGGTTTGTCTCCCGGTTATCCTCGCGTTGTCACCGTCTCCGAGCTACTCAAGGTTGCTCCTTGTCAACGAAGGAGGGAACGGACCGTTTGCGGATAGCCTATTCAAGTTTACCTGCTGCAATTTGTTTAATCATGGTCAAACCTAGCGAAGTCGTCGATCTCGATCCCGAGCCGGAAGACATCTTGTCGGTATGGGGAATGGACATAACTGCACAGAATATTGAACGATTTATCGGGCCAGCTGGAAGCCCTGGAAACATTAAATCTGGTTCGGAAGTGACCTAGAGAAATAGGAAAGCGACAAGCCTTCTGGAGGAAAGTCTGGGGCTGGCCGTGCTAAGCAGCCAAGGAGTTTCTGCGCTTTCTTTCCCTCAGGAGCCGATTACCCAGGAGGCAGTTTACACTCAGGTGGAATCTCAGCATTTCCACCAAGTAAGTACTGTGAAACCTCTCTCGCCTGAGCATTTTTATTCTGGAGGTCTTGAGGACGTTGTTTTCAGTTGCGGGTTGAGGAATCTGTTCCGGAATAGCCCGGGATGTGGTCTTAAAGCAGATTTAGGGTTTGCTGAAGTAGAACAATTGTTGGCCACCAGCCAGAGATCTGTCAAACCCTAGGTTGGCATTTGGGAAGGTTGATGTAGGATCTGGCTGGGGCTCGGCCCACAGGAAGGAAGCCCTCGATAATGAAAATGGAGGGGGTCTCCCCAGTCAGTCAGGGGACTTGGGGTTTTCAGAAGGGCTAGCGGGAGGTTCCGAAAGCAGGATTTTAACAGACAAGGTAGAAAGAGGAAACCCTACCTCAGGCGTAGGGAAGAATTCGTCTCTGCAGCAGGAAGAAGCAGCAAATGGTGTTGCAGTCACCCAGAACAGGGAGGAGGGTTCAGGCAAGAGGCAGACGGGGGAAAAAGGAAGAAGCAGAAAATCATAAAGAAAAAGAGCCCGAGGCGAATCTCGTTTTGGGAATGGATGTCCAGATAGAAGATGCCATTGAGGTGGTTGAGCGTACCCTGGTGGGTAGAGCAAGGGGAAAGAAACACTCTGCTCAATTTATCCAAAATTGGGCCTCGCAGCAATGGCAGTTGGCTCCAAACAAAGGTTTCCAAGTCACAGTCTTGGCGAAAGGTTGGTTCATGGTAAGATTTGAGAAAAAAGAGGCGGCGGATTGGGTGCTGGGGAAGAATTGGGCATTTGGCAGCCACCCTGTAATGTTCAAGCGGTGGACACCCTTGTTCAACGCACAGCGAGAGAAGGTCGAGGTCATCCCTGTTTGGGTGCGCGTACCTAGTCTGCCACCTTTCTTATGGGTGGAATCAGTCTTCAGATCCATAGGGAACCACCTCGGATCATACTTGGAAACAGATATGTCTTTTCTTCAAACTTGGGACAAGGCAATGGCGTGGATTTTGGTAAGTCTAAATCCCAAAGAAGGTCTTGCGGAAAACATCAAAATTCAATATAAAGACTTCATTTTCGATCAGGCTTTGGACTATGAACATCTACCTTTTAGATGTCATGTGTATGGTCATCTGGCAAGAGACTGCCCTCTGGGATTTCGACGCAGGCGGAAACAGAAGAAAGCTGAGGTGGATACTCAGGATGCAATGAAGGAAAGGCCATCTCGGTTAGAAGAGGATCAGGGGCCAGAGCCCATGGAATTGGACAGGAGTAAGGAGGAGAAGATAATGGAGCCAGCTCAGCAGGAGAATCCAGATCGGGAGGGTGCACCTGTACAGCCTCAAGAGCCCGAGAAGTTTGTCCAGGAATCCTCTGAAGCTCCGGCCGCAACCCTATTTGAAGACACAAAGGGTATGCGCCTGGACTCAAGTAATCCATCCTTATCTCCTTCATTAGCAATTAAAGAAGCTTGTTTCATGTCAAGTGCTCATATTAGTAATTGTCCTATATCTTTTGATTATTCTCAAGTTGATAGCATCATTACTTCCATCCCCAAATTAGATCTGAACTGTGAAGAGGTTCCGGATGAGAAGTGTGAAGAGAGGAATGTTCCACTTCTAGGTTCAAAACATTATAACCTCCGTTCTCATGACAAAAAGCCACATTCCCTAGAGCCAGTAGGGGGTTTAGGTATGGATCTGACCTTGAGCACCAAGCGGAAAACTCGAGGTAGAAAATCTGACCTGTCAAAAGCTCAGGTGAGAGCAAAGATGGATGTGGCTGATGGGAAACAAATGTCTATCCCTGGGGTTCTTAGAGCTGTGAAACCCTGTGAGGAGGTTATAAAATGATTTTTCTTTCCTGGAACTATAGGGGTTTAGCCAGTAAACCTAAAAAACTGGCTCTCAAAGAAATTGTCCATCGATATAACCCTGATGTCCTCATGCTGCAAGAAACTTTAGGCAGGAGTGAGGAAGTTTCGTCAATTTTAACCTCTCTTCTCCCAGGTTGGAACTTTCAGGCAATGGACTCCATAGGACACTCGGGAGGTATTGCCATGGGCATCAGGGAAGGAAGATTGAAATTGATTAACCTGTGGGGGATGGAGCATGCTTTGGGTATGGAAGTCCTATCCTCTAACCTAGGAATTCCTCTGATGATAGTAAATATATATGGGTCGTGCCAAGGGAGAGTGTCTTTCTGGAATTCACTTCTCTCCAAATCTGTGATGAGGATTCAAAACCTGGTGGTAGGCGGAGATCTCAATTTTTCTATTGGAAATGGTGAAACTTGGGGACCATCAGCCAGAGAAGACCCGCTATCAGACTTTTTTATGAATACGCTAAACACCCATAATCTGATGGATGTAAATCTGCTGAAATTAAGGCCCACTTGGAGGAACCGTCGAACATGTGAAGCTAGAATTGCAAAAAGATTGGATCGTTTTCTTCTTTGTGAAGAGTTAGCTTCAAGGATTCCAGTTTTTCGTCAATGGGTGGGAGAGGGAGGAAACTCGAATCACTTCCCAATTATTCTTGAGCTTTCCAAGCCTCCACATAAGCCGGCAGCCCCCTTCAAGTTCAATTCCTCATGGCTGCAGGAGGACTCTTTCAATAAACTCTTTAGAGAAACCTGGAGAACTCCAAGTAGGAACTCCACTGAGGAAAAGGGCTTCTTTTTCATGGAAAATCTTAAGAGATTGAAAAAAGCAACAGTGGAGTGGTCGAAGGCTAGGAAGCAGAAACAGAATGAAGATCTAAATCAAATTGGCCTTGAACTCCAAGACCTGGAAAGTCCTGACTCTGATGGCTATGAAACACAGGAGAAAAAGGACAAAATCCTATTGTTGGAAGGTCAACGAAGTAAAATTCTGCTAGCAAGAGAGGAGGAATGGAGGTTGAAAAGTAGAGCGATCTGGCTGAAGGCAGGAGATGAAAACACAAAATTTTTCCACAATTATGCCAAAGGGAGGAAGAACTCGAATACCATCTAGAAGCTAAAGGATGAAGAGGGCAGAGAAGCAAATACTTTTGAATCTCTCTCACTCATGGGGAGAAGCCATTTCCAGAAGTTATTCATTGATCAAGGGGAAGTAACGTTAGCAAAGGTGATCAGAACGACCCAATGCTTTCCTAGATATGTGGAGGAGGAAGAAGTGGAGGAGCTGATGGGAGAAGTCACTAAGGAGGAGGTCGAAAGCATCATAAAATCAATGGCTAAAGACAAAAGCCCAGGCCCAGATGGGTGGACAATAGAAATTTTCTAACACTTCTTCTACCAAATTAGTTCAGAATTAACGAAGGTGGTTGAAGAATCCAGGAGGAAAGGTGCTGCCTATCCTCCTTTCAACTCAACTTTTATAGCTCTTATACCCAAAAAAGAAGACCCGAGCTCCTTTGAAGACTTTAGACCTATATCACTTTGTAACTGCATTTACAAAATCATTGCAAAAGTGATAGCAGTCTGAATAAAGCCGATCTTGTCAAGATGTATTTCAAATGAACAGTTTGGGTTTTTGGATGGCAGATAGATCCATGAGGCCATTGGGGTTGCTCAGGAGACAATCCATAGCGTCAAACAGATGAAAAGGAAAGGGGCGGTGGTGAAAATTGATCTATCAAAAGCTTATGACAGAATCAGTTGGACCTACATCAGGATGTTACTAACACATCTGGGTTTCAGAATCGACTTTATCAACTGGATTATGGGATGCATCACAAGTGTTAGTTTCGCGGTCCTGATAAATGGAGCAACCTCCTCTTTTTTCAAAGGGCAAAGAGGATTGAGACAAGGATGCCCTCTGTCGCCCTTGCTCTTTCTACTGGTTGCTGAAGGACTAAGCCAATTAGTACTGAAGGCTAAAAGGGATGGAGCCATAAGAGGTTTGGAAGTGGCGGTCAATATGTTCATTTCTCATTTACTCTTTGTAGATGACATCTTACTCTTCAGCAATGGGAACATATCTGAATTAAAGGAACTCAAGAGGATTCTAGATCTTTTCATGAAAGCCACAGGAATGCAAGTGAACTACAGGAAATCACAGCTGATTCTGGAGGGCTTTAACAGGCAGGAGATAGGCCAAATTTCAACAGTCCTACCCTTTGATGTGCACAAACTTGATGATCCTTTTAAGTATCTGGGGTTCTAGTTGAAACCGAATGCTTATCGTAAACAGGACTGGAATTAGCTACTAGCAAAAATAGAAGCTAGAATTACTCACTAGAGTTTCAAGTGGCTTTCAAGAGCAGGAAGATTGACCCTAATCAAATCAGTCCTCCTTGCAATTCCAGTCTACTGGGCAGCCTTGACTTGGGTTCCTAAAGGCATTCTGGAGAAGATCAGAAGGATTTGTAGCAGATTCCTTTGGGCAAGATCAAAGGAGGATTCAGTTCTACCTTGGGTTGCTTGGGAGAAAGTGGCAAGGCCAAAAGAATGGGGAGGGTGGGGAATAAAAGACCTCACAGCTTTTGGACCTTCATTGGTAGCAAAATCAGGGTGGAGAATAATCAAAATGGGAAATCTTTGGATGAAAGTGGTGAAAAGGAAATACATTGACCCTACCCCTTTAGAAGACTGGATAAGAAATCCCATTAAGAAAAGAGGGAATGTTTCTGTGGTCTGGAAGGCTACGATAGATGCCTTCAAGATCATTGAGCAAGGTCTGTCTTGGCAGGTTGGAAACGGGGAGAATCTTAGAATTGGGAAAGATCCCTAGGTAGGCTGTAATGAAAACTTTGCTTTATCCTTGGACCTTATCAAGCATCTCGACTCCAAAGGAGTTTATTCCCTCAATTAGGTAGAGAAACATGGTCACTCAACAATCTGGGGGCAAGCGTGGCTATCAGGAGAGGAGTTGGATCTTTTGCCCCAATGGTGGAATGATTGGAAGGCCTATACCCTAGAGCTCTCCAGGTCAAATGTGAGACTAAGAGATAGACCAGATAAATTGGTATGGGCCCATGCAGAATCTGGGCTCTATTCCCCAAAATTTGGGTATAAATTCCTTATGTCAAAGAAAGGTTGGGGAAATCCGGAATGGTGGGCCAAGCATTTGTGGAAGCTAAAATGCCCTGCTAAAGCCAGACTTTTCTTCTGGTGCATCCTCAAGCGAAAGGTTCCAACTTGGGACATCCTTCAAGCCAGATATAAGTCAGGACCAGGGAGATGCTCGCTTTGTAAAAATGAATCTGAAACAATTAGGCATCTATTTATAGATTGTCCTATTGTTAAAAAAGTGTGGCTGGAAGTTGGGAAGCTCATCCAGAAGAATGTAGTCTGGGAAGGGGAAATTTTTTCAGATGTTTGGCATAAATGGTGGCATCTATATCCAGAAGGGACTTTGCGGAATTTACCTCCCATCATCGCATGGGGCATCTAGATAGCCAGGAATAGGAGCATATTTTTAGACAAGGACACCCCTTTTGAGGCTATTGCTATTCAATGTACTTCTATTTACACAAATATTCCCGAACCTGAAACCGAGAAGATTCCCAGACAGGTTAGAGAGGAACAAATTAAGGATGGCATTCCATGGGCTTTTTTTGACGGGGCATCCCAGAACAACAGAATAGGAGCAGGGCTAGTTATTCATTTAAATCAAAACCAGTGCCTGAAAGCCTCTGTGGGTTTAGGCACTGGTACAAATAATTTTGCGGAGCTGTCTGCTCTGAAATTGCTTTTATGCTGGCTTATTCACAGGAACATCTTCACAGTTCAGATCTTTGGGGACTCTATGAATGTTATTAAATGGTTCAATGGGCAAAGCAGATGTCAAAACTATATCTTGTTACCTTTATTAGAAGAGACTCAACAGTTAAAGCTTTCCTTTAATGTTTTTTCTCTCTGCCACATTTACAGGGAGCGCAATGACACAACAGACAGGCTTTCTAAAGAGGGTCTGCAACAAGATATGGGCTGTTGGAGAATAGTGGAGGAGGACCATGGAGAGATCCGTGTGTCGGATCAGCCTCCGTACTCTTAGTCTGTTTACTCTTTGGACTCTTCAGGCTATGCAAAGCCTGATTTTGTTTTCAGCTGTTATGATCTTTATCTTATGTTCCTGTTTATTATATAACTGATTTTAGACTGCATGACTTATGTATCTACTTCCTGTTTGGGTTGTTTTCCTCGATGAGGAGACCCGGGAAATAGATGCATTGGTTTTACTTTTCCATGGAGATGCTCAGACTTATGACAAAATCATATATTTTGTTTTTGCTTGAGCTAGAGACGGGGGCTGTTTTCCTCGATACGAGGAGGCCCACGTTTTCAAATCAGTGGTATTTCTCTTTACTCATGGTTTTGGACAGGAAGGACAGTCACTTCCTGTAGAGCTCTATGATTTTTAAATCATACAGCAAACTGAATGCTTCGACATATACTATGTAACTTTTTATTTTGTTATAAAAAGTTCAATTTTTTCTTTGGAAAAAAAAAATAAGTTGATTTAATTATTAATTATAATTAAGAAATACATTATAATAATTATAATTATAATTATTAGTTTGTTGGTTTAATTTACCTTTTAAATAAGCTATATTCCATATGAATAGATTTCCCTTTTTAAATGGGTTACATTCAATATGAATACCATGGGTAAACATTGAGCATCAAATTAATTAATTGGAAGTAATTTTTATTTTAACTTAAGGTTATTTTTATTTTTATTTTTATTATTTTTGATTACAGGACATCCATGACATTACAACACATATCTTCCATAATGGGTTGGAGAGCTTCTGGACACAATAATAAGAGAATGGGTTATACTAAATGACATTTTTTAGAATAAACATTATTTAATTTTTAAAATTGATGAAGATGAAAAAATAATTAATAAATTCAAAATTTAAAATTAATTTTAAAAAATGATATATTCTTATTTAAAATAAAAATAAAAATAATTAATAAATTATACGAAGGGGGTGAGGATAAGTAATATGTGAAGGTTTATTTTTCTATCTTTTATATGTGAATATTCATAAATACATATTAACAAGTTTAGATTCATTTTAATTTTGTATCTATGAAGATGAATCAAATCTCTTTTCACTATCCCTTTCAATGTTAATTGTAGTTATAAATATAATTATTACTTTTATTTATTTTTTATTTATTTGTAATTTGACAGAGTCAAAATGTTTGATTAATAATAATAATAATTATTATTATTTGTTTTAATTTTAAATTTTCAAGTAATTTGACCAAGTCAAAATGTTTAACCAAACAAGACATTACAACATCCCTTATATATTGGATTGGAGAGCTCTAGATCCATCTTAAGTTGGATCTACCAAGCCCCTCGAGGGATCAAATCTCTTTTCAATTTAAAGAGGTTTGCACCTTAAGAGATTTGATCCCTCTTGGTACTTGGTAGATCCAAAATTAAGATGGATCTAGGCTGATTTAATTATTAATTATAATTATAAATACAATTCTTTATTTTATTTTATTATTTCTTGTTTTATTCTTTTATTTTTATGTATTAACTTAGTAAAAAATGCTAAACAAAACATCACATTTCAACATCTCTACCATACTAGCGTCTCTAGGCACAATTAATATTTTAATTTATTCTAATAATTATATTTAAATGTTATTAATTAATTTTAATTTGGATGGTTGAGATAAGTGTTGTTATTTTTCTACCTAATTTAATATCTACATGTTATATATTGAGCTCATAATGAATATTTTCTAATAATGTATATGATATTTTTGCAATATCGTAATAAAATATGTATATCATATAACATCCATAAATTCTCCATCTATTAAACTTGATCAAAATATAACCACAATTCTTTAACCAAAATTACATTACTATAAATCATAATAACTTTGTGTTACAAAGCTACATACCCAACATTAACATCATTTTCTTTCATAACATTATATATACAAAATATACGAGCCTAGATCTATCTTAACTCTAGGTCTACCAAGGGCCGAGAGGGATCAAATATTTTTCACTCCCAAAGAGGTTTGCATCTCAATAGACTTGATCCATTTGAACGCTTGGTAGATAGAGAGTTAAGATGGATCTAGGTTGGTTTAATTATTAATTATAATTATATTTTTATTTTTATGTAATTTGATCGAATCAAAATGTTTTATTGATAATTATAAGCATTAATTAGTTTATTTTATGATGATGAAGATTTCTGGTTAACTGTGTTCCCATTGAGATGTTTGATGTTTCAAGTGAACACTTCACCCATTATTTTTAATTTTATTTTTATATAATTTGATTGAGTAAAAATGTTAAATAGGACATTACATTACAATATCTCTACCATATTGGGTTGAAGGGCATCTTTCATATTTATTTAAATTAAACATAAATCAAAATAGGGCACCAAAATAGACCAAAAATAGGCTCTAATTGCATGAGAAAAAATTTGTCATCCAAAAAAAGGAGGCCTTGGTCTTCACGATCCACATATAATCAGCAGAACCTTAAGTGCTAAAGCTTGGTGGAGATGGATCAAAGACCCAGAGGCTTTATGGAGAAAAATGTGGAAATGTAAGTATGCCCCCAGTACCTGAGAATCTCAGCTCATCAAAATGACAAGCAACTTCAAGGGTTCTCATATATGGAATACTACTTGGAGCAACAAACAACTTATCTAGGAGCATAGTTTTTAGGAAATCAGAAATGGGAATAGTGCATTGTTTTGGGGTGACTCATGGCATCAGTGGCCAAAATTAGCTCAGATTGAATAACCTTGCCCAACCAGGGACTCCCTCATATCCAGAGGCTAAATATTAGTTTCACATTATTCAGACTCATCCCCATGTAATTCCCAATTGTACAATTGGAATTCATGTGTGGAACGGATTGAGCCTCCCTCCCAAAATGAAAGCACGATTATCAAGTAATAATTAGAAACAAAATAATTGTGGTACAAGAGGGAAATGATATTTTTCACTGGGGTTATCGTCCTTCAAGCAATTTTAACCTCTCTAAAATTGCAAACTTCTCAGAGAAACAACAATGAGGATGATCAAGGAAAATGGCATAACATATGGAATCTCGAACATTGGTCCAAAATCGCTCTTTTTCCGTGGCTTTTATTTTGGAATCAAACTTTGACATGTGACAAGCTTCAAAGTCGTGGTTTTCATGGCCGCTAAATATGTCATCTATATCTATAATTCAAAAATTCAATCATCTTCTCAACATCTACAACTTCTTTGTTTATATCTGGGACCACCTTGCTATGCTCTTTCGATAGACCGACAAAATACAAAATAATGTATCTCCACTCTACAAATCTGGTGTGACTCCCCTTTTACTAGTCCCATTGTCAACAGAGCATGTTAACTCATCGTAGGATTCATCTGATGGGAGATTTGGAAGCAACGTAATAGATGAAGATATAAGAATATTGGGGCCTCCACAAACTTTTTTCCATTAAGATTTAATACTAAAAAAAAAACTTATATTTCCATTATGAAAATATACACCATGTTGTCCATACAAACTAACTTTGTAAATCAAATATCTCAGTCCATGTGGAGCTCATATCGTCCAAAAGATGAGACTTTTATGAAAATCTTAGACTTGCACTTTAAAGACATCTCTTATCAACTACCATATGATCTTTAGAAATGGAATTCCATCTCATTGATTCTTTGTTATCCCATCATTCATATTATCTTAATGAGATAGTTGGAAGTTGAAGTGCCTCTTTTGAGAGTTTATCAACATTT
Source organism: Pinus tabuliformis (assembly GCA_031772625.1). Classification (NCBI taxonomy): domain Eukaryota; kingdom Viridiplantae; phylum Streptophyta; class Pinopsida; order Pinales; family Pinaceae; genus Pinus; species Pinus tabuliformis. Next base: position 1,494,142,782 of record CM062820.1, on the reverse strand, counting down.
TGTTTCAATTCCCTGTATATGTGCCTAAATGATGACCATTCAATGAAAGCCATTTATGTTAATATTTCCCACAAGATATGATTCAAATTGGGAATATTGACCTCATCTTTGTAGTTGGCCCAATAAATGAAAAGCTTTGATTCCCCATAAACCTAAATCTTGTTCATGCCTAGATATCTAACAGTATATAAAAGATTCCAAACCCAGTAAATTTAGCGTTTGTATAAGTTCCTTTTCCTAAGGCATGCAGCAGTAGATAGTTGTGGTTTGATTTAAATATAATATTGCCCCCACTCCACAATTCAATGGATCACCTCGACTAGCATCGTCAAATAAGTCCCGTGGTATCTACTTATCAATGTTAGGCATCTTCAGGACCCGTGAATTTTTTCTTTGCAGCTCATACTTGAATTATTTATTCATGTTAACAGTGATGTCATTGTTAACTTTGGGTGGAATAAAATTTTCTTGAAAAATGACCTTCTTTCAGGGCCACCAAATGTTATGCACAAATATGCCTGGAAGAGCTTGATCATTCTGAACAAAGGAGTCTACTACCCAATCTTGCAATCAATCAACAAGGGATATTTTATTCCATCTAGCTGAAGAAGGAGAGAGCACGACTGATAAAGCTTTAAGATTTCTCTACATATGCATAAGAAATAAATAAATTAGAAATGGACTTAGAATCATGGTGGCATAGCGCACAACAGTTGGAGCCATTCCATCCTCTTCTAAGGAGATTATCCCAAGTTAGTAGTCTATTATTAAGAGTGAGCCACATATAAATTTTGCATTTTAAAGGACAATGGTGTTTCCATAATAAGCACCACCACCACTTATGATCTCATGCATGCATAGACTCCACATATGTGGTATAACCTAGATTTGTTGTGCATTCACCCGATGTTGGATTTTTAGGCCAAACCAAACAATTTGGATCATCGTCCACCAAGCGAGTGAGGGATGAAACCAAGTTCCTAACATATAACTTCAAGTCTGTGAGAGATAGGTTTGCAACAGACTTCCATGGTTGATTTCCTAATAGGGGGTCATTTTTAGACTTTGCATTGGCTAAGATGTAAACCCCAACAATGTGTAAAACATGAATATGATTTAGAGAATGGAGAAAATTATCACCTACACTAGACCATGGATCTTCACTGATCCTTACCAAACGACCGTTGGCAATCCACCAGACCACCTAGTTGCCAATAAAGGGGAAGCCTCTATTGAGAGCTCTCCACACAATGGAAGCATTAGATTATATTTTCTGGGGGACGACACCACTTGAGGATAGATTTGTTGCTCAAGTACTTAGACTACAAGGCTCGACCCCATAAATAAGTGTTATTTGTGAATCTCCATAGACTATGGGCAGCTAGTGCCTAACAAAAAATATGAATATTCATTAGACCCATTACGCCCATTAGCTTAAGCATGGGTAGCGCAAACTAGCGGTATACCCTATGAAACATCCTTCCCAGACTAGAGAAATTTGAAACATAATTTACAAATTTTATTGAGAATCCATTTAGCCAATAATGTGATCAATGTCTAGTATACAGGGATGCTTTCGAGGACAACTTTCACTAAGACAAGTCTTCCTCTCCTGGATAAAAATTTATTCACCCATACGTTAACACACTTTTCCCACTTTTTTATACATCCAAATCCAGTCATCGAACCTATAATTGTTTTCCTTTAGCATGAAACCCATGTACTCGACCCCATCAACGATCGATTTGGATTGGAATTGGAACATATATGAGGTCAGGGAAATAGTGGCTTCTAACGAATTGTGAAGAATCATGCATGATTTTTGGATGTTTATAACCATGCCAGTGATAGTAGAGAAATGGTCCAGGATATGCTTAAGAACCTGAAAATGATGTCTAAGGCCTAATATAAAGAGGAAGACATTGTCATTGAAAATGAGATAAAAGATTGAGACTATATGTGAGATTCCAACCCATTTTAAATCACCTTTGCAAGATTCTTTTTTAAATCATCTTTGCAAGATTCTTTAGAGATAAGCTTACTAGGAGCTTTAGCCACCAACAGAAAAAGGAGAGGTGATAAAGGACACCCTTGATGAAGTCTTCTGGAAGGGTAAAAGAAAGATGTTGGATGTCTGTTAATGAGGATTGAAAAACTAGTTGACTAAAGACGCCCCATAATCCAGTTCACCATTTTTAGGTTGATAGCCAGTTAAATCACAGCAACCATTAAAACATCTAGCTTACATGATTGTAGGCTTTAGAGAGATCAACCTTGAAGACTTCCATAGGCTTTTTTGTTTTGATTGAGTGGAGGGCCTCTTATGCTAGGGAGATTGCATCATGAATTTGACGATTTCACAAGAAACCAAAATTCTCTTATGAGATATTTCTCACTAAGAATGGGCTTCTGACAAGTGGAAATGATTTTAATGGTTATTATAGTTGATAAATCACATTACAACAAGATATGGGACAAAAATCATCAAGGTTTCATCTTTATGGACTCTTGGAATAAGAGAAATGAATGTAGAATTTAAAGATCCCATAAATTTTATAAAGGCTTGAGACTCTGGAACGGATTTAAGGAGATCCTCCTTAATGAGGTCATAAAAATTGGTGTAAAACTCAACTGTCAACCCATCCAGATTGGGGCATTTCCCCTTTTTCATGCGTGTGAGAGCTGCTAGCATTTCCCCTTTTGAGACTTCAGTAGATAAGGACGCATTCATCTCCTTCGTGAGGGAACAAGGAAAAATAGATAATGCTTTCAAAATATCACGAAGGGGCAACCTTAAAGTTGGGATAAATGAGATTTGAAATGGTGAATGTTGAGTCTCTCAATATATTGGAAATAATCGACAGGGGAACCATTTTGGTCATTGATGGACTAAATGATGTTCAAATTTTTCCTCATATAACAATGTAAACTTTGAAACGGGAACTATAAACTCAAAACGGGAACTCTGGCCAAAAAACCCCGAAAAAACATAAAAAACAATGCTAAAAACGAAAAGTGTTGATGCTGGAATAACATTTTTTTTTTTTTTTTTTTTTTTTTTTTTTAAGGGTAAATTTTCAACATGTTTTAAAAATGGCGGTGAAAACCAATTTTTTGTGCAAAAATTATCCAAAAAATACCCTCAAAACTAAGTGCCGATGTTCGAATAACATTTTTATTTATTTATTTATTTTATTTTATTTAATTATTATTATATATATATATATTTTTTTATTATTATTATTATTATTTTTTTTTTCAATGGTAAATTTTGTGAAGAAAACACCCTCAAAACGAAAAGTGTTGATGCTGGGATAACAAATTGTTTTTCAAGGGTAAAATTTCAACATTTCAAAATAATAGCATAAAATATTTTATCATGAACCCGAAAAACATTAAAATTTCATATAGAAAAAATAAATAAATAAAAAAGTTAAAACAATGAAAAAACACAAAACAAAATAAAAATAAAAATAACAAAACATAAATAAAAATATATACTAAAAACAAAACATAAAATAAGATAAAAAAAGAAAAAAAGAAAACAAACATCAAAAATAAAAATTAATCATAAAAATGGAAATAAAAAACAAAATTAACCCATAAAAAATAAGAATTAAAAAACTAGAAAAAAATTACAAATTATAAACAAATAAATAGTAAAAAAAAAAAAAAAAAAAACAAACAAACATCTAAACTAAAAAAATTTGGGAAAACAAAAAAATACACATTAAAAAAAACTCTAAAATTAAGTAGGTAAAAAAAAAAAAAAAAACATTAACAAAAAACTAAAAAAAACTGAAAATTAAAAACAAATTAGATTTTAAAAAATGGAAAATTAACAAAAAAAATTAAAAACTAGTGAAATTAAAATTAAAACGATGATTACTTAAAAAAATAAATGTAAAATATATATATATATATATATATATGAGACAAAAAATAAATAAAAAATGTTTATAAAAAAATTGTTTCATAAACCATAAAAGAATTTGGAAAAAATAAAAAAAATAAAAAATTATATATATAAAATTAAGTAGGTAAAAATAGAAAGATTAAAAAAATCATTAGCAAAAACTAGCCAAAAAAAAAAAATAAAATTAAAAACGAACTAGATTAAACAAAATTAGAAAATTAACAAAAAATAAAAACTAGTAAAATTACTATTAAAATCATTTAGAAAAAACAAAAAAGACAAAAATAAGCTCAAATTGTTAAAAAAAAACAAAAAAAATCAAAATTATAAAAACATACGTCTTTTCCAATTAAAAAAAAAAAAGATAAACTTAAAAAACATTTTAAACTAAAAAAAATGTGTTTCTGATTTTTAAAAATAAAAATTAAATTTTTTTATTAAATTTTCATTACTTATTTAAAAAACAAACCAAAAAAATTCATTAAAATTTTTTAATAAAAAATATTAAATTTTAATTTAATAAAACCTAAATTTTAAATCATTATAATAACAATTAAATTATTAAAAAAACTTATCAAATAATTTTAATTAAAAAAAAAAAATTTAATGTTTGTTTTTTTTTAAACGATTTTTTTTTTTTTTTTTTTTTAATAATTAAAAAATATATATATTAAATTTTATTAAAAATTAAACTATTTAAAAAATTTAACAAAATTTTTTAATAAGAATTAAATTTTAATTTTTTTTAAAAACTTTGATTTTATAAAATAAAAAATTAAAAAAATGACGTGTGCTCCCCACCCCTGGGCGGCTGGCGGGCCCTGGGGCGATTCTGGGAATCCCACCAGGGCCCGTCAACCACCCGGGGGTGGGGAGCGCACGTAATTTTTTATTTTATTTTTTATTTTATAAAATCAAAGTTTTAAAAAAAATTAAAATTTAATTCTTATTAAAAAATTTTGTTAAATTTTTTTAATAGTTTAATTTTTAATAAAATTTAATATATATTTTTTTTAATTAAAAAAAAATACAATCGTTTAAAAAAAAGCAAACATTAGATTTTTTTTTAATTAAAATTATTTGATAAGTTTTTTTTTTAATAATTTAATTGTTATTATAATGATTTAAAATTTAAGTTTTATTAAAATGGTTTATTAAATTAAAATTTAATAATTTTTATTGATTTTTTTTCTTATAAGAAAAAAATTAAAAAAAAAAATTTAATTTCTATTAAAATTATTTGTTAATTTTTTTAATAATTTAATTTTTAATAAATTTTAATATATATTTTTTTCACATAAAAAAAATTCGTTTTAAATTGTTTTATATTTTTTCCACATAAAAAGAATTCGTTTTAATTTTTTTTCTTTTTGTTTTCAAATAAAAATTGTTTAAATTTTTTTTATTTTTTATTTTTAATAAAAACAAAGATTGTTTAAAAAAATAAAATTATTGATTTATTTTTAAATAAAATATATATGTTTAATAAAAATAATTGCATTTTTTCTTTTTTTAATAAAAAATAGGCGCTTTTTTGGGGTTTTTTTTTTATAATTTAAATTTGTTTTTTTTTTTTTTTTTTTTTTTTTTATATTAATTTTACCAGTTTTTTAATTTTTTTTTTTTCCGTTAATTTTCTATTTTTTTTTAAACTAGTTTGTTTTTAATTTTTTCCCAGTTTTTGCTAATGTTTTTTTTAATTTCTCTATTTTTACTTACTTAATTTTATAAATATATATATAGATATATATATATATATATATATATATTAATTTTGTTTTTTTTTTCCCAAAGTTTTTGATGGTTTGTGAGATATATATATATATATTTACATTTTTTTTTTTATATTAATTTTACTATTTTTTTAATTTTTTTTTCGTTATTTTTCTATTTCTTTTTTTTAAACTAGTTTGTTTTTAATATTTTCTTTTCCCTAGTTTTTGCTAATGTTTTTTTTTTAATTTCTCAATATTTACTTACTTAATTTTATATATATATATATATATATAGATATATATATATATATATCTATATGTATATGTATATATATATATATGTATTTTTTTAATTTTGTTTTCTTTTCCAAATTCTTTTATGGTTTGTGAGATAAATTTTTTTTAACATTTTTTATTTTTTATTTTTGTCTTTTTTACATATATTTTTATATTTTTTTTAGAGACAATTATTTCAGTTGGATTGAAAATTTAAATAACGATGTATAAATATGTAGTATATCGAAAATGAAAAATATCGACCTTCTTCTTTAAATATGCAAATCAATAAAACCCCACTACAAAAAAAATAAAAATTAAAATAAAAACTAGAAAATATGAAAAAGAAGACCACTTCCAAAATTATTAAATTTACAAAATAATTATTTACATTTCATATGTTAGAAAAATTTAAAGTAAAAAAATAGGTCTTTTAAAAAAAGGGTTTGATGCAGAATAACCACTTTTTTAAATCAGCATGAAAATCACTACCATTCTAAAACGCAATGTACATAAAAAAATTAAAGTGTCAAAAACTATGCTTTAAAAAAAACATGTGTGTTCTGCATCACCCCTTTTCAAAATCGGGTCACTTTTTTGCTATCTCTACAAAACGGGTAACAGTAGCAGTTCCTGTTTCAAAGTTTACATTGTTATATTAGCAAAGTTGCGAAAAAATTTGGTGTTGTTGTCGCCTTCATGAATCCAAATGGTACAACTACGAAGACGATATGTCTCTTCCTCCTTGACTAGAAGCTCCCTCTTTTTACATTCTAGCTCACAGAGAATTTCAGAAATATCAGCTGGGAAAGATCTTACAACATTTGAGGAATAGATCTCATGAATTCTAGATTCATTATACTTTAATTCTACCTCGGACTGCATTATAATCCTTAGCCCATTTCCTTCAAATATTGTTACTATGTTTTAGATTCTTCACCATCTGAAACATAAAAGTGCCATCTCAATTCAGGGGAGTCCAAGAGCTTTTTATCATGTTTATGAAATTTACTCATTTCAGCCAAACTAGATTAAATTTGAATGGAAATGGAGGTCTGGTCTCATCTCTTGTTATTTCGAGAACAATCGGGTAGTGGTTTGAAATACCACCATCTTACACCCATGAGGGCATTATGAGGGACGAATGAATTAAGGACTCATACATTAGAAAATAGCCCAATCTTTTGGAATTGAAACCTTCATCAAATCTAGGATTCCTCCATGTGGGGGAAAGAGTAATAGGTTCTAAATCAATTAAGCTATTGTCTTAGATGAAATGTGCAAAATATTCATCCAATGGATCTTTGCGAGAAGTCGAACCCCAAATTTCATTGATCGATACGATGAAGTTTAAATCACCTTCGAGGATAAGTGGATGAAAGTCAAGAACACCAAATGAACCCCAGTGGTCCAAAAAAGTTTTGTGATGAGGAAAAGGCCCGTAAACATTTACCAACCTTATCTTCTTACTTAAATTATAAACATCCATATCCAATGATATATGTCTTATTGAGGAAGAGGAGACAATGCCCTCAAAGGAAGAATTCCATGTAGTGAGGAGACCTCCCAATTGATCATAGAGACCATGACCATGAGGGAACAATTCCTTAACCATGGGAGATGATGGCTTTGGCTCTTTCACTGTCAATCATAGTTTCTTGTAACATGATCATGTCGAGCTTAACCTTGTGGATAAGCCTTTTAAGGGCTAATTTCTTGGGGGTGCCCCTGAGCCCCCCATATTCAATAAAAGAATCTTTATTTTTCACCCTGAGAGGGGCCTTACTATCTAAAAGCCCTAACAATCATAAACTATTGGCCCCTACATATGCCCTCTTTAGCTTTTGATATGCCTTAGACAAATTTGATTTCCTAACTTTGTGGCCAACAAAAGGGAGATACATGGCTATACCTCCTTGAGATGAGGAATCTTCATTATGCGACATTCTGGATTGTAGGGGGTACGTCCTCTTATCTACTAATGAGGAAACAAAGGATATTTTCGGTATTTCCTTCAAGGTGCATGAGGACATTAGAAAAGGAAACAAAGAGTTTGAGGCAAGTGAAGAAGAGTCTGAATAATTTAATAGAGGGACAATTGGTGTCGAAGGAGGAGAATGACTCTTAAGGGAACCTAGGAGATGTTTGAGTGAGTTGACTTAGAGGATAAATGACTACTTCATTATAGGATTTTACATGTGCATTGTATTTTTTTGACAATGTTATTTCTTTACTAAAATCATCAATAATTGAAGACTGTAAGCAAGGGAGTGTTGGAAAATGCAAAGTGGCAGCAATTAAATCCAATTTTCCTTAACCTTAATACTTGTTTGTGAACTTTATTATTCTTATTTGTGTTTCTTTGTTAGATCTTCATCAAACAAATATCAAGAGAAAAATAATAATGATAGTGGACACAGAAGTTAGGCTCTAAGCCAAGGAAAAACCCTCTAACGGGAAAACCCAAAAACTCCTCTTCTTATAGAATCTTAAAATGAGACAACAAAGACCCAAACCATAGACCAAGTCCTCCTCCAAGTACCAAGTCGGCCCTTCACTTTATCATAACTCAATCCTGCACCAAACAAATTCTAGCTGCGATTTCGTCCAACAACTTCATCCTGCACCTTCATCCTATAACTTCGAAGGCACAAAGAGTCTCAGTTCAATTTTGGAGAAGGATGTGTATGTATATGGGAGTTTTATTAGCTAGATTAATTACTATAGGAGTAAATATCCCACTTATCCGAGTTGTTTATTAGTGGGTGATAGCATGAGTGTTATTAGCCCCAAGGCTACACTTAGTGTTTATCAATCCTGACTAGTATTTGAGTGTCTCAACCAAACCAGTAGTTTCTCAACCCAACAAATTCCTAGTGGTTTATCAACCCTAGGGCAAGCCACAACTCAGATGCTTTTATCAGTGAGCAAGCCCTTATGAATTTATCAGCCCCAAGCACCTAAGTATCACAACTCCACCAAACCTTCTCGAGCAACAAAACATAGGCACACACATCAGACTCAATAAAGCAACTCTCGGGAACAAACATAGCCTCAGAAACAACACAAAGAATCCATCCCATAAGCAGAGAACGCACTTTAGAGAGAATTTGAGTCTTCCAAGCAAACCACAATTGTTGCCAACTCCTCTCTACATTCTTCTGCTCTCCTCCTCACTCTGCTCAAGAGTATGCATAGATGAAGAAGACTCTCTCAAAAATCCTCTCGTAAGAAATTTTCTCCCCCGACTTCTCTTGTGTGTTGACCCCTATCAATGCAACCTATGAGGGTAACTATGTAGACTCGTCCTCCACTCAAGAGGCCTATATCCTCCATTAAGTTTCTTCCCAGTAGTGTCTTTAACCAATAAGGATTTAGGTGACGAAATAAATGCAAGGCTTAGGTTGACAATATCCTCCTCCCCTCAAACCTTTGAATCCATGTCCACTTCCTTGGTCAATTAATGTGTAATATTGCCACATCATTTACATGAATTACAATTCATAATAATATTTACAAGGGGGATTAGCTACAGGGCCCTCACATACCCCACCCCCTTAGAGGAATATTATCCTTGGTGTTCTATACCTGAACATAGAATTTACAAGAGCTTTATATACATAGCCCTCTACATTCATTTACATTTATATCTACATTTTCTTAACCATCAAACAAAAATGGGCATGACACCCTCATTTGCTCATCCATCTCCCATGTGGCTTCATCTAGTCCAAAATTCTTGCTTTGCACCTTGACCTTGATTGCTCGATTGTGGAGTGTAATCTGCCTCCAATCTAGAAGACACACTGGCTCTGGCGAAAATTCTCCTCCATATTCCACTTGTATCACAGACCAATAAACAACATGATTAGCATCATGTACATATTTTTATATAAAGAAATATGGAAGACATCATGTGCCTTCACTATGGGTGGAAATACCAATCTATAGGCCACTGGCCCCACCCTTTCCAGAATTTGAAATGGCCCACAAAACCATGATGCCAACTTGGCACAAGACACAATTCTCAATGAGCTTTTCTTTGGTCTAATACAAAGATAAACATGATCCCCCACTTTAAATTCTTTGTGTACTTTATGTTGGTCTGCATAGCTCTTTTTCTCATCTTGAGTTATCTTTATATTCTACTAGATGGTTGTCATTTCATGTTCCATCTATTTTAGCATGTTAGGGTCAATATGGACCTGGTTCACTAGATCACTCCACTGATAGGAGTATCATATTTCCTACCATAAAGAGTCTCAAATGGACTCATTTTTAACAACTCTCGGTAGCCACTGTTATTAGCAAATTTCACCAACGGAAGAAGCTCTTCCCACTTCCATAGTTAATGCTTGTCATATATCCTGAGAATTTCCTCAAACACTATGTATATTCTCTTGGTTTTTCCATTTGTTTGTGGATGGTAGGTTATGCTAAAGGCCAATTCTATTACTAGGCCAACAAACAACTCCTTCTAAAACTTGGATGTAATCTTCACATCCCTATATGAGATCATTTTCTTGGGCACACCATGAAATTTCACTATTTCTTTTATAAAAATATAAGCAATGTCACTTGCCTTATCAATGGATTTAACAATTATAAAGTGAGCTATCTTCCTCAACTTATCCACCACAACCACAATGGCATCATGTTGTCTAGTTGTCCTTGGCAGTCCAATAATGAAGTCCATTGAAATGACTTCCCATTTCCACTCTGGAATGGGGATTAACTACAACAATCCTACTAGATGTATGCACTCCACCTTCACTTACTGACATTTAAAGCATTTGGCAATATACTCAACCACATCCTTCCTCATGTTTGTCCAATATGATTTTTTTATGGTTTTTATCAGTTTCTAATAACTAGGATGACCAAAATATGGTCGTTTATGCAATTCGTCCAAGATGAGCTTCTTCAAGTCACCCATACAAGGTACGTACCACCTTCCCTTGAACTTTAATAATCCATCTTCCATGGAAGAGTTTTTCCTTAATGCCCTTTCAGGACCTTGTTGCAAGCGTTCTTTTACTTCTTGATACTTCTCATCTTGTTGCTTTGCTTCTTTGATATTTTCTTGAATATTGATTTCACAAGAACTCACAACTATCACATGAGCTACATGCAGCCTTTTGTTGAGTGCATCAACTACCTTATTTTATTTACCCTTGATTTATTTGATTTTTGAACTTAACCAGAATAAAAAAATGAGAACGGCATAGACAAGTTATGATTGGTCTAGTCAAATTTAAAGTAACCACAGTTAGCGAAAAATCTTAAAACTGAACTAACTTTGACCGCGTGAGAAATGTGGGATAGTTATGAATTCTATGTTGGTGATTCTACATATTCAATCTCCAAGTTGGTGTGGATTATGTTAAATTCCCCTCCCTTACTCCATAATTTGCGCCTAGGTGTAATAAATCATTTTGTCTCTTGAAGTTGGTAATACTGCTCATTACAAACCCACTTCACAATGTATTCAAATCCAAATGTAGTGTAAACATTGGAGTGAAAAGGGAAATGGACATAGAATTAGTACTAGAAAGATATCTAGGCATGATAACCAGGCGAATTTGTATATGACCTAGTGAAATTACCTGCGGGGGATGATCTAGCACAAGCCCTTTACAATTGAAGAACATTAGAAACTATCACAAAAGCTACACACGAAGCACGAAACCATTACACTAGGAAGTGCTTCCAAATGAAAAATGTAAACCTTCAATTAGAGTGGAGGGAAGAGATGGAAAATCAAATAATTCTTCACAACTTCCCCGGCAATACTCATGAAAAGATCGATGTTATTCCTATCTATACAAAAGTCCCGCAAGAGGTGAGATGAAGCAACTTCTACAAATGTTAAGTACTTATATAAATTCAAATATAAGGACAGACCAAAGTTGTTGGAGTACAACATGGGAAAGGTTAATCTTGTATGCTTGTATTGCGAATCTCATCATCAAAACATACAAATGTTCATATGTTTACATGGTTACAAACATTGTGCAAATATTTTAAGGAGAATTTTATTAGTGTTGTTTTGATGGATGTTGTATGGAAATAATGAGGATATTTAACATCATTGGCCAAATATCATTGAACATTGTTGGAGAAAATTTCTTGGGATCTATTGGCATTCAAAGGCTAATCATCATTCTTCAAAATATCAGTTGTGTGGAAATCCAAACAATTGTTTTCAGACTTTGCTATAAAATATATTATGAGTTGGTTGTGGATACTCATAAAGCTCTTGCAAAAGGTCAGCCTTTGCCATGAGTTATGGGAAAACCCTCCCAAAGACCAACTTTGATCTCCAAGAGCTTTCTAGGTATCGAAAACCAACTCATCAAATGTTTACAATTATTTGGATTTTCACATAACTAACATTTCAAAGCAAAACATTACGAAGAATGATGATTAACCTTTGAATGCTAATAGATCCCAAGGAATGTTCAACGATATCAAGGCAATGATGTTAAAAATCCTCATGATTTCCTTACAAACATCCATTAAAAAAACATAGAAAAAAATCTCCCCATAATATTTGTAACCAAGCAAACATATGAACATTTGTATGTTTTGATGATAAGGTTCACAATACAAGCATACAAGTTTTACCTTTTTCCATGATGTTCCACCGCAATTCTAGTTTGTCCTTATATGTGAATTTACACAAGTACTCAAAGTTCGCAAAAGTTGCTTCATCCCACCCTCCTACAAGAATTTTGTGTAGACAAGAATGCCATCAAATCTTGCCATGGGTATATTATTAGTGAAGTTGTGAAGATCTATTTGATTTTCTATCTCTTCCCTCAACTCTATTTGAAGGGTTGCATTTTTCATTTAGAAGCTCTTTCTAGTGTAATGGCTTCGTGCTTCATGTATAGCTTCTAAGATAGTCTCTAATGTTCTTTGATTGTAAAGGGTATGTGTTGAATAGTCCCCACGGGTAATTCCACTAGGTAATATGCAAACTTGCCAATTATCATGTCCAAATATCTTTTTGGCACCCATTCTATGTCCATTTCCCTTTTCACTTCAATGGTTAAAATTGCATTTGAATTTGAATAAATTGTGAAACAAGTGCATAATAAGTAGTATTACCCAACTTCGAGACAAAAAAATAGGCTACATGAGAGAAGAATAACATAGGAAAAACCAACCAAAACCCTAGGCTATATTAGAAAAAAGTACCATGCAAAGTCCAATAGTTTTATTTAATTTTATAAATTTATAATTAAGATTATAATTAATGATTTTGTTCTTTTATTTTATAATTTAAATTATGGAGAGACTATAACATTTTTATTTTATTTATGAAATTTGACTTGGTCAAAATGTTTACATCATATATATGAGAGCACCTCTAACACAATAAGCATCATGCATAAATTAAAGCATTGTCTAAACATACTACATTTTTTAATATTGGTCCAAATTTAGTGATTTTTTTGTCCATTCTTTATTTTTGTTTCTTAAAATAGGTTTTTTTTTATTATTATTTAAATTTTATTTTTATGCAATTTGACTTGGTCATAATGTTTACATAACATAGATGAGAGCACCTCTAAAACAATAAGCACCCTACATGAATTAAGGGAATGTCTAGACATTTTTGTCAAATCTATCTTCTTTTTTTATAATACGTTGTTGACTTCATATATGGATTCAACACCCTAAAAAACTCAAGATTGTAGAGAACTTACAATTTGAAACTTGTGATTCCAGAAAATCCCTATAAAATTCTAGACAAATTATACCATTACACTAGAAAATATGCCAAAAAATACCTTCCAAAATATAAAACAAATAAACTATAGGCATAAATTGATACTATATATTCCAAATTAACAATATATATATATATATATATATATAACCACTTATTCTACAATGAAAAGTGTATAGCTTCTTAATGTGAGAAATTCTATGTGATGTCCCTAGTAATTGTAAATATTTAAATTACTGCAGCGAAACAAACTGAATACTACCATAAGTTTATATAATTATTATTGTGATTAAGTTATGTAGGCAGTGGAAGATGATGGATCGATAATAAGAACTTATCGCTGAAGCTCTGCGCGCGCGAGCCTGAGATTGCTGTGAGCCTGACTGCCTGCGACCGCGCCTCAGCATGGATCCTCCAGATCCACCCCGCGGGGATCCGGATCTGCAACGGGCCTTTTCCAACCTGGTAAAATCTCTCCCCCCGCAGCGACCCCGACCAGCAGCAACAAAGTTTGTAAAGAAACTTGATGTATTACAGGAAGTCCAACTGCCGCCTGCTATCCCACGCATGGCAGCCCTTTCTCTAGCAGAGAAAGGACTAATTGGGCAGTTTACAGGCCTTTGGCCGTCGCCCAGAACAGTGCAAAGATGGATTGAACGAAACTGGGCGGACAAGATTCAGGGTAAAATATCTATCAGATTCTGTGGCAGAGGATATTTTACATTTCATTTCGAGACAAAGGAGGACAAAGATCTAATATTCAGGAACGAACCATATTTTATGGACTCCAGGGGCCTCTACCTCAACAAATGGACCCCAGATTTCGACCCAGAACTAGATATCCCGAATGCTATTCCAGTTTGGGTTCGGCTGCCTCATCTCCCTCTTCACTGTTGGGGGGATGATTCAGTTAAAGCTATAGGAAACGCGGTGGGAAAATACATAGATCGCAGTGAACCCAAAGACAACATGCAGACATGCGCAAGGATCTGTGTGGAAGTCGACCTAGGCCGAGGACTACCGGAGGCGATCAAGCTGAAAGTGGATGATTGGAGCCATATCCAGCAATTGGACTACGAGCAGATACCCTTTAAATGCAAGGTATGCCACGAATACGGACACTTTGCAAATAGATGCACAAAAATTGTTAATGTTGATAATGATGAGCAAGATGGCCAATGGGAATCTGTTAAAAAGAAAAAATCATCGCCTCCCCACAAATCTCCTATGGATGCTGATGTCCCTGGAACCTCCAATCAGCGCCCTTCTTCTCCTCCCTCTCTGATACCCGATCCACCTCTACCTCCTTCTTCCAATCCCTTTTCGATCCTTTCTGAGGCTGAATCGGGCCCTGACATCCCCTCCATTGATCCCCCGCCTCATCAATCTCCTCCCCCCTCCATGCAGCCCCCACCTGATCCTCCCTCTTCGAGAATTACCAGAAGCTCTTCAAAGGAACATGGAGCGCCCAGTGATGTTCCAAAAAAGCAAGGACCTGGAAGAAAATCAGCTAAACAACAAAGGGACGAAAGCGCACAAAAAGACATAGCATTGGGCACTCAAACACCAATAGAGACCTTTATTCTTGGGCATCTGGAAAAAGAAAACAACAATAAAGGACATGAGAGGCGAGCACCTCTCCACATATCAAGTATCTCATGATGAAAATACTATCTTGGAACAGCAGGGGATTAGGGCACCCCTCCAAGCTAGTTGCCCTCAAGGATCTAATCCACAACGAGAACCCCGAAATCATGCTTATACAAGAAACAAAGCAAGATCAATGTGAAATGAATAGAGTAATTAGTCAACAGAAACATTTCCGTGGAAGCATAAGTGAGGCAAGAGGAGCCTCAGGTGGCATAGCAACTATATGGGATAACAACAAATGGATGTGCAGCTCTACCAATGTTCAACAAAACTGGATCCGAACTGCACTTGAAAGCAGAACCGGAGGCCAATCTGTAACGGTGTATAATGTGTATGCTCCAAATCAGTATAGAGAAAAAGAGATATGCTGGGACACTCTAAAAGCAAACATAGAAATGGACCAGAATTCCAATCTCATTGTAGCAGGAGATTTTAATCTAGTGCTGCATGCTAATGAAAAAAGGGGAGGTAATTTCACTCCTGATCCTTCCAGAAGTCGATTAGAGACCATAATACAGGATCATGATCTAGTCGATGTCAGGCCCAAAAACCGTAGGTATACCTGGAGTAACAGAAGAATTGGTATCAGCAACATCATGGAACAGCTCGATAGATTCCTTATCAGCATAACATACCTTTCCACTTTCTCAACAGGCTATTCAAATATCCTTAATGTGTCGGCTTCTGACCACTATCCGATAACTCTAACTCTCCAAAGCCACTGCCCTCTAGGGCCCATACCTTTCAAATATAGCTCAATATGGAACCGGATACCAGCTGCAAAAGAAGTGGTGCAAACGACATGGATCCATTATGTAGAGGGGTCTCCAAGTTATATCTGGGAGACAAAACTTAAAAGAGTAAGGCAGGCGTTAAAGAACTGGGCAAGGAGCAATTATCAAGAACACGAATTGAATAAAAAGAAAATCAAGCAAGATCTAGAGGATGTGCAACAGAGAATTGAAAGGCAAGGGCTATCTCAGCAGAATAAGGAACAAGAAGGTAAATTATATTCACAGCTGAACCAAATCCTTAGGGATGAAGAAATAAAGTGGAGATTGAAATCAAGGCAACTTTGGTTGCAGGAAGGAGATAAAAACACAGCTTATTTTCATAAACAAGCCTCTGTGTGAAAGATCAGAAACACTGTGAGCACAATAATGGACAATGATGGAAACCGATATAGTACCCAGGAATCTATAAAGGAAGTAGCCACCAGGCATTTTTGTAAACTTCTGACTGAAGACAAAGGCGCAGAAGATTACTCAAACATGCTCCAGTATATGCCTAAAGGGGTCACACAAGAAATGAACAGCAATCTTATGAAAGAAGTAGAAGAAGAGGAAGTCAAAGCAGCCATTTGGAGTTTGCATCCGGACAAAGCACCAGGACCGGATGGATTCCCCATTTGCTTCTATCGGGAATACTGGTCAATGATAAAAAAAGACCTCTTAAAGATGATTCTCTGGGTGATGAAAAAAGGTAAAATGGGGGGATTCACCAATTCCACTTATCTTGCTTTGATACCGAAAGAAAATCGCCCTTCCTCCTTCTCGAGATTCCGGCCAATCTCATTATGCAACTCAGCTTACAAAATTATATCAAAAATATTAGCAGGCAAGCTTAAACCTCTCCTTCCCTCCTTGATTTCTGAAAATCAAGGGGGTTTTCTCCCCAACAGGCACATTACTGATTCTATTCTTCTTGTTCAAGAGGCCATCCACTCGAGTTTAACCAGGAAGGAAAAAGGATTCGTTCTAAAGCTGGATCTTGCAAATGCTTTCGATAGAGTAAGGCACTCCTACCTGTATGCTGTCCTTCATAAAATTGGGTTTGATCCTTCCTTCATCACTATGATTGCAGCATGTATAACTGGACCTTGGATCTCCCCCTTGATAAATGGGAGGCCATGTACAGCCTTCCAATCATCCCGTGGTCTCAGACAAGGTTGCCCCCTTTCTCCTTATCTGTTCATCCTCATGGCTGAATCATTCAGTCAAGCCTTGGACTATAACTGGAGAGTAGGATTAATCACTGGCATCAAGATCGAACATGGAACAAAGAACATCAATCATTCACAGTTTGCAGATGATACTTTGCTGATAGGAGGAGCATCCACTACAATAGCAAGGCGATTCAAAAAGCTACTGGACCAATTCATGGATTACTCAGGAGGGAAAGTCAATCAGATAAAAAGTTGTATTTATGGTTGGAACACAACAAATCATACCATCCACAGTATTGCAAGCATATTTGGAGTTTCCTGCAGTCTAATCTGGAACCACTTCTCCTATTTAGGAATGCCAGTAAGTTTGGGACCCTTGAAAGCTGATACCTGGAATGAGATACTTGACAAAATAGAGAGGAAAGTGCAGCAATGGGGCACAATGTGGTTGAATCCAACAGGAAGGCTAATTCTCCTAAAATCAGGTATTGCTTCTCTCCCCATATACCGTTTTTCTTTATATCATGCTCCAGCTGTCTTCCATCAGAAAATGGAAAGAGTACTCAGACACTTTCTTTGGCAAGGAGGGAAAACGGTTAAAAACAAATTCAATCTAGTAAGCTTGAAGAATATAATCTAATCTCAGGAAAAAGGAGGATTGGGCATCAGATCCCTAAAGCTTCTCAACCTGGCCCTTGGAGCAAAAATTGTATGGAGACTGATCACAAGCCCTTCAGTGTGGTGGAAGAAGGTTTTGGAGGTAAAATACTTAAACTGTACAAGGCAGCAACTTTTGGAGTCTAATATACCTAACAGAGATTGTACAAAAATCTGGCAACTTTGCAAGAAGGCAATACCATTCATGTATCAAAATATCTCTAAGGTCCCAGGTGGGGGAAACAGTATCAATTTCTCTATAGACAAAATCCTCAGGCAGCAACCTATGGGATCAAAAGCAGAGGCAATCCCTGTCATAAACTGGCTTAATGATAAAGGACTCTTCCACTTGTCCCAAATATCAAAATGGGACACCCACAATCATGCCTGGATAGGCTGGAATTTTCCGGATCCCCCAAATGCGTTAGAAACCAGCCTCAACGCTCTAAAGAAGCTCCTCCACAACAAAGCTCCGGTTCAAGAAGGTACGTTGGATGGGTATCGATGGGATCCAACTGGAACACAATACACAGTAAAAGCTGGACATCAATATCTCTGTGACAGCACCTATCAACCGGAACCCTGGAACCACTGGAAAATAGTTTGGAGAGCAGAGGCACCCCCCAAGGTTAAGTTCTTCATTTGGCTGCTTCTGAAAGGGAAAACATTAACAACGGAAAATCTAAGAAAGAGAGGCATAATGGGCCCATCTAGGTGCCCAAACTGTTGCAGATTAGAGGAAACAATGCAGCATTTGTTTATAGAATGTCCGGTTGCCGGTGAATGTTGGAAGAAAATGGCCTCAATTGGAGAATCACCCTGGGAACCCCAGAACACCATTGCAGAAACGATTTACAAATGGAGGAAGAACTGCCCTTGGAAAGAGAAAAGAAGCAAACTGGCTCAAAGAGTATGGAACACCATACCACTCACACTTCTATGGCGCATTTGGTTAGCACGAAATGGCAAGGTCTTCCAGGAGAAAGGATTCAGCATCAGGAAAATTTGCCACAAAGCCAAAATGTTGGCTCTAGAATCGATTACAAACCACACCAGCGGCAAAATTGATGCAACAAATTACAGTATAGAAGAGAGAAATCTTCTCAGCTACGTTCTGGAGAACATATCCAGTGCATAGGAAACTAGCAGGAGGGGGATAAAGGCAAAAGAATTAAATAGCACATGGAAACTGAGATTAAAGGAGGAGGAATTCTCTAACTGGCTGAGTAACTGCAATAGATTCTGCTTATTCTTTGATGGCGCATCTAAGTCGAATCCGGGTCTGGCCGGTGCAGGGGGCCTTATTTGTAATGCAAACGGAGACTGCATCCTTCATTATGAATGGGGACTAGGGGAGAACTCCAACAACAGAGCTGAAGGACTAGCCCTGTTCCAGGGTCTCACCCAATTAATCAAACTTGGGATAAAGAAGGCAGTGGTGTTCGGGGATTCCTCAATAATTATTCGGCTTATGGCACACCGACAGAGTACACCAAATATTCTCCTCCAACAGATAAATCAACGAAATCAAATCCTTCACGCGACAATGGAAGAGGTTAGATATTATCACATCCTGCGTAGTTTGAACAAGGAAGCAGATAAGCATGCCAGCAAAGCATGCGAAAGGCCCATTGGCAGTCTGAGCTGTAATTCCAGCGTGACACTCCAACCGTTACCATGATCCTCACATATCTAGTCAACAACAGGCGACCTCCAGCAGACAGAATCAGTGAGAAAGATCAAGGAACCCGTGCCGGCGACAGAATAGGACATGAGGGTAGGATTTTGCCCAGATTTGCAATCAGGAATTCGCCTAAAAGCATGAGAAGCCACAAGCCTTCAGGTGAGAATTGTCCTTTCAGATCGAACCCCCATGCTATGCGAGATTTGCAGCTGATCACTCTGTGGATATGCAATAATCTCATGATGCTCAGTTTGACATCTCCCCGCCCTCGAAGCGCGCAGTTAAATTCTATTTATACATCAGAGAATAGATTTCTTCAATGTGTTAAGCAAAGTTGTCCGTGTAAGCATTGGCACCGCTGTAGTTTGCTTAGTACTCAAAAGAATCGGTCATCCATTAAGTTTGCTCGAGTTACAGTAGCTGCCTGCTATAATCGACTTAGTGCCCAAAAGACTCGAGTTTCAGTAGCAGAGACTTCAAACAGGAAATCGCCTGAGACAAATATGGACCGATCAGAAGACTGCCTTCATTGTGCAGACCTTCAAGCAGAATTTGAGGAGTTAAGGGCGCAGCAGCGCATCATGGAGGACCAGGTCAGGAGTTTGGAGGCAAGAATGGAAGACCAGTATAGGATACTGAATGAGAAATACAGGGCAGAAATTAATCTTTTTTTGCACAGAGTGTCCTCTCTCCATGAGCAGTTCAGAAACTTGGCGAATCGCTGCAGTCATGCAGAAGAATCGATTGCAATCCTACAGTACATGATGGAAAAAAAGAATAAGGATGCCCCCAGCTCCTCCAGTGCAAAACAGATGGAGCCAGACCCAAATCCGGAAGAGTCCACGGCTAGACAGATCAGTCATATTGAAATAGATTAAATATGTTGTGTAGCTGTAAATTTTGGTCTTTGCAATATGTTAGGATTTACAGTAGTTTAGGAAGCTTTAGAGGCAGAACTACTAGAACAAGGATCAAGGAAGGGACCCATTTTGTAATTCCTCTGATCCAAGATATCCAGAAAGTATTGTATGTATGGAGATCTGACTCCCTTTTTCAGCTCATAATATAGCAACCGAAATTTGTCTAAAAAAAAAAAAAAGTTATGTAGACAGTGAAAATGTTGTTATAATGACAGTTACATATTCTTACATGTCAGGTGGTTAGGTTGGTACTTACCCATCCTAACTAATTTCCTTAGAGATTTATTTTCAGGAAAAAGATCAAGAGGGTAATTTTTTGTACTTGAGATCGGAATAAGAGAAAAAGAGGGAAGTACTAAGAGGAGAACACCATGCTGAAATGTCAGACGGGTTCCTAGAGCTAAGTCTGGTTAGGACTAGATAGTTGTGACAAAAAAAAAAACTGTAGACTTGAGAGGAAAATCCTGCATGTGAGAAGTAGCTTGGGGGGAGACAAACTGATTAGTCGGTCTTGCGGTTGGGAGGAAAAACAACAAGCAAATTAAGGTTTGGTTACAGATTAAAAACTGGAAGTTAGCGCAAACTTAGATAAGTAAAATCTCGTGTTGTATAGGTAGAAGGTCTACTATATGGTACTAGGAATTAATTTGCCTAATTTTCTTGACGAGCGGTTTCTCTAGAAATAGAAGGGGTAGTTCTCATTACCTTGTATTAAAAAAAAAGAAAAAAAGAAAAAGCGGTACTACTGAATTTCGAAGTAGGAAAATTGATATAAGAAGTTTACTCTTTATTTAAAAGAAGAAAAATAAACCAATCTACCATTAATTCACACAAAACAAGGGAAGAAATACCCGGCACACAAACATTATTTTCAGGTAGAGTATCTGAATTACGAAACTGGAACAGAACATAGAAGAAATCTTGTATTATACTTGAACTAGTTAAAAGAAAGGAACCAGTGAAACAATCCTTCTGGAAGTATAAATTATAGATACAAGAAAGAAAAGAAAAATGAGTCATGTGACATTTAAACATTCTTGTTACGCATGTCCAGACTCATAATTTATATGTGAATGCGAGTTATAAGTAGAACAGACCCTTAACCCTTGTTATGAGGATTAAACATAAGCTTTATACCAAACAATAATTACACTGTGAGTTCATCCTGTAAAATTCAATAACACTTAAACAAAAATTTTATACTGTTCCAAGAAGGTTGGCCACATAGAAAAAAAAGGCGTGCCTCCTCAACAAACGCAATAACCCTGTATGAGGTCGTTACCAAGAAAGGCGAGAACCAAGGCCGGGCCAACGTTTTAGCCGCCAACCAAAGGTTTTCATTCAGAACATATTACAACCATAAAAGTCTAGGCTAACTCGAAAACCAACGAGCTCTTAATATAAAACTAGCGAGCTCTTAATACAGAGAAACTCCTACAGCTAGAGGATAAGTCTAAATATCACATTCCAGGTCGAGCTAGCAGTTTCTCTAGCAAAAGAATTTCATTTCCATGAAACCAAAACCCTATTATGCAAAAACCTAGATGAAATACAGTTGGGCGAAAACTCAATACCCAGTAGTTGGGCTTGGCCATTCTCTTGCACACTCTGTTAGCTGAGCAGAGGGCTTAAGCTCTAACATTTCGCTCCAAATCTTGAACGATAACGAAACTCTCCAGATTTCCTGGGCAAGAATAGCATGGGGTTATACTCTACAATTTTTTAAAAGGAAAAATTATCAAATAAGTTACAAAAACTACTGCACTGAGCATAAACATTACTTGGACAAGGATATGTATGAAAACCCTCCTCGTAGCAGGGAATCGAACAGAAATGTTGAAGAAATTGTGTGAAATCAATCCGCCTAGAAAGGTCGTAGGACAATGAAAAGCCTAAGAACCATGAAAATTATGCCAAAGAAGATACCAAAGGAAATTTATGTGGAGTTTACCTGTGCAAATGGGATAGCACCTTGCCGGATGTAGAATGACTGAACTAGGAAGGAGGAAATGCGATGACATTGAAGCGATGACAAATGCATTGAACCGAGAGATTACCCACCACTGTCCGATGCAACTCAACGCCAGGCAACCATGGATGAGGAGCTGCTCCCAAGGTTGAAGGACCAGCTGTATAACATCCGAAGACTCCAGAGATACATTACCACCAAGCCTAGGGTCGTCGTAATGCCCAATAGGAGTTAATGCAACAATCAATTAATCGCACCATGGAGTATAAATGACTTGAGTACAGTAGATACGACAATGTTTAATGGTGTGAAATTCAAGTTATAATTTATTAACAGTTGGATGTATACATATAGAAAATTCGAATACTTAAAAGTGTGACTTAGTTTGGATGGATTACGCCATGGTTATTTAATGTCATAAGATTACTGCCAATTAATATGTCTCGTAAGAATATTTGTTACCGATAGTAATATTTGTTTTACTATCATAATTTCTCAGTCAATTTTAAATTATTATTTTTATCATGACACATGGGTGTGTGACATGTGGTATCAGAGCACTCAGGTTACAAAGTTGAGACCTTTGGAAAAATAAGTGAATAACAACATTTGTGATGTGCACAGAGAAGGAAAAGCAACCAGCATGAGGAGGATCCACACAGATCTGTAACAAGAACAGGACCAACATCTTTTCAAGAAGCCAATCCTGAGGTATGGGTACAGTTGGGTGAAGAGCCACGCAATACTAATATTGCAATGTTAGAAATTGTACAAGAATTGAAGGAGCAGGAAAAGATCATGAAGAGTCTATCTGATAGACAAAACCTACGACAACCAATTCCCAGTCTTGAGCACGGAAACATGACTGGCGAACAAGATTTTTCGAACCGAGAATGTAGAAACAAAAGGCGATGAAGAGAATCAGGGGGAAGAATTTGATAATGTATTAGGACACAAAACACATAAAAGATAGAAAATAGAACTACAAGGAGAATTTCGGAAAATAAAACCTCCCCTCTTTGATGGTGAACAGGAAGAGGCAACTGAAGCTTGGCTCATCAATATGAATAAGTATTTTCAGCTGTATGAATACGACCATAACTTAAAGGCTCATTTGTCCATCTTTCAGCTACAAGGAAAAGCCACCCTGTGGTGGGAGGAAGTAAAAACGGTACGTGGAGTAAATGAGCAGAGCATAACTTGGGAAAAATTTCAAAAGTATTTTAAGGAGAAATATTTAATTGAAATATTTTATGATGAAAAGGCAAAAGAGTTTCACGATCTTCGATTGGGTTAGTTGTCTATGGATGAGTTCATAGCAAAATTTACGTCCTTTCTTCAGTATGTTCCTTACATATGGGAAGAAAAAGCGAAAGTGCAGCGATTTATCAGCAGTTTGTCGTTGTTCATGAAAGAGCGTCTCGAGTTTGATAACCCGAAAACCATGGATGAAGTTATACGAAAGGCTCGAATATGCTATCAACAAAACAGGCAAAAGGGAGATGTGGGAAAGAGATGGGCTGACAAAAAGGGGATTAAGTTTACCTCTAACAACAAGGGAAATAAGGCCATAGTCAACAAGGGACCCCATAAAGGACAAGCAAACAGGAATATGAACAGAAATCAGCCTAGATTCAAACTTCCAAGTGAGTCCAAAACAAATGAGCAGTCGAGTAGAACTGAAGTGGAAGTAGCAGCTAGACCTCCAATATAGTGTTGGGGATGTGGAGGACCACATTATGTCAAAAATTGTCCATACCACAAGGGAACTGATCAGGTTGCACATATTCAAGAAGCATCAACTGTGGGAGAAGTGGCAAGAAGTATTCCTAAAATCAATGTTGCCCTTGAAGACCATCAGGCAGAATACCAACCAACCATGATAGAATTTGAAGGTAAAGTCTTCGATCGAACTATATCTATTTTAATTGATCTAGGAGCTACTTTGAGTTATATTAGTCCCAAAGTAGTAGAACAATGTTGTTTGCAAGTTGTTAAGTTTAAGAATCCTTGGTTAGTACAACTAGCCACGAGAGCAAAAAGAAGGGTGTTAGCCAAAGTTAGCAACTACCCCCTAAAGTTAGCAGGTCAGTCTATTATGACAAACTTGAATGTGATACCCCTAGGATTGTATGATATCCTAATAGGCATGGACTGGTTGGAAAAACACTTGTTCCTCATTAATTGTAAAACCAAAACCATTAACTATATGGATGAAGAGGGAAAGAGGCAGGAAATTCAGGGCATACTAAGACAACTGGAATTAAGACCTATAACAACCTCTCAATTAACAAAATGTATCAGAAAATGCTACCAAATTTATGCAATACAGGTAGGATATGCTAATTCAAAGGAGAAATCTGTTTCTTTAAAATATATACCTGTGGTGCAAAATTTTCCGGATGTGTTTCCTGAAGAAATCTCGAGACTTCCTCCAAGGAGGGATATAGATTTCACCATTGAGTTGATTCCGAGAGATGCCCCGATATCCCGAGCCCCTTATTGCATGAGCATACCGGAGTTAACAGAATTAAAAATGCAGCTACAAGAACTGCTTGATATCTGCCAAAGTGTATCACCTTGGGGGTCTTCGGTGCTTTCTGTTAAGAAGAAGGATGGAATCTTGCGAATGTGCATGGATTACCGTCAATTAAATAAATTGACTATCAAGAATAAATACCCTTTACCTCGTATAGATGAGTTATTTGATCAAGTGAAAGGTGTGACTATGTTCTCAAAGATCAACCTTCATTCTGGTTACCATCAAATTAGGATAAAGGAAGAAGACATATCAAAAACAACATTTAGAACTCGTTATGGGCACTATGAGTTTGTTGTGCTGCCCTTTGGACTAACTAATGCTCCCGTGACCTTCATGTGCCTCATGAACAATATATTCCATCAGTATCTGGATAAGTTTGTGTTGATTTTTATTGATGACATACTAATTTATTCTCAGAATATAGAAGAACATAAAGAACATCTCCGTATTGTTTTGTAGGTTTTAGGAGAACATCAATTGTACACCATGTACAACAAGTGCGATTTCTTTGAAGAACAAATCCAGTGTTTAGTACATGTCATTACCAAGGAGGGAATTGTAGTGGATCCAGAGAAAATAAAAACTATAATGGAGTGGCCAGTACCAAAAGATGTGGTTGATATTAGATCATTTATGGGTCTAGCTGGATACTACAAGCGGTTTGTTGAAGGTTTCTCTAGGGTGGCATACCCCATTACCTCTCTACAAAAGAAAGGAAAAACTTTCAAGTGGACCATGGATTGTCAAAGAAGTTTTGAACAACTTAAGCATTTACTCACCACCGTGCCCATTTTGAGCATCGCTGACTCGAACAAAGATTATGTGGTTTGTACAGATGCCAAGAAGGAAGGTGTAGGTGGCGTACTAATGCAGGAGGGAAAAGTTATTACCTATGAGTCTAGGAATCTTAAGGAGCACGCACAAAAATATTCAGCCTATGACGTAGAGTTAAACACAATTATTCATGGATTAAAGATGTGGCGACATTACTTGATGGGTAAGAAATTTCTATTAATGATTGATCATCGTATTTTAACTAACTATTTTAAGCAGCCCACTTTAAATGCTAAGCAAGCTCGCTGGGTCGACTTCTTAAGTGAATTTTGATTTTGAAATCAAGCACTTGAAAGGAAAGGAGAATCGAGTCGTGGATGCCTTAAGTGGGAAGGTAAACTGTATATATGAGGTCTCTTGCAGTGAATCATGAACTACATTTAATGAGCAGATTAGAGAGGCATCAATCCAGGATCGGGAATATAAATTTTTATGACAACAAGCTAAAATTTTAAACAACAATGAACAACAGTTGGGTTATGAGGTAAATCAAGAAGGTACATTGATTTATAGAGGGAAAATATATGTACCTAATAAAAAAAATATTAAAAATTTAATTTTAGATGAATATCATAAAATTTTGTATGCAGGCCACCCCGGTTACCAGAAATTAATTACTGCACTTAAGAATGAATTTTTCTAGCCTGGTATGAAGAAAGAAGTAGCTGAGTATTTGGCTCGTTGTCTGGAATGCCAGCAAGTGAAAGCAGAACACCGTCATCCAGCTAGATTACTCTACCCATTGCCTATTCCATAATGGAAGTGGGAAACCATTTCCATCGATTTTATCACGGGACTACCTAAGTCTAAAAATCAGAACGACTCAATCATGGTGGTAGTAGATAAGCTAAGAAAATATGCTCACTTCATACTAGTGCAGTCAACCTACAAGGTTGTACAAATTGCTAACATATTTATGCAAAACATTTTTAGATTACATGGAATACCTAAGACTATAATTTCTGACTGTGATGTAAAATTTACATAAGCTTTCTGGAAGGCCTTATTTGGAGGCTTAGGCACACAACTGCACTTCAGCACTGCTTACCATCCTCAAACAGATGGATAAACCAAGCGAGTAAATCAAATAGTTGAAGATATGCTGCGAACTTACGTAATGCATCAACCATCTAAATGGGAGGATTACATACATTTGATAGAGTTCGCTTACAACAACGGTTACCATACATCTCTATAGATGAGTTCGTTTGAAGTATTATATGGATGTAAGTGCAAGACACCCTTGAGTTGGGGCGGCCCAGAGGATAAATTGATGCTAGGACCAGACATGTTAAAAGAAATGGAGGAAATGGTTAAAATAATACGTCTAATTTAAAGGTTGCTCGGGACCGACAAAAGAATTTCGTTGATCAGAAAAGAAGTTTACGGGAATTTCAAGTTGGAGGTCATGTTTATGTTCGTGTGCGAGCTAAAAAGAGTACATTGCAATGGAGCGGCTGTGCTAAGTTAGCACCCCGATTCTGTGGTCCTTTCCAAATCCTGGCTTGAATTGGGCCGGTGGCTTACCAGCTTGCCTTACCTAGCCATATTCATGTGCATAATGTCTTTCATGTTTCTGTATTAAAAAAATACATTTATGATCCTAACCATATAATCAATTGGCAGGATATACATGTAACTTAGAAGATTTGTTTAAGAACAAGATATATTATGAATAAGATGTAAGACTGAACACTAAAGGAAATGACTAACTAAAATAAGTTTTCTCTCTATTGTGTATAGGTCGAACCGAAAGGCGAGTTCTTGGTCGAACCCCTAGGTATACTTGATTAGAGAGAAGTAATGCTATGAAGACGAGTTATCACCCAAGTTAAAGTGCAATGGCAGCACTTTGGGCCAAAGGAGGCCACCTGGGAAGATGAACAGTTTATGAGGAAGACTTTTCCAAAACTATTTCTCATAGAGAAACATTGGGATGATGTTTAATTTTTTTTTGGGGGGGGAAGATGTGATGTCCCCAGTTATTGTAAATATTTAAATTACTGTAGCTAAACAAACTAAATACTACCATAAGTTTATATAATTATTATTGTGATTAAGTTATGCAGACAGTGAAAATGTTGTTATAATGACAGTTACATATTCTTACATGTCAGGTGGTTAGGTTGGTACTTACCCATCCTAACTAATTTCCTTGGAGATTTATTCTTAGGAAAAAGATCAAGAGGGTAATTTTTTGTACCTGAGATCGGAATAAGAGGAAAAGAGGGAAGCACTAAGAGGAGAACATCGTGCTGAAATGTCAGACGAGTTCCTAGAACTAAGTTTGGTTAGGACCAAATAGTTGCAACCAAAAAAAAATTGTAGTCTTAAGAGGAAAATCCTGCATGTGAGAAGTAGCTTGGGGGGAGACAAGTTGATTAGCCGGTCTTGCGGTTGGGAGGAAAAGCAGCAAACAAATTAAGGTCAGGTTACAGATTAAAAACTGGAAGTTATTGCAAACTCAGATAAGTAAAATCTCGTGTTGTATAGGTAGAAGGTCTACTATATTGTACTAGGAATTAATTTGTCTAATTTTCTTGACGAGCAGTTGCTCTAGAAATAGAAGGGGTAGTTCTCATTACCCTGTATAAATAGCATATATGCAATTCTATGTATCCTGAATTAAAAAAATAACTATCTGAATTTCGAAGTAGGAAAATTGATATAAGAAGTTTATTCTTTATTTAAAAGAAGAAAAATAAACCAATCTATCATTAGTTCACATAGAATAAGGGAAGAAATACCCGGTGCACAAACATTGTTTTCAGGTAGAGTATCTGAATTACGAAACTAGAACAGAACATAGAAGAAATCTTGTATTATACTTGAACTAGTTAAAAGAAAGAAACCAGTGAAACAATCCTTCTGGAATTATAAATTACAGATACAATAAAGAAAAGAAAAACAAGTCAGGTGACATTTAAACAATCTTGTTACGCATGTCCGGACTCCTAAATTTATATGCGAATGCGAGTTATAAGTAGAATAGACCCTTAATCCCTGTTATGAGGATTAAACATAAGATTTATACCAAACAATAATTACACCGAAAGTTCATCCTGGAAAATTCAATAACACTTAAACAAGAATTATATATTGTTCCAAGAAGGCTGGCCACATAGAAATCAAAGGCGTGCCTCCTCAACAAAAGCAGTAACCCTGTATGAGGTTGTTATCAAGAAAGGCGAGAACTAAGTCTGGGCCAGGGTTTTAGCTGCCAACCAAGGGTTTTCATTCAAAACATATTACAACCACAAACGTCTAGGTTAACTTGAAAACCAATGAGCTCTTAATACATAGAAACTCTTACAACTAGAGTATAAGTCTAAATATCACATTCCAGGTCGAGCTAACAGTTTCTCCCACAAAGGAATTTCATTTCCATGAAACCAAAACCCTACTATGCAAAAACCCAGATGAAATACAGTTGGGCGAAAACTCAATACTCGGTAGTTGGGCTTGGCCATTCTCCGCCACACTCTATTAGCTGAGTGGACTTAAGCTCTAACATTTCGCTTCAAATCTTGAACAATAACTAAACCCTCCAGATTTATTGGGGAAGAATAACACAGGGTTATACTATGCAATTCTTTAAAAGGAAAAATAATCAAATAAGTTACAAAAACTATTGCACTGAGCATAAACATTACCTGGACAAGGATATGTATGAAAACCCTCCTCGTAGCAGGGAGTTGAACAGAAACGTTGGAGAAACTGTATGAAATCAATCCACTTAGAAAGGTTGTAGGACAATGAAAAGCCTAAGAACTGTGAAAATTATGCCAAACAAGATACCAGAGGAAATTTCTGTGGAGTTTACTTGTGCAAATGGGATAGTGCCTTGCCGGATGCACAATGACTAAACGAGGAAGGAGGAAATGCAACGACAAATGCATAGAATCGAGAGATTACCCGCCATCGTCCGATACAACTCAACGCCAGGCAATCGTGGATGAGGAGCTGCTCCTGAGGTCGAAGGACTAGCTGTATAGCTTTCGAAGACTCCGAAGATACATTATTGCCAAGCCTAGGGCTGTCGTGATGCCCAATAGGAGTTAATGCAGTAATCAATTAATCACACCATGGAGTATAAATGACTCGAGTACAGTGGATACGACAATGTTTAATGGTGTGAAAGTTAAGTTATAGTTTATTAACAGTTGGATATATACATATAGAAAATTCGAATACTTAAAAGTGTGACTTAGTTTGGATGGATTACGCCATGGTTATTTAATGTCATAAGATTACTGCCAATTAATATGTCTCATAAAAATATTTGTTACCGATAGTAATATTTGTTTTACTATCATAATTTCTCAATCAATTTTTTATTTTTATTTTTTATTTTTTTATTTTTTTAAATCATGACACATGGGTGTGTGACATTCTAAGAGGGGAGCAATATGCACTTCATAATAGTCTAATTAAGACTACTGCAAAGTAGGTGAAACATAAAAGATGTCGACCTTCTCCACTTCAAGGGCATATGTGTTTCATATGGCCTATGAAATCCTTAATTTCTCTCATGAGATCTCGACAGTTCCTATTTCCACCTCCATAACAAAGTTAATGCTATGTCCTTACACCCTCTGACAGCGGCAGACATCCTCCTTGACGTCATGGGGCCCTTCCATGTTCGACCATGCATCATAACATGCATACCTCTCTGGCGATTACAGGGCACGCAACTCCGGCGACTCTGCCGTCTGCCGTGCTCCTGCCCATCGACCCTGCCCGCCTCCACTTTGGCCTCCACTCTCGCGTATTGATGAGGCACATTCACCAAACTGAGGCACATTTACGGCATTTATGAATGGTACCAACCATCCTCCAGGCAATTCAAACTCCCGGCAATTCAAACTCCAAGACAATTCACGCATTGAATTCTGGCGAACAAAGGAGAGGTTACAACCATTGAACTCCGGCGAACAAAGAGGTTACAGAAGGTGATTCAGTGCATGCAGCGCTTCGAGGACGAAAGATTTCAAACGCTCTTTCGACCTCTGTCTTGCGCGTATACAGGTATTATCGTATACCCCTGCATACAACCATAATATAGAATTCATGAAACAGCTACTGAAAAACGTGGGGCTTTCCCCTTTGCGGTTCTGTGAAAAGGGTTGATACAATGAAAATTATATGTTCAGGGTGTTACAGGTACTCTTGTTTGCGGTTTTATGAATTCCTATCAGATGTATTTCAGATCCCATACAGTCGAACTTTGATAGTCATGAATATAAGCACTCTTGAGTTTAAGTTACAGCAAATTGATAGCCCAGCAAATTGTTTACATAAATATATAAAGACCACAAACAAGCACAACCAAAAGGTGGTAGCATACACACCTCTGCGTGTACAAACCAAAATGACGCTTTGTCGGTTCTTGCAAAAATCCAAATACTGTACATCATTATAATGACTATGGTGACTATCATTACCAAAATTAAAGACGTTACTGATGTGAAGCCAAGAATCTTGCGTTACCCCGTTTATGATCTCAATTGTAAATCCAAATATCTATATGCTATATATCATTACAAGTATTCTATTATTGATACCAAAATTTAAGAGGTAAAAGACGTCAATATTAGGATCAGGAATTGCCATTTGCCAAATTCAAGTCATTGATCAACAATGCCTTCAATAAGGCGTCAAAAGTTTCAGCCATTTTCTTCACTTCTCTGGTGACCTCTTTCTTCACTTCTCTGGTGACCTCAACCAACGTATCCATGATTTCCTTCATAATTGGCGTCGATGAAACTGGGGGCTTGATAGCGATTGAATTCCTATCAGATGTATACAGCTCAGAATTTCAATAACAGAGGCGCTTTTACTGAAAGTTTGAAACTATATGCAGTTGGCCATTGGTGATCGAAAATTGCTTTTCGCAAGGTTAGTGCACATCCTTTTCATGCCTCGAAGCCGTATTTTAAAAAGCCATATGCAACGCGACAAAGCCCTAGCATTTCCAATAGATTCCCAACGACATTTCATGTTTTATGAACTCTTCCCTGGTTAATGATCTGTAATTGATTTAGCACAGATTCCAAAACACGTTTCTATTGATTTAAAGATTTAAATATATTTTAAAGATTCAGAGATTACAACTCGATTTGCTCACTCCGCCAAACTGTCTCGTAAAAGATAGCAAATTTATTCTGGAGCAGTAATATATGGCCAAATTTAGATCGCAACTGGACTCACAGTTCCGAATAAATTTTATCTGACTCCTCAAGAATGTGGTGCCATGAAGAATCTTGTTCATCATTCTCACAAGCATCGGTCCTGGTCACGGTTAATTATAAGGAGTATTCCCAAGCCAAATGGCTCTGAAAATCTTATTTTGGTTGGAATTTGATTAATAAAAGGTTCAAGTTTCATTGGATTAGATGAATTTTAAAAAAATTAGGGTTTTGATGAAGTCAACGCTTAAATGCAGTAAGCAAGCATTTAAAGATTCTAAATAGATAGAAGTTTTTCCTCACTCAAATATTTTTATTAATTTATTTTTTCCAACCTGATAAAAAAAGATTTAAATTTTTGAATATAATTATAATTTTGTTAGGATTCAAATTTTTCTCCTAATGACTTGTTTTTCTCAAAAATCTGCTTTAGGATCGTAAAAATTTTCAATTAAATGTTTGGTTAATAAGTATTCGTGTTTCCTATATCCGCAAAATCTTACAGCAAATCATCTATCCTCATTTCATTCAATTTTATATTATACTAATGATCCTCATTTCATTCAATTTTATATTATACAAATGAATTATGAATACTGTAGGTATATTATACGCAGTGGAATCGGTAGATGAATCTGGTGTCATCTGTTTGGATGGAGAAATGGAAAACCATAGTAAAAAATCACAAAACAATTGCATAGTCTAATAAATGTGGAATATTGTTGTTAAGGAATTTGTTTAGTTATTAACACTGTGAGTATATATACACAGTGGGAACAGTAGATAAATTTGATCTAATAAGTATAAATGAAGAAATAAAGAAGTGAGGTACACATGGAAACAGCAGAAGGATCTGATGTCATAGGAAGAAATGGAGAAGTAAAGAAATGAGAGTTGACATTATTTACATTAAATATTAACACTTTAGATATTCAGACTAAAATCAGTTGATGAAAGCACTTACAGACTTTGTCCTTGCCGGATGTGCAACAGTAAGGTGCTCAGAATTTAAGTGCCAACAGACCAACCACCGTATATTTAGCTTATATCTATTCACTTTGTTAACTGGAAAAATATATATATATGTGTTGACATTATTTAACTCTTTTCATTATTTATGTGTTGAGTTTTTATCATCTACAGAAAAAGTTGAGTTGCAACAAATAGATATGTTTTCTGTCCAGTAACATATTATATACAACTTTTTAAATATATCATGGATTTAAGAACATTTTATTCTATTGCAGTTTTCAAAATTTTAGTGTTTAAAATGGATTTTAGTGTTTATTCTATTATTATGTTGTTCATTTTAGATTATGGTATATGGAGAGCATTAGTGTCTTTACTCTCCTGGTTATGTTCGCAGGGAAAAAATATGTCCTGTAAATAAATGGCATCCTATTTTGCCTTTATTGAAGAATCCATAGAGCCCTCCCCCATGGAGTGTGCGGGTTACGAGCAGTATGTGCATCTCCCCGAGCTCAGTGCCATGTGGAAATTCAAGGAATGGCCTGGTTGGTCTAGAGAGGGGTTGGTAAAGGCTGCCTTACAGTCATTGGAGATTACTTTTCGGTTTGTTTCGTCTGTCCTCTGTGACACAAGGACTTACATTGACAAAGAGGAATGGAAGAGAAGGCTTGAATCCTTAATTAGTTCCCAGATTGAGTTGATTTCAATGATTTGTGAAAATGACAAGCAGGTTCCCACTCTTCAGTTGTCAGTAAGTAGTGGTGTTCTCTCATGGAAATTTTTCCATGAGGTATGGCAGAGACCTGGTGCTTTACCTGTGGTTAGTAGAACAAGTGAAGAGAGCTTACTTCCTCGTTTGGGTACATGGAAAAGCGCTGAAGCTATGGTTTCTAGAATATGGCTTGCCATTGAAGGCCATATGCAGAGGACTCCCTTCACTTTAGGTCTGGGGGAACCAAATATGTCAGGTAAGCCTCTTCTTGAATATGATAGAATCTGCAAGCCAAGATATTTGCACTCTTTAAAACAACATAAACAGTTCCATAATCCAGAAGATGCCAAACTTTGCAATGTCCTCCAGATCTTTGAGGCCTGGGTATTTGTAGGCCAAGAATTGTTGCACAGAGTATATGAAAGAATAGATTCTGGGGATTTTGTAGGAGCATCCACAGACTGTTGGATGGTTGAAAGGATGTGGAACATGCTCACAGAAATTGTGAATTTGCTTCTAGTGATGGACCCAGATGATTTCCTTTGCCTTAAACACCAGTTGGCAATTAGCATCACTAGTACGCTTGCAGGCGCATATTGCCTTCGGTCTGCCCCCCTTAGAGACCTTACAAATGCATGCAAGGAACTAAGGCATCTGGTACCCAAAGTCATGGGTGTTGAGGTTGATCCAAAGGGTGGACCAAGGCTCCAGGAGGCACTTATGCATTTGTTTCATTCACATGGACTTCGCTCACATAACACTTCAGGTGCTTATCATGTTGCAACAATACATGTTCTGTTGGCCTTCCAGGCAATAGAAGCCGCAATGAAAAGGTTTTTCTTCTCATATCAGCAGCTGGTAGTAACAGCCATGGGTAGCATTAAAATGAAGGGTCCATCATATCTAGGTGCTTGTGATGCCCTGCGTCAGATATATTTTGAACCACCTTATTTCCCTAGTGTGGATGGTGCAAAGACATTTTTGGGTTACTATTGGCACTAGAAGTCTACAACTATGGTGGATGGTACACTGGAAGATCTACAGACAAATCAAGTTAAGTTTACAAGACAAAGAACAATGCGTTCAGTTTTTCAAAGTACTACCCCAAATTCATACATACACTTCTTACATTGACAGTTTTGAGTACTATACATAGAATTATATTGGATATAGGATTAGACTCATTTTTGTTCATCCCCATCAGTAGGACCAATCAAAAAAACAGTGCTAGAAATTTGGAAAAAAAAAAAAAATTTCCCTCTCCAACATGGATAGGATACTAAGGATTCATAGTGTGCAATTCCTCCTTCGTTAGTTAAATACTGTAAAAGATTGTCCAAAATTAAAAGGGTAATTATTAAATTTTACGAGTTGTTTCTTTTTTTAATTTTTTATTTCTTTACCTAAATTCTATGATGAGTTTAATGATATTTATATAATTCATTATAAATTTTAATATGAAATGTAGTTTAATGCTGTTATTTTTTTATTTTTTAAAGATTTTTTAATTCAGTGTGTGAAACTGAGATAATTATAATTTTAAATTGTTAAGTTTATTTAATGGAATGCATCATAATTTTTTTGATGCATTGTTTTTTTTATATTTAATCAGATTTTTTGTTTTTTAAGATTTTTTAATTCACCGTGTGAAATTGAGATAATTATAATTTTAGATTATTGAATTTATTTAATGGAATATATCATAAAAAATTTAATGTATTAAATCTATATCATATTTAAATATATAATTTAAATGATGGAACATTACAATTTCATTACGGGTCATACTAAATAATTATCTCTTTAAACTAGGCCTCAAAAAATATAATTCTTTTATTTGAATATTTTCTGCTTCAAAATTATGAGCACAAGCATAAGTATGCGACTCATTTCCAAAGTTTTGAGAAAAAATATTAGATAATGCATTTTGGATTGACTAATAACATATAATTAGTATAATTTTTTATCTCTACATTTATTTTACAAAGTACTCTGATACTTCTTTATACTCTACTTTAATTTTCTTGCACATGGCCTTGTGTTATTGCTTAGGATGTCATTTAATTTAACTGAATTTATGGTAAAGGTATAAATTTTGCCTTTAGTTCTTCAATACTAATTTGTTTTAGTGAGATTGTAAATTTTAGTCAAATTATTTCTAGTATAGTATCATTTATAAAATACGTTGTTCTTTAATCATATAAGTTTAAATTTAGAACATTGATAATGCATATTGCTTATAATCATTCTCACTCTTAATATCTATAATTTGGATTAACACTTATCATTTTCTTGCAGATTGACACATGGTTCGCTCGCTTGTGCAGAGCCTAACCCCACAGTTTACAAAGAACAAAAACAATCATTGTAATTTTTCTTTCGTGGGTGACTGGCAACCTTTAGTGAATTGCCTTCACCTCTGCAATTTTTTTCCATATAGTTCAGATTGTTTTAATAATCAGTATTAGAAGGGCAATTACTTAGCCTTTACTTAAAAATTTTTACATTTCACACATAGCTTAATTACGGGGAAAAGTAAGTGGCAATAATCCACACATTTTTTCAATTTGTTTTGCTATTTTATCCAAGTCACATAGCTTAATTAGCAAAGGAGTAAGTGGCCCATAATTCACTCATATTTTTTACTAACCAAAGCATCTTTACTTCATTAGCATTGGGACTAGGAACTTGTGTTATTAAAGAAAGGGAGTAGCCCCTGCTTCCCTTGCGTCTTTTAGACGATCCTGGGCTTGCATCTGAAATCTTTCTCAAAGCACTCAGTTTTTCATCTCCCTTTTTAGGCTCACATAGTGTAATAGGAAGGAAGTAAGTGGCCCATCAACCACACATTATTTTATTTGCAGGTAAGGAACAAACATAATTTAGTGTAAGTAGACGAATTTGAAAAGGATCATCGAATATCCACATGACTACAAACTTTGTATGTTCACTCTGTCACTTACACACACATTTCACTACACACACTAAGCTACTCTAAACTTTGAACAAAGGGAATCAAGTGTAAAAACCTTTTGTACTTAGTTTATTTAAGCTTAATTTTTTACACCATAAGTGAAGGAAGACACATAAAAGCAATCATAACTTGAACAAACTAAATTTCCCCAAATGGGCCACAAAATAATTTATAGTTTAGGTTAGGACTGTTGGGGGTAGGCATCCAATAAGCCGCCATGGTCATGTTACATTTTGAAACATAGAAGTTGTCTTTTAGGGTGCTTCAAATCCTTCAATCAGTCCACGGAAAAGACAACCCAGGCAGCACAGAGACCCGATTCAGAGGGGGTTTAGCTTAGGCTCAGTGCGTGCGGTACTATATGGGGCTACCCAACCTGTATAGTGCTCGGTACTGATAACCGATTACCAAGAAGCTAAAGACTCGACTGCCTCCGTGAGACGAAGGTATCCTATTGGCCAAATTTTAGGGCATCTTTCCCTATAGGTGGAGGTGTGGGAAGCACTAAAGCCTCATTCAATACCTTGGTTGATTCTTTTCGTTGCTGGAAGCGTCACCAGTTCTTTCGGGACGTAGCCCCAGTACTCGTCATTTTTTGGCTGCTGGAAGCGTCACGAGTTCTTTCGGGACGTAGCCCCAGTACCCGTCATTTTTTGGCTGCTGGAAGCGTCACCAGTTCTTTCGGGACGTAGCCCCAGTACCTGTCACAAAAGATATCTCCGCAAGGCCCAGTTACTTATAGAGTGGAAAGGACGAATAGGTCTTCATAGGACCTTTTATCATATGCAAAACAAACTAAAATATTTTCCTTGTTTGATCGATCACATAGCTTAACTTAAAGGGAAAGTAACACTTTTTTTTTTTTTTTGCTTTATGTATGTAATTTCTTTTTATACACATTCCTCTCCTCACCACAAAAGTGACACACATTCCATTTTAAGAATACATAAATACTTTACTTTTTCATATTAAGAATAACAAGACAATGCTACACAAAACATTCCAATTCTTGTTTCACCTGAATATACATTAAAATAAATTCTACAAATAAAAATTGAAATGAAACAATTTTTTTAACTGATTTAAAATGAATTATTGGATAACTTGTTATTTATTTTGATATTTTTTGGGTAGAAAAATTGGAGGAATTATCTTTTGTGACATATTTTATGATATGTCTTAATTTTGAGATTTAGAATTTAAAGCCCTCTAAAGTTATTTTGGGATATGAAATGAGTGAAACCTTTGTGAGCATAGCTCTCTGCCTCTTGATGTCGTTTTACACACCAATTCTAGCTTTCAAACAATGTGAAAATCACCTTAATCAAATTTCATATGCAGAAGCTATGCCTCCCACAAGTTCAGCTAACTTGTTCATACAGTGGTACCAAGTGGACGCTGCATCAACACCATTACTTAGATATGTGGAGTTAGTCACGTGTGGACATTCAAGAAGATCCTAAAAGGTCCAAAATCATAACACTAATAGTGGCTTGAAAAATGTGAAAACCCTAAACCTTAAATAGTTTCCAAGCTATGTTAAATACTACGTCACTAGGAAGAGAAGGGGTTCCATCTTTTTAGGATTGTATTAAAACATAGTTGAGCACAACATCTAGGAGTGGGATTTGAGATCAAAACAAAGGAGAAAGATAATTTGCAACAACCATATAGACAACAATGTCATAGGCAAATCGATCGTAAATACCCCTTTCTTTGTATTTGTATTTCCATAATTAAATAAAAAAGAGTAGAGTATAAGCCTCACCTTCTAATTAGGTTTTCTTTTATATGATATCCCCTGAGTTATATCTTATATTAAATTATATGATTTTTATATTCACTTATATTTTTTTCTTTTATGGGTTTAAATATTTATATGTATTTAACACTAACGAAGTGTTGAGAGATGTGAAAACCCTAATCTGAAATCATTATCAAACTATGTTAAACACCAGGTCACTAGAAAGAGGGGGTTCCATCTTTCTAGCATTGTATTGTCTCGTGGTAGAGTAGAGCATCTAAGAGTTAGATTTAAGAGCATAACATAAGAACCATTTAGAATACAATGTCAAAAAAAACTTTGTAATAAATACTCATTTTTCTGTATGTAAAGTTTCATAATTAAATAAAATATAATAGAATATAAGTCTGCTTTTTAATTAGATTTCTCTGATATCATATTTTATAAATTACATCTTTTATTAAATCATATAACTAATATTTCCATTTACTTATTATTTTTTTAAATTATTTTCAAATATTTGAATAATAAAATAATAAACAAAATTAAAATTCAAAAAATAAATTAAATAATAAAAATTCAAAAA
This sequence comes from Pinus tabuliformis, assembly GCA_031772625.1. Lineage (NCBI taxonomy): Eukaryota > Viridiplantae > Streptophyta > Pinopsida > Pinales > Pinaceae > Pinus > Pinus tabuliformis. The sequence continues at coordinate 1,494,103,763 of CM062820.1, read as the reverse complement.
TGACATTGTAGGCTATAATAAATTACTTCGGGTGAATATCTACAATAATTTATATATTGTTCACAATAACTTAAACTTAATATTACTTTTTGAAAAATTCACTCTCAACTTTCAATACCATGACATCTCATGGTGAAGACCTCTCCAATCTACTTATGTAAAATACGAAAAAATGAGGGGTATTATTAGACTCGAGAAGCCTCAACCTATGCTTTTACACTTAAAAGTTACCTTTCTCAATGACGCATTATCATCTATAACCACATACCTTGAGATCTGGTAAAGGACTCTCCATAATCTACTTAATTAAAAAAGAGGGGTGTTATTAGGCTAAATAAGCCTCTAACTTATGCTTCTAATAAAGCAAAGATGCGGGGTGCATCAGCTTATGTTAAGTTGGTTCATTGTTTAATATTATGTAAGCTAGGGTGAACAATGATATTATGGGGACGACTAACTTAAATTCTTTTTTTTGCTGAAGCAAGATTCGTACCTTCTATTCATTAGAAACAAAGAAACAAATTACATATAATACAACTACCCAAAGAGACCTGAGGGACATAGAGTCAACTATCCACTCAGGGCTTGGGTACCAAGCCAAAAGCTTAACATCCGGGCCACGGGCCCACAAATTTAACTGTGAGACCTTCAAAATACAAACAAAAGCCTAAATCGGCCAATCCGTTTGCAAAGTTTTGACGGATGAGACGCAAATCAGAGCCAAAAAAGGCATATTCTTAGATTCCAAAAACGGACCCGATGAAATAATAGAAACCACACTAAACGGATTTCGAGTCCGAATGGTGGAATAAACTTCGCGCATGTGAATCTCCCGAAATCCACCAATTCCAACCTCAAGGCTCAACATGCACGGAAGATAACAGTGAATCCGAACCCGAATTCAAAATAACCCAAAATTGCCACTCGCCCCTAGTAGCCCGCGAGATCTCCCGCAATTCTGTCCCCGGCAGAGTCCCTTTGACACGAACAATCTTGACTGTTGATCCACATAGAGAAATCCAATGGAAGAGCATAATATCGCACCGAACAAGCGGACCAGACGTTAGTGTGCGATGGAGGGCAGTTTTCCAAACCCTCTATCTGCCACATGTAGGTTGTTGGATGGGATCGCTGCAAAATCGCTAAAACCGTTTCCCACTTTAGAGCGATGCGAACATCCAAAAACCGCCAAGGAAGCGGTTTTACTCTACGAGGCCCAAAAATGTAAAGATTCCGGTTGCCGGTAAAACAAGGATTCCTTCCATGCCTGCTCAACTTTTTTGCCTGAACCTAGATCCCAGAAAAGAAGAGAGGCTCTCCATTAATTAAGGAACTATGGTATCCGTTGTGCTCACGCCAATGAACAGTGATGTTCATCTGACTGACTCTAGGTATTTTAGCGGCCAGCCTGTGATTTCCATAGAAACAACTGTTGTATTTTATTGAGTTCTTCTTGTGGTAACGAATCTACTCCTCCCGTGGTTCCCTGTATCAAAAACCCTTCCAGATCTAGGTTTTCTTTATCAAGAATTTCTTGTAGTTCATGATCCTCCAGGTCCATCTCATTTTGGGTCATTTCATGATCCATCTCCAGTTCTGCATCACTCATTATGGCTTCCTTCTGATAATCGATGTCCTGTGTGTTTTCCCGGTTTTCTTCAGATTCCTTGTCCGCAGGACTTCCTTCCATTGCTTGATCTTCTTTTGAGATCTCTTCATCTTCCTCAAGCACTTGGAATTTGTTTTGACTGATTTGTTGACCTTCATCTTGATGTTGTTTTGGTCCTCTTTTGCTGCCCTTTCCACGATTCACCACTTTGTGAAAGCTGTATGTTTCCTTCATTGTGTTATTTTTGCTCTTGCTTACTACTTTACTGAGTGGAAAATCTCTGAGAAGGTGTCCATGTTCATGACATCTGTGACATCTAAACGGAATGTGCTCATAATCTACTGTTTGCACCCATTCTTCATAAAAAACTTCCAAGATCACCTCATCCAGTAGAGCTCCCGATAAATCCATTTCCACATATATTTTGGCAAATGAAGTATATTTTTCTTTTCTTGTGGCTTCAGAAGCTTTAACAAAACGACCTAATTTATTGCCGATAGCGGCTAACAATTCATTTTGCCAGTAATCAAGAGGTAGAGAATAGAGCCTTACCCAAACCGATACTGAAGTAAAAGTTTCACGTTCTGGAACAAAATTCATCATCCATGGCCACATGTAGAGTCTAGCTGCTGCATAGAAGTAAGGTCCTCCTTCAAAAACTCTTTGATCAATATATATGCAAATCAATGCCACCCTTTATTCTTCAAGGACGATGGTTATAGGCTTTGGCTTTTTAGCTAGAGGAACTAGATTGCAAATTGAGGTGTGGTTTGGTGAGTCTTGTCTTTTCGAGCTAGTTGATCCTATTATATCCTAGTCGAGTCCCTATCCTAATCTATAACATTACTAAGTCACCACCACTGTGTATTTTTTTCTCAAAGAAGATTTAATAGAGGGGATTTCCTCTTGTCTTAATTCACAAATTTTTTTAGTGGTTTTACTCTTGATATTGGGGGTTTGTTGGGGACAGGTTTTATGTCTCTCCCTTTCATCCCTATTTGAAGGGACCCATTAACGCACCATCTTATGTGTCAGTGTTAGGCAGTTCCCTTTCACCAATTCCAGCTCAGCGACTCATCACAAGTCGCCCCTCGACAATAACATGGTGGCCCCACCTCCAGAAAGAATTCATATGTCATACATGGGTTAGTCTAAATTTGTCAGAGATATTTAAGCTTATTAATGACCCAATTTCTTATGATCTTAGTTATCGTACAATGTCATCTAAGATCCCCTGATTATTACTTAATCCCAAAGTGGTTTACGTGGAAAGTATAAAATATTTACTAAAAAATGAGACTTCCATGCTTAGTACGCTATGCATTGATCAAGACCATATTATTTACTCAAACTAAATTATTTTCAATGCAATTTGTACATGTATTTTAAGAATGAATAAGTGGGGGAGGATTAACGAGTTGGAAGTTGAAGACCCGGAAGATATGATACAATTTTCAGCAGAAGACTTAACATGGACAGAGATTGAGGGGGACCAAGTTGCAGTTATTCCATATTGTCGACTTGATGATTTCATAAGTGGAGAGGAATCAAATGAAAGTGCACCCACTCAATTTCTTCTTAAGAATCATCGAAGTAACAAAATAGAGGATATCAAACACACCAATTACTCAACATTCCTGGAGTACAGTGTGTGAGTCTCTATATGCTTTTTCAAGATACGTATAATTTTTTCAATATGCATAAATATTATATCTAATTTGTAGTAATTTTTTTACGTACAGTTATTGGTGTTCATATGGTCCACAGTCGACAAGGAGAATTAGGAGTGCATCATCAGATCCAAAGACAACCCGCAATCGACATGAAAGTATTAAAGTTGGTTGCCAATGTCACTTCTTTGTGCGACGACTTCAAATGAGACCAGATGATGCTGTAATAATATATACTGCATGTAGACATATTGATAAATCCAATGTTATTTGTCATGGGACAGATGCAATCGGTAGGTCCATGAGATTCAATTATGCACCACATTTAAGTTGGAATATGCGATCTAGTGTCCAACATTTCGTTAAAAGAGGTTTTAATGTTACAATGATATGGGACAAGTTCATCTCTGATGTGAAGGATGGATCTGGTGAGTTATACACAGGGATACCTCGAGATACCTACATGACAAAAAAAGATATAAGTAACATTTACAATGATATCATAAGGTTAGAGTATGTTAAAGATCAAAGTGATCCAAAGAGTGTGGAGTGCTGGTATAAGGAAAACCCAGAGAGTTTTTTCTTCTACCAAAAACAAGATCTTGTTGAAAATATCCCTTTTATCATAGGCATACAAACAAAGTGGATGTGTTCAATGATGCTGAAATACTCTCACAATAATATTATCTCAATGGATTCAACCTTTAGTACAAATAAGTACGGGGTGAGTACATATTTATCCTAAATCTGATTCATTTATTTAACCTCATATTAATGCATGTATCTTATATAAATATAATTATGCACATTTTTTGTAATGCAGTATCAACTTTACACCTTAATGGTTTTTGACGAACATCACAATGGGGTTCCAATAGCTTGGGTGATATCATCACGCAATACTATAGCTGATCTTTCTAAATGGATGTTGGCCTTACTTGCAATTGGAAACAAAGAGCGACCAGATTGGCATGTTCTTGCCTTCATCACAGATGATGCTACTGCTGAAATTGAAGCATTGAGGTGATGTGTTTATTATTTTTATAAGAGGCATAAAAAATATTGTTAATGTATAATCTCTCTAAAAATTATGTTATTGCAGGTCTTCAATCAAGTGCAAAGTATTATTATGTGTGTGGCATGTTCGCCGTGCATGGTTGAAAAATGTTGGAAACAAGGTCAAAGGGAGGGAAAACCAAATACGCATTTTTCGCGGTTTAGGAGAAATCATGCACATGTGTAAAGATGATGAATCTGTGAGAAAGAAAGTTGAAAGCTTATTTGAAGAATTCAGTGAACAAAAAAGATTTTTGGAATATTTTAGAAATACTTGGTTGTCCAACAACAAAATATGTAAGCTTCTTATTGGTGGTTTTAATGACTCTATTTTTCATGTCATATGTATACTTATTAATATATAACTAATAAATTTCTTTCTACAGATATGTGGGCAAAAGCATACAGAAATTTTCCACATTCAAATCAAGATACGAATAATGCCATTGAATCTTACCATCGGTATATCAAGGAAAGGTACCTATGTGAGAAGAACAATGCATGCCACAGAAGGGTTGATTGGTTAATATATGTTTTGTTGACAAAGGTTGTATTATATTACAATCATATGCACCATTTAAAAGAAGCTGGTTTTGTACGACCCAGAAAAATACAGGAACAATTGAATTCATCCAAGTGTAGAGCTAAGAAAATCCCAAATGAAGATTGTGTGCCTGATGAAAAGAGTAATGACTACTGGGTTCGTAGCCAAAATAAGGATACTCGTGACATTTGGTACAATGTCATATATAAGGATTCTAATCTACACTTCTGCAATTGCAATTGGGCCCTAAATGGAAATATCTGTAAACATGTATTGAAAGTTGAGATGTTAGTGAGTAACACTATTTTGGGTGAAAATGTAGCACCTGGTGTCACTGATCCCATGACAGAAAGGCCTAGAATTTTATTTGATTTGAATGAAACACCTATATTGGTCCCAGAAATCCAAACAGAGCTTTCGCCATGCTTTGATTCTCCTCCCAATCTGAATTATCATAATGAAACAAGCATTGATAATTTAGAGAATTTCTCATACAATGTTGAATCGACCAATGTACAACAAGATAGTGCATTCTCTGAACATGATGAGATGAAACGTTTTAACTCATCAACTCTTGAGAAATTGAGATCCATAATACCTACAAATTTGGAACAGGCATATGCATTGAACAACTTGGTAGACAAAGCATGTCAAGAATACAACAAAATGTTTTTCAATACTATAACTCCATCCAAGATCACTACCAAGAGAAAACATAGTTTCTTGAGTCCAGTAAATAAAAAGAGGCGATGTGGTCGCAAGTCAAAATCAGGGACAGATATACTACAATTTGAAAGGGTTGGACGAGTTCATGCAAGGAAAAAAAGAATGGATGAACAATTGGAGTCATCTTCTCAAAAACAAAGAAATGTGGACCACGCGCCTGAGATAATGCAAGATTCTATTATACCCAATATTGGTATGGAAATTTCATGTTATGCATTGTTTTACGTTAAATGCGATATATTAGCATGTTCAACACATTTGCATGACTATATGAACTTTTTTTATTGTTACAGCTGAGGGACCCACATCTCACAACATTCCAAATTGTCAAATTCGTTTATTTGATGAAGATGCTATTGAAAAAAGATCCAGCATTGGGAACACTGCTTCAGCCATTAACACCCCAATATCCTCCCCAAGGGTGCTCCCCCCTATTGTTGAACCAATTAGGATGTATCATCGCCCACACCCACCACCTTTTTCCTCCATAAATTCTTCCATGCCTATAACCACCTCTGTAATACCTTCCCAATGCTCACCCCTACCCTTCAATCATCCACCATTCTCATTTTTCAATCGTCCACCCTTAACATTCCAATTCCCCCCCTAGGTTAATCCCCCGGCCTACAGTGATTCCCACTATCGTACAACCGGTGGGGGTGTATCGTCGCCCACACCCACTACCTTTTCCCTATTTCACATCCACCATGCCTTTATCCAACGCCCCTGAACCATGCCTATATCCGTCACCAAGTGCTTCGCCATCTACCCAGGAAGGGTTGTCTTCTCCATTGCCTCAAATCCTCACGGTGAGAATGAGTATTTGATCAAAATATCATCATGAATTAATGAAATTGATTATATGCCTTTCAATTTTTACAACTAATTGATTATTGTAATTTTTTGCAGAGATATCAATTTGGAAATCCACCTGGGAGTGCCAAGAGGGACGAGGGTGACTTATAGACCCATACTTTAGATCGATCATGATGTTGTTTTTCCATTATGTCATTTATGGGCATGAGATTCCATTATTTATGTTGGAAATGAAGTTCTATTTTGTAAAAAAGAAACATGTATAGTTGGACCTATTTTGAATAAAAATACATAAATTTATATTTGTGTTTATGACAACATCTTCATTGAATTTTAAATCCTTATGTGGATGCAATGTTGTATTCTATCAATGTTACATTACTTTTGATGAATAGTTGTAACGGATTTTGTTTTTATTATTTACAAATTATCAAGTTTATAAGTTAAGTTACTTTTATATTTATATCTTATTTGATGTTTAAAATGTAATCTTAAGACTTATACCTCGCACCTCAAGATTAATCTGTCTAAAAATACACATGCCTTTCAAACTTGATACTAGATAAAAAACAATAACCACACATTACAATCCAATATCACTTTAAAAATATTCTTACCAAGTCTCTTAACAAATATGTAACCGTAGATATTTTTATCATAAGCTACCATACAACAACGACTCTTAAGTATAAACAAAATATATATCGAAAAAAATATGAAAGCTTAAATATATTTTCACATCCTCAGCCCTAGAATATTCATTTATTTCTTTACATATGAATTATAGTTTATAGTTTATGTTCATATTCCATATATTTTACTTGTGAGAATCAACCCATTTAATAAACATGTACTTGTTATTTAACCTCTTTAACCTTTATTGATTTCTTTTTGTTTTATGGGGTTAAGGGTGTGATTGGAGAAGAGGGAATATTAAGATTACCAAAATAAAAGTACAATTGAAATAGTAAGAAAGTATAAAGTTAAAAGTTGTAAATTTAAATTTTGAAATGGTTAATATTTTAAAGTGAAATGTTGATTTATGAGAGTGAAAATATCGATGGATAAAAGTATGTATTTGGAATCCAAAAATGTGAATTCCATTAATTTCAAACCTCCAAACTGTGAATTTTGATTTCTAAAGCGTTAAGTGTTATGTTTTGGTTTCAAAAATATAAATTTTGATTTCAAAGTTGTTAATTTAAATTAAAAAATAGTGAATTTCACTATCAATTCCAAAAGTGTCCATGGTAATTATAAAGTTGTGAATTTTGATTTAAAAATATTTATTAATTTCCAAAATTTAATTATGAAGTTGTGAATTTTGATTTCAAAAATAATTATTAATTTTAAAACTTTAATTTTATTAAATTTGAAATAATAAGTAAAATCTAAAGTAAAACATTGTGAGTTTTTATTTTAAATGTTAATATTAGCTGTTTTGAAGTGTAAATTTGGATTTTCAAAGTAGTGATATTGGTTTTCAAAATGCCAATTTTTAAAATAATTCCATATACAAAAATTGTGCATATACGGAAGATACATGAACGACGTGCATATACGGAAGATGATTCTGGAGATACATGAATGACGTGCATATACGGAAGATGTGCACATACATGAACGACGTGCATATACGGAAGATGTGCACATACAGGAAAGTTAGGCATATACGGAAGACATGCGCATATCTTCTGTATATGCCCAATTTCCGTATATGCGCACAACTTCCGTATATGCACAGTTTCCGTATATGCGCAATTCCTGTATACGGAAATTGGGCATATACGGAAATTGTGTATATACGGAGGATATGCGCATATACGGAAATTGGGCATATATGGAAGATATGCGCATATCTTCCGTATATGCCCAGTTTCCGTATATGCACAATTTCTGTATACGGAATCTACGCATCTGCGATGCAGATACATGAACGACATGCATATACGGAAGATGTGCACATATAGGAAAGTTAGGCATATACGGAAGACATACGCATATCTTCCGTATATGCTCAATTTCCATATATGCGTACATCTTCCGTATATGCACAGTTTCCGTATATGCGCAATTCCTGTATATGGAATTTGCACATTTGCGATGCAGATACATGAACGACGTGCATATACGGAAGATGTGCACATACAAGAAAGTTAGGCATATACGGAAGACATGTGCATATCTTCCGTATATGCACAGTTTCCGTATATGCGCAATTCCTATATATGGAATATGCGCATCTGCGATGCAGATACATGAACGACGTGCATATACGGAAGATGTGCACATACAGAAAAGTTAGGCATATACGGAAGACATGCACATATCTTCCGTATATGCCCAATTTCCGTATATGCGCACAGCTTCCTATATGCACAGTTTTCGTATATGCGCAATTCCTGTATACGGAAATTGTGTATATACGGAGGATATGCGCATATACGGAAATAGGGCATATACGGAAGATATGCGCATATCTTCCGTATATTCCCAGTTTCCGTATATGCACAATTTCTGTATATGGAATTTGCGCACCTGCGATGCAGATACATGAACGACATGCATATACGGAAGATGTGCACATACAGGAAAGTTAGGCTTATACGAAAGACATGCACATATCTTCCGTATATGTCCAATTTCCGTATATGCGCACATCTTCCGTATATGCACAATTTCCGTATATGCGCAATTCCTGTATATGGAATCTGCGCATCTGCGATGCAGATATATGAACGACATGCATATACGGAAGATGTGCACATACAAGAAAGTTAGGCATATACGGAAGACATGTGCATATCTTCCGTATATGCACACAACTTCCGTATATGCACAGTTTCCGTATATGCACAATTCCTGTATACGGAAATTGTGTATATACGGAGGATATGTGCATATACGGAAGATGTGCGCACATCTTTCGTATATGCACAATTTCTGTATATGAAATCTGCGCATCTGCGATGCAGATACATGAACGACATGCATATACGGAAGATGTGCACATACAAGAAAGTTAGGCATATACGAAAGACATGCACATATCTTCCGTATATGCCCAATTTCCGTATATGCGCACATCTTCCGTATATGCACAGTTTCTGTATATGTGCAATTCCTGTATATGGAATCTGCGCATCTGCGATGCAGATACATGAACGACGTGCATATACGGAAGATGTGCACATACAGGAAAGTTAGGCATATACGGAAGACATGCGCATATCTTCCGTATATGCACAGTTTCCGTATATGCGCAATTCATGTATATGGAATATGCGCATTTGCGATGCGGATACATGAACGAAGTGCATATACGGAAGATGTGCACATACAAGAAAGTTAGGCATATACGGAAGACATGCGCATATCTTCCGTATATGCGCACATCTTCCGTATATGCACAGTTTCCGTATATGCGCAATTCCTGTATATGGAATCTGCGCATCTGCGATGCAGATACATGAACAACGTGCATATACGAAAGATGTGCACATACAGGGAAGTTAGGTATATACGAAAGACATGCACATATCTTCTGTATATGCGCGCATCTTCTGTATATGCGCAATTCCTGTATATGGAATCTGCGCATCTGCGATGCAGATACATGAACGACGTGCGTATACGGAAAATGTGTACATACAGGAAAGTTAGGCATATACGGAAGACATGCGCATATCTTCCGTATATGCCCAATTTCCGTATATGTGCACAGCTTCCATATATGCACAGTTTCCGTATAATTGTGTATATACGAAGGATATGCGCATATACGGAAATTAGACATATATGGAAGATATGCGCATATCTTCCGTATATGCCTAGTTTCCGTATATGCACAATTTCTGTATATGGAATATGCACATCTGCGATGCAGATACATGAATGACATGCATATACGGAAGATGTGCACATGCAGGAAAGTTAGGCATATACAGAAGACATGCGCATATCTTCCGTATATGCCCAATTTCCGTATATGCGCACATCTTTCGTATATGCGCAGTTTCCGTATATGCACAATTCCTGTATATGGAATCTGCGCATCTGCGATGCAGATACATGAACGACATGCATATACGGAAGATGTGCACATACAGGAAAGTTAGGCATATACGGAAGACATGCGCATATCTTCCGTATATGCCCAATTTCCGTATATGCACACAGCTTCCGTATATGCACAGTTTCCGTATATGCGCAATTCCTGTATACGGAAATTGGGCATATACGGAAATTGTGTATATACGGAGGATATGTGCATATACGGAAGATATGCGCATATCTTCCGTATATGCACAGTTTCCGTATATGCACAATTTCTGTATATGGAATCTGCGCATCTGCGATGCAGATACATGAACGACATGCATATACGGAAGATGTGCACATACAGGAAAGTTAGGCATATACAGAAGACATGCGCATATCTTCCGTATATGCCCAATTTCCGTATATGCGCACATCTTCCGTATATGCATAGTTTCCGTATATGCGCAATTCCTGTATATGGAATCTGCGCATCTGCGATACAGATACATGAACGATGTGCATATACGGAAGACATGCACATATCTTCCGTATATGCGCACAACTTCCGTATATGCACAGTTTCCGTATATGCGCAATTCCTGTATACGGAAATTGGGCATATACGGAAATTGTGTATATACGGAGGATATGCGCATATACGGAAATTGGGCATATACGGAAGATATGCGCATATCTTCCGTATATGCCCAGTTTCCGTATATGCACAATTTCTGTATATGGAATCTGCACATCTGCGATGCAGATACATGAACGACATGCATATACGGAAGATGTGCACATACAGTAAAGTTAGGCATATACGGAAGACATGCGCATATCTTCCGTATATGCCCAATTTTCGTATATGTGCACATCTTCCGTATATGCACAGTTCCCGTATATGCGCAGTTCCTATATATGGAATCTGCACATCTGCGATGCAGATACATGAACGAAATGCATATACGGAAGATGTGCACATATAGGAAAGTTTGGCATATACGGAAGACATGCACATATCTTCCGTATATGCGCACATCTTCCGTATATGCACAGTTTTTGTATATGCGCAATTCCTGTATATGGAATATGCGCATCTGCGATGCAGATACATGAACGACGTGCATATACATAAGATGTGCACATACATGAAAGTTAGGCATATACGGAAGACATGCGCATATCTTCCGTATATGCACAGTTTCCGTATATGCACAATTCCTGTATACGGAAATTGGGCATAATCGGAAATTGTGTATATATGGAGGATATGCGCATATACAGAAATTGGGCATATACGGAAGATATGCGCATATCTTCCGTATATGCTCATTTTCCGTATATGTACAATTTCTGTATATGGAATCTGCGCATCTGCGATGCAGATACATGAACGACATGCATATACGGAAGATGTGCACATACAGTAAAGTTAGGCATATACGGAAGACATGCGCAAATCTTCCGTATATGCCCAATTTCCGTATATGCACAGTTTCCGTATATGGAATTTGTGCATCTGCAATGCAGATAAATGAACGAAATGCATATATGGAAGATGTGCACATATAGGAAAGTTAGGCATATACGGAAGACATGCACATATATTTCGTATATGCGCACATTTTCCGTATATGCACAGTTTCCGTATATGCGCAATTCACATCTGTATATGGAATATGCGCATCTGCGATGCAGATACATGAACGACGTGCATATACGGAAGATGTGCACATACAGGAAAGTTAGGCATATACGGAAGACATGTGCATATCTTCCGTATATGCCCAATTTCCGTATATGCACAGTTTTCGTATATGAGCAATTCCTGTATACGGAAATTGGGCATATATGGAAATTGTGTATATACGGAGGATATGCGCATATACGGAAATTGGACATATACGGAAGATATGCGCATATCTTCCATATATGCCTAGTTTCCGTATATGCACAATTTTTGTATATGGAATCTGCGCATCCGCGATGCAGATACATGAACGACATGCATATACGGAAGATGTGCACATACAGGAAAGTTAGGCATATACGGAAGACATGCGCATATCTTCCGTATATGCACAGTTTCCGTATATGCGCAATTCCTGTATATGGAATCTGTGCATCTGCAATGCAGATACATGAACGAAATGCATATACGGAAGATGTGCACATATAAGAAAGTTAGGCATATACAACATACATGCACATATCTTCCGTATATGCACACATCTTCCGTATATGTATAGTTTACGTATATGCGCAATTCCTGTATATGGAATATGCGCATTTGCGATGCAGATACATGAACGACGTGCATATACGGAAGATGTGCACATACAGAAAAGTTAGGCATATACGGAAGACATGCGCATATCTTCCGTATATGCGCACAACTTCCGTATATGCACAGTTTCCGTATATGCGCAATTCCTGTATACGGAAATTGGGCATATACGGAAATTGTGTATATATGGAAGAAATGCGGCAGATGTGCACATACAGGAAAGTTAGGCATATACGGAAGACATGCGCATATCTTCCATATATGCCCAATTTCCGTATATGCGCACATCTTCCGTATATGCACAGTTTCCGTATATGCGCAATTCCTGTATATGGAATCTGCACATCTGCGATGCAGATACATGAACGATGTGCATATACGGAAGATGTGCACATACAGGAAAGTTAGGCATATACGGAAGACATGCGCATATCTTCCGTATATGCACAATTTTTGTATATGTGCAATTCCTGTATATGGAATATGCGCATATGCAATGCAGATACATGAACGACGTGCATATACGGAAGATGTGCACATACAGGAAAGTTAGGCATATACAGAAGACATGCGCATATCTTCCGTATATGCCCAATTTCCGTATATGCGCACATCTTTCGTATATGCACAGTTTCCGTATATGCGCAATTCCTGTATATGGAAATTGGACATATACGGAAATTGTGTATATACGGAGGATATGCGCATATATGGAAATTGGGCATATACGGAAGATATGCGCATATCTTCCGTATATGCCCAGTTTCCGTATATGCACAATTTCTGTATATGGAATCTGTGCATATACGATGCAGATACATGAACGACGTGCATATACGGAAGATTTTGAGCATATCTCTATAGAAGTTTGGAGCATGCAAGACTTTATCTATACAATTACAAATCCAACCAAGGGACCAACTAATTGGTGAAAGGTATTCTTCCCTGTCCATTATTTATATCTTTGGCATAATAAATTAATCTTAAAAGTTGAGTAATGAGTCTTCTTATTTTCTTTGTCATTAACTTGACCCTGATAAACTAGGGATCATTCTCTGTCAACCACCCCGGACTTTCCCAAGAAAAGTTTCTTTGTATTTTGATTTGTTTGTTATATATATATATATATATGCTAACTTTCATTTTAATGTTGTTTGTTAGTTCTTCAATGTATCTATGTGAATGAGAAGCACCATTAATGACACACTTAGCCATCCATAGTAACACTAAAAGAGGTGCTACTATTACATGACAATGCATTACATGACTTACAAAAAGAAAAAAATGGGATGGTGGTGTGTTTCTCTAGTAAAGTAGCAACACCTACTGTGTTATACCCTAATTATCCCATGTCCATCAATATGCACTTCTCATTCACTTAGTGTAGTTATCAAAGATGTGTGATACACATTATCATATGGGAGTATTGCAATAAGTGCTCCCATCCATTTGTTAATGTACCAAAGAGCATAGTAAATTTATGCACATTTCATATATGACTATTTGATGCACTTCAAACGATAGTGAGTTTTGTTAATTGATGTGACCTGTGTACATGCTTAGAGTTAGCATCGTTTGAATTCCAAGGTGACACTATCAAGAACTTTTTAAAAGAAAAAGAAAGAAAATAGAAATGTATGCTAATTTTAAATGTTTAGCCAGTTAAAACAACTATCAATATATGGTATCTATGTAGATGAAAACTATAGATTTATATGTTTGCCAAAATTCTAAAAATAAATCAAATATATTATGGAATAGAAGGAATAATGAAATATAACAATTCAATAACACATGACAAAGAAGTGCTCATACTAGAATATAAAGCATCGGTGCTTGTATGTGTGTGGTGCATTATATACAATTTAAAATGAAAAGTTCAACGCGATATATCTTTTTAAACCCTACCATGGTGCCCCACTTATTATATTGAAAGTACAATAAATATTATTTTATAAAATAACTTAACCTACCTTAGTGCACATAGGAGGGTAATACATGGCTATGATGATATCTTTCATATATAACATTGGCCAAATTTTTTGAAACCTTTACAACATACCATAGAACAATCTACATTAATATAACTCTATTTAACACATTGAAAATAATTTATTAAAAAAAAATTGTTGATATTAACATGAATAAGCACCAACAAAAATATATTTAGTAAAACTTTTACCTAAATTTATTATTTAAAAATATAATATAAATAAACTAATTTTACTAAAACATTTAAAAATTAATATTTAATATTTTTTGAATAAATTATGTATTAAATTTGAAACAAAACATTATTTAAATCTAAATTGAAATTGTTGTAAACTTACATTTCATAATAATTAAGTTTTCACAATTATCAAATTTACCTTAATCTTAACTAAAGTATTTGATTTCAATTTTGTTAAAATTGGTGAAAAGTGCATATGTAAATAGATGACAGATACACAAAATGCTTTAGATAATTGTCATTATTATAATATACGGAATCGAATATACATGAGTTTGGATTATATTAAAGTTCATTATCGCCCTACATCGAGGTGTTAATATACCAAAGAGCATAGTAAATTTATGCACATTTCATATATGACTAATTGAAGCACTTCGAAAGGTAGTGAGTTTTGTTAATTGATGTGACTTGTGTACATGCTTAGAGTTAGCATGGTTTGAATTCCAAGGTGACACTATTAAGAACTTTTTAAAAGAAAAAGAAAGAAAATAGAAATGTAGGCTAATTTTAAATGTCATATATGTACCAAGGAGCATAGTTGATATTAACATGAATAAGCACCAACAAAAATATATTTAGTAAAACTGTAACCTAAATTTATTATTTAAAAATATAATATAAATAAACTAATTTTACTAAAACATTTTAAAATTAATATTTAATATTTTTTGAATAAATTATGTATTAAATTTGAAACAAAACATTATTTAAATCTAAATTGAAATTGTTGTAAACTTACATTTGATAATAATTAAGTTTTCACAATGATCAAATTTACCTTAATCTTAACTAAAGTATTTGATTTCAATTTTGTTAAAATTGGTGAAAAGTGCATATGTAAATAGATGACAGATACACAAAATGCTTTAGATAATTGTCATTATTATAATATACGGAATCGAATATACATGAGTTTGGATTGTATTAAAATTCATTATCGCCCTACATCGAGGTGTTAATGTACCAAAGAGCATAGTAAATTTATGCACATTTCATATATGACTAATTGAAGCACTTCGAAAGGTAGTGAGTTTTGTTAATTGATGTGACCTGTGTACATACTTAGAGTTAGCATGGTTTGAATTCCAAGGTGACACTATTAAGAACTTTTTAAAAGAAAAAGAAAGAAAATAGAAATGTAGGCTAATTTTAAATGTCATATATGTACCAAAGAGCATAGTTGATATTAACATGAATAAGCACCAACAAAAATATATTTAGTAAAACTTTTACCTAAATTTATTATTTAAAAATATAATATAAATAAACTAATTTTACTAAAACATTTTAAAATTAATATTTAATATTTTTTGAATAAATTATGTATTAAATTTGAAACAAAACATTATTTAAATCTAAACTGAAATTGTTGTAAACTTACATTTGATAATAATTAAGTTTTCACAATTATCAAATTTACCTTAATCTTAACTAAAGTATTTGATTTCAATTTTGTTAAAATTGGTGAAAAGTGCATATGTAAATAGATGACAGATACACAAAATGCTTTAGATAATTGTCATTATTATAATATACGGAATCGAATATACATGAGTTTGGATTGTATTAAAGTTCATTATCGCCCTTACATCGAGGTGTTAATGTACCAAAGAGCATAGTAAATTTATGCACATTTCATATATGACTATTTGATGCACTTCAAACGATAGTGAGTTTTGTTAATTGATGTGACCTGTGTACATGCTTAGAGTTAGCATGGTTTGAATTCCAAGGTGACACTATTAAGAACTTTTTAAAAGAAAAAGAAAGAAAATAGAAATGTAGGCTAATTTTAAATGTCATATATGTACCAAAGAGCATAGTTGATATTAACATGAATAAGCACCAACAAAAATATATTTAGTAAAACTTTTACCTAAATTTATTATTTAAAAATATAATATAAATAAACTAATTTTATTAAAACATTTTAAAATTAATATTTAATATTTTTTGAATAAATTATGTATTAAATTTGAAACAAAACATTATTTAAATCTAAATTTTGAAATGTTGATTCTGAGATAAATAATACTTACTCACATAACTAGAAATTACTCTGAAATAAACCACACCTATTGACATAACCAAAAATTATATGTATAGAAGTTTTTTGCCATTTGATAGCTATATGTTTTTTCCTTATCGGTTGCATCACTGAGCTATATAAATGATATAGTATGTATTTTTTATTATTATTTTTACTTGAATAACTAAAAAAAATGGTCTATTTTCGGTAGAAAAAAGAGAGTTGTCTTTAGTGCTACTTTTTGGAAGCTTTTATGGTGGGTTTTTCTAATCAAATGTCTCTAAAATCTAGGAGGAATTTATTGAAATCACAAGCTTCATGGTTAATCCTGTGCAATAGAAGTGCCCTAGGGTTTTTTCCGTCAAATTTCTCTAAAATCTAGCAGAAATTTATTGAAATCACAAGCTAGATGGGTAATCTTGTGCAAACGAAGTGCCCTAGGGGTTTTCCAGGGTGATGAAAAAAAATAGTTTAAATAGCACAAATCAAGATTTCACCTTAGATTTTTCCACCGGATTTCACACTAGAAAATCCAAAAAATTGCACTAAAACCAACTACGAAAAAAAAAGGGAAAAAAGAAAAGAAAAAGAAAGATAAGATTGAAATTTGCAACACCTTTATGAAGTATTTATATTTTTTCTTTAAAAAATAAAAATTTTGAAAGATGTATTCTAAAATAAACCAAATAAAACACTAAAAATTTAAAGTAGAAATAAATCACACCTATTCATATAACTAGATTAAACTACACCTATTCATATAACTAGATTAATGTGAACAGAAATATCGTTGAAATCTATAACATTCATAATTTTTCTTTAAAGAATGAAAATTCTGGAAAAACTTATTCTAAGATAAACCACTAAAAATTAATAGATATATAGTTGAAATCTACAACATTATTATTTTCCTTTTTTAAAACTAAAATTATGAAGACCTATCACACCTATTAACATAACCAGAAACTATCTACGTGAGGAGAGGGATGATTGAAATGGGTGCTCAAAAATGCGGTCACATATAAACCACTAAAAATTAACAGATATATAGTTGAAATCTACAACATTATTATTTTCCTTTTTTAAAACTAAAATTATGAAGACCTATCACACCTATTAACATAACCAGAAACTATCTACGTGAGGAGAGGGATGATTGAAATGGGTGCTCAGAAATGCGGTCACATATGGAGATAATGACGTCTTGGAGCGGTTTACTGCATTAATAATTAATAACATTAGATTTTGTTAATTATGCTTTGATAAGGATGCCAGGAGACTGAGCACTGAATCATTCAGGAATATATTATCCTGTTTTTATTCCTTTGTATATATTTGTGTGCATTATTTCACCTTTAAAGTCACGGATTCACTATTTCTTGGATTGATGCGATAGCAGCTAGGATAAAGTTGGACAGATAAGGGCAAACGTAGCTAGTGAAGGGCAGTACTTCAGAGGAATATCATGCAAATGTATTTAAAATCTTTATGATGTTGGCACTTTAAAGACATACTTAGCACCTGGAAACAACTTTTGGAAAAAAAAAATGATGTATTGAAAAGTCTAAAGAATACAGAGGTTACATATATTGAAACTGTCCTTGTAGCTCCTTTATAGACAAAACAATGGTTAAAGTTATATTATTGTAGCCTAAGTCATTTAAACTTGCTGGAATGTTTAGCCTTCAAAGTAGCAAACCTAGTGGGTTTAGTGAGAGCAATGGTAGTTGAGCATATATGCTCTATGTATTGTTTGCGTGACTTGAACCCACGTGCTTTCAAGTCCTTTGGCGTGATTTTGGTCCTTTTAACCATAGCATCAACATTTATCTTTTTTGTTTTCTGTGGAAATTAAAACATTATCAATAAATATCAAAATCCACATAGATATAATGAAAATATGCTGACCATGTAACGAATATGAAAAGACAATTCATTGACTAGCTATCAATAAATATCAAAATCTATATAGATATAATGAGAATATGGTGAACATGTAACGAATATGAAAAGAAAATGCATTAACTAGTCATAAAAAAATATGTCAATGTTATTATGAGCTAAGATATGTAGTACATAACTTACCTCTCTTAATTTATCTTGAAGTCTAGGTGAATGCCGCAATGGTTGAGGAGAATGTGATTTTTGCTGAGTATCATGTCCACCATCATACATGTGCAAAGGTGTTTTAGGAGATGTATATTCATTACTCTGAACATTAGATTATACATAGATATAAGTATGTGACTCAAAAAGAATTAAATGTAAAAATATGATAAAATTATAAGAGTATAAATAAATATAATCTTACCTTGCATTGTGACATTGGACGTGAAGATGGTTGTAGCATTTGAACCATTTCATTTCCATTCTTCTTAAGGCTTCGACAAGGGGTTTTCATTGATTATGATGGTTCCAAAGGGAACACCTGCACCATAAATAAGAAATAACACACACACACACAATAAAAAAAAAAATCAAAGATAACGATACATAATACAAAACATCCATTTCTTATCCCATCATTATGGTAAAACATAACAATTTATATATTAATGTTTTTAGTGGAATAGGTTATATGGATTAAAAACTTACTGGCCCAGTAACCCCTTGAAAACCTTGAAATCTAGGTGAGCGTCGTAATGGTTGGTGGCTTGAATTTGGAGAATTTTTTTGATTAGGCTATGCATATCAATAACAATGAGAAATTAGTATACAATTATAATAAATATAAATATTATTTAATGTTAAAATGTCTAAAAAATTAATATATGCAAAAAAATGGACTCAACTGTGTTGTCATTGTCCTGATTAGTTTCATCAAAGTTTAATATATGGTTGTGCTCATCTAATCCTTCTTCCCCCACATCATCGGGAACCTCAGTGCTTGCTTTCTCTTTTAAAGCAATATCTATGCGCTTCATTGTCTCCATGCGTCTACGAGGTAGACTCTGATCCCAACGTTGAATTTTTTCACAAATCCTTTACTTTGAAGTATCATTAAGCTGATCAAATGTAACAACTGACTGTGAAAACAAGTTTCAATGAATTTAGTCCACAACAATAAATTAATATTAATAGAAAACATATACAGATAAATACTAATAAATACTTACAGCTGAAAGAATTTCTTCATTGACAATATTAATAAAAAATCATATACAAATAAATACTAATAAATACTTACAACTGAAAGAATTTCTTCATTGACAAATCTTTTATATGCTTGTTGTCGTGCACAACATAGCCTTGCATCTAAATCATATTGTATTTTGGCATTTTGCCTTTTAACTGCACTTGTTGATTTGACCGCCCATGTAGCATTTGCATCTCTTACTCGACCTCTTTGACGTGGAGGAATTGGTGGGAGATTGTGGGTGGTAGCGCGATGATGATTAAGGCCAGATAGCTTAGATCGACTCAAATTCCCCGCACAGCCACCAACAAGACAAGTGAACACTTGCTTGGTGCCTTTGATAGTTACCTCCCATTCATGTCTAATTTCCTCCATTTTCTTACTTCCTTATAAATGAATGTGTAAACAACAATGTTGTTAAAAACATCATAAAAACACATTAAAGTAAAAATCAATATTCATATCTATTTTTTTTGTGGTTACCTGTTGGGTCCCTATAATACTAGTGATTACCCCATTACTATTGTAGTTATACCCCTTATTTATATTGTTGTGCCCCTATTACCCCCATATTGTTATATTGTGCCCCATAGAATCCCTCTATTGTTATTTTTGTGCTTTATAATATTATTGTTAGGTCGGCTGGATTATATTGTGACTCCTTAGACTCCTATATATAGAAAGGAGGTATTTTCATTTGTATCATCCAAGAATTGTTCATTTATGTAATGTAAAGGAGGTTGCCCCCTCGAAGAGGCTGAATTCTAAGGCGTTGATCTATCTTTTCTATCTTTTCTTGAGCTGGTTTCATAACATTTGGTATCAGAGCTTTGGATTCTAGGGTTTCGCTGCTCCAAACAGGTCATCGTGGCATTTTCGCTATAACTTTTTTTCTGTGACGTTTCAGAAGTCGCAAAAAAAACCCATTTGAGAAGAATTGGCGCTGAACCTTGGGTCCGAATTTCAGAGCTTTTCGCGCGATATTTTCGGAGATATGATCTGAGGAAGTTGGTCTTTTTGCAGACTCCTGAATTACATTCAAAACAGGTGACCTGGGGAAAATCGTCATAACTTTCTCTCTGAGGATCGGATTGAAATTTCGTAAAAAGGTACAGAAAGAGGACGGACTGTAGTTTCTTGTATGTGTTTTTCAGATTCAAAGGTTGAAACAGTGACTCGTGGCACGTCGTACAAGTTCGCTCTACTGAACCAGTCTAAAAGCAAGTCACTGTGGGAGATTTCACATAACTCTTCCTTGGAGAATCCAATTTGGCTCAGACTTGTGGCATTGGAAAGAGGACGCAGAAGGCTACTACAGGTTGCAATTTCAGAACTGGATGATCTGAAATTACAGAGATACATCAGATTCAATATCAGGCTTCTATAAAGTGAAAAAAGGTGTGTAGTTTTTTTTTAATTTTTGTGTAAGCTTGGTTTAACGGAATTCAAAGGGCATAGTAAAGCATTATTATCGGTAACTGATGCCCCGAGGAAAGAAAATGCAAACACCTAGTAAGGAACCTGAAAGCTCTAGCATGACTCATGAAGAAGAGGAAGAAATGCTACATGATATATCAAAATTACAAGAACAAGTGCAACATATGTCACGCTCACAAAAGCTAACAGAAGCTAAGATAAATGGCGTGGAATCTAAGATAAATGGTGTGGAATCTAAGATGAAGGGCATGGAAGCTAAGATGGATGATTTGAAGACAGATTTGAAGACAAACATGGCAGATTTGAAGACAGATTTGAAGACAGACATGGCAGATTTGAAGACAGATTTGACAAATTTTCTACAAGAAATACTTACTAATGGTGAAAAGGTAGTAAAGGAAACTCATGATGAGAACAAAAGAAATGTTAATCATGATTCCATAGACTCTAATGTTGGATCGAAGACTCACCATATTCCAAAAATCGATATGAGGAAGTTTGATGGCAAGGATCCCGCCACATGGATATTACAGATGGAGCAATTCTTCGATCTCAATAATGTGCAAAACACACAAAAGGTACGTATGGCAACTTTATATTTGGAACCAAATCAGTTTGTATGGTATCAATGGCTTTGTTCTCGTAAACAATTTATCACTTGGGCAATTTTTACGGAAGAATTGATAGCACATTATGAGGATACAAAAAGCAACACTTTTTTTAGCCAATTGATAAGTCTCAAACAAAAGGGTTCAATAATGGAGCACATTGAGGAGTTCCAAAAATTGAACATAAGGGTAAAAGATATTCCAGAGGAGCATAGGATTGATGTGTTCATAGGGTCTTTAAAGGATAATATCCAACATGATGTTCGCCTTTGGGAACCTGATTCATTAGAGAAGGCATTCAGGTTAGCAAGAAAAATGGAAAGCAAAATTATGGCAACTAGGAAGCATACCACTCACAACTATAAAGACGGAAGTGTTGCCCATAGTCTTCCACAACCTACAAGGTTGACACCACAACAATTGGAAGAAAAAAGAGCAAAAGGGCTTTGTTACAATTGTGATAGCAAATACACAAAAGGTCATAAGTGTGCTGAGAAGAAATTATTCTACATAGATTGTGAAGAGGAAGAAGAAAAGGAGCAAGAAAGGTCAAAAGAAGAGGATATATTCCAGGAACAAAGCCTAGATGAAGAACAAATAAATCCGACCATATCTTGTAATGCATTGGCGGGAATTACCACTCCTCAAACCATCAAGATAGAAGGACAAATCAAGAAGAAAAAGGTAATAGTGTTGATTGATTCAGGAAGCACCCACAATTTTATTCATTGTAGGGTAGCAAAAGAATTGAATTGCTTCCTATATCCAGCACCAGAGTGTCAAGTGATGATTGCAAATGGAGGAACAATAAATTGCTCTGGAAAGTGCCATAATATCAAGCTATCCATGGGAGAATATGTATTGACTAGCCCAATGCTTTCCATTCCAATGGGAGGTGCTGATGTTGTACTAGGAGTCCAATGGCTACAATCCTTGGGTACAATAGCTTTTAATTTTCAAGAACTTTTCATCAAATTTTCTGTGGAAGGAAAGGAAGTTGAATTAAGGGGTATTGCAGGGAAACCAGGAAAGATAATCAGCTCTAATGGTATGACAAAGCTTCTAAAAAAGGAGCAAAGAGGTGTAATTGCACAATTATGTTCGCTAGATGTTTCCACATTGGAATCATCTATTTCTCCAGATCTCCAAAAAGTCCTGGACAATCATTCCAAGGTATTTGAGACTCCCAAAGGTCTCCCACCTATGCGTGATCATGATCATGCTATTCATCTGATTCCAGGAAGTGTTCCTCCAAACATCAGGCCGTACAGATATCCCTATGTCCAAAAAAGTGAAATTGAACGTATGGTTGCAGAAATGCTAGAGGCTGGTATAATTCAACCGAGTCAAAGTTCTTTCTCAGCTCCAGTAGTATTGGTGCACAAGAAGGATGGATCATGGCGCATGTGTCCAGATTATAGGGAGCTCAACAAGCTCACTATTAAAGATAAGTTCCCCATTCCTGTCATTGATGAATTACTGGATGAATTGCATGGATCAATTTACTTCACCAAGTTGGATCTTCGTTCGGGATATCATCAAATCAGAATGAAGATTGAAGACATTCCGAAAACGGCATTTAGAACTCATGAGGGTCATTATGAATTTTTGGTCATGCCTTTTGGCCTTACCAATGCACCTTCAACATTTCAAGGTTTGATGAATTCAATTTTCAAACCATTCCTTAGAAAATTTGTGTTAGTATTTTTTGATGATATACTAATCTACAGCAAGTCTTGGAAGGATCATGTTGAACATGTTGACAGGGTGCTACAACTATTGGAGGAGAAACAATTATATGCAAAAAGATCCAAATGTTTCTTTGGAGTCCAGGAGGTGGAATATTTGGGTCATATTGTATCTCATGAAGGAGTTAAGGTAGACCCTAGCAAAATTAAAGCCATTAAGGAATGGAAAATCCCCACATCCATAAAGCATCTGCGAGGATTTCTTGGGTTGACAGGGTATTATCGCAAGTTTGTTAAGAATTATGGGAGAATAGCAGCACCTCTAACAACATTATTGAAGAAAGATTCATTTTCATGGACTCCGGAAGCAACAAAGGCCTTTGAACATCTTAAAGAGGCAATGTGCCAAGCACCGGTCTTAGCTACACCGGACTTCACAAAAACCTTTATTGTGGAATGTGATGCTTCAGGAAATGGAATTGGTGCTGTTCTAATGCAAGATGAAAGACCCATTGCTTTTGAAAGTCGTCCAATCAAGGGAAAGTTTTTAAGCAAAGCTATTTATGAGAAGGAAATGTTGGCAATACTCCATGCACTTAAGAAATGGCGACCCTACCTAATGGGAAGACACTTCAAGGTAAAAACGGATCATGATAGCCTTAAATACTTTTTAGAACAAAGATTATCCTCTGAAGAGCAACAAAAGTGGGTCACAAAGATGTTGGGTTATGACTTTGAAATCATCTACAAAAAAGGGAAGCAAAATGTGGTGGCAGATGCACTCTCAAGAAAGGATGAGGATGTGGAAGCATTGTTGTGTGCCATTTCTATTATCCAACCAGATTGGATAAACGAAGCAAGGGAGGAATGGAAGAATGACGAAGAAGTGTGGGCACTTATTCGAAAGCTACAACAAGATTCCAGTACTTCTGATACATTTAGCTGGAAAAATGATTCGTTATGGTACAAAGATCGCTTATACCTCTGTAAGAATTCCCAGCTAAAACAAAAGATTCTTATGGAATTGCACACTTCTCCCTTAGGAGGGCACTCAGGATTTTTAAAAACTTACCACAGGGTTAAGAAGGAATTTTTTTGGGATGGCCTTAAATCAGATATTCAAAAGTTTGTGGCGGAATGTTTGGTTTGCCAACAAAATAAAGTTGAAACAATTAAGACACCGGGTCTATTACAACCTTTATCCATTCCAAGCCAACGTTGGGAGGAGGTTTCAATGGATTTTATCACAGGTTTACCCAAGTCTGAGGGAAAGAGTGTCATCATGGTGGTAGTTGACAGACTTACCAAGTATGCACACTTTTGTGCATTATCACATCCATTTAAAGCCAGTACAGTTTCTACTGCATTTATGGAAACAGTTCAAAAGCTACATGGAAACCCAAAGATTATTGTAAGTGACAGAGATCCCATTTTCACTGGAAATTTTTGGACAGAATTATTTTCTTGTCTTGGTACTCAGTTAGCTCATAGCTCATCTTATCATCCTCAATCTGATGGGCAAACTGAGATAGTAAACAAATGTTTGGAAGGATATCTTCGTTGCTTTGTATCTGATAAACAGACACAATGGGTCAAATGGTTGCCTCTGGCTGAATGGTGGTATAACACTTCCTTCCATACAGCAACAAAAATGACCCCATTTATGGCACTTTATGGGTATCAACCACCATCCATCACATCATATTTAAGAGAAAATTCTAAGGTTCAGGCAGTGGAACATCACATCGAACATCAACAACAAGTCCTCCAACTCTTAAAGGATAACCTCGTGTTGGCACAAAATAGAATGAAACAACAGGCAGATCAACATCGCAGTGAAAGAAGTTTTGATGTAGGTGATTGGGTATTCCTACGGCTACAACCATATAAGCAAATGTCCCTAAAGCAAGCTAAGAAGGATAATAAATTATCACCAAAGTATTATGGTCCGTACAAGGTGTTGCAAAAGATTGGTACTATGGCATACAAATTGGAGCTTCCTGCAGCTTCTCGATTGCACCCAGTTTTCCATGTTTCATGTTTAAAGAAGGTTATAGGTGACAAGCTCCCAATTCAAACAATATTGCCAGAACTTGACGAGGAAGGAAAAATTATATTGGAACCGGAAGCAGTCACAGAAACAAGAACTCGACAGCTACGAAATCGATCAATTTCAGAGTATCTTATCAAGTGGAAGAACTTATCCGCTGAAGATTCCACATGGGAGGATGAGAATTTTATGCAGAAGTATCCAGAACTACTCAAGCGTTGAGGACAACACTTTTTTGAAGGAGAGGGGCATGTTGGGTCCCTATAATACTAGTGATTACCCCATTACTATTGTAGTTATACCCCTTATTTATATTGTTGTGCCCCTATTACCCCCATATTGTTATATTGTGCCCCATAGAATCCCTCTATTGTTATTTTTGTGCTTTATATTATTATTGTTAGGTCGGCTGGATTATATTGTGACTCCTTAGACTCCTATATATAGAAAGGAGGTTTTTCATTTGTATCATCCAAGAATTGTTCATTTATGTAATGTAAAGGAGGTTGCCCCCTCGAAGAGGCTGAATTCTAAGGCGTTGATCTTTCTTTTCTATCTTTTCTTGAGCTGGTTTCATAACATTACCATAACTATTCGGCTTATCCCAGCATCATCATTCCACTTAAAATTAGACAGGAGAAGAAAAGCTTGGAAAGCCAAGGCTTGTAAACCTCCGGCAATTCTAAGCACATTACTGTTGCACATCTGGCAAGGACAAACTCTATAAGTGCTTTCATCAACTGATTTTAGTATGAATATCTAAAGTGTTAATATTTAATGTAAATAATGTCAACTCTCATTTCTTTACTTCTGCATTTCTTCCTATGACATTAGATCCTTCTGCTGTTTCCATGTGTACCTCACTTCTTTATTTCTCCATTTATACTTATTAGATCAAATTTATCTACTGTTTCCACTGTGTATATATACTCACAGTGTTAATAACTAAACAGATTCCTTAACAACAATATTCCACATTTATTAGACTATGCAATTGTTTTGTGTTTTTTTACTATGATTTTCCATTTCTCCATCCAAACAGATGACACCAGATTCATCTACCGATTCCACTGCGTATAATATACCTACAGTATTCATAATTCATTTGTATAATATAAAATTGAATTAAATGAGGCTAGATGATTTGCTGTAAGATTTTGCGGATATAGGAAACACAAATACTTATTAATCAAACATTTAATTGAAAATTTTTACGATCCTAAAGCAGATTTTTTAGAAAAACAAGTCATTAGGAGAAAAATTTGAATTGTAACAAAATTATAATTATATTAAAAAATTTAAATCTTTTTTTATCAGGTTGGAAAAAATAAATTAATAAAAATATTTGAGCGAGTAAAAACTTCTATCTATTTAGAATCTTTAAATGCTTGCTTATTGCATTTACGATATTTAAATGCTTTCAGTCACAAGATATTTGATTAAACATGCAGAAAAAAGATTCTTTAAAACTTTAACTTTCCGTCACTAGGAAGAAATTTCGATTTTCCTAACTAAAATTCCTGAACACGGTTCTTCATTGCCTCATAAAATTTTGCGATCGCTGACTTCATCAAAACCCTAATTTTTTTAAAATTCATAATCCAATGAAACTTGAACCTTTTATTAATCAAATTCCAACCAAAATAAGATTTTCAGAGCCATTTGGCTTGGGAATACTCCTTATAATTAATCGTGACCAGGACCGATGCTTGTGAGAATGATGAACAAGATTCTTCATGGCACCGCATTCTTGAGGAGTCAAATAAAATTTATTCGGAACTGTGAGTCCAGTTGCGATCTAAATTTGGCCATATATTACTGCTCCAAAATAAATTTGCTATCTTTTACGAGATAGTTTGGCGGAGTGAGCAAATCGAGCTGTAATCTCTGAATCTTTAAAATATATTTAAATCTTTAAATCAATAGAAACGTGTTTTGGAATCTGTGCTAAATCAATTACAGATCATTAACCAGGGAAGAGTTCATAAAACATGAAATGCCGTTGGGAATCTATTGGAAATGCTAGGGCTTCGCGTTGCATATGGCTTTTTAAAATACAGCTTCGAGGGATGAAAAGGATGCGCACTAACCTTGCGAAAAGCAATTTTCGATCACCAATGGCCAGCTGCATATAGTTTCAAACTTTCAGTAAAAATGCCTCTGTTATTGAAATTCTGTGCTGTATACATCTGATAGGAATTCAATCGCTATCAAGCCCCTAGTTTCATCGATGCCAATTATGAAGGAAATCATGGATACGTTGGCTGAGGTCACCAGAGAAGTGAAGAAAATCGCTAAAACTTTTGACGCCGAATTGAAGGCATTGTTGATCAATGACTTGAATTTGGCAAATGGCAATTCCTGATCCTAATATTGATGTCTTTTACCTCTTAAATTTTGGTATCAATAAATAGAATACTTGTAATGATATATAGCATATAGATATTTGGATTTACAATTGAGAGCATAAACGGGGTAATGCAAGATTCTTGGCTTCACATCAGTAACGTCTTTAATTTTGGTAATGATAGTCACCATAGTCATTATAATGATGTACAGTATTTGGATTTTTGCAAGAACCGACAAAGCATCATTTTGGTTTGTACACGTAGAGGTGTGTATGCTACCACCTTTTGGTTGTGCTTGTTTGTGGTCTTTATATATTTATGTAAACAATTTGCTGGGCTATCAATTTGCTGTAACTTAAACTCAAGAGTGCTTATATTCATGACTATCAGAGTTCGACTGTATGGGATCTGAAATACATCTGATAGGAATTCATAAAACCACAAACAACAATACCTGTAACACCCTGAACATATAATTTTCATCGTATCAACCCTTTTCACAGAACCGCAAAGGGGAAAGCCCCGCGTTTTTCAGTAGTTGTTTCATGAATTCTATATTATGGTTGTATGCAGGGGTATACGATAATACCTGTATACGCGCAAGACAGAGGTCGAAAGAGCGTTTGAAATCTCCGTCCTCGAAGCGCTGCATGCACTGAATCACCTTCTGTAACCTCTCTGTTCGCCGGAGTTCAATGGTTGTAACCTCTCCTCTGTTCGCCGGAGTTCAATGCGTGAATTGTCTTGGAGTTTGAATTGCCTGGAGGATGGTTGGTACCATTCGTAAATGCCGTAAATGTGCCATAAATGTGCCAAAGTGGAGGCGGGCAGGGTCGATGGGCAGGAGCACGGCAGACGACAGAGTCGCCGGAGCTGGGTGCCCTGTAATCGCCGGAGAGGGATGCATGCTATGATGCATGGTCGAACATGGAAGGGCCCCATGACGTCAAGGAGGCTATCTGCCGCTGTCAGAGGGTGTAAGGACATAGCATTAACTTTGCTATGGAGGTGGAAATAGGAACTGCCTCAGATCTCTATATCCATCATCATATGCATTAAGATGTACTTGTACAACACTATAAAACATGATAAAGGTTCATGACCAGCAAAATAGAAGGGAGAATACAGAAGAGAGTGAACGGTAAATATAGCAACCACAACGAAGATTTCCTAAGTAACATGCATACATCTTATGCATGCCATGATGGTCATAGGGGTTCCATGTAAAATTGGGCACAAGGTTTCATTGACCAGGATAGCCTCATTGCAACTAAGAAATTCAACATCAATCATATTTCATGTGCCTAGAGAAATAAACATAATTAAAATTTGCTAGCTGAGAGATGATTTCTACATCCCAACAAATCTATATCTCCCTGAGTAATTATGTTTTGGAAAAAAAAAATATTATAGTGACTCGAGACCACAATAGCTGACATGAGCTACTAAGCTGGTTTTCTCCATCCTGTGCAGTACACCAAGTCAACACCTGGATAAGAATAATTTAAATTAAAAATAAGAATGCGAAGAGTGAAGGGAAAATAGATAATCCAATTAATTTTCTAAATCTAGGGTTAATAAACATATTTAAAGTAAATCAGGGAAAGTGCACAGGTGAAAAAAAATATACGGTTTGAAACAATTTTTATACCAGAGCAGCCCAATAGATTTGAGATGATATGAATCTGTGTTATTTCATCTCGACATTAGTATAATTATTTACCATGCGTGTAAACAGGATGAAGCAAAACCTATCAACCTAAAACAAAATACAAAAAATATCTCAAAAAACAAAGGAGTTTTAGATTTGGTGCCGGAGCAACTCACAACTCAATAGGATCTTCAATAATATGGATCTATGTTATTTCGTCTGGACACTAACTTGATTCTTTACCCTGTGTGTAATATATATATATATATATATATAGATATGGTTTGCTAGTATCTTTTTGTTTTTTAGTATTATTCTTAATTTTCCTTTGTTTTTATGTACTTATCTGTGGAAGTTTAAAAACAAAACAAAACAAAAATTGGGGCAAATATATAAGAGTAAAAAATAGAAAACTCTTTCTTGAAATTTTTGTATTATGCCACTTAATTATAAGTTATTTTTTTAAATGGGAGAATTTTAGTTGATTTTTTTTTTCCCTTAAATATTTTTTTGGGAAAGTTCATTCAATTATAACTTTTTAATTAGTTTGTTTTTTTGTATGCTGAGGTAGGACCTTTTTACATCAATCTCAATTTTTTACAACACGTTTCTCAATACAACATCAACCGCCTGCCTTCGGCAGGATTCGAACCTCGGTGGGGGGGGCAACAGCCATCCCCCCTACCATTACACCATGCACCGCAGTGCATAACTTTTTAATGAGTGCTAAGTGAACTATTCAAAAATCATGAGAAATTAGTCAGTTACGACTACCTCTCATGGAAATGGTCATACGTTTGAATGACTTACTTAACGCAGTTGAATCCCAAAAATGATAATATAATGCACTGCGTAAATCCCCCATACTTAAATTCAAAAAGAGTCAAGGGATCTCTACTTGAATGGTTCATGAGGCACAATACTTGCTAAGGTTTTGCAAATGGGGTAGCAAGCTAAGTGGGCTTGATTGTGGGGAAAACTCCACAGTTAAGCGCGCTTGAGCCAGAGGAGTTCTGGGATGGGTGACCTCTTGGGAAGTCCTGGTTACCGGGTGCAAGCCCCGGAAGTGATGATTGATGCTATGTGATTCGTTCTCCACATTTCACTAGTTTCAATCCCACTTCTTCACCCCTGTGAGCATCACCCGATGCAATGAGTGCTAAGTGAACTATTCAAAAATCATGAGAAATTAGTCAGTTACGACTACCTCTCATGGAAATGGTCATACGTTTGAATGACTTACTTAACGCAGTTGAATCCCAAAAATGATAATATAATGCACTGCGTAAATCCCCCATACTTAAATTCAAAAAGAGTCAAGGGATCTCTACTTGAATGGTTCATGAGGCACAATACTTGCTAAGGTTTTGCAAATGGGGTAGCAAGCTAAGTGGGCTTGATTGTGGGGAAAACTCCACAGTTAAGCGCGCTTGAGCCAGAGGAGTTCTGGGATGGGTGACCTCCTGGGAAGTCCTGGTTACCGGGTGCAAGCCCCGGAAGTGATGATTGATGCTATGTGATTCGTTCTCCACATTTCACTAGTTTCAATCCCACTTCTTCACCCCTGTGAGCATCACCCGATGCAATGAGTGCTAAGTGAACTATTCAAAAATCATGAGAAATTAGTCAGTTACGACTACCTCTCATGGAAATGGTCATACGTTTGAATGACTTACTTAACGCATGGTCATACGTTTGAATGACTTACTTAACGCAGTTGAATCCCAAAAATGATAATATAATGCACTGCGTAAATCCCCCATACTTAAAGTGTATTTTATTTAAATGATTGATTCATATTATAAATAATTTTAATATATATATATTATTTTTTTTTTTCTAAAGTTTTTACATGTAGTTATAATTTATAAAGTAATTCTCACTTATTTTATAGTAGTGAATCACTTATGTAAACACGATTTATATGTAAAAGTATGTTTTAAAGTAAAGTTAGAAAATAGATGAAATTTTGCTTTTACCTGGAAATTTTATTGTGCACCTATCACCATATGAGCAAACATCTACCTACTACATGACACTTGGTTATCTTTTTTACTTTTCTTAAAATTGATATGACTTTGACATCTATAGTTTTTTTCAACGCCCATTTTTTTTAGAGCTTTCTATTTAGTTAGTGAGTTCGACTTCTGGTTTCTCCTTTAATATAACATCTATTTCTTGTTCTAATGAGTAGCTTATATATTCTAAAGCATAGTATCATATGGATAAGGAAGAAACCATCTTTGTACTCTTAGTTAATGTAACTCCAAACAAATGTTTGTTGGTGATGATAGATATCCCAGTGTTTTGGGGTTTGGAATAGTTTAACTAGGTCATTTTAAAGATGCATTATATGTTCCAAGTCTCTCCTAGAGTATTTTATCAATGTATCAAATAACATAGTGAGTTCAAGGTAAAAAAATAGAGTTTTCATCTCACCAAGTTGTAATATAGGTTTTAAAAGATCATAAGCATGTCCTTACAACTAAAGTTATTAATGATATTACTAGGTTAAAAAAATTGACAGCTTTAGGTCATCATATTTTCCATCGATTTTTACTACTCATAGATATGACTTGAACAAAATTTAGCATGCATTATTTGGTTGTCTAAACTAACGGTTCATTACAACTGTTATTAATCAAAATATGGCGACTCATCTTCCTCTTGTTTCATGTTGAGATGGTGTTTATGTTGGCTATGTTCTTGATAAACATAATAGGGATCATTTTGACAAATGTACTTCTTAGCATGCCTTAGCTCGCTTGCAACTATTTCATAGTAATTTGTGTAGTCTACTTCCTCCACCTTCTTTCTTCGGGTTCAATTTTTTCTTAGCTTTCAATGATGATTTTTCTAGATGCACTTGGGTATATTTGTTAAACCCTATAAACTCCATGTTAACCCTAAAACCCCTTATTCAGTCATAGATATTAAGTGGTTACATTTCTATTATTATATTGTTATGTAGGATATAACCTTTCATGGTCCCATTTCATTAGAAGTGTACCATTTGTCTCTTATATATATATACAAAGAACACCTACTCTTACTCTTAGGATCATAAAATCTTGTATAATACACTATATTCATTGTAAAACAAAGTTTCCTCCTTAAAGTGGACCGTAATTATTGGTTTCTTATCTTTTCCAAGGTGCAAGTTTCATAACATTTGGTATCAGAGCAAACTGACCTAGGATTTCATTGCTTCAAACATGCCATCTTGGAGATTTCATTATACCTTTTTTATAGGACATTTCAAATGGTAAAATTTTGAGCAGATTTAGATGAGATCTTGGAGAACCTCTAGTTAAAATTTCATATTTTGGTTCATTATAATTTTTGAGATATATTTTATGGAAGTTAGGATTTGTGATTGGTCTTGAAATTTGTTTCAAACGAGTCAACTTGTTATTTTCACCATAAATTTTCCTAGGAAGCTTCAGACCATGAAATTTTTACTGGATAAAGAATAAATCTCATTGTATGTCTTGGATTTTTTTTTTGTAACAACATCCCTTACCCAACACCTAGAGTAGGAGGTGGTCACTATGCATACCCAATCTTCAATTTCCGTTATGAAAATGGGGTATAAAATTTTTGTCTTTTCCCAAAATACTCTAAACTCATAGCACCCCTTACCATTACGTTTGTCTCATCGAGATGAATCCAGTGATATAATTTTTTCCTCAATCCGACCCCTAAATTGTGAGATATTGCCTCCCAAAGATTTTACCTTACCACCTCATTGAGCTACCTCATGACAGTCCACCATTATCCTGCATGGAAATCGAGCTTTTAGACCATTCAAGATCAACCTCCTTCACTTACCTGTCGAAGACCTTCAATGAGTCGGACTAGATCTTAAGGTTATGGATTAACTATGTCATCTCGACTCCTTCATCTTAGCCCTCCTTATACCTCTGAGATAACGTCTATAAACACATCATCCTGCTCTTTCCATGCCGATGGATTCCTAAGAATGCTACTCTAATAACCGTCGAGGCCGTGCCATCAGGCTTACGTGTCGGTGGGTTGTATGTCCTCTCTCCCATTGGTTCACCTTTCCACTCTTACTGCCATTACATGTTATCCCATGTCACCCCACTTCCTTCACCCTAGAGCCTCCTTTGTTGCACCTCTTTATTTCTCTAGGATCATAGTGTCGGGTTGACCTTGCTAGCAGGATCCAATTGGATACGTGCCCCACTAGCATGGTATGACTTAGGTCATCCCACTAGTCTCCTCCTGACGTTTATGATTGACTCCTTACTTTAATATTCTAGGGTGAGACCTCTGGGCCTATGTGGTCTGGTGGGTCTCACCTCCATGAGTCACTATTTCTAATTGGCTCAAGTGATGAGTTAATATACATGTAAGATGTTTTTGAAAGTAGAATTCACTATCTAAATAGAAAGCTCCAAAAAAAATGGGGCATTGAAAAAAACTATAGGTGTCAAAGTCAGATCACTTTTAAGAAAAGTAAAAAAGATAGCCAAGTGTCATGTAGTAAGTAATGTTTGCTCATATGGTGATAGGTGCACAATAAGATTTCCAAGTAAAAGCAAATTTTCATCTATTTTCTAACTTTACTTTTAAACATGCTTTTATAAATAAATTGTGTTTACATAAGTGATTCACTACTATAAAATAAGTGAGAATTACTTTATAAATTATAACTACATGTAAAAACTTTAGAAAAAAAAGAAAAAAATATATTAAAATTATTTATAATATGAATCAATCATTTAAATAAAATACACTTTATAATCAACTTATTTTCGCTTCCCAGGAGATAATCAAATTAAATTGTCCTTCGATGGCGCATCAAAGGGCAATCCTGGGGAAGCAGGATGGGGCGGGATTTTCCAAGATAGTAGAGGGGTTTCGCGATGGGCATATGCTGAATGGGGCTGGGAAATGTCAAATAATGAGGCGGAGCTCTGGGGGGTCTATCATGGACTTCGAATTGCTGTCAGGAATGGATACCGAAACCTCGATATAGAAGGTGACTCCCAACTTGTGATTGAAATGCTAAGGAAATTACAGGGGGGCAAAACATGGGACCACGTTGCCAAGAGCTGGAGGACAGCTGCAATTATACAGGATATCGAAGACCAGATGAGGCTGGTAGATTATATTACACTCAATCATGTTTTGCGGCGAGGGAATAGGGCGGCCGATTATTTAGCCAATTGGGCATGTGGCGAATCGACTCGGGTGCTGGATGGTAGCTGGGGTGTGTTACAGGAGGATCCACGGTGGGCTGAGTTGGCAACCATCTTAAGTCAGGATAATGATGAGGCGATCGGGCGTGACAGGACTGCTTAGCTACCTTCCCATAATGATTCGGAGGGGAAAAGACCGGCTCATTTATGAAGACATCGGGGGGATCAAGAACAAAGCTGTCAAAATTCAAATATGGCAGAATGGATATATGCAGACATGGGAAGAAATGATCATCCCAAGGCCGAATGCAGGGCGGGTACTGAGGTGGGAGTGCGGTGGCTTCAGGAGGACAGGGAGCGTATCACATCAGGGTCTCAGTCCTGAGACGTGTAATAATGAGCAGGCTTGGGAGATAACTAACACTAACGAGGGAAGGTGGTCGACCGGAGTTATAATGCTGCATGGAAGCGTTCTATTCTTGCATGCCTGCAGAAGAAGCAAGATAGTCCTTATTTCTGAGTGTAGGCGATCGGGGATAAGGCTTTATTTCAGCCTGTACAAAAATCAAGAGCGGGTGGGAGGTTCGGCGCTTTTGTTGGAGCAGAGTCTGGTGGAATTGGGACCGCCTAAGATAAGAATTGTGAAATTGCTGTCTACGAGTATGGCCGCCGATCCAGCCAGAAGTGAGGGTAGGAGAACGCGTAGTCAGGGGGTAACTATGGAGGAGAAAGGGAAACAGGTGGCCGAGGAAACGTTACGGTCCATTTACCTGGACATCCCTGAAGAGTCGGAAGAGCAAGAAGTAGATATAAGGGAGTATTTTGTAGAGGAGACACAGCGGCCGACCTCGGGAGGAAAGGTCGGAAAATGGATGAGGCACTCTGCTTCAGTGGGCGCCAGGGAGGCTACGGAGGTTGATTCGGAGGATGATGATGATGAGGAGGATGACGGACGACGAGGTAGAGGTCGGGGCCGAAGGGGTCGAGGTAGTGCGCGGGGTAGAGGGAAGTCAGCAGGGTGTGGAGGGAACCGAGCTCGCAGAGATATGTATGAGGAAGGTTTACGCAGTGGGGTTCCAGGTAGGAAGCGAGGTAAAAAGGATATGCGGAGGAAATTGCAGGAAGCCGAGGACGCCTATACAAATGAAACCCATCATAATATTCGGAGGATTATCGACCACTTGGAAGAAGAGGCGCTGCAGGATCAATCTGACCCTGAGATGGCAGATTGGGAGAATTTTCTCCCTGATCCGGGCCACACCAGAGGGAGGATGTCCCTCTACAAGCAGTCTTTGCATGTATATTGGGGTATGAAACGTTTACTCGCCAAGGCAATGGAACAAGTAGCAGTTGAAATGGTGGAGCTTGCTCACGGAATGCCTAACCTGAAAAAAGAAATGAAGAATATACAAATGACTCTTCTGATGCAGGACAGGAAGATGGACCAGCTGGTCCAGTTGCTCAAAGACAGTGGAATAGCGGTTAAGGCAGAACCTGAAGTCAAGACTGATGCCATGAAGCAGTAGACTATGCAGCTGTTCATAGGAGGTTATTATATAATTTTTTTTGTAATTTTGATATATTAGATGGATTTGTATACAGTTAAGCACAGTATGATTATGTTAACAGCTCTGAATAGTATGTTTTTAGGCAGAATAGAGGGATTTCTAGTCTGGTCTGATCAACTGAACATATACTTCTTTTGGATGGCGGTTATATACTTTCGAAGGCCACCCGGTTTCCCTGCTGGGCGGGTGGCGCCCTGTATATGTACATAGTTTTTCTTATAGTAATAGAATATTGCCTCAGCTTACAAAAAAAAAACTTATTTAAGTAAAATACACTTTATAATCAACTTATTTAAGAAGTTATAATTGAATAAACTTTCCAAAAAAATATTTAAGAGAAAAACACATCAACTAAAATTCTCTCATTTAATAAAATAGCATAATACAAAAATTCCAAGAAAAAGAATTTTCTATTTTCTACTTTTATATATTGCCACAATTTTTGTTTTGTTTTTAAACTTCCACACATACGTACATAAAAGCAAAGGAAAATTAAGAATAATAATAAAAACAAATGAAAAAATTAAATAGGTATTGTTACAAATCCCACTAGTTCCATAAACCTGAAAGAAGGGCGATAACATAAAGTAGGAATGATTACAAATCCGACTTATTCCATCATGGACCAGGTTGGGAGAAGCCGAGTGCGACTTATTACAAATCTAACTTAGCCTCAGTATATGTGCAGGCTTGGTACGTTAGATTTTAAGATTGGGAGAGCAGATGAGACTAGCCTCCTCAACCATTGAAAGTCCAAAAGCAATACCAGAAAACGTAAAGAAGGAAAGACGCCAGCAACTCCGCATGGATTCTATTAAATGATCAACAATGAAGGAGAAGAGCGCCCATCTAAGTGCGGAGAAGCTGAGTGCGTGGTATGCCTGGGGCCTTTCTAGAGCGGGCAACGGTGCCACGTGATCCCAGAATGCAGCTATTCCTTCCATGTGAAGTGCGGGCACGCCTGGCTCTTGAGGCACTCCATCTGTCCCTTGAGTTCTTCTACCGACGGCGACTGGAGCGGTTGGCAGAGATGTTTGGGGTTTTGAATAAGACGAAGATGCGGCTGGTTTCATACAAATATTTCAAGTTTGAATTTCGTTCTCCCACGCACAATTTCAAAACATGGAGTGACATGAACATACTATGATGTATGGTGCATGCCATCACCTTTGAGCGCACCCGTATGGTACATGCCATCACCTCCAACTGACCTGCATGCTACTGTCACCAGTACTCTTAAACTGCATTAAATAAACTATAGCTGAATAGGAAAGGTGGAGTCGCTGGGAATTCGCCGAGAATCGGGATGTCCGACATGGTGTATGTTATGGCCATGGGCATGGCAGACCTGCTATCGGTGCATTAAAGGCCCGATAGCAGGCTGGTTAGCTCTTGCTATAGAAAATACACGGTAGGACAAAAACGCTTGCAATAGCTGCGATGAGGCAACATTCCCAATTCCGTGCAGCCAAAGGCGAGGTATTATTGTTGCCTTGGCCCTGTGGGCTATGAACACCATAAGTGATCATTAACCATCGAGGACCAAACGACAATCACACATTCGCTTCCTCTTCTGACTCTAGATCAACAGGCAGCATCCGACATATATATGTGAAGACCAAATCAAAAAATAATATTGATCACCCTCTGAAATCAGAGGTAAATTGCTCATCCTCATTAGGGTTTCAGAAGGACAAACTCACTCTTACACCATTTTGAATTTGAACATGGGGAACAGAAAATACCCACACGGACAAAAAACATCCCCACATAACTCAAGCTTTTCCCTTCCGCGATTCTGGCTTGTCTTGAAATACTCAATTCATCCAAACTAATGCGAAGCTATTCTTCTCCTCTGGCCACCATGTTTATTGATAATTGGTAAGTAAACCATCCTGGCCACAAACACCTTGCCTTCCTCTTCATCCGCCTCAACCATCGAGATCCTCTTCTGAATATAAATGTGAATTGCACATATCTTCGTAAACACTAATTAAGGTTTGGTTGGGATACTCTGCAGGTCAAAGTTGTACTATACTAGGAGATTTAAATATAATATGTCCATTGATTTTGTGGTGATAAATATTTAGAAAAATAGCAATAAGGATGGTTATGTATCTTGATTTCAAATATAGTTTGAGAATAGGTTATTTTTATTTTTCTTTAATAAAAAAAATAATGTAATAAGAGAGATGGTTATAGATAAGATAAGATAAGATACTGGCCTGGAGTATGCCGTAAAACTGCTTCTGCTTGGCTAAGAGCTCGTCTTCCTCAGACGTAAGGAAACAAGTTAACGGCTCAAGACCCAGAGGCATCTGGCAGGAGTGAAAGCCTGCTCCCTTATGGACCACCAGCGGGTTATTACAGGTGGCGTGGTTTTCCTTGATAACGGTGATGAGTCAAACCGACATTCGCGGATAGCAGCCAGAGATGGTTGTCCTCTCTGTTGGTTTGACACCTGAGTTTGATAGGTTTTGCCACCTTCGAAAAAAAAAAAAAACAAAAAAAAAAAAAAAAAAAAAAAAGAAAAAGAAAGAAAGAAGAAGAAGAAGAAAGAAAAAAGAAAGAAAGAAAGAAGATAAGATAAGATAATTATATTTAGGTTAAAGGGACTGTTGAGTACAATGATGTCTATACAAAGTGGGAGAACCAAACGGTCTCCTATAAAAAATACAATGCATGAAGTAAGTCAACATCTGGCCCTAGCAGAGAAGATCAAATCCATCTCTCCTAACATCTAAGGCTGAATGAATAATAATGAAGAAACTCAACAAAGTCTGTTGGCCCGATGAAGAGCCAGTGGAAAGTGCGGATTCTCCACTAAATCATTTCCTGGGGGGTTCGCGCGCTGCTGAATGTTGGAGGACCTAGTTCGTCTCCCAGGAACGGATATGAGATAGATCTGCTGTTGAGATCTCGTGTGGTAGGGTGAGGTCCCACGGATCCTCTCGGATCTAGAGTCTAGATACATACTAGTATCAATCAATCTT
This sequence comes from Pinus tabuliformis, assembly GCA_031772625.1. NCBI lineage: Eukaryota > Viridiplantae > Streptophyta > Pinopsida > Pinales > Pinaceae > Pinus > Pinus tabuliformis. The sequence goes on along the minus strand of CM062820.1, from coordinate 1,494,064,105 downwards.
TTGGAACCCCTATTTGAAGGTAGTACCCTGAAAAATGTCGCGATCTTCTGTGTGGGGTCTGGTTTGATGGGAGGCTGAAGAATATGTGCTTGGAACCTGAGAGTCTATTGCATATATAGGGCCAAACATTTCTGATCGAGATACCTGAAAAAATCGGTAAGGGTCTGAGAATCTTTGAACAAGCAATGAAACCTTCCTCTGCTCTGGTAGTAGACAGGGCATCCACGAATGAAGTGCACCTCCTCTCCACTTCTTGTAAATGACATACCTGGAAGAGTCTATCTGGTCTATCCACCTGGTGGTCCGTCTCTACCCGAAGTCTATGAGAACCTACTCTGAACTGGCCTATAGGAATGCGAAGAGCATGCATCCAGTGGTGAAACGTATGCTGGGGTCGAACAATGAGCTTGTCTCTCAACTCCAAGAAGTGTTCAACATAGAAGGCCATCTTTGGGCGCAACCCTCTCGGAGGATTGACCCAGGTGACCTGGACGAACTACCTGTAGATGTCCTCCCCGATGATCTTGTTTAGCTCCTGTCTAGTAGGTAAAAGATGACTAGGAGCATCTAAGGAATATCAGAAACGAGAGAGATGATCCAACTGAATTCCCACTGACTCTAAGAGATTTGAAACTCTTGTAAACCAACATTTGGCTCGGCCTAAAGGAGTAGAACGGGAAATAATCTCAGAAGAGCAATATGCCAAGTAAGGATATCGATCCCTACTCTTTATCAAGTATGCAAAGCCCTGGACACGATGCAAGAATGAAACCAATCTAAAGACTGTCTCAAGCCGAAAGGGCTGAGCTCCAAACTTTGCAAGAATGATGTGCTGCAGTACTGTCAGTTTGCACTTAATGATGCGGCAAAGAAGAAGAATCTGGTCTCTCTCCGTTGAAGCCCAGTCTGACTCGGGTAAAGATGGTCCCCAAATCTCTTAGCCATATAGAATAGTGGGACGAATCAAGGTGTCCATGAGGCTTATCTTGGACGAGATGTCCTAGAAGTGATGATGAAAGCAGTGTCTCTCGAGAAGGGCTAAGGATCCATATCCTTTGTTGATTCGAGGTTGAAGCGTTGGTCGCAAACTAAAGCGAGGCCCTGAGAATTGCACCCCTAAGTAAGTATATGTGCTGGTGATCTCAATCTCCTCACCTCTGAATAGAAAGTGAAGGTCTAAGGTTTTATTTATCCCATTGAAGATCATAACCTTGGTTTTACCCAAGTTGACTGTCAACTGTCGATGATCACAAAACAAAGCTAAGACATCTAACTGCCTCTGTAATCCTTCCGGGAATGAGGAGAGGAGGACCACATCGTCAGCAAAGAGTCGAATAGATATCAAAACCTGGTGGAGAAGGCGTCCATCAGTGTCTTGCATATGCTTGTGTAGAAATTCTTCCAACTCATCAATATAGATCCCAAACAGGGTAGGGGGTAGTGGACAACCTTGTTTGACCCCAATAGTGCTTTAGATGAAATCAAACATCCCATGGGCCGCGTGAAGACGACCAAGAACAGACTCATATAAGCGCATAATAGCGGTCAATAGGGTTGTAGAGATGCCAATATCTCTGAGTCTCTGGAGCAAGGCCTCCCTTGGAACAGTCAAACTTTCCGAAAATCTACAAAGCAACAATAGACTTTCGAAGAGTGGTGTCATGCCTCCTCAATCATGGCGCAAAGGGTGAAGATGTGGTCAATGGTCTTATGAGTCGATCAAAACCCTCCCTATCCCCTAGCTCTAAGTTGTCTCTGCTCAAGGTCACTAGAGAGCTTCTTATGTAGAACAATAACATACAACTTCGAGAAAGTGTGGCCCACCATGATCATTCTGTAGTTATTGGGATTTGAGTTGGAACTTGATTTATGGATCAGATGGATGATGTGGTGTGACCATGTCAGTGGGAAACCTTCATGGACTACATGGTTGAAGAGATCAACAAAGTATCTAACCAAAGCACGGAAACCGTGCTTAAATAACTCTGCTTGGTAACCTTCCTCATCGACTGCTTTACCACTGTTCATCATCCAAATGGCCTATCTAATATCTCTGTCTGAGAATAGGTAACAGGAAGAGGGTGGGGAGGTAACATGAATTTGGGCCTTCTCGGGAATATCATAAAGGTTAGAAATGTGAGAGAACATGGATGTAGGGTCGAGGTCAGGTGGAAGAGGAGAGCATTGGAGAAAGATGGTACACCAAAATTGTTTAGGGAAATGGCAAGTTTTTTAAAATAAGCATTTATTTAAATTTTTAAAATCAATATAAATGGAAAAATTATCAATAAATTTAAAATATATTGTAATTTAAAAAAATAATTAATTAACCTACATTGTATGAGTAATATGTGAAGGTTTATTTTTCTACTCTATATATGAATATAATACATTAATAAATATTAATATTTTAGTTATTATATTTAAATATTAGCTTTTAAAAGTGGTTCACATAAATGTTGTTATTTTTCTACCTAACTTAATATTTAAGTGTTATATATTGAGCTTCTATTGAATATATATATTTTTAAATAATATACAATTTTTTTACAATTTTGGAATAGAATATGTATGTCATGTAGCATACATAAATTCCTTGCCCATTAATCAAAATATAACCATAATTCATTAACCAAAATTACATTACTATAAATCATAATAATATTGTGCTAAGCCTCATATCCAACATTACTATCGTTTTTTCATAACATTATGTATACAAAATACGACATCCCATTGGAAAGTTTTCTCAAAGCACTATCCAACTATGTCATAACCAAGAGCATATGAGCTAAACACATATGATAGAAATACTCCAAATTCTGGGACTCCCAACCATCATAGTCATCTTTTTATGGCTTCTCCACTAAGCCTGCTATTATGATGATTCTCTACAAGTGACTGTAGCAACCATAAGACTCCCCTCTAAGTGTCTCTAAGGCCCGAGACTCCCAAACATCTTAGTCATATTATTACAACTTCTTCAATAAGCTTTCTAGTGAAATACAATGAAGTCCACAAAGAGATTCTTGTCTAGAATAACATTATGCAACAACATGTAAACAAAATGAACAAACACAATTTCATTATTTGTTAACTTTTATGCTATATATAATTTGTTTTACTAAATTTAATATACCCTGTTGGCCCGGCTCCATGCTCTCTCGCATCACCTTTTAATAATATTTAGGGCTTTTGCCTTTCCAAGCTTCCGAACGATCTCCAATGGTTGTCAACTAGCTTCCGAGCTTCTGGGATTTCGACCTTTTGGGCGATCTCTGATGGCTATCAATTGGATTTCAGGCTTCCAAGCTTCCAGGATTTCGACCTTTCAGGCACTCTCCGCTGGCTATCAACTAGCTTCTAGACTTCCGAGAATTTTTCCCGCTACCCCGACTCAAGAATATCTTCTAACACTTATAATAATGTTTTGGGCTTCTGGGATGGCATTGCAACTCTGACTTTTTGGCTCCTTATTTTGACTAGCAAGAACTCTCAATCTAGGAAGTCAATTCTAGACTTCCACATACCATTGGAAAGATTTTTCAAAGAACTACCCAACTATGTCATAACCAAGAACATATGAGATAAACACATGGGACAAAAATTACTCCAAATTCTAGGACTCCCAACCATCATAGTCATATTTTTATGGCTTCTCCACTAAGACTGTTATTATGATGATTCTCTACAAGTGACTGTAGCAACCATAGGACTCTCCTCTAAGTGTCTCTAAGGCCCGAGACTCCCAAACATCATAATCATATTATTACAACTTCTTCAATAAGCTTGCTAGTGAAATGCGATGAAGTCCACAAAGAGATTCTTGTCTACATTAACATTAAGCAACAACATGTAAACAAAATGAACAAACACAATTTCATTATTTGTTATCTTTTATGTTATAAATAATTTGTTTTATTAATTTAATATACCCTGTTGGCCCTACTCCATGCTCTCTCGCATCACCTTTTAATAATAGTTACAGGGTTTTGGGTTTCCAATCTTCCAAGCTTCTTTGATTCTGACCTTCCGGACGATCTCCAATGGTTGTCAATTGGCTTTCGGGCTTTTGGAATTTGGACCTTTCGGACAATCTCTGATGGCTATCAACTAGCTTTCAAGCTTCCAATATTACAGGATTCCGACCTTCCGGGCACTCTCTGTTGGTTGTCAACTAGCTCCTAGACTTCCGGGAATTTTTCCCGCTACCCCGACTCAAGAATATCCCGTAACACTTATAATAAAGTTTTGGGCTTCTGGGTTGGCATTGTAACTCTGACTTTTGGGGTCCTTATTTTGACTAGCAATAACTCTCAATCTAGGAGGCCAATTATGGACTTCCACATACCGTTGGAAATCTTTTTCAAAGCACTATCCAACTATGTCATAATCAAGAGCATATATGCTAAACACGTGGGACATAAATTACTCCAAATTCTGGGACTCACAACAATCATAGCCATCTTTTTATGGCTTCTCCACTAAGCCTGCTATTATGATGATTCTCTACAAGTGACTATAGCAACCACAGGACTCCCCTTTAAGTGTCTCTAAGGCCAGAGACTCCCAAACATCATAGTCATATTATTACAACTTCTTCAATAAGCTTGCTAGTGAAATAAGATGAAGTCCACAAAGAGATTCTTGTCTACATTAACATTATGCAACAACATCTAAACAAAACGAACAAACACAATTTCATTATTTTTTAACTTTTATGTTATAAATAATTTGTTTTATTAATTTAATATATCCTTCAATTATAATATCAAGAATAAATAATCATTATTATACATACAAATTTTAAATAGAAAGATAAAGGGGTGGCAAGTGGGGGAGGGGTTTTCTTCAATCCCGAGGGAAACCAAGAAGTTAAGTATTCTTGGGGACTTGAGAAGAGGACAATCAACTTTGTTGAAATGTATGGGCTCCTGGTTGGGCTTCACTTGGCTAAGAAAAATAAATATCTAAGATAGTAATCTTGGAGATTCCCTTCTCACCATTCAACATTTACAAAGAGGCTTTCTTCCTAAGAATAATCACCTAAGCCTTCTTCTCCACAAATTTCAAAGTATTTTGGACTATTTTCATCACAAGACCTATCACATCTTAAGAAGTCAAAATAAGGAAGAAGATGCATAGGAAAATCAGACTTATCTTCTAGAGGCAAGATTTTTCATCATTAATGGTATGTCAATCTCACTAATTTTATCATTCCATAATTAATTTCTTCCATATTCCCACTAATTTTATCATTTTCAGAGCCTATGGGTATGCTAAAGAGGGAAAGGAAAATTCTGAGAAAATAAAGGAAAACACCCTTAACCCCCCTGCGTCCCTCCTCACATTGGAAATTATATGGTATATGTAGTGTTTTGTGGGTCTATCTACATGGTTGTGGTGGTGAAAGAAGGGTGAGCATGCCATGCAGAATCCTACCCCTTACAACGCTCGCATGTGGAAAGTCCATTCTCCGGACAATATTGCAAACCAATCTTTGCCATCATACCAGATTTATTGATGGCTTCATGGTGGTGGTTTTTATTGGAATTCAATGCTGAAGAGGTCCATATTGTGTGTGAGTTCTTAGGTCTTGTGATTAAATCTATGGGATGTGTTAAGGTGGTGAATTTTCAAATTACAGGAATCCTATCATTTTGTATGGGGGTCAATTTAAATTCTCTTTATGGTAAAAGGAGAAGTTATGTTAATTTCCAAGAGGGTGAACTAAATGGCAACAAGAGATGCCAATTGTGTCATGAAGAGTGCCTTGAATTGCAAAGCTAGAATGTAGGCTTTATGGATTCCCCTGCTTGCTTACAAAGCCAAACTTCTCTTATGCTTTGCTAGGAGATGTGATTTCTCCTCCTCTCATTCATCTTTGGTCTCTCAATAGGTTTAGAGGGGAATTCTAAGGTCCTTCAAGACAACGGAGTCATCCTACATGGAGAGTACCAAGCCCCTCTACAGGCTCAAGTGTTTTCGACCCTCCATACTCTGGGCAGTTGGAAACAGCCTCACGAGAGTTTCCAAGTTAATTTTGGCTTTCTTGTTCTTCAAAGTTACCCCTTCATCTGTATTGTTGTTAATTCAGGTGAACTCTTTTGCTTGGTCAAGTATTGTTCTTCGCATTTCTCTCATTTTTTTGGCGGAACTCTCCCTTTCCTCCTCCTTGTTTGTTGAGTTGCATGTGCCTTAAGCACTGCGGTCCTCCCCCCACCTCAAACATCAGCCTCTTTGAGCGCTCCTTCACATGTTGGCTTCCTAACTCCTCCTTACCCCCTTGGTTCAATCTCCGGGCCTATATGGTTCTCGATCCGCCTTGGTCTTTGCCTCTATTCCTTTGGCAAGTCCCTTATGGTGCACAATGTGAATGCTTTAGTCGCTTTAGGTGGCACTTGTGCCTGTGGTAAATGTCTACACCACCCAGTCAAATATCAAGTTCAGAACCTAGACTTCGAATTAAAAATTCATCAAAAGTCAAACACAATCATCTTTTTGTTTGAGGAGTTGCAAATGCTCAAAGCCCAAGTGAATTGACAAAAAGATGAAATCGACGCCTTATGTTGACAACTGGCATAAGCTACAAATTTAGAGGACTATCAGTGAACAATAAAACACCGCAAGCAAATCATTTAGATGCCACACTGAAAATTTGTCAATTGACCTTAACATGCCTCTGGTTGATGATTCCTCTCCTAAACCAGCCTAGATCCATCTTAACTCCAGATCTATCAAGCGCTGAGAGGGATCAAATCTCTTGAGGTGAAAACCTCTTTTTTGAGTGTAAAACTTGAGGAAACGTTTGCACCTCGAGAGATTTGATCCCTCTTGGCGTTTGATAGATCTGAAGTTAAGATGGATCTAGGCTGGTTTCAGTAGTGTATGACCAAAGAAAATCTAACAAACATACGAATAATTTTATCAATAATATGTAAATTCATCTAATATTAATATAATCATTTAAAATATATAAATATGTCTCAGATTAATCTGGTCATTTTAATTTTAAATTTTCTTAGTTACCTCAGTTTGTTGAGATGATAAATATTGTTAATAACTTTAATGATGAAAAATGATGAAATAAAATTTTTGAATGTAAAGTGACAATGTAATAGTGTTGAATGATAGAAAATGTGAATAATATAATATAGTCAATTACAAACTATTTTCTTCTACTATTCTTATTGCCACCCTTGTTACTTTTGTCATCTTTTCATATCGATTATATGAAAAGGACAAGTTAAATCATAAACCATTTAAATCTTTAGCTTGAGCTATTGTAGTAAATATCATACCTTGTCTCTCTTTCTCTCCAATATTAATAGGTTGAATTACTATAACACAAAAATCAATGTACATTGTCAATAATTTTTTGTGCTTACACTGAAATCAATGCACAATGTTAATCCAATCACTTTAAAATTAATGTACCATCATACATCCAATTACATCAAATAAAAAATCAACATCTACACTGAAATAAATGCATCTAATGCAAGCAATCAAATACGATTAGGAAAAAACATTTGTAATCAAATCAATGCATCTAGTGTAAGTAGACAAATAAAATTATAAATCAACTTCTACACTAAAATCAATGCATCTAGTGCAAGTAAGAAAATATGATTATAAACCAACATTTACACTGAAATCAATGCATCTAGTGCAAGCAATCAAATAGGATTAGAAATCACCGTCTACACTAAAATCAATGCATCTAGTGCAAGAAATCAAATAGGATTAGAAATCACAATCTACACTAAAATCAATGCATTTAGTGCAAGCAATCAAATAGGATTAGAAATCATCTACATTGAAATCAATGCATCTAGTGCAAGCAATCAAATATTATTAGAAATCAACATCTACATTGAAATCAATGCATCTAATGCAAGCAATCAAATAGGATTAGAAATCACCATCTACACTGAAATCAATGCATTTAGTGCAAGCAATCAAATAGGATTAGAAATCACCATCTACACTGAAATCAATGCATCTAGTGCAAACAATCAAATAGGATTAGAAACCATCTACAATGAAATCAACACATCTAGTGTAAGCAATCAAATATCATTAGAAATGAACATCTACACTAAATTCAATGCATCTAGCGCAAACAATCAAATAGGATTTGAAATCACAATCTACACTGAAATCAATGCATCTAGTGTAAGAAATCTTCATCCCTCTTTACCCCCTCCATCTATATTTATATCTCCCTCCATCTTTCCTTCTTTGTATCTCTATCTCAACCCCCCAAACACATATGCTCTCTCACTCCATATATATCAATCTCTCTGTCCCTCCATCCCTCTCTCCATCTCTCTCTTCTTCCCTCTCTTCACTTTCCATCTATATTTCTATCTCCCTTTGTCTCTCTATATCACCCCTAAAACATACACGCTTTTTCTCTAATCTATCCATCTATCCCTCCATTCTGTCCCTCTTTCTCTCTCTTCCCCTTCTCTCCCTCTCCCCCGCTTCTATCTCTCTTCCCTCATGTTGTCTTCTCTCCCTCTCTCTCTCTCTCCACATTTCTCTCTCTATTTATTTCTTCTTACCTCCCTCTCTCTCACCCTCCAACTCCATCTCTTTCCCTCCCTCTCTCCACTCTCTCACATCCTCTCTCTCTTCCTTCCTCTCTCTCTCTTCACCCTCCAAATCTGTTACTATATCCCTCCCTCTCTCCTCTCTCTTTCTCTCCTCGATTCTCTCCATCTCTCCTTTGTCTCATTATCTCACCCCTAAACATACACACTCTCTCTCCATCTCTCCCTTGTCACTCCCTCTATCTCTCCACTTCTCACTCTCTATGTATTTCTTCTTCCCTCACTCTCTCCTCTCTCTCTCCCTCTCTCCTCCTCTCTCTCTTGTACTTCCTCTCTCTCCCTTTCTCTCCTACCTCCTTCTCTCTTCCCCCATCTCTCTCTCTCTCTCTCTCTCTCTCTCTCTCTATATATATATATATATATATATCTTTTCCCAATCCTCTCTTTTGCCCCATCACTCTCCTCCTCTCTCTCAAGTCTTGTTTCTCGTTCTTACTCTCTCTCCTACCTCCCTCTCTCTTCCCCCATCACACACACACACACACTCTCTCTCTTTTCTCTTCAATCCTCTCTCTTCCCCCATCATTTTCTCTCTCTCTCTCTCTCTCTAACTATGTTACTATATCCCTCCCTCTCCTTCTCTCTATCTCTCCTTTGCATATTTATATCACCCCTAAACATACACTCTCTCTCCACTTATCACTCTCTACTTCTTTCTTCTTCCCTCCCTATCTCCCCCTCCAAATCCATCTCTATATCCCTCCCTCTTTCCTCCTCTCTCTCCCTTCCTCTCCTACCTTCCTCTCTCTTCCCCCATCTCTCTCTCTCTCTCTCTCTGATCCTCTCATTATCTCCCTCCCTTTCTCCTTTTCTCTCTCCCCCCTCCGTCTTTGTGTCTCCCTCTCCCTCTCTCTCTCTTCATTCCTCCTCTCTCCTCTCCTTCATTTTATCTCCATCTCTCCCTTGTTACTCCCCTTGTGTCTTCACCTCTATCACTCTATGTCTTTGTTCTTCCCTCCCATATATATCTAGAGTTAATATATATCATGATATATTAATATATATTATAATATAACAAATTTAATATTGTATTAATCCAAAGTTATTAAATTTAATAATATTAATATTATAATATATTAATATGAATGTTAGATTCAATAATGATAATAATAATATTTTAATATTAATATTAGGGTTAATAATGTTGTTTTGCATGGTATTAATAATAATTTGCCCCATGGTATTTGGCCCATAGGCTTCACCTAAATAAAACCTATTTTTTTAGTGTTGGTAAATATAAAGAGGTATATGGAGTAAATATAAAAGGAGGTTTTATTTATTTACCATACCTTTGGTTTATTTATATTTTTAATTAATTATCATATCTCTTTTATTTACCATGGTATTTTGCCCATAGGCTTGGTATATAATTAGATGTTGATTAGATATCATTTTTTGGGATTCAACTATGTTAAGTAAGTCATTCATCTAAGTCATTCATCTATAAGTGGACTATTGAAAAATTATGAGAAATTAGTCAGTTACACTACCTCTCATGGAAATGGTCATAGATGAATGACTTACTTAACGTAGTTGAATCCCAAAAAATGATATCTAATATAATGCACTATTCAAAAATCATGAGAAATTAGTCAGTTACACTACCTCTCATGGAAATGGTCATAGATGAATGACTTACTTAACGTAGTTGAATCCCAAAAAACGATATCTAATATAATGCACTGTGAAAACCCCTCAATACTTAGATGTTGATTTTTAATTCTACTTGATACATTTTTATTTATTTACCAAGCCTCTTTATACACATTTTATATTTATTTATTTACCATACCTATTTTATAAATATGATATTTGGCCTATGGTATTAATAATTATGTTTCTCATGGTATTTGGCCCATAGGCTTCACCTAAATAAAACCTCTTTTCTAAGTTTTAAAAAGTTTATGGAGAAAATATAAAAATATGTTTGATTTATTTACCATACCTCTAGTTTATTTATATTTTTATTTATTTACCATACTTTTGGAGTAAATATAAAAAAAGGTTTTATTTATTTACCATGCTTTTGGTTTATTTATATTTTTATTTATTTATCATACTTCTTTTTTGAGTGTTCATAAGGGCCAACATTTAATTAAAAATGTTAAATATTAAACATGGGCCACCATTACATTAAAAATGTTAAATGTTAAACATTAAGCTTATGTTTACATTTACATGTTTATGTGTGAAATCTACCCTAAAACTACTCATTTGTGTCAAAATTAGATAAAAAAAATAGAAAAACAGATTCATTAAATATCAATTTAATATATGGCTAAATCATAAAATTAATTAACCAAAAAAAACCTTTATTATTATGATGTATATTATTTTTAAATAAAAATAAAAACCCATTTAATACGACAATCCCACTCAATATGAGTTCAACTTCTAGAATAGGGATGTGAAAAGTGTTGAGTGTTTTACATCTCACTAGAAATATATTATCATTTCATTTCTAAAATGTTTACATCCTAGTAGAGAATATATAAATTTTTAACTGGATTCCAATAGAAACAAAGAAATAGAATGAGAAAAAAAATGAAACTGACATAGGTCCACGTTATCATTGGTATAGCCAAAGTTAACCTAACCTAACCACAGATAGGGAAAAATCTTAAAACTAAACTAACTTTGGCCATACGAGAAGTGCAGGGTAATTATGAATTCAATGTTGGTGCTTCTACATATTCAATCTCCAAGTTGCAGTTAAATTCCCCTCTCTTGCTCTGTAATTTTCCACTCGGCGTACTAAATCATTATCTTGAAGCTGGTAATACTTCTTATTATGCACCCACTTCACAATGTATTTAGATCCAAATGTCGTTGTAACCATTAAAGAAAAAATAGAAATGGACATAGAATGAGTGTCAAAAAGATGTGGACATCATAATTGGCGAGTTTACATATGACCCAGTGAAATTATCTGTGAGGGATGATCCAACACAACCCTTTACAATCAAAGAACATTAGAGACTATCTCAACAACTACTCACGAAGCACAAAACAAATACCCCAAGAAGTACTTATAAATGAAAATTGCAACTGTTCAGATAGAGTTTTTGAGGGAAAAGATGGAAAATCAATTAAATCTTCACAACTCCCCCAACAATAATCATGAAAAAATTGATGTCATTCTTGTCTACACAAGTCTTGCAAAAAGGTGACATGAAGCAACTTTTGCAAACATTGAGTATTTGTGTGAATTCAATATAAAGATAGACCAAAAGGCTAGAGTAAAGCATAGAAAAAGGTTAATCTTGAATGCCTATACTGTGAATCTCATAATCAAAACATACAAACATTCATATGTTTGCATGGTTACAAATATTTTAGGAAGTATTTTGTGTTGTTTCGATGGGATGTTTGTAAGGAAACCATGAGGATCTTTAATATCATTGGCTTGATATCATCAAACATTGTTGAAGAAAATTCCTTGGGATCTATTGGCACTCAAATGTTCATCATCATTCTTCAAAATGTTTTGCTTCAAAGTGTCCATTTTATGAGAATTGTTTTGAGGCTTTATTGTAAATATTTGATGAGTTGGTTGCAAATATTTGGAAACCTTTCCAAATATTTGCAACCAACTCATCAAATATTTACAATAAAGCCTCAAAACAATTCTCACAGAACTAACGCTGTGAAGCAAAACATTCTGAAAATTATAATTAACTTTTGAATTCCAATAGATACCAAGGAACGTTTAATGATATCAAGCCAATGATGTCAAAGATCCTCGTGATTTCATTTCAAATATCGATTAAAACAACATTGATAAAAATATCCCTAAAATATTTATAACCATGCAAATATATTAACATTTTTACATTTTGATGATAAGATTCACAATACAAACATATAAAATTAACCTTTTTTCATGTTGTACCTTAACAATTTTGGTTTGTCCTTATATGTGAATTTATACAAGTACTCAATGTTTGTAAAAGTTATTTCATATCGCTTTCTTGAAAGACTTTTGTGCAAACTATCGATCTTTTCATGGGTACTATTGGGGCAGTTGTGAATATTTATTTGATTTCCCATCTCTTCCTTCAACTCTATCTGAAGGGTTGCATTTTTCATTTGGAAGCACTTCCTGGTGTACTGATTTTGTGATGTGTGTAACTTTTGAGATAGCATCTAATGTTCTTCAATTGTAAAGGGTATGTGTTGAATCATCCCTAGTGGATAATTTCATTGGGTCATATGCAAACTCACCAATCATCACATCTAGATATCTCAGACACCCATTCTATGCCCGTATACCTTTCCACTTCAAAGGTTACAATTGCATTTGGATCTGAATACATTGTGAAGCAAGTGCATAATAAGCAATATTACCAACTTCAAAATCGACCACATTGGAAAGAATGTCATTGGAAAAAACCATGGGTTGCCATAACCCTAAGTTACATTAGAGAAGAATTCCATGGGTTGCTAAAACCCTAGGCTACATTAGAAAAGAATACCATGGAAAACACCATGAATTTCCAAAACTAAGAGTCCAATAGTTTAATTTATAGGTTTACTAGCATAGATACATTTTGAGGAGGGATCTTACATGTGCCGAGAGGGTTCAAATTTTTTCACATGAAAATTTATTTAGAGTGCAAAATACAATGATATTTTACATCACATGAACATAAAAACATGTTATCACACAAATTAAAATAGTTTGCTATTGTTAATATATTTTTATCTCTATATCCATCCTCACATGCATCAATATGTACATGTACAACATCATGATAAAGGTTCATGCCCAACAAATTAGAGGGGAGAATACAGTGGACAGGGCATGGTAAAAATAGCAAGTGCGACGAAGATTTCCCATGTAACATGCATACATCTTATGCATGACATGATGGTCATAGGGGTTTCATGTAAAATTGGGCACAGGGTTTCATGGACCATCTATGAGACTTATACACTCATTGCAACTGAGAAAGTCAATGCTAATTACATTTTATATACATCGAAATAATCTTAATTAAAATTGTTGCGGTGTATATAGTGTTTGGCAGCCAAGAGTTGTGGTTTTACATCGCATCAAATCTACTTCTCGTAATTATGTTTTTAAAAATAAAAAATATTATAATGACTAGATAAGATAAGATAATTATATTTATGTCGAACTAATGACCACAAAGAAGGTCAAAGGGATTGTTGAGTATAATGATGTCCATAAAATGCAGGAGAACCAAATGGTCTCCTATAAAAGTTACAATGCATGAATATAAAAGGTACAATGCAGGAACATAAAAGATACAATGTATGGAATGCTCTGACAAAGAGGATCAGACCCATCTCTCCTAACATCCGAGACTGACTGAAGAGCACTGAAAAAATTCCACAAAGTTTGTTGCCCTGATGAAGGGTCAGTGGGAGGTACAAACTGTCCACTAACTCATTTTCTAGGGGAGTTTGTGCATTGTTGAGTTATGGAGGGACCTAGTCCATCTCCTAGGGACCGATCTAAGACAGTTTAGCTGCTGAGATCTCGTGTGGCGGGGTGAGGTCCCACGGATCCTCACTGGTCTAGAGTTTGGATATGAAACGGTATCAATCGTTCTCTTTGTGCCCCTGTCTGAAGGTAGTACCTTGAAAAATGTCGTGATCCTCTATGTGGGGTCTGGTCTAATGGGAGGCTGAAGAATATGCACTTGGAACCTAAGAGCCTCTTGCATATATAGGGCTAAACATCTCGGATCGAGATATGTGAAAAAGTATGTGAAGGTCTAAGAGTCTTTTAACAAGTAATTGAACCTTCCTTTGATCTCGTAGTAGATAGGGCATCCAAAAATGAAGTGCACCTCAATCTCTACTTCATGTAAATGACATACCTAACAGATTCTGTTTGGTCTATCAATCTGGTGGTCCGTCTCTACCCGAAGTATATGAGAACCTACTCTGAACTGGCCTAGAGGAATTCAAAGAGCATGCATCCAGTAGTGAAACATACACTGGGGTCGAATAATGAGCATGTCTCTCAACTCCAATAAGTGCTCAGCGTAGAAGGCCATCTTTGGGCGCAACCCTCCAGGAGGATTGACCCAGGTGACCTGGATGAACTACTTGTAGATTTCCTCCCTGATGATCTTATTCAACTCTTGTCTAGTAGGTAGAAGGTGACCAAGATCTTCCAAGGAATATCGGAAAGGAGGGAGACAATCCAACTGAATGCCCACTGACTCTAAGAGATCTGAAACACCTGTAAACCAACATCTAGCCCGACTCAAGGGGGTAGAATGAGCAATACTCTTAGAAGAGAAATATGCCAAGCAAGGGTAACGGTCCCTACTCTTTATCGAGTCTGCAAATCCTCGGATACAATGCAAGAATGAGACCCAACTAAAGATTGTCTCAAGCCGAAAGGGTTGAGCTCCAAACTCTGCAAGGATGATGTTCTGAGGTATTGTCTGTTTGCATCTAATGATGCGATGGAGAAGAAGAGCTTGGACTCTTTCAACTGAAGCCCAATCCAACTCAAGTAAAGATGACCCCCAAATATCTGAGCCATATAGAACAATGGGACGAATCAAGGTGTCCATGAGGCTCATGTTGGACAAGATGTCCTGGAAGTGATGTCGAAAGCAGTCTCTCGAGAAGGGCTAAGGATCCATATCCTTTGTTGATTCGAAGCTGAAGAGATGGCCGCAAACTGAAGTGGGGACCTGAGAATTTCACCCCCAAGTACGTATACGTGCTGGTGATCTCAACCTCCTCCCCTCTGAATAGGAAGTGAAGGTTTGAATTTTTCTTCACCCCACTGAAGATCATAATCTTGGTTTTACCTAGGTTGACCGTCAACTATCAAAGATTGCAAAACAAAGCTAAGGCATCCAACTGCCTTTATAATCCTTTTGGAGATGACGAGAGGAGGACCACGTCGTCAGTAAAGAGTAGAATAGATATCATGACCTAGTGAAGAAGGCAACCATCAGTGTCCTGGATATGCTCGTGTAGAGATAACAAGAGCTGACAAGGGCTATCAAACTTGTTTCCTCCAAACCTGTGCAATACACCAAGTCAAAATATGTACTCCATAAGGGATCATTTAACTTAAAAATAAGAGAACCCACAGAGTGAAAAAAAAAATTGAAACAAAGTGCAAAGAGCGAAGGGAAAAATAGATAATCCAATGGCATTGCCATTGTCATATTTTGAGCAATTTTTAATAGAAGTGCCAGAAAACCTCTTTGAACTTTGACCAAAAATGGTGTCAGAAAACCCTTTTTAACAGATACCCTACAGAAATCAGGGTTAGTAAAAATCTTTATATTAAATCAGAAAAAGTACACAGAGTTTGGATTTGAAACAGTTTTTATACCAGAGTAGCTCAAAAAATCTGGCATAATATGGATCTATGTTATTTCATCTAGACATAAATATAATTATTCACCATACTTACAAGCAAGATGAAGCAAAACCGATCAAAATAAAGAGATTCAAAAAGATATAAAGAATAAAGTTTGAATTTTGAAATAGTTGTGATGCCCGAGCAACTTGCAGCTCAATATATCTTCAATAACATGAATCTATGCTAATTCCTCTGGACACTAAATTCTTCGCCCAACGTGTAATTAGGATCAAGCAAAATGGATCAAAATAAATCAAAATTCCAAAAAAGTAATTGAAAAAAAGAGAGCATATCGACATATTTTTCAATAGACTTGAGAAAATATGGATCCATACTATATCATCCCAGCACCAATTTAACCAGATCAACCTACTTTTCAATAGATCTGAGAAATGGATACATTCTATTTCATTGAAACACCAATTTAATTCTTCACCTAGCATGAGAGCAGGATCAAGCACAACATAATCAAAATAAAGCAAAATTCAAAGAAAGAAAAGAAAAAACAAAACAAAAATCGAAACATTTTTTATACTTTTAGGCTCTTAGTAATCAATAACCCTGATACAATATCGATCTATGCTAGCGTATGTAGAAACTATATTGATTCAGGGTGTTGTCAGGTAGAGAAAATACCTAATTAGACAGAGGCGTTTGCAATAGATGCTTCTACTCGATGAGACATAAGATTCCCAATTCCGAGGTATTATTGTTGCCTTGGCCTCGGGGGTTATGAACAACATAAGTGATCATTAACCATCGAGGCCCAAACGATAATCACACATTCGCTTCCTCTTCCGACTCCAGATCAACCGGATGCATCCAACACAATATATATAGGAACAAATCAAAAAATAATATTGATCGCCCTCTAAAGTCGTAGGTAAAGTATTTAACCTGATTAGGGTTTCAGAAGGACAAACTCTCTCTCATACCATTTTGAATCTGAACATGGGGCACAGAAAATACCCACATGGATAGAATCCATGTCCACACAACTCAAGATTTTCTGGACAAGCGTGGGAGAATAGACCATCATGGCCAAAAACACCTTCCCTTCCTCTCCATCCACAACGAAGGTGATATTTTTATGGCTATAAATGTGAAATTGAAAACCCTAGTTAGGGTTTTCAATTATACATATCCTCGAAAACCTTAAAAAACACCTTCCCTTTCTATCCATCTGCAACGAAGGTGATATTTTTATGGATATAAATGTGAAATTGAAAACCCTATTTAGGGTTTCCAATTGTAAATATCATCGAACACCTTAAAAAACGAAGTTGTCTTTAGTGCGACTTTTTGGAAGCTTTTTTGGTGGATTTTTCAGGTCTAATTTCTCTAAAATTCAACAGTAATTCATTGAAATCACAATATTGATGGGTAAATCGTGCACATTAGAAGTGCCCTAAGGGTTTTTCATGGTGCTGAATCCATATATACAATAAAAAAAAACTAGTTTAAATAATAGAAATCAAGATTTCACCTAAAAATTTTCCATCGAATTCCGACACCAGAAACTCCAAAAAGTTGCACTATAGACAACTCCTTAAAAAACACCTTCCCTTCCTCTCATCTTTTTATGGATATAAATGTGAAATTGAAAACCCTAGTTAGGGTTTTCAATTGTACATATCCATGAAAACCTTAATTAGGGTTTAGAGTTATATAATGTGCACCGCAAACCTGTATTATAAAAGATATTTAAATATAATATGTCTATTGATTTTGTGGTCATAAATATTTTGAAAAATAACAATTAATCTAGATCTATTTTAACTCTCACAAAGAAGGATAAAATTTCTTCACTCTAAGAGGAATTTGCATAACAAGAGATTTGATCCATCTTAACCCTTGGTAGATCTAGAGTAAAGATGGATCTAGGCTGATTTATTTTCCCCATTTAAATAAACTATATTATACATAAATACCATGAGTCAATACTATGGATTCTCATAAATTGGGAGCTCAAAAACCACCAGTAACTTGAGCAAATCAAGTTTATCTTAACTAACCAAGAAAAACTAATAATAATAATAATAATAACACTAGTAAAAATATTTAGTTATTTTAATTTTTTTTGACCAAGTCAAAATGTTTGTTGGACATTACATTACACATCGTTACCATACTAGGCTCCAGAGGGGCAATTAATAAATATGAATATTTTAACTTGTTATAATAATTATATTTAAATGTTATTAATTAGGACATTACATTACTTTACACATATCTACCATTATTAATATTTTAACTTGTTATAATAATGATATTTAAATGTTATTAATTGGGTTTAGTTTGGATAGTTGGGATTTGGCAAAAATATTGTTATTCTTCTACTTAATTCAATATCTACATCTTATATGTTGATCTCATAATGAAATTTTTTAATAATGTATATGACATTTTAACAATGTTAGAATACAATATGTGTATCATGTAGACCATAAATTTCCCATCCATTAAACCTCGATTAAAATATAAGCATAATTTCTTAACGGAAATTACATTACCATAAATCATAATAACTTTGTGATATAAAACCCTGCAAAACTTGGTTTTGCATCAAAACCCTAGCAATTATGTTTCTTGTGGCCCTCCAACTGCTCTTTATATGACTAATATCAACGAAGGGAGAAGATCTTCTTAATACAATTGAATTGCAACAAGCTATAATCGTGTCAAGCAACTTTCTACATCTAACCCCAATGTTTCTACCCAAAACCCTAAGGTGGATCATAAAAATGTTCTACCACCTCATACCCCATTAGGAAACAAATGCTATGTAGTTTCCTTCCCAAAGTAGCAGTAAACCCAAAATTTGAAGTTCAATCCAACCATATCAGGGAATATATCCAATACATGTGGGACCACATCTTGATTGGAATTTTTGTGTGTATTTGGCCCTCAAAGAAATCTCTCCCATTGGATCCAACTTGTAACAACCATGGTAAAAATTTCATGTAACAAAAGTTAATAAAGGAAAAATAAGACCACGGTTAAGAGACACTTATTCCAAGCTGAATGTTGGGCAAATATATCCTAGTGGGCATCATTAGATGTGTGTTTTGGCTAAGGAAAATTGGCAAAGGCTAAGGCAAAGGCAAAGGCATTAAAAGGAAAAAAATGCATTTTTGTCACATTTATTTATGAAAATAAATGAAATTGGGAGAAAAGTAAGGTGAAAGGTTACAGGTTGCATGTAAGGAGGAAATTGAGGGAAAATAATGGAAAATGAAGAAAATAGAGGCCTAATTCATAAAAACCTTCTAAGGATCGGTTGGTAACCTTTTGTCAGTTCAAGTTTGGAGCTCTCTCATTATTCTCTCTCTCTCTCTCTCTCTCTCTCTCTCTCACTTTTGGTCACTTAGAGTTTTCTTGGAGCACTCTAACTTGGAGCAAGGAAAGGAAAGCAAGCAAGGATCAAGGAAAGGAAGCAAGATCAAGCAGCTTCAACGGGAATACTAGCAAGTAACCTTTTGCATGTGTGATTTCCTAGTTGGTTTGGACATGCATGGCTTTGCATGTTGGTGTATGGTTCTCTTAACTGGTAAAACCATATTAGAGAACAAATCGATATATGTATAAGTCGAATACATGTTTCATGAATTTGGAACAATTATACAATAAGAAAGTGGGTAGGAGGAAACTAAGTTAACCACATTCTTGAACATTTTACATCAGAACATATTAAGTTTTATAATACATGTAATACCATCAATGGACAAAATGGAATAAAGACAACCATCTTAGAGGGAGGTATAAGAACCTTTACCATAACCTTGGTAGTCAAAATGGAACCAACAAATTACAAGAAACATTATAGATCATAATGGTGACATAAATGATAATAAATCATAGAATCGTGATAATATATATATATATATATATATAGTATGCAAAAATATAATGTGGATACAAGTAAAATTATAACAATATTATAAGAAAAAAAAATTGGGTATGAATTGAGGTATGTTACAAGGTATGTGCCTCAACCAAGTTGTAGCCCACTGCAAGTGGCAACTTGCATATTTTAGCAGCAGTTGAATCCCATAGGTTGGTGGTTTTCTCTCATTTGGGTTTCCACCTAAAAAATTGTCTCCTTGTGATGTGATGCTTTCATGTATTGTTTCCGCTTATGTCGCTTATTTGATTATGCATTGTAATAATTGATGAGATAATGTGTATAATGTCTCTCATATTATTCTTGGTGACGAACAACCCTAAAAACATCCAATGAAAATCTAATTATCCTCCCACTTTAGGTTGGCGATTATCCTTCTCCAATGACAAGGGGGTATTCCTTGTATTTAATTATTATTTATATAGATTTTCTATAATAGCAAATAAATATAGGTAAATTATGCATAAAGGAGTCCTTAAAAAATGAGTGGTTAATCTTTAAAGCGAATGAAACTTACGTAAAATATATGATCCATGAATCTAATGTAAACTAAGGGAATGCAATTAAAATAAATAGTATTCAAAATAAAATAAAATAAAAAATAACACAACAGAAAAGAACAAAAAAAGAAAGAAAAAGATAACGATAAAGTTAGAATAACACATATATCATTGGTAATAAATTAGCAATTGCCCCTAAAGGTGCGAAGGTACACTAAAGGAATAGAAGATTTGGGGAGATCATCTCACCACGAACAAAGCCATTGTTGGATGCAAACTCTCCAATGAAATCAGTAATTAAAATATAAATTGTTAGTTATTAAATAGCATATATTATTGTGATTAATTTTTTTTGGGCTCGAGTAAGATTCATAATTAAACATTATCACGCCACCTCTCAACCACTTAAATTATAATTATTTTTTAAAATATCATTTTTCATATAGAAAATTAAAATCATTCATTCATTTATTATTTGAAAATTTAATAATTTATATCTTTACAATAATAAAAATTAAAAAATAACAATATTTTGTTTCAAATTTATTAAAAGTATATAATCAATCATCAATTTTACTCAATTTAATTACGAAAAAAAAAAAACCGTCAAATAATTTTATATTCGTATTGTAGGAAACACTTCCAAAAAGTCCCATTTCCAACTAGACATTTCTTATATATATATTGCATTTAAGTTTAACTTTGCCATTTTAATAATTCATGTGGACAACTGTTATGTGTTTTTGGTGAAAGGAGGCTCCAGTCTATAATAGTTTAACAAAAAAATGTGGGAATGTGTCAATTTTGATGTTGTGTCTTCCAAAATTAGAATATGTTTCATTTCAAAAACAAAGAGCGGGTCCTTGTGTGAGTCACTTAGGAGAATGGCGGACAAATAGATAGATAGATATATATGCAATCGCTTGCACGTATTTTTACCAATGGCTTTGCATGTTGGTGTATGGTTCTCTTAACTAGTAAAACCATATTAGGGAACAAATCGATATATGTATAAGTCGAATACATGTTTCATGAATTTGGAACAATTATACAATAAGAAAGTGGGTAGGAGGAAAGTAAGTTAACCACATTCTTGAACATTTTACATCAAAACATATTAGGTTTTATAATACATGTAATACCATCAATGGACATAATGGAATAAAGACAAACATCTTGGAGGGAGGTATAAGAACCTCTACAATAACCTTGGTAGTCAAAATGGAACCAACAAATTACAAGAAACATTATAGATCATAATGGTGACATAAATGATAATAAATCACAAAAATGTGATAATATATATATATATATATATATATATAGTATGCAAAAATATAATGTGGATACAAGTAAAATTATAACAATATTATAATAATTTTATTTTTTTGGGTATGAATTGAGGTATGTTACAAGGTATGTGCCTCAACCAAGTTGTAGCCTACTGCAAGTGGCAACTTGCATATTTTAGCAACAATTGAATCCTATAGGTTGGGGCCTCCAAATTGATGTAAAATAATTGAAGATTGAGCAAAAGAAAAGTTGGTGGTTTTCTCTCATTCGGGTTTCCACCTAAAAATTTGTCTCCTTGTGATGTGATGCTTTCATGTATTGTTTCCGCTTATGTTGCTTATTTGATGATGCATTGTGATAATTGATGAGATAATGTGTATATTGTCTCTCATATTATTCTTGGTGACGAACAACAACCCTAAAAACATCCAATGAAGATCTAATTATCCACCCGCTTTAGGTTGGCAATCATCCTTCTCCAACGACAAGGGGGTATTCCTTGTATTTAATTATTATTTATATATACTTTCTATAATAGCAAATAAATATAGGTAAGTTATGCATAAAGGAGTCCTTAAAAAATGAGTGGTTAATCTTTAAAGCGAATGAAACTTATGTAAAATATATGATCCATGAATCTAATGTAAACTAAGGTAACGCAATTAAAATAAATAGTATTCAAAATAAAATAAAATAAAAAATAACACAACAAAAAAGAACAAAAAAAGAAAGAAAAAGATAATGATAAAATTAGAATAACACATATATCATTGGTAATAAACTAGCAATTGCCCCTAAAGGTGCGAAGGTACACTGAAGGAATAAAAGATTTGGGGAGATCATCTCACCACGAACAAAGCCATTGTTGGATGCAAACTCTCCAATGAGATCGATAATTAAAATATAAATTGTTAGTTATTAAAGAGCATATATTATTGTGATTAATTCTTTTTGGGCTCGAGTAAGATTCATAATTAAACATTATCACGCCACCTCTCAACCACTTAAATTATAATTATTTTTTAAAATATCATTTTTCATATAGAAAATAAAATCATTCATTCACTTATTATTTGAAAATTTAATAATTGATATCTTTACAATAATAAAAATTAGAAAATAACAATATTTTGTTTCAAATTTATTAAAAGTATATAATTAATCATCAATTTAATTACAAATATAGCAACAAAAAAAAAAACGTCAATAATTTTATATTCGTATTGTAGGAAACACTTCCAAAAAGTCCCATTTCCAACTAGACATTTCTTATATATATATTGTGTTTAAGTTTAACTTTGCCATTTTAATAATTCATGTGGACCACTATTATGTGTTTTTGGTGAAAAGGAGGCTCCAGTCTATAAGGTCTATAATAGTTTAACAAAAAAATGTGGGAATGTGTCAATTTTAATGTTGTGTCTTCCAAAATTAAAATATGTTTCATTTCAAAAACAAAGAGCGGGTCCCTGTGTGAGTCACTGAGGAGAATGATGGACAAATAGATAGATAGATATATATGCAATCGCTTGCACGTATTTTTACCAAAAATCACGCAAGTGAACATCCAAGAGCATCGCATGGTCGAACCTCCAGGGCTCTAAGCCTCGTATATGAAATTTAGATCTACAGAGATGGTGGAATCCAAGGCGACAAAAAAACTCTTGGAATCATGCACGATCAAGGGAATCGAACACCTTACAATAATACAAGCTATATCCAATATGGAGAAGTGCTCATTTGACATGCAACAAATACAATATCTTGGATACATTGTGATGAACATGGGGTGCATGTGGATCAACCAAGATCCAAGTCATTAGTGATTGGGCAACCCTAACAACTCTGACTAAGCTTTGCAACTTCTTGGGCCCTACCAACTTCTATTGTAGATTCATGTTGGGGTTCTCTCATATCACTTGAACATGAATTCAAATGATGAACAGTGGAGCTAAGGAGCAGTTCTCTCAGTCTAAGTCACAACGAAAATCATTTAGGATTCGAAGCACCACCTCTACTCTGTACCCATCCTCACGCTACTAGACCTGTAGCTACCATTTGAAACCGGGATAGATGCTCGACTATGCTATAGATATAAATCCCCAATTAGAAGGGGAATCCAATGGCCTATCACAGTGAAACATTAATAGGAGATGTACTATGTTGTGCAAACATGTTAACATTGAAAGAATTATAATATGGGAAAGGAAATGATCATCCACATTGATTACAAGCCTCTTTACAATTAACACAATTCATGTAAATACAAGAAAAGTTACAAAATGGTTGCCATCATAAGTGGTCTATACATCGAAAACAATTCATTTGAACATTAAATACAAGAAGTGTGAGGACCTAACACGAGGTCCTCTAACCAAAATTTTACATAATGATTTATTTTCCACCCAACAATTCAATTTATTTGACAACATATATATAATAAATGATTCATTAAATAATAAATTTGATTTACAACCATTCATATGAACTAAATCATGAGAAAATACATACATCATTAAGATACGATGGCTCGATTGTGATGCTCCTGCTAGGGTCGCCCAACTGAATTTGCCACCCTACCAACTAGGAAGTTCCCCAGTCCTCTGAGCTCAAGTCCAAAAATAGTCATAGTGTCTCCAAGCTAAACCCAACACCCTCCAACCAAAAACTAATCTAATTAACTTTTGAGCTCTCCCCTCTTTGAGTTCCCCCTCCTTAATAATAAAAGACTAAAACCCCAAAGAATCCTTCCTCCGCCAACCTCCCTTTCCCCACTTCAACTCCAAAACCAAAAACACGGAACCCCCTTCGCCTTATGCCTCCCCCTCAATATGAATGCCCTCCCACTACCCTTCATTGTCACCCACTTTCAACAACCTCATAACTCCCTCCACC
Organism: Pinus tabuliformis; assembly: GCA_031772625.1. Taxonomy (NCBI): domain Eukaryota; kingdom Viridiplantae; phylum Streptophyta; class Pinopsida; order Pinales; family Pinaceae; genus Pinus; species Pinus tabuliformis. Next base: position 1,494,039,529 of record CM062820.1, on the reverse strand, counting down.
CCCTCTCCCTCCCAAATGCCTTAACCATGAATAACTTCAAGAAGGAAACAAGTCTAACTAAGGGAAAAGAAATAATAATATTTAATCTTGAAATAAGTTTGAGGAGACAAATTGTCAAGCTAGGGAACAATAAACAATTAAATAATAATAATAAGTCATATCAGTGAATTTTACATATTCACAAGAATCTAATCAATATAATTAATAAACATATTCAAATATAACTTAATAATTATAAGCCAAGATTTTACTGTTAATTAAACACTAATCAAGCTTATCCATTTATCAAGCATAACGAGTTATTTAATCATCTAATCTTTCAAGCTTTAGAATACTAGTGTACTAGAGCGAGGTGTGCGTATGTAGCTAGCATACACATACCTATACTAACAATACTTATTGGAATCAAGAACAAAAAATCAGTCATTAAACGAGTACACTAATAAAATTATGTAAGATAATAAGATCAAGAAGGGCATTACAGAAAGGTAGCACCAACCTTATCATTTACGAGGTCACCCTTAGTTGTGGAACTAACCATAGTTCTTAACCCTTGTGGGCATGAGACCTCTGGGTTGCTATAATTATACCATAGTAAACTCCACTACTACTTATCAAACATTAAATGGAGGAAAACAAATTTAATACTTCCACCTCTGTGACACACTCTTGTGTTATCTGGGACATCTTTGTGTTCCTTTAGATGTGCATGCAAAATTAATTTGGGAGGCGCATTACAGTTGGGAAGCAGGGCATTTCAATGTGGAGAAGACAATAGTCGTGCTTAAGAAGTATTTTTATTAGCCAAAGCTTCAACATGATGGGTCAATATATTAGGTAATGCATTACATGTGCCATTGCACTAACCATTAAGAGGCAAAAGTTGTACACTCCTCTACCAGCCCTAGACAAGCCATGAAGTCAGACTCCATGGATTAGATGTTAGGCTAGCCCTCCAACAAACATGGTCACAATTATGTCTTTGTGGTTGTCGACCAATTCTCTAGGATAACAATTTTGGCAACATGTAAAAGGAGTATGGTCTACACCATTGTTGAGCTCTTCTTTGGGCATGTTTGCATTGATTTTGGGCTATCATGAACCATCATTTCAAAAGGGATAGAAAGTTCATCAACAACTCAAACCTAGCCAGAAATTGTATTTCTCACAATTATATTTTATCTAGGGTTAAAGTTTGAGATCTTTAGGGTTCTTACCTTTTGTTGATTAGACCACCCTTTCAATCTCTTGTAATAGCTTTTGTGAATGAGTGTGATTGTCATCTATCTCTTTAAATATAAACTACCCCCATTCTAGCTAGTTTGTGTTGTATAATATTATGCTATTTTATTCATTAATAGAAGTTGAGTTTTCATTGTATTATTGTACTCTCTTTTATGTTTATGCATATTTCATTCTTGTACAACCCAAATCATAGGGTGAATGTCTAAAGCCCATATGTTGAGATACAACCCTTTAATGCCATAGATATGTGGGTTGCTTATGGTTCAACCTAAATCGAAGTGATGCCTTTCTAGATATACTTTGCATAAAAAGGAATCTACATAAGTGACAAAGGTAGCAACTTAGAAAAAAAAATTAGAAATAGTTGTTTAATGCATTATATATTAATTGTGTAATGACCAATAATGACATCATATTTAATTATATTTCTTAATATTTTTTAATACAATATTTAGGTAATTTAACAATTCCATGTTTTGGTTTTTTTGTCAAAATTAGATTATAAAATTTTTGGTGAAATTGTGATTTTTCATCATTTAGAAAGGGATTTTTGAATACATAAATAAACTTAACACCCTAAAAAATCACTAAAACACTTGGGATTATACATATTACATAGTTGAAGCTTATAACTCCAAAATAATCTCTACTAAATTAAAATATATGGTTAATAATCATTAAAGTGAAATATGTCACACCCAGAAACAACAATCGCAATCATTGGTGAGAGCATTGTAAAGATAGAGCAATGAATAAGAGAGATAGATATTCTTGATATTCTATATTATCCAGCAAAATGAAAGGATACAACCCTACAACAAATCGGATGTAACTTCCTCTTTGTTTTCACACAATCTCCCATCTTCTTCCCACAAAAGAATACACAAGTCAAAATACAATTCTCTCATATAAATCGAGTGTTCCCTTTTAGGGGGAAAAAAACCCTAAATTAACATAAGCTTCTACTATCATAATTGCCACCCGATAAACAACCCAAATTGACTATGAAATTACACTATTTTACAAGGCAATTTTTCTCTAATTTTTCACTTCGAGGGCAATGCCACCAAGCCCCCACCATGAAGGGGTTAGGTGGATGCCGCCACTCTCCCATTAAAGAATTAGATCCAAACACAACTAAACAAAAACCTCTGAACAATTAAGAAGATAATCAAGCTCCACACCCAACAAAGAAGATGAATACTTTATCACTACAAAGGGGAGTTTCAGATATTGAATGAGTCAAACCAATGATATGGAAATAGATGGAAAAGAGACAACCACTTAGAAATGATAGTCTACTTTCATCTTACGACCACTGACATAGAGGTTGAGGATTTTGAACAAAGTATTAGTATAGGCTTATTTCGAGGTTGAGGATTCTGAACAAGGTATTAGAATAAGTTTTGTTTCCTCCAAACCTGTACAGTACTATAAATCCACTCAAATTCAATGGTGCTCTTCAAGCCTTCATTTCTCATGTAACATGAAAGAACCTTGCCATATAATTCATAAAATAAAGAATGAACACAAGAGTAACACCAATAACTTTTTCTTTTCAATTTTATTTTTAAAATTAGATAAAAATAACTAAAATACAATAATAATAATAGGATATGTTTTAAAATTATTACTATTCATAAATTTTTGAAATAGGATAATAATAAATTTAAAAATATAATAATAATAAAAACCATAATAACTTTTTCATTTCAATTTTATTTTTAAAATTAAATGAAAATCACTAAAATACAATAAAAAACCATAAACTTAAAGATAATAAATTTTGAAATATAATAAAAAATAAATTTAATAATAGTAAATTTTGAAATATAATAATAAATAAATTTAATAATAATAATATGATATGCATTAAAATTATTATTATTAACACATTTTTGAAATAGCATAATAATAAATTTAAAAATATAATGATAATAATAAAACTATAATAATTTTTTATTTTTAAAAATATAATAATAATAATAATAATAATAAAACTATTTTAATTTGTATATGTAAAATATTTTATTAGAAATATAATAATAAGAAAAAACTATTTTAATTTGTACATCTAAAATATTTTAATGTCAACTATGTATATATTATATATCATTTAAAAAAAATTATAGTTAAAATGTTGTTTGGTCCAATATATACTCTATAACATTCAAAATACAATTTAAACATTGAAAAATTACACATTGTATTTTGCACTCCAAAAAAATTTGCATATTGCAAGTGAAGAAATTTGATCTGTCACTGTATTTTGCACTCTAAATCCCTCATTATATTTTGTACTCTAAAAAAAGTTTGAACATGAAGAGATTTGGTCCCTCTCTACTCATGATCTTTCATTGTATTTTGCATTCTAAATCTCTTATTGTATTTTGCACTCTTAAAAAAGTTTGCACATGAAGAGATTTGTATTTTGCACTCCTAAAAAAGCTTGCACATGAAGAGTTTTGATCTTCTCTGATCATATTAGATCCGTACTCAAGATGGATCATTAAATGAGTTATAGTTTACTATGCAACAATTTAAAATCAAACTTTTAAATATTTCCTTCAGATTAAAATTAATGCATGTGTTATTGATAAGACATGATATTGGCCATAGTACTCTAACAAAACTTATTTACAGATTAAAATTTTCAAATTTCTATAATTAAAAAGCTTATTCTATAATTTTGTAAATCATATATATTTAACTTAGATATTAATTCTTTTTATTTTAAATGACCACGAACCTGACTCTGATCATAGGCCTTTACTTGTAACTCTCAATTTTGTCATGCATAGAGCTCCCATAGAAAATAATACTTACAGCCAAAAGAACTTAATATTTGATACAAATAAAAATGATCTCTTTCTAAATGAATTAAAAACTAATTTGCTTCCTTTATCTAGTATAGACAACATAGAAGACCTCTATCATAATTTTACTACAACCCTCTCATACCCTCTCATATTCTATTAACAAGTTCTCAATTGAAGTTTCAAATAATAAAAGAAATAGCAAAACCAATCCATGGTATGACAAAGATTGTAAAAGTGCAAGGAGAGCAATTAAGGAAGTTGTTGATGAATCTCTTAAAATGGACAAAATAAAAATATACAAAGCCCTAACTAAAAGGAAAAAAAGGCAGTACATTCGTCAAAAACTAGAGAATCTCTTACACCTCTCTAAGGTAGCTCCTAAGAAATTTTGGAGGCAAATTCTGACTAGAAAGACTAAAGATAATAATAAAATTGCTCTTCACGATAATTCCTATCTTAAAAAGCTTTATGAATCTCCAAATGTCATGGATAATTTGGAAACCCTGCTCACAACGAAAGTTCTCTTTAGAAGACATTAAGTTTGGGGTTAATCGTCTCGCTAATGGGAAAGCTAAGGACATTGAAGGTTACCAGGCAGAAATCTTAAAAATTGGAGGTCCTGTCCTCATCCCCCACATCCACAAGCTTTTCAATCAAGCAGTGAAGCAAGGGTTCCATAAACCTTGGACTGAGAGCATCATTATCCCTATTTTTAAAAGTGGGGATACAAATAACCCCTCTAATTATCAGACAATTATGATCAACCCTCTCTTAGCCAAGTTATATGGTAGTATTTTAGAAAAGAAGTTAAGCATATGGCTTGAAAGTGAAGGTAACCGAGCTAAAGGCCAAGCAGGTTTCAAAAGGCATCACTCAACAATAGACCACCTCGTTACGCTTAGGATCATTGCAGAGGAATGTCATAATGATAAATCCAAATTATTTTGTTGCTTTGTGGACTTTAGAAAGGCTTTCGATTCGGGTTCCTAGATACAACCTTTGGAATAGATTAGAAGAGCTAAAGGTTCCTCTCGAATTGAGAGGAATAGATTAGAAGAGCTAAAGGTTCCTCTCAAGTTGAGAGCTGCCGCTATAAGGCTATACGAGAATGTAATTGCCAAGCTAAAGAGCAATGAGGGGTGGTCGAAAGATATTAAGTGTAACATCAGAGTTAAACAACGCTGCCCCCCCTCCCCTACCCTATTTGGCATTTACATCGATAAGCTTGAAGGCTATTTAGAGGAAGCAAGATGTGATGGTACGATCTTAGCTAAGATCGTCATCATCCTTCTTCTCTATGCTGACAATATTGTTCTTTTGGCAAGGTGTCCAATCTTGATAAGCAACTCAAGCTTCTTAAGGATTTCTGCTCTATCATGGGTATCACTGTTAACACTGACAAAACAAAAGTTATGATTATCAAATCCAAGGACACTTACGCTAATTTTATGTATGACAATAATAACTTGGAAGAAGTGTATTCTTACAAGTACCTATGAATTGATATTCATCACAAGCTCAACTAGAGCCATAAAATTGAGAAAAGGATTAATGGGGGGTGGAAAGCTTATTTTGGTCTTAAAAATAATTGTAAAACAGCAAACCTCGTAATGTGAGATAAAAAGAAGGTCCTCTTTGAAACTTTAGTCACTCCTGTTATCTTATATGGCTACGAGGTTTGGGGTTGCCGCATCTCCAAAGAATCATGGAAAAAGATTAAGCAAATCCAGAAGCGTTTTATAACTTATAACCTGAAAATCAAAAGTAATACACCCTATCCTATTCTACTTATAGAAGGAGACATTTCCCCTATTGAGAGCCTAGCCATGATTAGGTTTTTGTTGTACAAGCACAAACTCAATAACATAGACAATCATAGACTTCCTAAGCTAGCTTTAAATTCCAGCCAAAACCACCTAAGGCTCAATCAGGGGTGGCATAAAGACACAAGGGCCTGGTTAAACTATTGGGAGATCAATGAGAATGATGCATTGCAAAACATAAATAACATTAAAGATATTGTTACTTCTAAGTTCAAAGAAAAAATGTGGTGTGAGAAAGATTTAGCGGTTAAAAGAAAATTAAGTTATTATAAAGGTCATCAACCCCACCCTAGAAGATCAAAAGTATCTCTCTATTTTAACTAGCTCAAAGAAAAAAATTAATATAACAAAGATTAGAACGAATTCTCATGAGCTCCATAGTGAAACAGGTCATTGGACAGTTCATAAAACGCCATGGATGGAAAGGATCTGCCATATATGTGAAAATAGAAACATCAAAGATGAAAACCACTTCCTCTTAGGTGCCCCGCGTACAACCACATTAGATCTCAGTTTCACAATCTTTGTTACAACACTGACATTCCTAGCATTTTACAATGTCAAAATTATAGTGAACTCGAGGGGCTTCTCTCCAAGCCTTTTGAGCATAAGAATAAAATCTTAAATCAAAATAAATAATTCGTTTCTTTACGTCCGATAAACCAATGTTTGGTCTCAACAGAGGTTAACCACCATCATCATCATCATCAATAATTATATTATTATTTTATTTTAAATAGATGTTTTTATTTCCCATTTTTATTGCAGAGTTGTGTTTAAAATTAAAAAAAAAAATTATGTAAATATTTTAAATTTAAGAATGTAATTAGTTTTCCTAAATTTTTTAATTCTAATAACCAGTCGTGAATATTTTAAATTCACTCCTTTAATTTATATGCCTAGGCAAATATTAATTTGGTCAAAATTTTCAATTATCAAAACCATGACTGCTCTAATATTAGTTTTGCCAAAATTTTCAATTATCAAAAACAGTAGAACATTTTAAATTCAAGCAGTAAGTGTCAATTTAGGCTTATCAAGTTACCAAACTTAAGGGCAGTGCCTAGTCAAATTAATGGAGTTGTTCTAGTGCAATTTTTTGGAAGTTTTTCTGGTGGATTTTTCTGGTATAATTCATCAAAGCCCTGCAAGAATTCATTGAAATCACAAGATTGATGGGAAACCCTGCACAATAGAAGTGTCCTTTGGGTTTTTCATAGTGTTGAATCCATACATACAGTGAAAAAACTAGTTTAAATAACACAAATTGAGATTTCACATTAAAATTTTCCCCAAATTCAGACACCAAAAATTCTAAAAAATCGCACTATAAACAACTCCCGAATTAATATCTGCTTGAGTAGCAATTTTTGTAACCCAAATAGTGAAATCTCATGTAAGTTTTTTTTTTTGTAAGCTGAGGTATGATTCCATTAATAGAAAAATGAGAAAACTATATACATATAAATGTCGTCACCCGCCCCGAAGGGAAACCAGGTGAGCTGCAAAAATAACTCATGTCCAGGCAAAAGGAAGTATATGTTCAAGTTGTCTAAACAGGAAAGAAAACCCTACTATTCAACCTTAACATACTACGAAACAAAGCTGCGAAGACAGAACTGAAATGAAAGCCCTATATGATAGCGAAACTACAAAAAAGAGTGATATATAAAAACCGTCAGACGCTACTGCTTCATGTCCTCTGGCTGAATATCATGGTCCACCTTAACGATGCCACCATCTCTGATCAGCTGGACCAACTTGTCGAGCTTCCTGTCCTGCATCATGAGAGTAATTTGTAGATTCTTCAGTTCTTTTTTCAGGTTCTCTTGGGCAATCTCCACCATTTCCGCTGCTACTTGTTCCATGGACTTGGCAAGCAAACGCTTCAGACCCCAATATACGTGCAGAGATTGTTTATATAGGGACATCCGCCCTCTGGTGTGGCCAGGGTCAGGAAGATAATGCTCCCAATCAGCCATCTCCGGATCCGATTGTTCCTGCAGCGCCTCCTCCTCCAGGTGGTCAACAATCCGCCGAACATTAGGATGGGTTTCCTGCATGTAGGCGCTCTCGGCTTCCTTCAATTTGCGTCGCATATCCTTCTTTCCTCGCCCCCTTCCAGGAATCCCAGTACTGCAACCTTCCTCGCGAGCTCGGGCCTGACCACGACCGCGTGCACCACCGCGGCCCCTTCGGCCTCGACCGCGACCGCGACCGCGACTTCCGTGAACCTCGTCGTCATCATCATCCTCCGCTAGACTACCATCATCCTCCGCAGCCTCTTCATCTCCGGCACCTACAGAGCTAGAATGCCGCATCCATTTGCCTACCTTGCCTCCCGAGGTCGGCCATCGCAACTCTGCTCCAGAATTCTCCCCGATATCTTCTGCCTGGTCATCCGATTCCTCAGAGAGGTCTACATGTATAGAACGCAGAGCTTCGTCAGCTGCATGTTTCCCCTGCTCCTCCAAAGTCACCCCCTGACTGCGCGTTCGTCTACCCTCAGAGTGGACTGCAGCCATACTTACAGATAGCCGTTGCCCAATTCGTCTGGACGGCAAACCGAAACTAACCTCCCTCACGAAATAGAGCTGGGATATAGAGAAACCAATTCTTCTACAAGCATGGAACAGGAAACCGGTTGCATGGAGCCTTATACCAGTCGACCACCTTCCGTCGTCATTGTGAGGTAGCGCCCCAACTTGGTCATTATTACACATCGCGGGATGAAGGTGTTGATGTGATGAGCACTGTGTCCTCCCGATGCCACCGCATATCCACAACAATACCCATTCTGCCGTCGGCCTTGGGATGGGCAATTCGTCGCATATCTGCATTAAATCATTCTGCCAAATGGGAAGTTGAGCGGATTCGTACCTGATCCCACCGCAGCAGTCTTTATGATGCCGCTCCTTTTGTCCCCGGAGCATTATGTGAAAGGTGCTAAACGGTCCTGTCGCGCCCGATGGCCTCATCATTATCCTGGCGGATGATGGCTGCCAGCTCAGCCCAGCGTGGATCCTCATGTATCAGACTCCAGCTACCATCCAACACCCGAGCCGATTCAGCACTTGCCCAATTGGCGAGATAATCTGCCACCCGATTGCCACGGCGCAGGACATGGGTAAGTGTTATATAATCAATCTGCCTCAGCTGTCCTTCAATATCTTGGATAATGGCAGCAACCCTCCAGCTCTTGGCGACGTGATCCCATGGTTTTCCCCGCTGCAATTTCCGGAGCATGTCTATGACGATTTGGGAATCTCCTTCTATAACCAGATTGCGATAGCCATTCCTTACCGCAATGCGAATGCCATGGTAAACCCCCCATAGCTCCGCCTCGTTATTGGACATCTCCCCCCCCCCATTCCGCATATGCCCAACGCGACCTCCCTCTGCTGTCACGGAAAATCCCACCCCAGCCTGCCTCCCCAGGATTACCCTTGGACGCACCGTCGAAGGACAGTTTAATTTGATGATCGCCTAGGAGGCGAAAGTAATTGGGGCTCTGCATTCGCTGTGGACGACTCCGATCAGTGTTTGGGTATAACATCGTAAAATCGATGTTCAATTTGGTTAATATTCGCTGCTCTTCCACACTTACTTTCCAGTCCTCCTCTTCCCAAGATTCAGAGAGGACGGTTTCCTTCAGCGACCGACATATCACCTCCCATATGCCTGCCTCACAGCAGTTGCGTCCCTGGAAAATTCGCCGATTGCGTTCCTTCCACACCTCCCAAAAAACAAAACCCAACGATAGACTCCATAGCCTCCTGACAAGTTTGCTGTGAAAATGCCCCACTCCCCATTGTAAAATGGTACCCCTAAGACTATCAGGGTCCCTATTCAAATAACCGAAGAGACTCCGAAGTTCCTCCCACAGGCTTTGGATGTACAAGCAGCGACTCAACAAGTGCTCCTGTGTCTCAAATTCCTTGTTACATAAAGAACACCAGGAGGGACCAATCATACCTCGTTTCTGGAGATTATCCCACGTCAAGATCCTACCTCGGCACACCAACCATGCAAAAATTGTAACCTTTGGCCACCGTTTTGCTTCCCAGAGTTTTTGCCAAGGCGTTGGGTCAGCCATTGCAGCGAAATCTCATGTAAGTTAATCTGTTAGAAGGTTTGTTAAATTTCCGAGGGAAGGTAAGTGTCCGTGACAAATTGATACGTTGGAAAGTTTTCGGAGGAATACGGTGACGGTATCATGCTTGTTTGGTGTTTTAGTTGAAGGAATTCTTAAGGCAATGCTGGGATCTAATCTTGCCCTCTGTGACACAGTCCCAGTCTGATAGTGTCACTTCAGTTTATTTCTAAATGATTCAACTGCCTTGTAAACTTTGGTAACTGTAAAAAGACAAGACCGAACTCCCTCAACTGCAAAGGTGCCTTAAATGCTCTTAAAATTATGAGTAAAAAACCTACTTCCTAACAGGCACACATAAAGTTTAAGGTCACTCTCCCTCAATGTTTCCGTCTGGTTCTCCTCCAGCCTACCACTACCAGTCTTTATTACAATCTAGGAAGACAAGAAAGAGTGTGGACAGCTATCCACTAGTAGTATTGAGGAACTGACCATCTCCAAGAAAGTATGATATATTTGGCAAACAATCAACTTCAACCCCAGCAGCTGCAACCCACCCTACACAGGTTGTCAGAACGATTGGCCAGATCTTTATAAAACCACACTGATTCCATGCACTTAAATTGTCATCCGGAAACCGCTATATACAAGATTTGCATCCCCTTATAGTGTTTAAAAATTTGCTGCGTATTAAAATGTTTTAAAATTTGCTACTTCAAAGACACGATTCTCTTAAAGTAAATTCGAGGACACAACATAATGACTGTAGCTTTAAACAAAGACTGGACTCCAAAGCTCTGCCCAAGTGTCTGATGCCATCCTGCATTCTGGTACAGTTGACTGTTGATCTCTACAAGACACGTTCTCTCTAGTCTCTTTGACCCCGTAATCCGTATTGCCTCCATTTCTTTTAATCTCATTATTATATTATCCGCCCTGAAATAATAGCGATATCTGCCCTGCAAAAGAGAGGAATAATGGAGACGCAACTTTCAACCTTCAACGGTTTGACAGAATTTCAAATTATCATAAAGTTCCCAGTGCACACAATCTACCATATTCAGCAGGCCAAAGGAAGATTTTATCATAGCCTTATCCAAGACCATATCATAACAGAAATGGGACATCCTATGCTACTTGTATCTTTACATATTTGACATAATAGATTTCCTGAACTAGTTCCCATTGCCCAGCAGCACTATATAATCTATGTCCAATCTATATTCATCCCAAAAGACGAAGGGAAATTTTATCAAGCCCGTATCTTAGCGCTTGATATCTCTACCTACTTGTCGCATTGTTTTCATTATAGATTTCCTAAACCACATTTCCAGTCCCTGCCTGTATTATACAGGTTACTATCTATTTAAACTCTCGAGTTATTTTCCTTTCATTTAACGGAGGTTTTCCATGGCTTTGACATTGGATCTTGTCCGAGAGGAAATTACTTTTATCAAAAACTTCCATCTGTGTTGACAACACATGCTGCCTGTCCGATGGCTTTTCAAATTACCATCAAATTCCCAGTGCCCACAAACTACCATATTCAGGTGACCGAAGGGAGATTTTAACCTATATCCTTGTCTATTGACCATCTCAGAATAGAAAAGGGCCATTATTCTTTGCCACTTGTAACTTTACATATTTGACATAATAGACTTTCTGAACTACCTTCGTAGTGCCTAGCAGCCCTGTATATAATATGTACAATCTATATTCATCCCAGAAGACCAAAGAGAAACATTATACTGTCCTTATCCAGCCCATATCATTGCTATCGGTATCTCGACATATTTGTCCCACTGTTTTCATGATATATTTCCAAAGATACATTTTCGGTGCCTACCTGTATTATACAATTTACAATCTATTTTAACTTCATTTAAAGGAGGTTGAGTTATTTTCTTTTCATTTAAAGGAGGTTGAGTAATTTTCTTTTCATTTAAGGAGGTTTTCCATGGGGTTTGACCTTGGATCTTCTGTAAGAGAAGAGATGAAATTGATCATCAACTATTATCTATGCTGACACAAGATACTACCTGTGATAGAATTTCACATTACCATAAAGCTCCCCGTGCCCACAATCTACCATATTCAGCGGACCACGGAGATTCCATCTTATCCTAATCTGTGACCATTTCATAATAGAAAAGGGGCATCCTTTGCTACTCACATCTTTACATATTTGACAAGATGGATTTTCCGAACTACGTTCCCACTGCCTGGCAGCACTATATAATTTACGGACAATTCTAAGCCACTCGATTTGGATTCATGTTTTGGTTTGACAGTACAAGTTCAAATTCGAATTTTTTTATGAAATTTAAATGAATTTAGAATAAAACATAAATTGGTAAGATATCAATATCAATAAAACAAGGAAAATGTTATGGTGGTCTTGGACTTGGTCAACGACCATGAGGTTTGCCAAATCTGATTTTTTGTTGAGATTCACAGAATCCAAACCTCAAGGAGTTCGAAAATCCTTGTGACATAGTTACAATCTATATTCATCCCAAAAGACCAAAGGGAAATTATCCTGCCCACATCTTTTGTCAATCTTCATAATATATTTGAAAATACATTTCCAACGCCTGCTTGTATTATACAATCTAAAATCTGTGTTTCAACTGTAAGTTACAATTTACAATATCTTTGTATTGTAGGTTGCGTTCCTTTCATTTAGAGAAGATTTTCCATGGGTTTGACTTTGGATTTCTCTCTGTGGAGACTCGCTTTAGACTTAACGCGGAATTTATATATCGTTATATCCCTAAAAACGAGGCAACTCCACGTTATCCTGTGGATCTATTAAATTAAAATATTTCCATCTCCATTGCTTTATGTATTAAGGACATAGAAGATCTATTAACTTTAGATCTATTTAACCTCAACTTGAATCTGTAAACTTTAGATCTATTGACATATGCAGAAACAACCCATAAACTTTAGATCTACTGACGTATTTAGGAACAAACCAGGGCTTAAGACATCCCAGTTTTAATATAAATCCATCTTAAACTTCATATGAACCTATTGAAGTAAAAAGAGTACATGCCAGACCCAAATCTGTTCATTATACCAGAAAATGAATCCTATTTAACTTCAACTTGAATCTATAAACTTTAGATCTATTAACGTATGCAGGCTTAAAACACCACAGTTTTAGTATAAACCAACCTTAAATTTCATATAAACCTATCGAAATTAAACAAAACACCAAAGAATAAACAAAGAAAAAAAAAAGTATCCATCCATGCCAGCCCCAAATCTCTTCACTATAGCAGAAAATAAATCCATCTTCGGTTTTATAAAGACCTATTAAAATAACATAAATTCATGCCAACTTTAGAACCATGCCAGCCCTAAATCTGTTCGCTACCAAAAAATAGATCCATTTAACTTTTATAAAGACCTACAAAAATAACATAAATTCATGCCAACTTTAAGTATATTTTTTATCATTAAAATAAATAAAGAAGATACACATATTTTCTTTCACACATTAGGACATCCACCAGAAAATCGTTATCTTGCAACCCTAAAAAGAAAGGGCTTCTGTCCAGATTTCAATACCGCTGGCTTCATACTGCGGCTTCTGTTAATGATTTCGAGTGTCATACTAAAAGACAAACAAATAAGCGGAGAGAAGAACCTAAAGAAAAATACCCAGATGGAAGGAAATCTTCTGAGTCGTCAAGTGCCCCTTCCTGTGATTTCTTTCGGCTGAAATTGGTCAGAAAGGCATGTAAATGAAAGCAAAGGTGTTCTTGATGACTGAACCGCGGTAGATGATTGTTTATTCATGCCCAAAGTAAAGCAAACCCTCGTGGTCCAGACGTCAAGAACACCATCGCTTCCTCTTCCTCTTTCTCTTCCAACCAGCACTTACAGACAAGGATCAAGAAACCAATCAACAAGACAGAAGAAGAGAGCTTTTCTGGTCTTGAAAACTACCTCACAGGTAACTAGAATGCATCTACTGCTTTATCTCAAACTCGTATTTATAAAATCTGGTGCCCATCCTTTACACGCTTAACCAGCATCGGCTGGCCACTGAGGACGGGATACGCGTCACGATAAAAGTCAGATTAGCACCGTTCATTGCCCACTTGCAAAACTGTCGTTTACTTTCTCCAGAAGATTCCCTGACTTTATATTTTTTATTTTTTATTAATTGTTTATAGTGTGGGTGCCACATTTGATTTGTGTTCCAAAAACCCTAATTTCCGATTTCAGTGCATAAATCTTTTTTAATATATCAAGATGAGAAATATTGTCAGTGTTGCATGTGACACCATGATAGATAATGGAAGTTTCATGCTCAATGATGAGCTGTCATGAGCTTGACATTATGTACAACTACTACTTTCTTGAACTTTTCAAGAAAGTATCAAATAAATTTGAGACTATCCACCAACTACTTTCATATGATTTATAGGGTTTTCACTATCTAATTTCTTGAAGAATTTGCATATGATTTCTAGGGTTTTTACTAAATCGTTTTGAAAATTTTCAGAATTTTTTTTCAAGGAAAAAACCAATATTTTTTTATGGAAAAAAAGTTGTTTAGATATATGAAAGGACAATTTCCATCAAAATCGGCATATAATATCTAAAGTTCACATAAGTGATTCATACCTATTCTCTTAACTTATATTTGACTAGGCATGCAAATAACCTAACATATAGAAATTTATAGAGTTGTGTTCTAAAATTCAACTAACATAAACAACTTAAAGAAGAAAGTGATGTTACACATCAAAAAGAACAGTTTATGACTCCTTGTCCTCTAGAAAATGTTGTTGGCAATACCATTTTGTTCCTTGTAAATGTGGAAGAAATCCACCCCATGAAAAAGAGCAATCAACCTCCATATTCTTTGCATCCAATTTGTAAGTAAAGTAGGGTTGAAAGTAAACCGCTTCGACCATTCGATAACTCCCTTTGGATCTACATATATATCCATAGACTATATTCAACCACTTTGCACAAAATAGAACCCCCCATAAATCCAATACCTATGCATGATTATTGGATCCTGCATCGCCACACCCGCTGAAATGATAATAAAATCTCGGCTTCAAAACAATGTACACACCACAACCACAAAGATTTTTTCCCGCCCCATCAAAAAAGCCAACAAGATATCTGCCCTAAATATTCATTGGTTGAAATATTCTCAATGATCCCTTTTCAATAATCGACCCCAATTCATTGAAATAAGTAGCAATCTGATTACATGTGTAGTTTAAATTCAGAATGGAATCCTAAAAAATAATTGCATTATGGCATCTCCAAATGCCCCAAAAGATATAGACAGAAGTGTATGATATTCCTTGTAGCCATGCATCCAATTCTGCAAGCATGTTTCGAGAGAAATAATGTTCCAATTGGCATGAATGTTCAATATATGTAACACACCATACCATATATGAATCACTAGTGGACAACGTAGACAGAGATGGGCCGCATTCTCTTGTTCTGATTTACAGAGAACACACCATCCCGGGGCATCGAAACTCTTGCAACATAAATTTTCTCAGGTCATTATCTTATTCTGCAAAACCAACCACCCAAAACATTTCAATTTGAGGGGAATGTTCCAACCCCATATTTTCGTCTACCATCTCCTACCCTCCGATAGTTGGGACATATGAGTGATGTACCAATATGCCTCCTCCACCATTATCTGCCCCATGACAATATTACCATCCCATGAATAATAGTCTACATTTTCGCTCAATGTAATACCAGTCGAGCATATAGATTTTTCAGATATATGTCCCACGTTATAGCCAATTCTCCAACTAAGCCAAGATCCCTCGAGCATGTTGATGAGCCCCAGTGTTGCAACATTCTTCCGAAGGCTAATGACTTAAATTATCAACCTGCGGTTTGTAGAAACTTAAAGAGGGGTCGACATTGTATGTGCAATAAATACCTTCCTCTTCCTGGTCTGGCTCCCTTTGATGCAAGTGAAAGAAGGCCATGAAACAACTCCAAATGAGCAAAGATCAAGGTAAGCCTGTCAACTCTAAGTTGCAAAAGGTAAATAACAATAAGCAAACCTATTCTACTTTTGTTCGAAAGTAAATGGCATAGAGGAAATCTATCATATTTGCAAAAATGTAAAGCATAATGACAACTAAACAAAGATAATTTATCTTGCTGGAAAGGAAATGGCGTTAAAGCAAAAATATTCTATTTTGCAAGAAAAGAAAGTCCTAGGTTACTCTTGCAAGAAGGAAATCACACTTTGCTTAAATTAAATTGCGAAAAGGAAGCAAGAAGTAAGAAGCAATGTAAATCAACGTTTAAGAAGAAAGCAATGTAAGAGTTAAATGGCAGCCTAACCAAGCCTTAGCTAAACCAAAGTGGCCTCAGAGCATTCATAGGCTATAAATCTACTTCTATCATGAATTTGGAGTGAATTTGGGCAAGCAAGATCTCGAAAGCAAACTGCTACAAGAATGTTACTTCTCGAGATAACTTGTTGAATGCCCAAGAAAATCAAATACAAATAAGATGGGACACATTTTTTTATTAAGTAGGATTCCCTAAGACTCTAATCCAAGTGGAATCACTCAAAAATACTCTTGTTAACATGTGTTACAAAATAACAAGAAATTATTATTGTTTTTCTATGTGATACTTCTAGAAATTCCAAAATTATGAACTAGTAAACCAATCCAAGTAGATCAATCATGGATATGACTTTGTTGCGTTGTTCTAAAGATGCATCATTTTTGTGACTTCATAAATACCCTGCAAAACAACTCACTTCAATCATTTAACCAATATAACCTACATCAAATGAAGCATGGAGACTAAGTGCAAAAAAATGCAAGAATAAGAAATGCAAGTGAACAATGTCAAAACATGTAACGACGTTCGGTCTTCATAATGACATATGTAATCATGATTTTATGTATTTGATGTAATGAGAAAAATAAATTTGTTATTGTTTTCTTGAGGCATGGGTTTCATGCTCAAGAAGAATTTATTTTAGAGGTCAAGCTCCCATTGAGAGCTTCTAGGGCTTATGAGTCAATGTCATGTATGAATGACCCATTTGGGCATGTCACATATTGTAAAAAGAAATTATTAGAGTCAAAGTAAAGTCAAAATAACCCTCCAAGACTAAGTCAAATGCATGCAACAAGTTGGCCTTCTCAAAAGACAAATCAGCCGAAGGGACAGTGACAAGTCGACCTATTTGATGTGTCAAGAAGCCTATATATACAAGGCTAGTCGACCACTTTGAAGAGAATTTCAAGAAGCATCACAGAAGTTCGATCATTGGACAAGAAAGAGTCTCATATCAAGCAAAGAAGAGGAGGAAGATCGAAGAATTTTTGGAGCTATTTTGGGCTAATTATGTTCTCACATGCAAGGATTCTAGGGTTTATCATACAGCAGCAAATCAAAGAGACATTCAATTCAAGGAAGTTGAAACAAGTCAAGGACAAAGGTTATCTTGTAGGTCAAAGTCACAAAGGGACTAGCACAAGCCTAGCAAAGGAGAAAAAGGGCTAAAGTTTCCCTAGCTCTGTCACACGTGTGGAAGTTGCAGTGATCTACTAGAGTTCAAAAATCGCAGGAAGAGAGGTCAAGAATTTCAGTCTAGGGTTGCAGGGCCACTGGTTAAAAGAAAAGGAGAGATTGCAGCAATATCAAGAAGGAAATGACTTTGACTCAAGGCAAGGATTGCCTTGGTCTTTGAAGGGTTATTGGAAAAGGGCGTAGGTATTGGAATTCGTCAATTGAAGATTCTATAAGAAGAAGAATTCTTGTGGGTTTTCCTCTCAAGTTTGGAGAGGTTTCGGCCCTAACTAATCACCTACATAGTGTGCCCTTTTTCTTATTGTTATTTATGGTTTGATAATTATTTTATGACGGAAGGAGTAATAATAATCAAGTGAATAGAAGAAGCCAATCTAAAGAAATAAAAACACATCACAAACATTTATCATTAAGAGAGAAATCACCTACATTGTTGCCCCTAGATCTCTCAACAAACAAGACATTCAAAGAAGATAAAGAGATTGTACAACAGGGCTTCGAGGCTCCTGGGATGGCCAAGCCCAAGGATACTCAAAGTCCTATGAAGGAAACCAAGCCTTATAAGCTGAAAATCACACCAAACTTTATTATTTGAATCAATCCAAGTACATCCCTGCTAGAAATGAAAGTAGAGCTACTAAATAACAAGTTTTCTCTACCATAAGACTAAGAAATACATGTCCCTAGAGGCAAATTCGAATTGGTACTTATACAAATAGATGGGGAAGCATCATCCTTGAAAGGAGGCAACTTTCCCCTCCAAAATCCCTTAAAAAATGGATCTAGTTCCCAACACTAAGAATCTTCATTAAATGACAGGGAGCACATTCCTAAATTTTCTCAATCACTAGAGCTCCAAAATTTGTGCAATAATTTCATAATATCTTGTTCATTTATTATCCAATCTTGGTCCATCCTGTAGCAGGGAGCAAGTCCCTAGATTATCTCAACCTCCAAATCTTCATAATCTGCCCAATATTCTCACAATATTCTACAAAAATAAATAATATTAAGCACATAATATGCAATCATCTCTAAACCTTCCTAATGAACATATTAAAGCTAAAATGAGGTCATCTAATGTAAAAAGAGAGCTTTAATGTGCTAAAGGATGGTTATATGGACCATAATTTGTGTCTAATTTGGAGGCCGATCACATGTGCAAGTATGATATATGGATGGGATATCCTGCACGACCTTAATTTGATTTAAGTAATAAGCCCAGATGATGGATATATCTTAGGAGAGGAACATGCAATGTATGATTACCCACAAAACCCTTGATGGGATCCAATCCAATCTCCACCATAGAACTAGGTCCAACTTTCCACTTCAAGTTACCAAGTAACCATAGTTTAACTTTCATCATGTTGTTCCATATATATGATGCCAAGCCTGGAGACCAAGCCCCATCTTTGATCCGTGACAACAAAGATTGATTTCTTAGATATTTTTCCAAATACCATCACCATGCAAAGCATGCCAAAAGTTCTTCATCAATAGGGACCAACAAAATTTCTCTAAGTTCTTTATACCCCATCCTCCAAACTCCTTATCTCTAGCAAGGTCAACTAGACAAGCCAGGTGTATTTTATATTTATATGAATTCGGTTAGCATATAAAGAGGCATTCAATACACGACAAGGCTTTGTAATACAGCTTGAACCATAACCAATCCACCACAGATAGTTAACCACTTATGGGACCATGTAAGTAACCTTTATTCAAATTTAATAATCATCCAACTCCAATTCTTGATACCATAACAATTTGGTTTCAAAAAAAAAAAAACAAGATAATTAAATCCATGATCCCAAGATGCCCTTTCCACCGCAAACGTATTTGCAATCTCCATAACATTTATCGCTTCCAAAGATAAAGCAAACAACGAGGATTTTGTTTTACTCGTGTAGAGACCTATAGCGTCACCAAAAGATAAAAATATGGTACATCACAAACCATTCAATAACTAAAATGATTGTTGAATTGAGGCTTCTGTGATCCATATCGTTTAAGAGAGAATTTTTTCGGCATAAATCACATGATATTTCATTTGTTGACGCATTTCAAACCAACCAGTGTGGTTCATCGTCAGAACGAGTTGAAGAATCAAATCTAGAATGCATGTTAAATAGACAGAGCAAAATACGGCTATAATTTTTTACTAGGCAATGGCTATATTGACTAAACAAACGGCTATAATAGACTAGGAAACGACTAGTTTGACCAGGCTTAGGGAAAGGGGCAAAATTATATTTTTTCTTAAACTAAAATGATCCTAAAAAGGAGAACATCATCCACAATGATTAGATGAGAGATAGAAATGTTTTTTCAATCCTCACACCTGAGAAAGACCCAACAGATTGTGCAACTGATATCATTCTACTCAATCTATTTATAACCAGTGAAAATAAAAGAGGAGAAGGTGAAAAACCTTGTCATAACCCTTTAGAGGCCTTAAAAAACAAAAAAGGCATACCATTTATTAGAACGACGAAATTAATAGATTTTATGCATGCCATATCCGATAAAAATTCTGCATAGAAAGGCCAACCTTATGTAATACCGTGCACAAAAAAAACCAATCCACACAACCATATGCCTTAACCAAGTCAACTTTCATCATACAAGCATCCATCTTTTTAACCTTGATGGAATGTAAACATTCCCGTGCTGTGGCCACCGCATCCTAAATCTGTCGATTTTTTAGGAACCAAAATTGTTTCAGAGAGATGTATTTAGAAAATTTGTCTTCTAGTCTCTTAGAAATGATCTTTGAGATCATTTTTATATAGAGCTACAAAGAGAAATGGGTTTGAAATCCATAAAATAAGAAGCATGAAAAACTTTAGATATCAGTGCAATAAAGGTTGATTTTTCCGCACCCGATATACTACAAGATGTCCTTGATTCTTCAGCGAAATTGAGAAAATCATGTCCCATGATATCCACAAAATGGAGGTAAATTTCCACTGGGGCATTTTTCCCAAGCAAAACACTTCAAGACAACCACCAGTTCCTCAATAGGGATCGACCTGCCAAAAAGTGCATTATCAACTTCCTTGAACATTTGTGGATATGTATTAATGACCTTCATCTGATTTTGAAAATCCACCCCATCCTTAGCCTTGTATAAGTTTCCAATATATTGAATAACCTCTTAACAGAGTACCTTTTGAGAATAAATGCTATGTCCATTAACATCCTTCAATTCCCAAATAATGTTCTCCCTCCTGCGTGTTAGAAAATCAGAAAGGCAGAAATATTTTCTTATATTGATAATTACTTGTCATATTCATGTTCTTATTAACTTTGTTTATGTTCTACTTTTATCTTCTTTTCATCAAGCAATCATCAAATCAAAACATGAAGATTACAGACACTAGATGTAGGCACTCAATCAGTGCTAAAACCCATTTATAGGGGAGAACCCAATCAAAATCTTCCACTAGTAAATCAAATTGAAATAAACCAAGACCTTAGACCCAAAAGACCTTCCTCCTCCACCAAGTCAGCCTTCCAAGATGATTCAACAAACTTTGATAGTCTCTTCTTATTCAACAGTTATAGCTCAACAACAATCCATAACTTCGACCCCCAAAAACTTCAAAATTCCAATGCCCAACAACAATCCAGAATTTTGACCCCAACTACTTCATAACTTTGGCCCAACAAAAATCCAAAACCTTTGCATATGTGAGATAGGGAGAGAAAATTTCGACCCTAGCTACTTCATAACTTTGACCCAGCGACAATCTAGCAAATTCGCATGTGTGAGATGGGGAGAGAAAATTTCAACTTCTAGTGCTTGACAAAGTCCTCCTTTTTCGCTAGCCCTTTCCTCCTTGTTCCTTGAATTTCACACCCTTTTCTTGTCCCAGAAATTGCAGATCGAACTTGATGAGTGAGTGCTCCAAATGAGGTCAAGTTGTTGCCTTTATATAGGAGTTTTTTCCCCTCAATTAGGTCGACTTGTCCAATTTGAGGACGACTTGGTGGAGGAGACCTAGAAGACCTAATTTACATCAAAATAAATTTGTTTCTTAATTAACAATGCCAAAGAAGGGTCTATTACGTTATGACATGGACAAGGACACTTAACATAAACCCCAGAAGCTTACAATGGAGGCTTTGACCTGTCAACCATTGACCCAAGCATGAAACACATGCTTTAATAACTCAATTATAAAATTCCTTTTTTCTTTCTTTTGACAAATACATTACATTATGACTCAAATACAATTATGAAGACCGACACTAGTTACATTTTTCAACACCCCCTCTTAACTAGGGAGGTATTCATAATTACATATATACAGAGGTACATGGAAGATGTTAACTAGGGAGGTATTCATAATTACATATATACAGAGGTACATGGAAGATGTCAAAATGATATGCTCTATGAAGATTCATATCACATGTAGTACTACAGATTAGATAACTGAATAGGGGACTCTAATCGGGTGGGACTAAGGTGGACTCAAGCTTTGGCCACTATAGGTACCATCAGGTTTTTAAGCTCTGCCACCAACCTAGGGATCTAAGTGCATATCTAAGGTCAGAGCTCCATGACCAACACCACCCTCCCTACTTTGGGATGTATACATCAACACATAGGTCAACCATATGTCCTCCCAAGCATCTTGCCATAAGATGCTTCATGTCTCTTAATCAACTAAAGCAGATATATCCACCAATCAGATATTTGGGGTAGCATAGAATGTGCCTTAGCCACGAAAATTGGTGGAGAGGCTAAGGCACATGAGATCTCCAATACCCAGAAAGGGTTTGGGCAAATTCTAAATAGTTTGGGAGATATTAAAATAATTAATATTTTTAATGGAGTCCCTAAGTCTAAACTTAGAGAAAATAAAATATTAATGTGTATTAATATAAAATTGTGTTAGAATGGTCCAAAAGTCATGGATCAAGCCAGATCTAATCTTAACCATTGATTAGGGACTGAATCTCGGTCGTTGATTTGTCAACGAGAAAAGTATAAATGGAGGTTTGAGGGTCACTTGGAGAACATATTAAGGGAGACCAGTCAGTTCAAATTTTGGAGCAGGGTTAGCTAAGAAATTGAAGCAGTGGTCTGGAGAGCAATCAGGAAGCAGCAAGTATGGAACAGAGAGACCGGAGATCAGCACAGAGGGAGAAAAGGCAGACACAGGCACAGAGGGAGCCATGTAGATGCAGCAAAGACTGCGCAGAGCCAGCAGGGCCTGTGTCATCCACGCAGACGCTGCAAGAGTGACGCAGAAGGCCAGAGAGGTTGCGCAAAGTCTCAGCAGGCTGACGCAAAGGGTTTCAGGTCACGCAGAGGTTAGTAGGGCTAATGTTGGGTTCAGAAGAGTGTTGGAAAAATTGTCTATCTGTGGGTAAGCCAGTTTGGCACCCTGTTGTACTCGAAAATTGCTGAATAATAAAATCCTCCCTTGCTGCACCGGTTTTCCCACATTGGGTTTTTCCAGCGACATTAGTCCAAAATAACTGTGTCAATGTCTTAATTCTTGTGCATATGTTTGTTTCTGTATTACTGTGTGATATCTGCAGTAGTATTTATTTTAATGTTTATTGAAGTAATTTCATGAATAACTTATGGTGAAATAAGTAGGAAACGTAAATCAGTTGCTACAATGACAGAATTTTCACATGGTTTCAAGGCACGTAATCAGAGACAGAAAGGGAAAATCAGTTATGGGTCAAGACCACGATGCAAAGGCATCCACCTCAGGGGACTCACGCAGATTTTCTGAATATTGCACGAGAAAGAGATTTCGATTTCTCTATGTTAGCTTCCAGGCTGGAAGAAGAAGAGGCGTGCATGACTAGTGCGGCATCATCAGAAGTATGGTATATAGACAGTGGAGCCTCGTGGCATATGACGAGAATCAGGGAGTGTTTCTCAAAATATCGAGAAGAGAAGATGAACTTTCAGATCACCATGGGGAACAAGGAAAAGTGTACTCCAGTAGGGAAGGGTACAATAGTTTTTCAGACAGAATCGGGAGCGCAGTTTTGTGCCACAAATGTGTTGCATGTACCAGGATTGGGGATGAACTTACTTTTTGTGTCACAACTACAAGGCAAGGGCTATGACTTTTACTTCATCAAGGACAAGGTATACGTCAAACCCCCGAGCTAGAAAAAGAAAGTGCAGATCGGAATCAAAAGTAATCCGTTGTTTAGATTACAACTAGAATCACCAATGGCACTAATAGGCAGTCATAGGGACAAGGACTTGAACGAACTATGGCACAGAACGATGGGTCACTTGCACCATGGAGCTCTGAGAATTCTCAGGAGCACTGTAACAGGAGTTCCACATCTCAGTACGGAACGAAATGATGTATGCATGGGATGCGCTCTAGGAAAGCATGCCAAGGCGGCATTTCCTAGGAGCAAACACAGGGCCAAGAGTGTACTAGGATTGATACACTCAGATATATGCGGACCTTTTTCCGTCAAAGCTCTCAGTGGTGTCGAGTGTTTCCCTACCTTCATTGACGACAACTCAAAGAAAACTTGGATTTATTTTCTGAAAACTAAGGATGAGGTTTTTTGTCGATTCAGGGAGTTCAAGGCTTTGGTGGAGAATCTGACTAGGAAAAAAATAAAATTTTTGCGCTCAGAAGATGGTGGAGAGTATGTCGATAAGAACTTCACTGATTATTGCGCTAAGGAGGGCATCAGAAGAGAGTGGACAACTCCCTACAATCCGAAGCAAAATGGGGTGGCAGAAAGGAAAAACAAGACTATTGTAGAAGCAACTAGGGCCATTTGTATGATTAGGATATGCCAAAATTCCTATGGGCGGAAGCATGCAACACAACTGTCTACGTTCAAAACAGGACTCCTCATCGGGCACTGGGCAAGATTACTCCAAAGAAAGTCTTCACTGGGAAGACGCCTGAAGTCAGTCATTTTAGGATATTTGAAAGTTTAGCATATTGCTGCATACCCGTAGAAAAGAGGAAGACGCTGGAACAGACTGCAGAAAGGGGATATCTTGTGGGATATAGTGAGAAGGCATACAGAATCTATCTTCCAGGGAGCAGGAAGGTAGTATTACGACAAGATGTAAATTTCCTGGAGGACAGAGCTTTCAGAAGATCTCGTGAAATGCTTTCTGAGGAGCAATCGAAAGAGGATCCGTTGGTCATGCCTCTTCAACCAACAGAAGTGAATAATTCTTCCTCAGGTCAAGAAGATTCTCAGGATGAGGAGGAGGAGCGAACAGAAGCACTTGCTAGCAGAAAAAGAACTAGTAGGGAACTTCGTCAGATTCTACGTGAAGCAGAGAACTTCAGCGAGCCAAGGAACAATAAGAGGGAGTGAAAATAGCCAAACAAATATCAGGCATTAGTAGCTCAGGATGGAGAGCCTACTAGTTTCAAGGAGGCATCTCAGCATCAGTTCTAGCTAGATGCGATGGTAGAGGAGTATAACTCCATAATGGTGAACGATGTCTGGGAGGTGGTGTCAAGACCTTAAGACAAATCTGTGGTAGGTTCAAGATGGATCTACAAGATCAAATATGCTGCAGACGGCAGTGTTGAGAAATACAAGGCCAGGTTTTTGGCTAAGGGGTTTGCTCAAAAGGAAGGGATTGACTGTGAGGAAACCTTCGCCCCGGTAGCCAGGGATACATCTATTAGGACCGTGATATCTCTTGCTACCTAGATGGGATGGGAGATCCATCAAATGGATGTCAAGAAGGCATTTCTGAATAGGGTAATAGAAGAAGAGGTATACATTGAACAACTAGAGGGCTTTGAAACTCATGAGAAGAAGTTTCATGTATGTAGACTGAAGAAAGCCTTGTATGGATTGAAGCAGGCACCGAGAGTGTGGTATGGACGAATAGATGGCTACTTGCGGAAGATGGAATTTGTCAAGAGTGACGCAGATCTGAATCTCTACTATTTGGTCGTAGAGAACAAGTCGCTTATCTTAGTATTATATGTGGATGATCTCTTTCTGACAGGATCATCCACACTCATTGAGGATTGCAAGAAGAATCTAGCCACAGAGTTCGATATGAAGGATCTAGGACGAATGCACTACTTCCTAGGGTTGGAAGTTTGGCAACAGAAAGGCGAAATCTTCCTTGGGCAAGGGAGGTATGCTACAAAAATCATGAAAAGGTTCGGGATGGGAGACTGTAGACCTATGGCTATGCCAATGATCACCAACTGGAAGAAGATTGATGCATCAAAAGACAAAGATGTCGATCCCACCCTATACCGGCAGCTCATAGGGTCCCTGATGTATCTGGTCAATACCAGGCCAAATATTTGCTACGCTGTGAACACCCTCAGTGAGTTCATGGTGGAACCAAAAAGGGCACACTGGGCAGCAGCCAAACATGTTCTTAAGTATTTACAGAGAACAATTGATTATGGGCTCTTATACACCAAGGGGAAGGATATCGAGTTGAGAGGATTTACTAATGCAGATTGAGCAGGAAGTTCAGTGGATCAGAAAAGTACCTCTGGGTACTGTTTCAACATTGGATTAGGAATGACCTCTTGGTGTAGTAGGAAACAAAAGTCCATCGCTTTAAGCTCATCTGAGGTAGAATATATGGCAGCAAGCACAGCTTCATGTGAGGCCATATGGCTTACAAAACCACTGGTGAACCTATTGAGAAGAAATATGGAGGCGACCAAGATCATGTGTGATAATCAGAGTTGCATCAAACTCTATGAGAATCCAGTGCTTCATGATAAGCATATTGATACCCGGTGTCACTTTGTCAGAGACTGTGTCCAACGAGGAGTTGTACAGTTGAGCTACACTCCTACAGGAGAACAGGTGGCAAATGTCCTCACTAAGGCCCTTGGAAAGTCAAAATTTGACTACTTCAGGGAAAAGATGGGGATGGTAAAGAACCCCTTTCAAAAGTAGAAATGAGTGCGTTAGTAGCACGAATGAAGAGGGAGTTGCAGTGCAGATGCAGTGTTGGGAGAAAGGACCAGCAGCAACACAAATGCAGAGGGAGTTGTAGTGCAGATGCAATGTTGGGAGAAAGGACCAGCAACAGCACAAGTGCAGAGGGAGTTGTCGTACAGATGCAACAGTCGCAGTAGCTGAGTCATAGGCAGTGGTACAGGATGCAGCAATGCAAGGCATGTTGGGTAGGGAGGCTTAGCATAGCACAGGGACCGATGCCGAATGATCAGAGTGATACTCAGTGCGGAGTATTACTAGAGCACAATCGAGTGTTGATTTGTGGTAGTATTGGATGTGCCTTAGCCACAAAAATTGGAGGAGAGACTAAGCCACATGAGATCTCCAATACCTAGAAAGGGTTTGGGTAGATTCTAAACCGTTTGGGAGATATTAAAATACTTAATATTTTTAATGGAGTCCTTAAGTCTAAACTTAGGGAAAATAAAATATTAATGTTTATTAATATAAAAATATGTTAAAATGGTCCAAAAGTCATGGATCAAGCCAGATATAATCTTAGCCGATGATTAGGGACTTAATCTCGGTCGTTGATTTGTCAATGAGAAAAGTATAAGAGGAGGCTTGAAGGTCACTTGGAGAACAAACTGAGGGAGACCAGCGAATTCAATTTCTGAAGCGGGGTTCGCTGAAAAATTGAACCAATGGTTTGGAGAGCAATCAGGAGGCAACAAGTACAAAACAGAGAGACGAGACATCGGCACAAAGGCAAAAAAGGCAAACGCAGGGCCAGAGGGAACCACGCAGAGGCAACAGACACTGTGCAGAGCCAGCAGAGCCTGCATCATTCGTACAGATGTTGCAGGATTGACGCAGAAGGCCAGAGAGGCTGCGCAGAGTCTCAGCAGGCTGACGCAGAGGGTTTCAAGTCACGCAGAGGTTAGTAGGGCTGACGTTGGGTTCAAAAGAAGTGCCGAAAAAATTGTTTATCTGTGGGTAAGCCAGTTTGGCACCCTATTATACTAGAAAATTGCTAAATAATAAAATCCTCCCTTGCTGCACCGGTTTTCCCACATTGGGTTTTTTCGGGGACATTAGTACAAAATAACTGTGTCAATGTGTTGATTCTTGTGCAAATGTTTGTTTTTGTATTACAGTGTGATATCTGCAGCAGTATTTATTTTAATGTTTATTGAAGTAATTTCATGAATGACTTATGGTGAAATAAAAAGGAAAATTAAATCAGTTGCTGCAGTGATATAATTTTCACAACCAACACCACCCTCCCTACTTTGAGATCTAGACATCAACACATAGGTCAACCATATGTCTTCCCAAGCATCTTGTTGTAAGATGCTTCATCTCTCCTAATCAACTAAATCAGATATATCCACCAATCCAAGCATGCTTTAAACGTTCAATCTTTTATGGAGAGATCCTACACAATCACAACCCCAATCAATAATAAAATTTCAAATGTATATATACAACTAAACACAAACCTTCAGGATCCTCAATCATTCTGATGTTGCTTATATCATCTTCAATCTTATTGGAAGTTTTTCTTTTCCATTTCTTCAACAACACCGAATGGAATCTCAGTACTTTTCAAGTCTTTTGTTAAATTCCTCTGTCATAATTTCATTCATTCAATTTCATTCTTACTTCAAGGTATTTATTATGATTGTCATAATATGCCTTCCCTCTCAACTGGAGAGATATACCCTTTCTTCTATCCAGGCTCCCTCTCAACTTGGGGAGATCAACAACTTCATAACTTCGGAGAAACTTCATTCTTTCAAGACTTCATTTCTTTCTTATGGCATCAAGGTCATCTTGATCATCATCATTCTTATAGCTTCCTTCATCATGCTCATCATTATCATCTTCAACTTATGAATATCTTGAAGATTATGTACTTGCAAATCTTCAACAACAAGTATAACCAAATACAAATATATAGAAGCATGAAGACAACTATAATATGTTTATCATGGAAGCATCAAAACATTCAAACTTTGGACATCAAATACCTAAACCTAGTTAAGTTCATAATCAACAGGAGACACGTCTTTATATATACCAGTCTTCAACTTCTTGCCAGGGTTTTGTCATAAACCCTAGACTTCATCTTCGAGACATAAAGCCTTAGATATCAACAATTCAATAACAAGCCAATTATAGTACAATATATCTAAGGTTTCAACAATAAGAATTTAGAATTACATGTCAGACTCTACTAGGGTTTGTTACAAACCCTATATTTTATCATCAAGGCTAAATCATATCAATAATCGAAAACAATATCATGCCGCCCTAGAATATCAATGTCTAATAGAGTTTTGTTACAGACCCTAGATTTTACAAACGAAAACATTAAGTTAGCATACTCGCATTAATATAGAGTATGCACTAGCATTTCATATCAATATCAATTAGGTAAACCCAAGACACAAACATCAATACATCAAAGTTAGATACACAACAATTTTGACCATGCTAGGGTCTCAATCATGCGGAAGAATATACACCTAGGGTTTCATTCATAAGATCTTACTATAACTATTACAAAGGTTTTATTCATAAACCCTAAGATTTATGGTTTCTATCATAACAATACAAAAACCCTAAACATCAAAAGAATAGGATTTCTAGACTTCATAGGCAACCCTAAGTAGACTAGGGTTTCATAATCAATACCCTTAGCATCAAAAGGCTAGGGTTTTATAATGAACCCTAAAGGTTAGGGTTTCACAAGAATGATCAAATAAAAGCCAATATAGCAAGGGTAGATTCGATTAATTACCCTGACAAGAATCTTTAAAATTCAAAACCATAGACATAACGATATTAGTAATGTAAAGAAAATTAAAAGAGAATGAACGTACCTTCTCAATGTGTGAACTATATGGCATCTTTGGAGATGGATCATTGACCTTCTCAAATTCAGGGAAAAGGGTGGTTCCACCGGGTGATGGAGTTCGCTCTCCCTTTTTTGCAGCAAGCCTAATTAAAGGAGGAATGTTGTTGCCTTCAAGTAAAGCTAGGGGTTTGGACAATGAGTGGAGTCGCTAGAGGAATGCTTTATAGATGTCGTTAATGAATCAATTCCTCAATGACTCACTAGGGAGGTAGACTTGATTCTTCCCCAGCAACAATGCCAAAATGTTACCGCTCAAACTAGCAAGGGACCTAAGGGAGATCCCTAAAGGGAAAATGCTAAACCAAGGGCAACAGATGGAGACTTAGCCCACTGTCACCTCGGCCAAGGCTCCCTACGATTTACAGACTTTCACCAATGGGAGGAAATTGTATATTATGGAGTCACCAATGAAGGATAAATCAATGAGTGGATGTGGAGTGACCCAAGTGATCCCTTTAGAGAAGAGGTTGAAGGATAGAGATTTCTTGCTTCCTAAGCAAAGTACAATGTCTTCTAGAAGAGGAATGATAGGATTTGCAGGTTAGGTTTAGGGGATATGATTCGTGAAAGAGTCTTCCAATCCCAAAAATCCTTATTGAAATTGGTATCCTGGATGGTTCATGAAGAATTGTCTTTTCAAAGAAACGGGACCACACGGGACCAAGTGGACCCAGCCTAGGTTAGGAGGTAAGAGTTTAGAAAAATCAATGATGTTCTTAACCTAAACAAGTTGGGGGAAAGGATCAAAGGAAGAATATTTACTCAAGGTGTTGAATTTATCCTATGAGGCACTAGCGTAGGGGATACTAGGGCAAAGTTTGACCTCGGAGCTAGGGCTTGGCTTTTCTCAAAACTCCACCATCGGAATGGCTTCAAAATTGGAAGAGGCCTTGAGGAGACGCCAGCACAAAAGGGGCTCGGATATTGAACTTTTTGGAGGCCTATCTTGTCGGAAAAATGATGCCCTAGGTGACCCAACTTGTCTAGATCTAGGAAAAGGTGAAAGGAGTTGATTTTAAGTGACCACCTCTTTGTAGATCAGTGCCTTAATCTTGGGAGAATGGATTCTATGATAAATATGAAGGAGGACCTTTGGTTCTTGGTCAAGGAGGCCTCAAGACCACTTCGCTAGCCTTCTAGGTCAAAGAAAAGCAATCTCACACCTTTTATACTTCGATGTGCAAAAGGTGATAGCTTATCAAGATGAATTTGTTGATAGAATTATCCCTAGGAGATTTCATTCAAATTACAAGGTCCATACATTGAGAGATGCTATATAGAGACAAGATTCCACAATTTTAAGCAGTAAATGTATGTAGCAATTAGTCTTAAAAATAGCGAAAATCTTAGTACAACGTATACAACAAAGTAAAACAAGAATAGCATTAAAAGCATGTACTTACATGTAATAGAGTATATTCAACCATCCACAATTTGACAATAGAGAAACTCCAAGACAAATTAAACCAAACCCACTCATCAAAATTCATCCATAAAGCTCCAATTCATCCTCCAGGAAAAAGTGTGAAATTCTCAAGAGAGAAAAGAGATCCAACCGAAAGTCATGATGAGAAAATGAACTCATCTCACTTGTATTTATACAATAGTGAAGAGTTCGAATTAGTGTCATTGGCTTACATAAGCCCCAAGAATAAAATAATATGCTAATAATATAATTTTTGGTGACAAGCCTACTAAACTAGCTCACAATTGAAAGAATAAGTCGATCAACAGGTCAAATAATAATCGATGCATGTCGTAGGGCCCTCTAAGAGGCCTGATGAGGTCCATGGGTGCCATAATGAAGAGTAAGACCTTTAAGAGTGATGGACAATGAGTTGGCCCTGTGTTCTCCAAACAATAAACCTATTGTGCCCCCAAAGGGTGTGGGGGCACAATAATAACCTCATGGGTCTCCAAATGAGTCGAAGATGCCTATAGATCGTCTGCAAGGGCTCTGATGATGGTGTAGGGGATGCCACATCATTCTACAAGTCTTGGGTTAGTTGCCAATTGCATGCTACATCAGTGGGTCGATTGGGCATAGGTGAACCAGGTGCATCTTCCTCGTCCAATGGGAGTATCTCTGACCATCCTCGGTGATCCATGGAGTGTTGTCTACAACACACACCCTACATGTGCTAATGTAGCCCTCTGGAGGATTATGACCCTGTATAGGGAGACCAAACCCAAGATGGAAACCATCTACAATCCTGCATAAGATCCAATGCATCCCCTAGCCTTCCAGTACAACAAGTCATTAGGGAAATCGAGTAAATGAGCTTACCAACCATGGACCACGAGTGGAGACTTCATAATGGCCTGCCCTTCCATAATGGGCTTCGAGATGTGTCAATGTCTTCTAAACTCCGAATGGGGTTAACCAAGTATCTTATTAGGTGGATTTTACTTCTAAAGTGGATAATATGTTCAAAGTACATCCTTCAAAAAGTGGTGGAATGTGACAGATAGGTGAATGAAGTAGGGGGTGAGAAGGGACAGCCCTGGGCCCCATGCTGGAGTACAAGGGTAGCTAATAAAGGGGAAGTTCACACTTAGTTTTATAATGTATAGGAAAGAGAAATCGTTGTACATAAGGTGCCCCGGTGTTGATTTTTCCACCCTTCTTTATATGCGTTTTGCCTTTTATGATTTTCTTTGATTAATTGCTCAGGGCTCAAGGGGTAAGAGCATGATGCATAAGATATAGCAATGAATGCCCCCTTTTAAGGTAGGGTGGTTTATTGGCCACTGGGCGTTGGGACAATCTTGGGTTCCTATGTGATGAAGGAGGCTCATAAAACCTGTAGGAACCAGGGTGATGACCATGATGATGGGGTAGAGCTCATGTATTGGGTTTTGCCCACGTGCTCAATGTGTTTGTCCCAACCATCTTTTGCATTTTGTGATACATTTTCCAGTTGAACGTGGCCAAATATGTTTTTGTCTTTCGTTTTAGCTGCATCAACCTTCCGGGCATCATTCCAAGCATGACCCAAGGTGTGGGCAAAGGGAAGGGGCGAGTTAACCCTATGTGGACCCAAGTTGGAGAAATGATAAATGGGGTAATAATAAGTGGAAAGAGGATAATATAAGCAAATAAGGGAGCGAGACCACGCGACCAAAATCAAGATTTCTCATGAAATACATATCTAGAGCCAAATAGTCAATAAATGAGATCCCATGGGACTAGAATGCAAGGTTAATATCCAAAAAGGGTCTAGAGGACAAGGGCACAGACCTAACCCATTATTTCCGTTGAATCCCCCCATTAATCCATGTCCTGAAGTGTCCATGATAGGCAAACTACAATACTCGATTATCAATGGGACTAGAATGCAAGGTTAATATCCAAAAAGGGTCTAGGGGGCAAGGGCACAGACCTAACCCATTATTTTCGTTGAATCCCCCCATTAATCCATGTCCTGAAGTGTCCATGATAGGCAAACTACAATACTCGATTATCAAATGACAATGCATATCTTTAGGTTCGGGAGGCCCACCTTCAAACATACCATCATGGCAAATGGGCGAGGGACCACATTGTTGGCTCAAGTGGCGGAGAAATGGCACATTTGAGCTATCTAGTGACTGCAAGTGGTTTTCGGTTGAAAACCATCTTGGAGAAAAAACTTCTCATAGAGATATGACCCATAAAATGGTGGGTAACATGATCCACATAGGGCTAGTTCTCCTCTTCCCCTTGCCCACACCTTGGGTCAGGCTTGTAATGATGCCCGGAGGTTGATGCAGTTAAAAAAAACAAAAACTAAAAGCATAATTGGCCACATTCAATAGGAAAATGTAACACAAAATGCAAAACTTAGTTGGGACAAACACATTTAACAAATGGACAAAAGTCAATACCTGAGCTCTACCCTATCATCATGGCTATCACCTAGGTTCGTACAGATTCTATGAGCCTCCATCATATAGGAACCAGTAATTGTCCCAACCCCTTGTGGGCAATGAACCGCCCTACCTTAAAAGGGGGTATCCACTGCTATATCTCACACATCAAGCTCTTACCACTTGAGACTCTAGCAGTTAATTAAAAAAAAATCATAAAAGGCAAAAAGGCATATAAAGAATGGTGGAAAAATCAAGGTCGGTGCACCTCATGTACCACGATTGTTCTCTCCTATGTAACATTATATACCCAAGTGTGGGATTCCCTTTTATTAGCTACCCTTATACCCTTGAGACTCGAGCGATTAATTAAAGAAAAATCATAAAAGGCAAAAGGCATATAAAGAAGGGTGGAAAAATCAAGGTCGACGCACCTCATGTACCACGATTACTCCCTCTTGTGTAACATTATATGCCCAAGTGTGGGCTTCCCTTTTATTAGCTACCCTTGTACCCCATCATGTGGCCCAAGGCTGCCCCTTCTCATCCCCTACTCCATTCACCTCTTTATCACATACCACCCCCTTTTAAAAGATGTACCTTGCACATATTATCCCCTTTAGAAATAAAAACTACTTAATAGGATACTTGGTTAAACTTATTTGGAGTTTGGAGACATTAGCACATGTCAAAGCCCATTATGGAAAGGCAAACCATTATGATGTGCTCACCTATGGTCCATGGTTTGTAAGCTCTTTTACTCAATTTGTTTGATGACTTGTTGTACTAAAAGGTTAGGGGACGCATTGGATCTTATGCAGGATTGCAGGTGGTCTCCATCTTGGGTTTCGTCTCCCTATACGTTGTCCTAACCCTCCAAAGGGTTACATTTGCACACGTAGGGTGTGTGTTGAGAATCGTCGGCCTCCACAGCAGTAGACAACACTCCATGGATACCCAAAGATGTTCAGAGATTGGCTCGAGAGCCATCTATTGGATCAGAAAGATACACCTGGTTCACCTTTGCCCAGCCAGCCCCACAAATGTACCATGCACTTGCTAGCTAACCCAAGACTTGTAGAATGATATGGCATCACCTACACCATCATCGGAGCCCTTATAGATCGTCTACAGGCATCTTCAACTCATTTGGAGACCCATGAGGTTATTATTGTGCCCCCACACCCACAGAGAGCACCACAAGTTTATTGTTTGGAGAACAAGAGGCCACCCCCTTGTCCATCACTTTTGAGGGTCCTAATCTTCATTATGGCACCTATGGACCTCATCAGGCCTATTGGAGGGCCCTACGACATGTATTGTTTTTCATTTGACCTCTTAAGAGGCTTATTATTTCATTTATGTGCTACTTTAGTGGGATTGTCACCAAAAGTTAGGTTATTAGGATATTATTTTATTTTTGGGGCTTGTGTAGGTCTAAGAGACTAATTCGAACTCCTACTTTAGTGTATAAATACAAATGAAATGAGTTCATTTTCTCATCATCACTTTGGATTAAAGATCTCTTCTTTTTAGAGAATTTCGCACTTTTTCTGGGATGAAGAATTGGAGCATTGATGAATTTTTATGTTTGGACTGGAGTATTTATCTTGGAACTTTTTTATTGTCGAATTGTTGATGTTGGATATGTTCTATTACATATAAGTACAAATTTTTAATGATATTCTTGTTTTACTTTTGTCATATGCATTGAATGGGATTTTTGCTATAATAGGGCTAATTGTTGCATTACATAATTGGAAATTTGTGGAATTATTGTTTCTATATAGCATCTCTCAATGTTTGTGCCATGTATGTGAATGGAATCTCCTAGGGATAATTCCACAGAGGAATTTATCTTGATAAGCCATCTCTTTTGCCAAGTGAAGTATAAAAGCTTTGATGTCTCTTCCTCTTGCCCTAAAGGGTAAGCGAAGTAGTCCTTGAGGCCTCCTTAACCGAAATACAAGTTCCTTTCTCATTATACTCCTAGACTCCATTCTCCCCAAGGGATTAAGGCACTGGTCCTCCAATAGGTGATCACTCGAAGAATATTTTTCATTACCTTTCCCTCTCTCTTCTAGGTCTAGCCAAGTTCAGTCACCTAAGGCATCATTTTCCTGAAAAAATAGCCCAAAAAAAAGTTCGATCTCCTAGCCTCTACTGCGATGGTGTGTCTTCAAAGCCTCCAATTTTGAAGCTATTCCAATGGTGGAGTTGCGAGATAACCGAAGCCCTAGCTCCAAGACCAAACTTTGCCCTGGTGTTCATCAAACTTTGCCCTGGTGTTCCCTAAGCTAGTACCTCATAAGATCAATTTAACACTTTTAAGTGGATATTCTTGCTTTGATCATTTCCCCTTCCTCGACTGGGTTAAGAACATCATTGATTGCTAGATTCTCCCCCTTTAACCTAAGTTGGGTCCACTTGGTCCGTGTGGTCCCACACTTTTGAAAAGTCAAATCTTCAAGAACCATTCGAGAAGTCAAGTCCAATAATGATTTTAAGATTGGGAAACTCCTTTACAAAGCATATTGTTCTAACCTAACCCTCAAATACTCGCCTCCTTATCTTAGAAACCCTTGTACCTTGCTTAGCAAGCATGTTCTATTTTTAACCCCCTTCCAAGAAAATGATCATTAAGGTCACTTCACATCCATTAGTTGATTCATCCTTCACAAGTGGCTCTATATACCAAATATCCTTCCATCGATGAAAGTTCGTAAAAAGTAAGGAGTCTTAGCTGAGGTGACAGTAGGCTAAGCCTCATTGTTTCCCTTTGATCTAGCAGTTGTCCCTTTCATACCCCCTGCTAGTTTGAGCAGTAACAGAGCTAACCTAGGTCTTCTAACTAAACCAAATTTATCATATAATTGAATTACAATAAGCAGAAAATATAACATGTTTATAATTTTATTTTACTTGATAAAAACATACAAGTAAAATTTAATTAACATATTAAACATGTAAGAATTTTCATTTGCAAATATTTACATAAATAAAACAACAAATGAAAAAATACATGTTCCAGTCGTTTGCTTGGGAAACCCCTAGCTCTATTGGGATACTCATCTTGGTTACTTGACTGAATTTACCTCCCAGCCAGCTAGGAATGATTTCCTAGTCCAGAGAACCTCCACAAGTTTCCTAACCCCTCCGAGCCCAAGTCCAACTAGTTGTCACATAACCAAGTTAAAACCAACACTCTCCTATTAATCCAAGTTTGAGTTCTCTCATTTTTCTCTCTATTTTCTCCCTTATTTTTCTCCACATTCCTCCCCAAAATAAAATCCTCCAATGCCTAAATGAAGACCAATGATCTCCCCCCTCCTCTCATCCTCCTTCCCTTTTATGTCTCTTCCTCCCATCTACCTCAACCACCTATCATTAATGTCATGACTACCCCCTCATATTTTTATTTTATCCTTGATTTTCCCTACCATATCTTATCCAAAGTAGATTTGAAAAGACACTTTGGGAATAGAAATATGGATATTTAATTTAGAAATAAATTAGAGAAGACGATATCTTATTCAAAACTAGATTTGAGAAAACAACTTGAGAATAAAAATATGGATATTTAATTTAGAAATAAATTGGAGAAGACCATATCTTATCCAAAAGTAAATTTGAGAAGACATCTTGGGAATAGAATAATAACAAATAATATAAGTCATATTAGTAAAATAAAATCACAGATTCACAAGTGTAGGTTTATAACAATATTACTTAATAATTGTAAGTCAATATCTGCAGGTTAATTAAACACTAATCAAAATTAGACTAATAGGATCAAGTTGGGCATTACATACACCCCTCCTTCAAAAACTTGTCCCGAAGTTGGAGTGAAAATGACACAAGTAGTTTAAAAAAAGCTTAACAATAAGGCATAACAAAATAGAGAGAAATATAGTAGTCAAATTAAGTAAGTCGAGCAATAATACCACTTCCCATCAATAGTCTCCAACTAACTTATAGTCTCTTATCCTTCCTAACCTACTTTCGTTCTCATCCTATCCATCATCTGCTGCAATATACTATGGCAACGGTTATACCTATCTAAACACTGATAAAACCAATATGGCGGAAGCATAGACTATATTGACCTAAATTCCCTAGTAAGTAACTGACAGTCGTCATCACACGTCTAAGGGAGTGTGTCCATCATCGCCCTCCCACAATTCCAGACTTGGAGGTTACACGGTGGGAAATGCCTCCACCCCTCCTCAAAACTAGGGTCAACACCCTAATATGGATCACACTACAACAACAAATAACAACAAAATAAATATAGATAAGTGATCTTAATCATCATGTTATTAAGTCTAGTATCCACCTGTCAACTTTGTACTTCATAACAACATACTAGAAATAAATCTAGAAATAAATCTTACATTAGATAAATCATAATTTTGATAAATCATTCATTAAATAAATAATATCCCCTTAAGCCATACATCAAACAACAATAACTCTGATAAGTCATACACTAGATAAATCATAACCAAGTAAGTCGTACATCAAATAAATCATACATCAAATATTTTAATCAACAATACCTAATTATATCTAATGATTTATATAAGTAGTTTCATTTGTCCAACTAAAATGCATCAATATTACATAGCGTTCATAAATAAAATAACATGGAACTACAAATAGAACATTCGCATAGATAGTTATCTAACTCAAAATGGGCATCACAAATGCTCAAAAAGTGAGGGGTAGTCGCGACATATAGCCTCTGCATCCTCCCACATCTTGAGTTATACTTATCCCACTGGACCTTAACCTGATCCACCATGCAACGTCTGAATTGTTGAACCCTATGGTCAAATATGTGTAATGCTTCGACCATTATGGTTCCCACATCCAAGACCTGCAATTCCCTCCAATCTAGTTTGTGAGATTCATCAAAAACATAATGTCGTAGAATAAATACATGAAAAACATCATTAGTTTTATGCAAATGGGGGTGGCAATACAAAACGATAGGGAATTGGTCCAATCTTCTCCTTGATTCTAAGAGGTCCTATAAACCAAGGTAACAACTTTGTCCCTTTCCTAAACCAAATGGTGCTTTCGTTGGGTCGGATACGAATAAAAACTCAGTCTCCTCCTTCATAACTACAATCAATCCTATGTGCATCGCCATAGCTCTTCTGTCTATCTTGTGCTTTCTTTAACCTCTATCGAATTTGTCTTACCTCTTCCTCCATTTCTTGCACCAATTCCGCCCCAACTATTACTTGGTCCTCCAACTTTTCCCAACTCAATGGCATCTTGCATGGCCTCCCATGTGGAGCTTGATGAAGAGGCATCCCAATGAAACTGTGGTAATTGTTATTATAGGCAAACTCTACCAATGGTGCATTGGTCAAACCAAATGGTACGACTACGAACTCGTAATGCCCACACTGAGTCTAAAACGCAATTTTTGATATGTCACCTTCTTTAATCCTCAATTGGTGGTATCCAAACGTAGATCGATCTTTGAGAAAATTATTGCTCCCTTCATTTGATCGAATAGGTCATCTATTCTAGGTATTGGGTACCTATTCTTTATTGTGGCTCGATTCAAGTCTGTATATTCTATGCATAGCCTCAAGGAACCATCCTTCTTGATGAAAATTACTGGTGCACCCCAAGGTGAAACATTAGGTCTAATAAATTCCAAATCTAAAAGCTCTTTTAACTGCATTTGCAACTCACAAAGTTCTGGAGTTGTCATCCTGTAGTGTGTCTTGGAGATTGGTTCTACACTACGCTTTAGGTCAATTGCAAAATCGATCTCCCTCACAGGCGGTAATCTAGGCAAATTCCTTAGGGAAAACATCCTCTAATTTTGACAAAATTGGGTGTTGATCTAGGGAGGGTCCTTACTAGTCACTTACAGTGTCGGTCACATATATTTTACAACCTTTCTGGAGACAGCGTTTTACCCTCATTGTGGAGATGAATCGTAGGGACACTCTT
Source organism: Pinus tabuliformis (assembly GCA_031772625.1). Classification (NCBI taxonomy): domain Eukaryota; kingdom Viridiplantae; phylum Streptophyta; class Pinopsida; order Pinales; family Pinaceae; genus Pinus; species Pinus tabuliformis. The sequence goes on along the minus strand of CM062820.1, from coordinate 1,494,000,316 downwards.
CTCTTGATACCACAAATCTCAATTGACCTACCTTAATCATCTAAATAAATCACCACCTTTTAAACAGTGTACTAAAGCTCGATGAGCTTCTAGCCAGTCCATTCTGATGATTACATTGTACGTCCCCAATGTTGTGACGTATGCCTTCAATTTAGTTATACACACCCCGAGGTTCACCTAACATTGGTCAACACTAGGTCCTACTACTTGTTTTATCGCATAAGCTATTTCGATTTGTTTAAAATCCTCATGCTCATATGATGCCAACCCACATTTTTCTAATGCAACTGGTGAAATGAAACTATCTGTAGCACCAGAATCAAACAAAATTTCAGCTTTTACATTGTTTATCATACCCGAGGTTTCTACCACAGCAGATTGGTGTTCAACTTGTTGGTTATCAACTACTGCATATATTCGATGGTGGTTGCTTGCTCCCCCCATTGGTGCTTTTCCTTATGTACGGTTGTTACCAATTTGTAACTCAAGACAATTGTGTTGGTAATGAGGTCCCCCACATCCCCAACAAGTGATGCGTGGTTTTGGAGTTTTTTGGAAAGAGTTCTTTCCATTAAGACCCTTGCCCCTGCTTGTGGCTCCTCATGTCTGACTGTGATTTGCATGAGTCATCGAAGCTGCACTAGCAACCATTAAAATCCCCACTATCGGTGTTTTGGGTACAACCTTGTTTCCATATGGCGGTGGCCTCAAACCTCCTCCCCTGGAGAAGGTACGAGGGACCTTCCCCATAAACCTTGGTTGTTGTGGAAAAATGGCATTGTTTCCACCTTTTAAGTCTAAGTGTTGTTCAATATAGTGAGCATGTTCAACAACTCCTACAACTGAGAATGGATTCCACATTCGCACCATTCCCCTAATCTTAGGATTCAATCCATAAATGAAATGATCTGCTTGGCACTGATCAATATCCATGTAGAAGACATACTTAACTAATTCCATGCATCTAATTTCATATTCCTCTACCATACAGTTTCCCTGTACCTAAGCATGGAAGGCTCCTACCTGTTGTTCTTCATAATACGCTGATAGGTACTTTTTCTTGAATTTCTCCTAAAATAATTCTCAAGTAACTGTTTCAAGAGTGAGGTGTAGTTGTCGTTCCAAGTTACCCCACCAGTTCAAGGCACCATCTCTTAGTTGGAATATCGTTATTTTAGCTTTTGAATTGGAAGTATAATCTCTTAGTGCAAAACACATTCTCATTCCCTATAACCAACCTTTTGCTCATTTGCTAGCACGACCTCCCGCAAACTTTGGGATCTTAATCTTTTGGGGCTCCCTCATAATGTTCTCGATTGGAGGTCCTCTATCAGAGTCTCTTGATCTCTCGAGATTACCCAACCCTGATGGGGGGTGCTCCATTTCCACCTCAGTTATTTGGCGCCCTCTTAAAGTCTCATTAATTGCTTCAAGGGAGCACAAGATGAGAGCCAGCACTGGTGATGGCAATTGGTTATTTGTCGGAGGTCCTCGTGATGATCCTCCTCAACCTCTATTTCCCTGCGTCTTCACCATTTTGAACTGTTCAATTATTTGTTTCATAAAAGACTTATTAATGCAACTTAGGACTTGTCTGCTCTTAGTCAACTCACACACATATAAAATGATAGGCATAATTTTTATTTATTTATTTTTTAACTATGCTCATAAACAAGCATTACTAATATTGAGTAGATCCCTAAGGATCTATTAAATCCTCTCATGTGAGAGCTCTACATAACCTACAAATTTTCTCTTGATACTAGTTAGGTTACTAGTGCAATGTACCTGTCAGTGATGCTCTGAGGTTTTCTTAACACCAAACTACTCTCTTTAATAACCTTAATTATTATTATTAAATATATTATATAATTAATATTAAAGTAAATTAATGAAATGGTTTAATATATATTCAATTAATTAAATTAAATACTAATGTCAATAGTCGCATTCCTTTTAGTTATTCCTTCCTTCTATGGGCATTAGTCGCTCATTCCCGACCTTTATAATATGTTTTAAACTGGATTAGAGGGAATTGCAGGTCTAGGAAGTGGAAACCGTAATGGTCAAACCATTACGCATATTGGACCGTAGGGTTCGATAGCTCAGAGGTCGCATGGTGGATAAGGTTAAGATCCAGTGGGACAAGTGTAGCCAGCTTCTGCTACTTGGGAAGATGTAGAAACTTTACGTCGTGACTACCCCTTACTTTTTGAGCATTTGTGATGCCCATTTTGACTTAAATAGCTACCTATGCTAAGGCTTTATTTGTAGTTCCATGTTATTTTATTTATGAACGCTATGTTATATTGATGCATTTTAGTTATCTGCCTTCTCCTCTCATCCTCTTTCCCTTTTGTCTCTTCCCCCATCCTCTTCAACCACCTATAATTAATGTCATGACTACTGCCTCATCATTTTATTTTAATATCATTGATTTTCCTTACCATATCTTATCCAAAGTAGATTTAAGAGACACTTTGGAAATAGGATATGGATATTTAATTAAGAAAAACTTAAAGAAGACCATATCTCATTCAAAAATAGATTTTTTTAAGATACCTTGAGAATAGAATATGGATATTTAATTTAGAAATAAATTGGAGAAAACCATATATTATCCAAAAGGAGATTTGAAAAGACGTGTTGGAAATAAAAATATGGATATTTAATTTAGAAAAAAATTGAAAAAAACCATACCTTATCCCAAAGTAAATTTGAGAATACTTCTTGGAAATAAAAATATGGATATTTAATTTAGAAATAAATTAAAAAATATCATATCTTATCAAAAAGTAGATTTGAGAAAACCCCTTGAGAATAGAATAATAAAAAATAATATAAGTCATTAGTAAAATAAAATTACAGATTAATAATAGGTTTATACCAATATTACTTAATAGCAGTGTTCCGCAGGACGCGTCCCCCAGGGTCTGGTGCACGCACCCCACAGTCGGGACAGGGAGTTTCTTGAGGGTGCATTTCCCCACGAACCCTTTTTGGGGAGTCTCAGGGAGACGCAAGGGGGCGCATTTCCCTAGTGTGGGAGTCTAGACTCCCCAAAAAAGGTGCGTCTGGATGTCTCCCTTCAATGTGGGAGTCTAGACTCCCCAAAAAGGGTGCATCTGGGCGCCCCCCTTCAAAAAGAGTGCTTCTGAGCGTCCATTTTAAATTTGTCTAATAAGACTCAAATTTAAAATTTAAAATTTAAAATTAAAACTCAATAAAACAAAAAAAATATTAACTAACTAAAATTCTAAAACCTAGGTTGAAAAAAATCAAAATGAAAGTTAAAACTTAAAACTCAGGAGTCATTTTCATTTCAACGCAAACTACGCTAAGTTGAGCCAAGACACCGCCTAGCCATCCTCCTGCCGTCGCCGAGACCGGTCTCTTAAGACTTGAGAGTGGACGCCATTTACTCTAGCGTCACCTTGCAGTTGCACCAGCGCGCAACCTGCACGTTGTTCGTCTTCCCACAACTTCCAGCGACCACCCAGCCATCCTCTGTCATCGACTTCCAGTCGTCGCCCAGCGATCTGCCATTGTCAACCCTTATGTGTCGTGACGTTGTGCAGCTATGGCCCGTCGACCTAATCACCTGTGCCATTGACCCCTCTGTGTCGTGACGTTGTGCGGCTGTGGCCCGTCAACTTGCTCACTTGTGCCATCGACCTCCAGGTAAACACTAAAGTTTGAAGTTTAAAAAAAAATTGTTTTTGCTGTAATAGTGAACAGAACAACGCACTGTAAGTTCTAATTTTTTTTATTTTTATTTTTGTAGTGTTTCAATTTAATCATTATGTTCTAAATTATTTAAATTTTAATCATTTTTAAATTTTAATTTTAATGAAAACATAGTCACTTTAATTTAATTTTTTATGTTTGAGTTTTTAAATTTTAATAATTTAAATTTAATTCTAGTAGATTTGCATTATAAATTTAAACTCTTCATACAGGACAAAAAAACAAAAATAAATGCAAAATAAATTAAAACAGCAAGCTGCAAGTGTAAAATGGCTTATTACAACAACATGAGCAGCCAAAGTGACACTAACAGTGATAGTAATTATGATCTTCAAACAAAAAACCCTCTTGAATTTGAAATCCCATCAACAATGAACGAAACCCATGGCAACAATGCGGTTAGTGTTTCTTCCAGTGCAACTGCAACCCCGTCAAAGTCATTGGCAAAATATGCAAAAGGGACGTTTAATCCAAACAAACCTCTTTTGTTATATGTTACCAAAATCGCTGACTCTTCAACTCAACCAAAACTAGGAAACCAAAAAGGTGAAACATGCTATTCGAAATGCAATGTTTGTGGTCATTCTTGGGTTAGGAGCTATAGTCAGATCAAGATGCATCTTTTGAGTGTAGGTGGCAAAAGGGTTCATATATGTACAAAATTAACCTTATTGCAAAAATTAGAGCTCTTGAGGATGCAAATGGCAGCAGATGCAGAGAGCAACTTCTCAAGTAAAAATGTCATGGCCCAAGCTCACCAAAATATTGATGAAGCCACAAGCTCCAAAAGAAAATTGAAACAAATGAAATATATACGCCTCCACCATCTCCAGTTGTGACTAAGGGTTCTTGTTCTTGTGCAGTGGGACCAACTCTTACAAGCATGTATGGTAAGTTGAACCGTAATGATACAGATGATACCATTGGAAAATTTCTTTTTGCCAACGGCATTCCTTTCCATGGTAGTCGTTCTCCTTACTATAAGGAGATGGTCAAGGCAATTGCAAAACCCTCATATGTGCCCCCAGGTGAACATAAGTTGAGGACAATGATATTAAAAAGACAAGTGCCCAATATTAATCTGCAAAGAGAAAATCTGTGGCAGACATGGGTGAGTGAAGATTTTATCGTTATAGATGGATCTGTGGCAGACACAGGTGAGGGAAGGTTGTTCTATCGTTATCGATGGGTGGACAGACATTGCCAAATGTGCATTTATCAACATCATAGTTACTTACCGAAAAGGGCCTTTCTTTCTTAGAGCTATTGATTGTTTTGGAAAGTGCAAAGATGCATCTTTCCACTTTGAGCTTCTTCGTGATGCTATAGAGGTTGGATCTAAAAATGTTGTACAAGTTGTGATGCTATAGAAGAGGTTGGATCTACAAATGTTTGTAGATCAGCAGGATTAATGATTCGAAGTAAATACAAACATATTTTCTGGACCCCTTATTGTGTGCATGCGCTTAATAATGCATTGAAAGACATTGGCAAAATTAAGTGGTTATCTAACTTGGTGACAATTGCAAGAAATGTGCAGATGTTTATTTGCAATCACCATACCTCTTTAGCCATGTACAAGTCTCATGCGAAGAAGGAATTCATCAAACCTATTGATACCAGATATGCTAATTCTTTTATTTATTAGAGAGGATGTTGGAGATGCAGTCAGCATTGCAGGCCATGGTTATGACTCCAAATTGGAACAGATGGGCATAATCCAAGACAAGGGAAGGAAAGAACATCAGGATTCAAATATTGAATAATGATTAGTGGACAGATTGTGATTATTTGGTGTCACTGTTATGTCCTATAGTTGAGGTCATTCGCTACACTGACACAAATTCTCCTACTCCTGGAGAAATATACAAGACTTTTGTCACAAATGGCCACTCTTACTTGATCCAACATATACTATCAAAAGTCTCATATATTTCTCCAAGAATAGGAGAATCTATGTCAATGTAGCGAATGACTTCAACTACAAGACTTAAAAGTGACACCAAATAACCACAACCTGTCCACCAACCATTATCCAATATCTGAATTTTTTTTCCTTCCTATGTCTTGGATTCTGCCCATCTGTTCCAATCTGGAGTCACAACCATGGCCTGCAATGCTGACCGCACGTCCAACATCCTCTCTAATAAAAGAAAATAACCAGCATATCTCGTATTAGTAGGCTTGAGGAATTCTAACCAGCATATCTCGTGTTAGTAGACTTGAGGAATTCTTTCCTTGCATGAGACTTGTACATGGCTAAAAAGGTAATGGTGATTGCAAATAAACATCTACACATTTCTTGAAGTAAGATACCCACTCAATTTTACCAATGTCTTTCAATGCTTTATTAAGCGCATGCACACAACAACGAGTCCATAAAATATCATGTATTTACTTTGAATCATTAATCTCGTTGATCTACACACTGTTGCTTCATCTGTCACAACCTGTACAACATTTGTAGATCCAACCTCCTCTATAGCATCACGAAGAAGCCCAAATTGAAAAGTTGCATCTTTGCGCTTTCTAGAACAATCAATAGCTCTAAGAAAGAAAGGCCCTTCTCGGCAGGTAACTATGATGTTGATAAGTGGACATTTGGCAATGTCTGTCCACCCATCCATAACAATAAAACAACCTTCACTCACCTATGTCTGCCTCAGAATTTCCCTTTGGAAATTAATATTGGCCATTTATCATTCTAATATCATTGTCCTCAACTTATGTTCACCTGGGAGCACATATGAGGGTCTTATTGCTGCAATTGCCTTGACCATCTCCTTATAGTAAGGAGAACGACTACCATGGAAAAGAATGCCATTGGCAAAAAGAAATTTTCCAATGGTATCATTTGTATCATTACAGTTCAACTTACCATACATCCCTGTAAGAGTTGGTCCCACTACACAAGAACAAGAACCCTCAGTCCCAACTAGAGATGGTGGAGGCATATCTTTCATTTGTTTTAATTTTCTTTTGGAGCTTGTGGCTTCATCAATATTTTGGTGAGTTTGGGCCATGACATTTTTACTTTACAAGTTTCCCTTTGCATCTATTGTCATTTTCATCCTCAAGGAATCTTATTTTTGCAATAAAATTAATTTTGTACATATATGAACCCGTTTGCCCCTTACACCCAAAAAATACATCTTGATCCGACTATAACTCTCAACCCAAGAATGACCACAAACATTGCATTTCCAATGGCATGTCTCACATCTTTGTTTTCCTAATTTTGATTGAGTTGAAGAGTCAGTCATTTTGATAACATATAATAAAAGAGGTTTGCTTGGATTAAATGTCCCTTTTGCATATTCTACCAATGACTTTGACGAGGTTGCAATTGCACTGGAAGAAACACTAACTACACTGCTACCATGGGTTTCATTCATTATTGATGGGATTTCAAATTCAAGAGAGATTTCTGTTTGAAGATCATAATCACTATCACTATCAGTGTCACTGTGGTTGTTCATGCTGTTGTAATCAACGATTTTACACTTACAAGTTGTTGTTTTAATTTATTAGCAAATTTTTATTTTTTTTGGTCTTGCAGGAAGAATTTAAAAAAAAAAAATCTCATCATGTAAATTAAAATTTACAATGCAAATCTACTAGAATTAAATTTAAATTATTAAAATTTAAAAACTGAAACATAAAAAATTGAATTATAGCGATTGTTTTCATTAAAATTTAAATTAAAAATTTATTAAAATTTAAAAAAATTTAAAACAATATGATTAAACTGAAACATTACAAAATAGAATTAAAAAATAAAAAATAAAACTTACAACACGTTGTTTTGTTCACTGTCAGCAAAAAAAAAAATTAAAAACTACAGTTATTCAAACTTCAGTGTTTACCTGGAGGTCGATGGCACAGGTGAGTAGGTCGATGGGCCACAGCCACACAACGTCACGACACAGAGGGGTCGATGGCACAGGTGAGCAGGTTGACGGGCCACAGCCGCACAACGTCACAGCACAGAGGGGTCGACGACAATTGCGGATGGCTAGGCGGCAACTGGAAGTCGATGACAATTGCGGATGGCTAGGCGGCAACTGGAAGTCGACGACAAAGGAGGATGGCTGGGCGACAGCTGGAAGTCGTGGGCAAACGAACAGCATGCAGGTTGTTAGCTGAAGCAACTGCAAGGTGACGCTAGAGCAAATGGCATCCACTCTCAAATCTCAACAGACCGGTCTTTGCGGCAGCAAGAGTTTGGTTGGGCGGTGGCTTGGCTCAGCGCAGCGTATTCAACGTTGAAATGAAAATGACTCATGAGTTTTAAGTTTTAACTTTCATTTTGATTTTATTCAACCTAGGTTTTAGACTTTTAGTTATTTAATATTTTTGGTTCTATTAAGTTTTAATTTTAAATATTTTTAATTGTTTTGATTTTTTTTATTTTTTTTGGTCTTATTAAACAAATTTAATCTGAAGGGGGCGCCCAGAAGCACCCTTTTTGAAGGGGGACACCCAAACACACCCTTTTTGGGGAGTCTAGACTCCCACTGGAGAAACACACCCCCTTGCGTCTCCCCAAGACTCCCTAAAAGGTACGTGGTGAAACGCACCCCCAAGAGACTCCTCATTCCGGGTGCGAGGGGTGCGTGCACCTAACCCTGGGGGACACATCCCCGTGGAATACTGCAAAATTGTAATGGTAAGAATAAATTGTCACCTATTTGGGTACATGTCAACAAAATTGTAGAGGTATTACACTTTTACCGCCAATTCTTTCACGTTGCACACTTATTCTTCAGTGATAACTGGTTTTCACTTTTACAACCATTCTTTTCAAATAAACACCTTTCACATTTCACACCTATTCTGCAGTAATAATTAGTTTTCACTTTTACAACCATTCTTTTCGAATAAACACCTCATCTGCAGAAAAAATTGATGACAAGAGTCCAAAAAAGTGAGGCATTTTACTTCTTTATTGGAATTCTGCAAAATAACAACCACCTGTATGTTACTTTCATAATATTTTTGCGATTTTACTCATGGGTTTTATAGGAGGGCATCCCCATTTTCTGCTATTATAGCAGTCCAATTCAAAAAGTGATCCAACCCTCAGGGTACAAGCATTGGGTCACATTATAACCATGAGTGCATGCATATTGCAAACGGTTTATATTTTTAAAATATTTAGTTTATATTTGTAAAACTTGTTCAATGTTAACGATGCTGTAGTATTTCACGTAGTTTAAAAATAGAGTAAAATGACCCAAAAAATAATGGATTTTCCTACAAGATTTTGGTAAAATTTGGCAAATTTTTTTGGAAATCCCAGGCACAACTGTCAAGCTTCAAGATTTTGGATGCCTTGGGTTTTTGATGGTGCTAAATCATTTCCACCATCAAAAACAAGATTCAAGCACTTCTACCATCAAATTTTTTGAGGAAAAAAACACCGGATTCCAGTCTCTAGGTCAATTTACTCCATCAATAAACAACTTCGTAGTATTTTAATCATATTATTTCTTGCGACCGGGAAAAACATTAAATAAAAAAATAAAAATAAAGACAAACAAAAAAAAACACACAAACTTGAATAGTTGATATAGTCATAATACTAGTATTTTCAAAACTTGAATGGCTAATTTAGTCATAGCTGTTACAGATTGATTCCTACACAGGAAAAGTCACTTTGATTTTTATGCCAAGGTTTCCTTTATGTGGCCATAAGTTACATTCAAGTTTTGGTTATATGTTTTTTTTAACAATAACAGTTAGATTTTTGTATTAAAAAGAGTTTTGGCTAAACTGGATAGCAGAATAATACAAAAAGTTTAAATTGTTGTAATAAAAGAAAACTGTTAAAATTGGCAACTAGGGCCAAACTCCATGTGGGTCATCTTATTTATGGCAGCTGATATTTTTCTTGGATCCCTCTCATCGGGAGGTGTAGGATTGATCTAAAGATCATCGATTCCAATAAGTGTTCATGGAGTTATGAATTTATTTGCGTTATAAGGCAATTCGTCAAAGTCGGCCAACAACCAAATAAACCCCACGTGCTCAACATTTTAGTATAAATAGAGGTGGCCTTCAAGTCATTTCAACACACTTGGGATCTCTTCCTTTCTCTACTTGTCTTTGGGTTTTAGTAGGAAGAGAGATCCTAAGGAATAATGTTGCCCTGATCCAGAGGGCAGAAAACTGGAACTGCCGAAAAAGCCAGAAAAGTCGGAACTGCCAAAAAACCGAAACTGTCGGGACTGCCGGGAACAACCGACACTGCCAAAACTGCCGGGAAAAGCCGGCGTTGCTAAAATTGCCGAAACACCCGGAGCATCTGTCTCCGAAGGAGAGAAACATGCAAGGGACAGCGAACTAACATTGGGACAGTTGTATGGTACTTAGCAGCAAATACACCAAGCAAGGAATGTTACAGCTAGCATGCAAGGGACAACTAGCATGCAACAACAAGCATACTAGGGACAACCAGCATGCAACAACAAGCATGCTAGGGACAACAAGCAAGCAAGGTATAGTCAAAACATAGGTCAGGATGGCAACATGGTGCAACAATGGCACATAAGGCAGTGCAGTGATGGGTACAGTCATGATTAATGAAGCGTGATGAGATGCAACATAGTGATGATGGATGCAGGATGGTGAAAGTGCAGCATGATGACGAAATGCAGCTCAACGATAGGTGAAGGAGTCAACTTGGAGAATTAGTTGAAACAGCGTGTCTTCAACTGATCTCATGTATCATCTTCTTAGAGATGATCTACGCTCTTATTTAGATAAGTCAAAGTGTTGACTTCTGTTGTAAACGTACTATCTCTCTCTCTCTCTATGCTGAACTATATAAGAACATATAAAAAGAATTAATCAAGGGTTTCCCCACATTAGGGTTTGTCCCTGGCTAGCGCCACATCTTGTGTCCTCGTCTTGGCTTGTCTTCTACGATTTATGTTTATGTTCTATCTGCAATTTACTTTAATGTTGATGTGATTGTTAATCTGGAAAAGATATGGACCTAACTGTGAAAATTGAAATAAATTGCTCTAGGCATAGAACATACCTAAAATTAACATGGTATCAGAGTTGAGGTGAAGGCAATGCCCAAGCAAAAGTGAAAGAGCAATCATCAAAGACAGTTCGGAAAGGACAAAAGGATCAGTGGATTCCTCATCCCTCTTCAAATTCACCAAGGGTGAAGTCGAAGTAGAGAATATTATCAGAATGGCGCAGCGGAATATGGCCTACCTAAAGATCACTTCATTGGAAGACCGGATCTCAGAGTGGAAGGAAAGGCAAATAACTAGTTCGGCCATTATGCGAAGGAGTGTCCGAATGGCAGGGACACATCACTTGATGATGATAACAATCATTCCAGGGAGATCTTCAATGGTCAAAGGAATGACACGTAATGCAGGTCATCAAGGAAATGGCCAATTCTTCATAGAAAGCAAGGAACCCCAAATATGAAAAATCAAATGTTGTTTCTGATAAGATAAAGAAGCGTTATCTTGTATTGGCCCTCTCCTTCAGATTCTTTAGAAATCTGGCTTGTAGATTGTAGTGCTTCAAGGCACTTCATCGAATAGATGGGTGCACTCTCTAATTTGGTAGAGATGGAAACAATCGTGGGATTATACTTGGAGACGATGCCACCTATCCCGAAAAGGGTGTAGGGAATGTTAACTCTAAATTGAATAAGGATAACTCGATTCATTTACAGAATCTCTTTTATCTACCTGATTGCAAGAAGAACCTGGTGTCCATCTCGGAAATGGAAGTCAAAGGTTTCAGGGTGGCATTCATCGACAGACAGGTACGTGTTAAAAATATATCATTTTCAAAGATGTTTTTTCTCATGGGTTCAGGGTTGGCAATTTGTATCAAGTTGCCAGATGGTCCATTGGGGATCATGTCAATTGACATATCGCATCTATAACACCGGAGGTCTACCTATGGGGCCCTACCTGATGTGAGTCAAATGGTGATAGGGATGTCTGAATTCAAGTAGAGCATGAAGGTACATGTCTGAGATGTACTGAAGGAAAATCTTACAAGGAGACCATTCCCCTCATGCAGTGATCAGGAATCTCATGTATACAGGTGGAAAAAAGCCCTCTATGGCTTGAAGCAAAACACACCGAGCATAGTATGAGAGGATTGATAAATGTTTGATGAAGCTGAGATTCACTAGGAGTGAAACCGATCCAAACCATTACCCGAAGGTTGTGGATGATAGACCTCTCATACCGGCACCTTATGAGGACAACCTATTTCTGACAAGTGCAGACCCTCTCATTTGCAGAAGTAAGAGGGAGTTGGATTCCGGATGTCGAATGATAAACTACAAGCCTGTAACTACCTTGAGGATCTTAACTTTTAGAAGTTATATGGTAGTGATGTCGGACCAGATTTGGGAAATGCCTTTGACTCTCATAAACTCATTCACGTTGATGTTCTTGGTGAACTTCCGTCCAAACATATGTTTTGCAGTTAACATGGTGAGCTCATATTTAGTTGAGCCTCACTGGATTCGTGCCAAGAATCTTTTGAGATAACTTCGGGGCACAGTGTCTCATGGATTGAGATACACTGCCGGAAATATGAAACTGCATGATTATTCGAATCCTGACTGGGCAGGCAGTGTGGAGGATCACTAGAGCACTTCTCAGTGCTGGTTCTCTTTGGATTCTGCTTCGATATCATGGATAAGCAAGAAGCAGAAGTCAATTTCTATAAGCACCGCCGAGACCGAATACATAGCTACGAGTATGAACTCTTGTGAAGCTGCATAGTTGTAGAAGCTCTTAAGTGAGTTGTTTGTACACATGATGAATACCACTGTGATTCTCTGTGCGATGGAGCCTCCTTGCTCATCGACTTACCATATCGCAGACAAGGCAGTATCTGATGTACAGGTCGCAGACATTGTGTCAAAGCCCCGGGGAAAGGTCAAATCTGTGACTCTCCCAAACGACTTGGAGTCATTGAGAGACTTTCTTATTAGGGTCCTGCATGTTGCATGCATTGAGCTCTGGGAGCTCTAGGGGGCTTGGGGTACTTACTGGAGCAACATATGACCACAGGGCGACTCACCCTCCCTTGGTGGTGCACTATGAACAGGGTGATTAGATCTTCTGTGGGTCGAGATGATTAGTTCTCCCGTGGCAACTGTGGAACAGGATAATTAGTTCTCCTATGGGCCGGGATGATTAGTTCTCCCGTGGCAACTGTGGAACAAGATGATTAGTTCTCCTATAGGCCAAGATGATTTGTTCTCTATGGCGACTGTGGAACAGGATGATTAGTTCTCCTATGGGCCAGGATGATTAGTTCTTCATGGCATCCACTAACAGGATGATTTGTTCTCCTGTGGTCAGGATGATTAGTTCTCATGTCGAGACATCCTACCCATGCAGTCTGGGACTCATGGGAAGTACCTCTCATCTGATCAATGAGCAGGGAAATGAGGAAAGGGACCATAGTAGTACTATCGATGGATGCATCGTTGTATCTACCGTAGTCCCTATGCTAGGATGACCTCCATTGATCTGGGATCAATATGAGTGGTTTGAAACACTCTCTTGTGACATTGATCTAGGATCAATGAAACTGATCTGGAATTAGTATGAGTGGTTTGAAACACTCTCTTGTGACATTGATTTGGGATCAGTATGAGTGATTTGAGACTCTCTTGTGACATTGATCTGGGATCAGTATGAGTGGTTTGAGACACTCTTGTGATATCGATCTGGGATCAATAAAACTGACTTCGGGTCAACAAGAGTGATGTGACACACTCTCTTCAAATGAAAATGACTTCCGGTCAGTAGAGAATGGTATGAGACATTCTCGATCAATTCTTCTTCTTCTTGGTTCAGCGAAGCTCAACAGATCAAAGCAGAGCTCAGCAGATCAGAATAGAGCAGAGCAATGCAAGGCACTAATGGCAGAGATAGTATAATGGGACATATGGATCAACAGATGGAGTTCTCCCTAGTTGAAAGGGAGTGTTAAAATTGGCAACTAGGGGCAAACTCCATGTGGGTCATCTTATTTATGGCAGCTGATATTTTTCTTGGATCCCTCTCATCGAGAGGTGTAGGATTGATCTAAAGATCATCCGATTTCGATAAGTATTCATGGAGTTATGAATTTATTTGCGTTATAAGACAATTTGTCAAGGTCGGTCAGCAACCAAATAAACCCCACATGTGCTCAACATTTTAGTATAAATAGAGGTGGCCTTCAAGTCATTTCAACACACTTGGGATCTCTTCCTCTCTCTACTTGTCTTTGGGTTTTAGTAGGAGGAGAGATCCTAAGGAATAACGTTGCCCTAATCCAAAGCGCAGAAAGCCAAAACTACCAGAAAAGCCGGAAAAGCCAAAATTCACTGAAAAGCCGAAACTGCCAGAACTACCAGAAACGCTGGAACTGCCCGAAGTGTCGGGACTGCCGGAACTGCTAGAACTGCCGAAACAGCCAGAGCATTTGTCTCCGAAGGAGAGCAGCATGCAAGGGATAGCTAACTAACATTGGGACCACTGTATGGTACTTGCAGCAAATACACCAAGCATGCAATGTTACAGCTAGCATGCAAATGACAACTAGCATGCAACAACAAGCATGCTAAGGACAACAAGCATGCTAGGGACAACAAGCAGGCAAGGTGCAGCCAACACATAGGTCAGGATGGCAACATGGTGCAGCAATGGCACATAATGCAGTACATTGATGGGTACAGTCATGATTAATGAAGCGTGGTGAGATGCAACATAGCGATGATGGGCGCAGCATGGTGCAGGTGCAACGTGATGACAAAATGCAGCGCAACGATAGATGAAGGAGTCACCTTGGAGAATTAGTTGAAGCAACATGTCTTCAACTATCTCATGTATCATCTTCTTAGAGATGATCTATGCTCTTATCTAGATAAGTCAAAGTGTTGACTTCTGTTGTAAACGTGCTATCTCTCTCTGTCTGCTGAACTATTGAAGAACATATAAGAAGAATTGATCAAGGGTTTCCCACATTGAGGTTTGTCCCTGGCTAGCGCCACATCTTGTGTCTTCTTGTCTTGGTTTGTCTTTTACGATTTATGTTTATGTTCTATCTATAGTTTACTTTAATGCTGATGTGATTGCTAATCTGGAAAAGATATGGAGCTAACTGTGAAAATTGAAATAAATTGCTCTAAACATAGATCATACCTAAAATTAACAAAAACCCCAACACACAAGTGGCTTTTTGCAGAATTCCAATAAAGAGAAGTAAAATACTCACCTTTTAGACTCTTCTCATCAATTATTTCTACAGAAGTGGGGCATACCTGGTTGTAAAAGTGGAAACCAATTATCCCTGCAGAATAGGTGTTTATTAGAAACTTGAAAGAAATTGTTATAACTGGAAAATCTCTGCAAATGTCATCAACAAGACCATTATAATAAATTGGTGGCAGCTTATGCCTAGCAACCACAATTTGGAAGCCAGATAAGCATGCATCTGGGGATTGAAGTTATAGAATAAATCAGATGCCACCCACAACATAAATGTTGTCACCATTGCTTGCATAGCGTCATCCACTAATAAGATAAAAATAAATTAAAAACCACTATACAGCGAGAAGTGCCCACTGACGAAAAGAGGCATAACAGATTCCAAACTATTCTAACAGGGCATACTCTAATCTACTGCATACGATCCTTCCACCTCAATTGTCAAGGAGCTTATTGATTACATTGATTAAATACATGTATGAAAGAATTTTGGCTGCATTGTTTCAAATATATTTGTTTATTTCATCTACAGCATAATTTAAAGGCATACATGGATTGGTGAATGGCTAATGGTTGACAGTGAAATAATTGAGCAATCAGTCATTTTTAATTTGGACAGAATTTTGATGTTTGATATATTAAATTTCTCAAGTAGCTGCCAATGATATGGTAGATGCGTCCTGCATCTGATCTAGGGGCAGTTGGTCAAAAGAGATAAAAGAGCTGACAGATCTTCCTACGAAGCATATATCAGAAAGTTGAAATTTTAATAGTAAGGCATAGGAAGAGGATTCCTTTTCAACCAAACAAAAAGGCTACCAAAAATGAAATGTATTTCTACAGTTACAAATGCAAAATGAAAAGAGAAATTGAAGAGCTGACAGATCTTCCTAAGAAGCATATATCAGAAAGTTGAAATTTTAATAGCAAGGCATAGGAAGAGGATTCCTTTTCGACCAAACAAAAAGGCTACAAAAAATGAAAGATATTTCTACAGTTAGAAATGCAAAATGAAAAGAGAAATTGAAGAACTGACAGATCTTCCTAAGAAGCATATATCAGAAAGTTGAAATTTTAATAGCAAGGCATAGGAAGAGGATTCCTTACAGATATTCCTAAGGAGCATATATCAGAAAGTTGAAATTTTAATAGCAAGGCATACGAAGAGGATTCCTTTTCAACCAAACAAAAAGGCTACCAAAAATGAAAGATACTTATACAGTTAGAAATGCATAATGTACAGAGAAATTGAAGTGTTTAGTTTCAGACAAGATAACATGTTGAAAATAGAGAGGAGAGGAAGAAAATATGCATAATCCAACGCAAATGAAAAGTCAAAAGATAGATAAAGAGTGGTTAATTTTGTTTTTTCTTCCATGTTTCAAGAGGTCATGCTAAAAATTAGAATGCCTTTCACAATTATTTTACCTTAAGACATGAGAAACATTGGATGAGGAGTATCATTTCTTGCATCAAGTTTACTGCCTAGCTTGAAGTTTGGGTAGATAAAATGCAATCTCAATGATATAAAAGAAACTTCAAAGATAGGGTTAGATGTGTGGTTGTCACTCTTCTGAAATCAAGAGTAGATTTTGAATGTCTTATGTTCTTATATGACACATAGGGAAGCAATTAATCTGAAAGGAAAATATCACAAAGCTTGTAAAATAAAATGATGAGAAGGATGCTTTTGAACAACCAAGCATCATAAAGCATAATTGCTTAGATGTTATGGACATCAAGCTTTGCAAGCTAGGGAGCCTACTATCTTCCCTTATGGAACTCATGTCTTTGATTTGATGTGATTGTCAGAGCATGGGCAGTCATATAAATGTGTTATGACAACCATCTGAAGCCTCTCTGTGAGTGATCATTATTCTCTAGCCTAAGATGCAAGCTATCTGTACAAGACACTTTGAGTTCACTGGACAATGAAATATGCAATAACTACTAACATTTCACCTAGGCAACAAGCTGTCGAACCCCATCCTTTCCAGCAAATCAACAAGCTCCTCTACAAAATCTGGTTGTGGATGTCTTCATGGAGGACTCTGAAATCCTTGATGCAACTCGAGCCAACTTGAGGGAGGTGAGAGAAAAGTACCACACCTGCATCTACTATTGCCACTGTATGCTCGATTTCAAGGGTTTCCTCACCTGCCAGGTGCAACAAGTGTAGAACAAGTTGTGATTTTAGTGTTGAATATTGCTTGCCCTAGCGATCCAGAGTAGGATCTCTGAGGTGTAGCGATCCAGCGCAGGATCTCTGAGGTGTTTGGCATGGACATCCATCCCACAGCCAAAATATGGAAAGGGGTCCTATTTACTACAACATCAGAATCATTATTGGCGAGATGGCAAGCATCGGTAACAATGTTTCAATCCTTCACCACATTACTCTTAGAGGCACAGGTACCAAGGGTTAATTTTCTTCCTAAGATTGGAAATGGTGTTCTCATCCATCCACACAAGGGCATGATTATGGGCAACATCAAAATTAGGGAAGTCTCCAATCTATTATTTTAATTGATGTTCCACTGCACAGACCTACTAGTTGGTCACAAGCTCAATCCCACTACATTGACAGAGATTCCCGGCAAGACTATGGATCATATCTCCGTTGGTAAGTGTGGTTTGATTATGTTATTTAGGATTACACATGCATTGGTATGTCATTAATATCATCGAAACATGTACTTTTGTACGTTGGAACATCTGAAAGGCTAGAATGTACAAGGAATAGTGAATTGTTAGTGGATTGAGTAATTAGATAGAATGCAAGACAAAAAGTATGAGAAAATCATGGCAAGTGTGTATAAATCTGTACATCTCACCAAACTACTTTTGCAAAATGCTTTCAACAGTACTCCTTTCTTGTTTCAAATCTCTTGTTACATATAAGACATTCTCTTATGAACCTTATGTATTTATTTGACATCTCAAACCCTCTAATTAGTTCATTTGAATTCTGCCACATCGATCCCTTCTGTCAGTCTCAATAATCATAGTGAACCCATACTCAAACTATGATGATCTCTTCATAAATTTTAATGCCCTCTTTCAAAACCCCATTTTTGGCACAAGGTTAAACTACACCCACGAAAGTGACCTCATTGGCTAAACTATTGATCTTGGCATCTGGGGAAACAACACAAAACCAAAGCCTCTTCAGCATTCATATTCTTGGCATAAGCCACAATCATCAGGATCCACGAGCAATGGATTTCCTCAAACAACTTGAAGCTTCATCCAGGGTTTTGCACTTGGCATACACGTTCATTAATCTGGTTCATGTGGGTATGGAGCAATTTTCCCTCTAAGGGGTATCCCCGTTGTTTATGCATCCCTCTAACAAAGACACATAGGCAGACAAATATATACAACTCCGCATGTTCCTTCAGCATGTTTAGATTAATCATTTCACACGTAATGTTTATTTAGTGTATTACATTTTAACTCATCTCCTTTCAATGGCGCTGTTTGGATATGACTTAGATTAAGGCAAAGGAGACGACACACATACCATCACAATTACTCTAATTATCTTGTTAACAGACACTAACAAACTACATAAGTTTATTGCCACTGCTATGCAGGACTTATTATCCTTATCAGCCTGTTCTTAATACGTATGTTGCCACCAACTTACATTTTTCTGGTTACATAATGATTGATGGCAAAAGAGTTCACTTAACTTCTAACCACCAAAATGACTCTATTAATCTTTGCCGTAGCACCCCGATATCCAGTTCATTCAGCACCACCAATTGTGCCAACTTTCCCGCTGCTCTACAGTGAAACTTACGATGCCCCTGTGCACACTAAATAACTTGAAACTGAGTAAACCCAGGAGCCAAAACTGTTCACATCTCTACAATTACAATTATTGCAAACTAAGCAAAGGCCTCAGAATCACTTGGCCTGTTCATAGGAATCCACTTCTCAAAATTGTTGAACATGTAACAAGCCTCATCACCTCCACTACAAGCAGGGCTACCCACAAACAACTGACTTGTTTCTTATCGAGGAAATACAGATGTTTGAATGCAGCAAAGCTACGCACAACTTGAGACATCGCTAATACTATTCATAGTCTTCAATCTGCTCCAAACCCATATACTTGATCGCATACTTCTGGGCAATCCTCTCGAATGCCACTATGAAACATCTTAGTTACTTGCTTATCACAAGTGCAAATTCCATCCACAAACATACCCTGAGGTTTTGCTCTTGGTTCAAGGGATGCAAATTCTCCCACTTCTTTCACCCTGAGGTTTTGCTCTTTGGTTCAAGAGAGGCAAATTCTCCAACTTCTTTCAGCATTAGTCTAATGAGGTGACTTTTTGGCCCTTTTTTTATGCAGATTTTCAGGTCAATTTTACATAAAATTCAGTCAGAAATTGGGAAAATGGTAGTTTTAAGTTGTTTTTACATAATTCAAGTGACCCATAGGTCTTCCAGGATGCTGACCCAATTTCTGCATTCAAAAATACAATTTGAATAATGGAACCTTGCAATCTCACCAAAAATCATATAGCCAAATTCCAGTGAAAAAGCCAAAAATGTCAACTTATTAGACTACGCCCTTCTCTTATTCCACATCATAAGTCGTTCCAGCCTGCCACGAAAGGCCACTTACAAGCTCACTGATATTGCTCTGCATTTTGCTGTTATGAATCTATCAAATTAAATATGATCTAAAACTGAATTAGGTGTTACCTCAATGGCAGTCCGGTGATTGTGCTCTGCTATAAGCGGGAAATTTAAAATTCAAAATCCCGCCACTAAATTCGTGGATCCGCATCTATGGAAGCTAGCTGGTTATAGAGAAGACAGAAGTGGAACTTTCTGCATGCGAACATAGGCATGTGGTTAATGTCGTTTGAGTAACAATGGCCAAGGAAAGCTGAAATGACGGCAATAGGAGGAGAAGTACCAAAAAATGGAGAAATCATAGACCGTTTAGACTGCTCCAAATTTGAATAAATATTGCATCCATTATTGAATGAATAATGTGTCATTACCTTTGCAACTATCCAGTTGAGTAGAATAAAATTTCAAAATGAAGTGATAATGAAGTATCAAGTCCGTTAGGCTTGTCAGTTTACGAGGCAAAAAAGAGCAACATTTGATGTCCAAGTCAAATTAAATTTCCGTGGGAGCCTGGCGGCATTTGCAACTTGAACACTCATTCAAGTTAATATGTTGAAAAGTTTGAACAGAAGGAATTCCAAGAATGAGACAAGTCAATATATTGGAAATTTATTCGATTTTCATGGGAATCTGGTAAATATCATTATGCTTGTTTGGACTCTATATGAGTTAGGACGTAATCTTGTTGGGTGCCACTCAGTCTAATAGCACACCTCTCAGTTTAATGATTTTCTATTAAAGTATTCTGCCGAAATAACAAAAATCCCTATGGTGCATTGTTTTCTTTCTTTGAAAAGAAGTCCATGGGATTTGACCATGAACTCATCTAAAAGGGAGACACCTTTACCAATTCACCTAAACCATGTTAGCCAAAAATATTATACATCCTTTCTCCTCAATATAACTCTGGTAGCTTTTCTTCACTTCATCAAAATGTGGTTGCTTAGTATCAAGTGTGTGTTGCAGATGGGTGGTGGTAGCTAAGTATCAAGTGTGTGTTGCAGATGGGTGGTAAGTATTTTCAATAATTTAACCAAATGGGCTTTCCACTAATCCAAACCAATTTACCAATGAAATTGCGCCCCAAGCACTTCAAAAAATAAGGGTGAGCAACCAAATCACAAGCATATACAAAAACATTTTAAGTATTTCAAATCCAATTATATAGGATGGCTTTGGTAGATGACATGCAAGGAAAAAAATTCCCTAGAATGTTTTCTGTTGAAACCAGTCAGCTTGTAAATGCAAGACTCTAATTCCTGAGATAGTATAAACATCTTTATCACTTTATAAAAATAAAATTAAGCTATCAAAAGGAAGAACATCTTCATGGGTGGAAATAATGCACACAACTATTCCATGTAATGAACAGCTAGTTTAGCAGAAATCTAATAATACCTACCGATTTAGCATATTTATAGGTTAACTTTGCATCTATCCATGTTAATTTTAAATTTATTAAGCATTAGCAAGATCAAACAATGTTAATGTAAACAACTAGTTTGCATCTATGTTACCTTTTAATCTCTTAATCATGAGCATGATCAAACGAAGTAAATGTAAACAACAACCAGTTTAGCATAAAAGTGGCTTAATCTGAAATTTATTAAAATAGAATAACAACATTTTAACATAAGGTTTATTAAAATAGCATAGCTCCATATTCACCTAGGATCTGTTCATGTTAACTTTGGATCGATCAAATATATGCAGGATCAAACAAATCAAATCAAACAAATGTTCAAAAATAATTAGCCCTAACCAGGATCATGCTTGTGCTTGAACTCCCCACAAACAGAACGGAACTGTAACAAAAGAAATAGATCTGACAAAAGACTAAATTTATATCTGTTGTAGAACAAGTAAAACACCTATATCCATATTAAGCTAGGAGGAGCCCAACATAGAACAACGACTGATTGGGTAAAATTACCTACCAAGTAATGTTTAGTCAAATATGCGTAATGATTTAGATCATTGACTTCAATATCATTAACCACATGATGTATGTACACAAACGAGTTTGCATCCATGTTATCTTTTAGTCTATTAAGCATGAGCAGGTTCAAACAAAGTAAACTGCAAATAATAACCAGATCAGCATACATATGGCTAAATCTTAAATTTATTAAAATGAAATGAAATAACAACATTTCGACATTGGATCTATTAAAATAGAATTGCTCCATCTTCAACTTGGATCTGTGCATGTTAACTTTTGATCAATCAAATATATGCAGGATCAAACAAAGCAAATCAAACAAGTGTTTAAAAACAAAGAGCACTAACTAGGATCATGTTGAGCTTGAACTCCATACAGTCAAAATAGAACAGGAACAAAAGAAATAGAATTCTTGAAAAAGATTAAAACTATGTATCTGTTTTGTATATGTTCTTTTTCTGTTGTAAAATTACAAGGAGAACACCCATATTTTATAATAAATTAAAAGGAGCCAAGCATTAAAGATGGCTGATTGGGTAGTATCGGATAGTTCACCTACCAATCAATGTTAAGTTAAATAGACATAGTGATTAGATCATTGAACTTAACCCAAATGGTGTATGTACACGAACACCCCACCCCAGGACAAGTGTAAGTATCAAAAGAATTCTCAAAAATGCATCCCAACTGCAAGTCTATGAAAGGTACACATTTTAAAAAAAAGTGCAAAGGATGAACACTGGCAAGGGACCATAATGAGGCTGCTGCTGAACGGCCTTGGAGCTAAAACTAAAGAAGATACCACAAAGATGCATGGAAAGAGAAGCGCATGAGTCTGTGGAGGTTGAAAGCACCAATTAGGAAGTATGACAGAAACTTTGAAGAGTGATGCTAAGCAACTTCAAAAAACATGGTTAAGTTCTAAAGTTACTTCCTGAAACTCTGAAGAGTGATGCTAAGCAACCTCAAAAAAATCTCAAAATACATGGTTAAGTTCTAAAGCAAAAGAGGAATGGTTGCAGAGGCACAAGGAAAGCAACACTAACAACTCCCAGATAGACACTGGTTGGAAACCAAAACAAGAAATTCAAACAAAAGAATAGCTCTGAAACCATAAAAGAAAAATAATAGGCCTACATGGAAGCTGAAAACTCCAAACCAAATGCATGACCAAAACTCTAAAAAGGGCCCAGCAACCCCAGCCCAGCTAACAACACCAACAAAGATCAACATAAGAACTGCAAGCGACCATGCGAGGTTAAGCAAATTTGAGTTATAAATCCATTATAGAGTTACATACATCTGCATCTTTACAATGAAGAAAATCACCTTTAAATCAAGACCACATGAACCTATGAGGGCCAGAGCCGCCATCCAAGTCGAGATTCAAACTTCGCGCTGCAATGCAGCTATGTGTTCAACATTGGTGTCTTCTCTGAAGCACCTTCCTTTGGTCTTCTTAGTGCCGCCATCACCAAGTTGGGAAGCGCCCCTCATTATGGTACATTTCAATTTGGGTGCAGGAGTGTGAACGACGTCCACATTGCCATCATCCATCACTGTATCATCATCCATCAGATCATCTTCTTCAGGCTCGAAAAGCAAAACGTCAACCACTGCGCCAACCATTTTACTGTGCATTTCTACAAAACCATTGAAATTTGCCCAGGGCTACGAATATACACAGCAAACGCACGATACACGTCTACACGGTTTATAGGGCTACAAAACAAATAAACACAAGGTATAGATCTGAGAAAAACCCATTACAGAGATGAGTTGTCTTTGTACAAGAAATTGCCAAAGAGACTGTAGGAGTTCATAACACAGATCCAAAGAGTTCCTAAAACAAAGAGGGTCAGAGACCACTGCCACTTAATAAACCGAGCAATTTAGAAATTTGTGTCTCACAAGCTGATACCATGCTTAAAAACAAAGAGCACTAAGCAGTATCATTGAGCTTGAACTGCATATAAACGAAACAGGACGACCAAAGAAATGGAACCAATAAGATGAAAAGATAAAATCTATATATTTGTTGTTTAAATTTATAGGCGTTGTCCATTGAGGTGGCAAATTTGTCTCGATAGCGAAAAATTGCTGAAATTCAGCCATTTTTTTCTCAACAAATTTGATAGGAGTGCTTGGATCTTGTTTTTGACAGTAGAAATGGATTCAGCACTATCAAAAACCCCTGGGGCACCCAAAATCTTGAAACTTGACAGCTATAACTCAGAATTTTCCAAAATTTCTGCATGATTTTATCAAAATCTTGCCAGAAATTCCATTGTATAATTAAATCACATGGAGATGGATGGGTAATAATTATAATAGATTGAGATGATTTAACTCCACTTTATAAATAATTTATAAATTAAATATATATACATTTAAATATATTTTATTCCACTATGTTTCAAGGGTTCGCAAACCCTGGGGTAGGGTTCTCAAACCCGTCTCGAGTTCTCGTCCCCAAGTACCGGGTTCAGGTACGGGTTCTTCTAAAACGCACCCAAAAGAACCGGGTTCTCCAAGTAAGCACCGGGTTCTTCGCAACCAAAATTTGGGTTCTTTTGTCTAATTGGGTGCGTCGAACCCCGACAAGTGCATGGAACCCCAAAATCGAGAACATTAGGGTCAATTTTTTTTAACTAATTTTGTTGTAATTATTTTCAACCTCGGTCTTTTTACTTCTCTTTTTGTAATTTCGACCTAGAAATGGCCATTGTAGATTCATTGTGTAGGCCGAATGTCATCACTATTGTAGCTATGTTAAGTTCATTACTATTGTGGCTATGTAGCTAGAGAGCATGCTGACTAAACATCTAAGTAATGCTGATGGCATGGCTTGAAGCCATTGTTCACTATTTTGAAATTTCCTAGTTCATGTTTCTTAGGCAAATTTTGAATGTAGTATGGCATTGAACATATATCATGATTCTTATTAATATGTAAATTTCAATTTGCACTTTATATCAAACTACAAATTTTGAAATTTCGATGTGAATGTTGAATATTCAATGATGTGCATGTTTAAATCTTTAAAGTTCAAATCATAAATATTTTATTTTTATTGTTTAAAGTTGGAAAATATACAAATATATATACCCCCGACAAACCCACGCACCTGATTTCAAAAAGTGACATACCCGTCCCTAAACCCACATTTCTTGGCAACATAGTTACTCCATGTTTTTTTGTGTAAATAAATTTTATTACAATTTTATGGGCCAATACTATGACTTAATAATACCACATATACAAAAAAAACCATAACTCATTTTTATATCACACATTTTCATGACTTTTTTTCATTAATCAAATTAATATGGGCATCAGTCCATGATAAACATCAAAATATTTCTTAATACATCACACATTGTTGATATTAATAAAAATCATAAAAATTAATTAAATTATAACTTTATTTTGACTCGGTCAAAAAAACAAAAAACAAAAAACAGAAAACCTTATTATTATTATTATTATTTCAAATCTCTTTTCACTCTAAAAAGGGTCTCATTTCACTCTAAAAAAAAGTTTGCATCCCAAGAGATCCCTTTTCACTTTAAAAGAAATTTACATCTCAAGAGATTTTATCCCTATGCTTATAGTAGATTCGAAATTAAGTTGATTAAAATAAAAAAATAAAATAAATTAATTATTAATTATAATTATGAATAACAAATTTCATCAACTTACATAAAACTAAAAACAAAATTAAAACAAAAAAAAAAAAAATTAAGAATTATATTTATAATTATAATTAATAATTCATCTGAACTCTCGATCTATCAAGCCCCCGAAAGGATCAAATCTCTTGAAATGCAAACGTTTTCTAGAGTGAAAAGGAATTTAACATGCAACAAAATTCTTAACCTTGGAGATTCTTAACATCTAAATAGACTTTAATACTAAGTTGCACTGAAACAGATATGGATACGGGGTTTGAAACAGATACAACAAATTTTCAGAAAATCTAGATATGATACGACAAGGAAACAATATATATATATATATGATAAATAAAAAATTCATATTATCATTCATCTTTTAGTCTTTAGAATCTAGATTCTATATTTAAAAATACATAATCATCATCATGAATTCAACATAAACAAATCATCATCTTCATCAATTCAGTATAAACATTGTCATCATCATCATCAATGATTATTATAACATTCAAGTTGGCACCTTTGATTGAAATGTCAATACCCACTCACAGTTGAAAGGAATATGAGATTGTTTTTAGAGTCACATAATACTTCATGAAATTATATATTTTTCTAATGAATTTGACAACACTAACACAGAGGCAACATGGTGAATTTGACTTTATAAACAGTATGTTCCATAGTATCTTGGTCTAGACTCTAAAGGAGTCATGACATAGAAATATTCTTTAGTATCACCGAATATAATGTATAAATTTAATCATTGTAAATAACAACGTCTACACATTATAAATTGGAGGAGATGCTCTGAGCTAGATTTACTTATTCGCAACCTAAGATCATATGACCAAGAATCACGATGCCACAATTTAAGCAATTAAGTATTGTGAAGTATGATGCTAGTAAAGAAATGATAAGAAATTTAACCTAATGCAAAGTGTCAGACCAAGAAGTAACTCCTCAAAAAATCAAATTGTGCTCTTGCATTAAGATTGATCATAGATATATACATGGAGGGAGAGACTCTTTGGGTTTCATCTCCCATTGTCTCTTCATCTTCTAATTATCCTTATTTTCCATTTACAATATTTACATGGTTTACCTAATCCCAAAGATTAAGTGTCAAGATTCCCCCCCTTAATCTGAAAGGGATATTGGTGAGTCCAAGCATCATTCTGAATCTTTCAAACTTTTCTCTTCCAAGCGCCTTCGTGAAGATGTTTGCAATCTGCTCAATTGGTGAACAATGACGTAAGTGGATTGTCTTGGCCTCAACATGATGTCGAATCAAATGGTATTTTTTATTGATGTGCTTCGTTCAATCATGGAACTTTGGGTTCTTGGCCAACTTCATTGCAAAAGTGTTGTAAATCATGAGAGGAATTGAATGCACTTGTTTCTCCTGCAAATCCTCCAGAAATTTCCTAAGCCACACAACTTCATTTGTTGCTTCAGTTGCTACCACATATTCTGCCTCAGTTGTGGAATCCGTTGGAACTGATTGTTTGCAAGAACTCCAAAAGACAGCTCCTGATCCAAGACTAATAACATAACCTGAAGTAGATACCCCAATTTCTTTATCTCCATCGAAGTCTAAATCAGAGTATCCAATCAAGCAAAGTCGCCCACCTGTGTATACTTAAGTCCAAAGTCTTGAGTTCCTTTCAAGTATTTTAGAACTATTTTTGCAGCAAACCAATGTCCCTCACAAGGCTTTTGCATAAACCTAGAGAGGATTCCAACAGCAAATGAAATGTCTGATCTAGTAGTAGTCAAGTAATTGAATCTTCCTACGAGTTGTCTATACTTTGTTGCATTCTCAAACTCTTTTCCTTCAGTGGATGTGAGCTTTATATTTTGTTCCATTGGAGTGGTTAAAGGATTGCAATCAGTCATGCCAAACTTGTTCAAGAGATCTCCATTGCACTTCTTTTGGGAGAGGAATATAAACTTCAAATGTTGAGTTACTTAGGTTGGACACCTAATCTGCTTAGGGTTAAGGTGTGGAAGCAAGCTCCAACTTGGACTTTGGTGAGGCTCCAACCTCCAGAGCACCAACTCTATTTTCCCAAGACACCAATCTTGGACTTAAGAGCACCAACTCTCAAGGACTTCAATCCTTCCTGCTTTTGAGGCACTAACCCCAAGGACTCCAATCCAATCTCACTTCTGAGGCACCAGCGTCAAGGACTCCCATCCTTCTCACTTTTAAGGCTCCAACCCCAAGGACTCCAATCCTTCTGCTCTCAGAACTCTTCTCTGCTGATTTCTGTCTATTTACAACTTCACTGTAGTCTCCAAACTACAGTATCAATGACAACCATGTCTTCTTATGGATGAGTCTTCACAGCTCTGCACACTGCCCACGCATAGTCTCCAATAGCCTTTTCTGCTGCTGCTGCCTCTATAACCTTCGTTGCTTCTGCAGCCTCTACAGCCTCCGCTGCTTTTACTACCTCACACTCTGGTTCTTCACCCCCACAGCAGCTCCAACAGTGTTCAACAGCCGCAACAGTGTTCACTAGCAAATTCAAACAATGCTCCACCACCTCTGCTGCTTCTGCTACCTCATATTCTGGTTTGTTTGCAACAACCATCACCCCATGTAGTCCTCTGTTTACTGTTTTATGCATACCTGTCTTTGTCCATTCGTTTCCTCTTTCTTGCTGGCTCTTCGGCTTCCTTCTCGCCTGCTTCAGCTTCCTCACTTGTTGGCTTGTTTGTCGCTGTAGCTTCCTCTGTCCATTCGTTTTCACAGGACACGTTGAATCAATGAGCAAGGATCGAGTCATCCGTAGAGAACACAAGTTCAAAAACTTGTAATAGCGCTGCTTTGCCAATGATTGTGGGCATACACAGGGATGGCATTTTTTAACGGACAGCCACGTCCTTATCATAATCATAATTGCCATGATTTGGTCTCCCGCACTATCGGGACTGTTGCTCACAATATTTTCGCCTCCACACTTAAGAATCGGAGCCACCCTTTTATCACCGCTTTTATGTCTATCGAAAGCTTTCCTTAGGCTATGTGCCTTCTATAAACCTTGGACTTACTTAGAATCAGAGCCACCTTTTTATCGGTGCTTTTAATCACCCATCGGAAGCCACCGCCCAACCGCGTGTTAACTATCGGGCTAAGCTTTAAAGCCCCACGGAAATGCACATATACAAATATATGGCCAACACTATAAAACCCCGCGGTCACATATATTTTAATACACGGGAAACCCATGTAATTCCGCTCAATATGAACATTCGCGGATTTCAAATCTTATCCGCCCGCCTTTATAATTATCGGCGGGTCCGGATTTCGGCGGTCTCAATAAACTCTTAACTCCAACCTCCGACGCCCTTGCGGACCCGATATGCCGATTACATCCCTTCCTAAAATGACTTCGGGTCCGGGATGTCGGGGTTTTCGCGGCCTCTTGCGATGCGATAGTTCTGCGGACCCGACGGCCCTCTATACTCTGCTTCTTAATGATTTCGGGTCCGGCTTTTCGGCAGGTTCGCATCGGCAGTTTTGTAATACAAAGGGTCTGCGGACCCGACGCTCCTTTAGGTTCTGTTTTATAATATTTCGGCTCCAATTATCGGCGATGTCACATATCGCTTCCTCCGAAATGATACAAGTCCTCCGCGGACCCGATATGCTTTCTATTTTGCTTGATAAGAGTTTCGGCTCCGGGTCCTTCGGCGATTTCGCTGATCGCTACCTCCGAAATGATACAAGTCCTCCGCAGACCCGATATGCTTTCTATTTTGCTTGATAAGAGTTTCGGCTCTAGGTCCTTCGGCGATTTCGCTGATCGCTACCTCTGAAATGATACAAATCCTCCGCGAACCCGATATGCTTTCTATTTTGCTTGATAAGAGTTTCAGCTCCGGATTTCGCTGATGCGATAAGGATTCTCTGCTCCGCGGACCCGATATGCTTTCTATTTTGCTTGATAAGAGTTTCGGCTCCGGATTTCGGAGCTTGCACCTTGAACAGTTCCGACGACTCCAAGGGACTTTCGCCGATGCGATAAGGATTCTCTGCTCCTCTGCGATTTCTTCTGGACCGTTGATCTGGCAGATCAAACGGCTCCTATGTATTCTCCCGCTTTGATGAAAGTTTGGCTTTAAACACAACTATATATATATGAAGTATTGTCTTCGATATGGCTCCTCTGCTCTGACACTCCTTCGATATGGCTCCTCTTGCTCCGATATATGTGTATGCTCCCGATATCTATTATCTGCGGCATATATGGCTATGTTACAAGCAACGTTCCTCTTGCTCTGATATGGCTCTCCAATAGCTGTTCTGCTCCCGATAGGCTCCCGATAACTCTGTCTACTTCCTCTATGGCTCTGATAGCTCTGTTTACTCCTCTGTTGCTCCGATGGCTGTGTCCTCCGCTCTTTCTCTATGCTCTTTTGATCGGTCTCTGTGTGCTCCTCTTCTTTGGCATATATATGTGACATATACATATATATGGCTCCTCTTGGTTCCTCTTGGTCCATCTGCTCTTCTCGGTCCGTCTCCTCTTGGCTCCTCTTGTTCCATCTGCTCCTCTCTGATATGCCTGTTTTGGCATATGTATATATGTATGTGGCTCCTCCTGCAGCTCCTTTTAGTCATGTCCAATGTGGCTCCTCTGGCTTCTCGTCTCCATCTACTCCTCTGGCTTGGCAGTGTCTTTCAAAGACCTCCTTGCATATAAGTCTGTTTCCGCATATAGATATATATATATATATGGCTCGGCTATACTGATGGCCTTTGCTCCTGTCTCTTCATGAATCTGCTTTGCATCCCCTTGGCTTCATGTCATCCTCTAGTATCCAGAATATTGCCATATTGACATCAATGACAACCTAGTTCAACAATCTCCCCCTTCGTTATTGATGGCAATATTCTTCTTCTCTCCCCCTCTGACATCAATGGCAAAGGAGTGCTCTGGGACTCCCCCTATCAAACTGCTTGTGTTCTTCATGAAGATAGAAGGATTGATGCTTTATCATCTTCATGTCTCAGAACTGCTTTAGCATGGCTTCAACAATGCTTCAGGATGCTCTACTTTAATGCTTTCATTCAGATTGCAAATGGCCATACACAGGTCTAAGTCCAGGCTTTCATGCTCAATCCATATTGATGTCTCCATAGGCAGAATTGAGAGACCTTCAGAGTTCGAATCAAGATAGAAACTACTCCTGAGATTGTCTTTCTTCAGATCTGAGTTTATTTGTGTCTTTGTGCTTCCCCTTAAGTTACTGCCATCTAGTATTCAATCATCATTGTATTTGGAAAAAAAAATGTGAGGGGTTGTGCCTTGTTGTTGCTATATTCCTTAAGTGATTTGTATCAGCTTCAGTTATGCTTGACTGCACAACATTCTCCTTCCTGTGAGCCATTTTTTCCTTGCGTTCTTGTACATATCTCTGCAGATTCAAATATCCAATCTGTGACTGCCTTTTAAATCCAATTGCTGATCTGCATCCTTTTACAATGCTTCAGTTTGTTATATGTTGCTAGCTGCTCTTACTTCAACCTCCATTCCAGATGTATCTGTTTGTTTGAAGACTGCCTCTATTAGTGTCCAGAATTTATCTGTTCTCACATTAAATTCCTGAGTTAAGACATAAACCTCTGTGATAACAGCACCATGTATGTTTGCCCTATTTCTTTAACAACAGTCCAAAGAATGGTTACAGGATCATATGCTTCAATGGAGTGCTTCTGAAACATGATAGGCTCCCCCTAACTGTATGCATCATCTCCTCTTGGCAGAGTCTTCTTATAAAATGCTTAGATTGTCAGAATTTAGGCCAATGATACATGTTGTTGGCTGAAGAACTCAAGGGACTTTCGGATTGTATTTCCTTCCTTCTCCATACTTGTGTAACTTTCTTCTTTTGCATGGTTCTAGCTTGTGTAAGAGCCCATGTTAAGTTACAATCTCGTGCCATATGACCAATGTTATGACACTTGAGGCATTCTACATTGTACATGAATAAGAATTCATGGTTTCTTCTTGCAAAATTGTTTCTTGGAGGTTGTCGGAGGCTATAACATCTATCTCTATGAGATGGTTGGGGACCACAACATCTATCTTTATGATATACTTTACAGTGTTTTGCCATATGACCAAAGTTTGAACAGGAATAACAAAAACCAAAAAATGAACTTTGGTACCTGGGAGATGGAGGTTTCTTTGGTGTACTTTTGAAGCCTTGCTGCCTTGAGATCCTTTGATGATAACCATTGCTTCTCGCATCTTTGTCATCATCTATATTTCTTCTTGGAGCTGGTTTTCTTCTTGGAGCACGATTTGTTCTATTGTAATCTTGATTCTTCTCCTTGCCTTCGCTGGAACTGGGAGCATCACCATTTCTTTTTGTCTTCTTTATATCTCTTTTGTTTGAAGCATTTTCATTCTTGTTTGAGGATTCACCTGCATACCCGAGGCCTGATTTATCAAATGGACATCTGTGATAGCTGAGCATGTCATCCAAAGCCTGAGAGCTCTTCATGATTTTGTTCATCCCTTCAACCTTTTTCCTGAGGAGGACAATCTCTTCTTCCAGTCTTTCACACTCACTATTCTTCTTTGCAAGTTGTTCCTCAGTTGCTTCCTTGCTACGAGTAGCTTCAGCTGCTACTATTTTAAGGGAGATGATATCTGACTTCATTTTGAAGATTTCTTCATTCTTTGCTTGACTGCTCTCCATTTCCTTCTCAGCTCCTTGTGCTTGTTTCCTGGCTTCTTGTAATTGGGACTTAAGGGAGGAGACCTCTACCTTGTACTGACCAATTTCTTCTTCAAGTTTGTTCACGCTCTTGTGCCTTTGTTCAAGCTGGCTTGACAAGATATCTTCCTGCTTCTTTGCTTTATGATATTCCTTCTTAAGCTTGGCAAGCTCTTCATCCCTTTCTTGTACTTGAAGCTTGATGAGATCAACTTTCTTCCTTGTTTGATCTTGGTCACCAACTGGAGCTATCTTCTTAAGTTTCTCATTTTCCTTTTTCAAATTGTTAATCTCTTCCATGGCAGTCATAAGTTGAGCGAGGAGTTCTTCTACAAAGTCTTTTTCATTCTCTTCATCTTCTAAGTCTGCTTTAGCATTGACATCATCATTCTCATGTTCAGTTTCCATGATGGGTTCTGGATTTCTTTCTAGATTTCCATTATCTTCTTGATTGATGTTCATGGTCAATGCTCCTTTTGAGTGAAGGTCATGAAGTTTGTCCCATATACCCTTTGCTAATGAACATTTTCCTAGATTATTCTTTACAGAATCAGGTAGCCCATTCAAGATTGCCTTTACTGCTTTTGCATTGTACTCCTTGGATTTTTCATCCATACTGCTATCATCAATCACAGATTTCCAGATTTCAAAGCCTTGAGTCTGTAAGAAATTCCTCATTCTTACTTCCCATATATTAAAGTTCCCATTGAGCCTTGGAGCCTCCTCAAATTCATTGTCTTCTATTTTAGTAGTAGAGGGAGACACATCCTTAAGAGGATTGGAGACTTTCTTCCTTGATCTCGCCATTTGTGTTCTAAGAGTCAACCTTCAAGCTGTTAAGCTTTGAATGAAGGAACCTGCTCTAATACCAATTGTTGGAAATACTGAGTGTATTTGTTTGTTTGAAAACTGCCTCTATTATATGCTACTAGTTGCTCTTACTTCAACCTCCATTCCAGATGTATCTGTTTGTTATATGCTGCTAGCTGCTCTTACTTCAACCTCCATTCCAGATGTATCTGTTTGTTATATGCTGCTAGCTGCTCTTACTTCAACCTCCATTCCAGATGTATCTGTTTGTTTCAAGGTGCAAGCTCCGAAATCCGGAGCCGAAACTCTTATCAAGCAAAATAGAAAGCATATCGGGTCCGCGGAGGACTTGTATCATTTCGGAGGTAGCGATCAGCGAAATCGCCGAAGAACCCGGAGCCGAAATTAAGTTAGGAAGGAGTATAAGGAGGTGTCGGGTCCGCGTTCCTTGTCGGAGAACGGAGCAACAGTGCAGTGGACGCGATATGCGACTTAGCGCTAACCGTCCGATCTGAAGGAATAATGGAAGGCGGAGATCTAATCGGCAATCGGCAATTGGCATATCGGAGCGATCGCGTCGGAAGGATCGGGGGAAGCGATATGTGACATCGCCGATAATTGGAGCCGAAATATTATAAAACAGAACCTAAAGGAGCGTCGGATCCGCAGACCCTTTGTATTACAAAACTGCCGATGCGAACCTGCCGAAAAGCCGGACCTGAAATCATTAAGAAGCAAATTATAGAGGGCCGCCGGGTCCGCAGAACTATCGCATCGCAAGAGGCCGCGAAAACCCCGACATCCCGGACCCAAAGTCATTTTAGGAAGGGATGTAATCGGCATATCGGGTCCGCAAGGGCGTCGGAGGTTGGAGTTAAGAGTTTATTGAGACCGCCGAAATCCGGACCCGCCGATAATTATAAAGGCGGGCAGATAAGATTTGAAATCCGCGAATGTTCATATTGAGCGGAATTACATGGGTTTCCCGTGTATTAAAATATATGTGACCGCGGGGTTTTATAGTGTTGGCCATATATTTGTATATGTGCATTTCTGTGGGGCTTTAAAGCTTAGCCCGATAGTTAACACGCGGTTGGGCGGTGGCTTCCGATGGGTGATTAAAAGCGCCGATAAAAAAGGTGGCTCTGATTCTAAGTAAGTCCAAGGTTTATAGAAGGCACATAGCCTAAGGAAAGCTTTCGATAGAGATAAAAGCGGTGATAAAAGGGTGGCTCCGATTCTTAAGTGTGGAGGCGAAAATACTGTGAGCAACAGTCCCGATAGTGCGGGAGACCAAATCATGGCGATTATGATTATGATAAGGACGTGGCTGTCCGTTAAAAAATGCCATCCCTGTGTATGCCCACAATCATTGGCAAAGCAGCGCTGTTACAAGTTTTTGAACTTGTGTTCTCTACGGATGATTCGATCCTTGCTCATTGATTCAACGTGTCCTGTGAAAACGAATGGACAGAGGAAGCTACAGCGACAAACAAGCCAACAAGTGAGGAAGCTGAAGCAGGCGAGAAGGAAGCCGAAGAGCCAGCAAGAAAGAGGAAACGAATGGACAAAGACAGGTATGCATAAAACAGTAAACAGAGGATTACATGGGGTGATGGTTGTTGAAAACAAACCAGAATATGAGGTAGCAGAAGCAGCAAAGGTGGTGGAGCATTGTTTGAATTTGCTAGTGAACACTGTTGTGGCTGTTGAACACTATTGGAGCTGTTGTGGGGGTGAAGAACCAGAGTGTGAGGTAGTAAAAGTAGCGGAGGCTGTAGAGGTTGCAGAAGCAGCGGAAGTTATAGAGGCAGCAGCAGAAAAGGCTATTGGAGACTATGCGTGGGCAGTGTGCAGAGCTATGAAGACTCATCCATAAGAAGACATGGTTGTCATTGATACTGTAGTTTGGAGACTACAGTGAAGCTGTAAATATACAGAACTCAGCAGAGAAGAGTTCTGAGAGCAGAAGGATTGGAGTCCTTGGGGTTGGAGCCTTAAAAGTGAGAAGGATGGGAGTCCTTGAGGCTGGTCCCTCAGAAGTGAGATTGGATTGGAGTCCTTGGGGTTAGTGCCTCAAAAGCAGGAAGGATTGAAGTCCTTGGGAGTTGGTGCTCTTAAGTCCAAGATTGGTGTCTTGGGAAAATAGAGTTGGTGCTCTGGAGGTTGGAGCCTCACCAAAGTCCAAGTTGGAGCTTGGCAACCGATTGTGACCATCTATATATTGTATTTATTTTACTGCACAGTTATATTAATAAAAGCATTTATTCTTGTTGTTCATATTGTGTTCTGAATATATATGTTTTAACTGGTAAAACAATAGTGGAAAAAAGAAATACTGATTCACCCCCCCTCTCAGTATTTCCAACAGGACAGTCAAAGGGAGTGCAAGGGACGTTGGAAGACGAATCCAACAATTACAAGAATGTATTATAAATGTACATCTATGTTAATAGTAAATGCAATTAATGATTTACCTTTCCTATCTTGTCTATGTCTAGCATGGTATTAGAGTAGGCCTACTCCTGCCCTGCCCATATCTAAGCCACCGGTTTTGTGGCCTTCCTATATGCTCTATCTAGTTGTGCGCTTCTTTCATCTCGTGATTGTGGTTTCAATGGCGCTATCTATGGGTTGTTGCTCTTGATATGTATGATGCATATGTTGGATTGATCAAAGTCTGTGCATAATATGTGGGATGTATGCATAGAATTATGTTGAATGTCGTGAATTTGGTTGACAGCATTGAAGATTTAAACCCTACATTGATTTCGGTCAATTGCATTGTGTTCTACATGCTAAACATTACTGGGATAGAGCGTTGAAATAGTGTGTTATGCAAATGACAGTTATGTCATTTTTGTTCATTGTCATTTCCACTCTCTCCGTAATGCTCCATTAATTTACTGACGGTCAGGAACTCGTTGCCTCTCCTCTGTCGATTCCTTGGATTGGCAAAGCCGTATATGTT
Organism: Pinus tabuliformis; assembly: GCA_031772625.1. NCBI lineage: Eukaryota > Viridiplantae > Streptophyta > Pinopsida > Pinales > Pinaceae > Pinus > Pinus tabuliformis. The sequence goes on along the minus strand of CM062820.1, from coordinate 1,493,964,520 downwards.
GTGTCGAATTAGAATTCGTGCACATAGGCTATAACATATTCTCCTTTGGCTGCCTTGGACCGTTTTTTCTATCTTTCCTTGTTGTTGCACCTCTAACTCATAACACTCAAAATTTTCACACTGCCTTGCTAGAGGTCAGCATACCCCAACTGTGCTCACCACTCTGCATACCCCATCTGATGCCTCATCATAGAACTTTGCTATTCCAGAGCGCAGATCAACAAAACTCGCATCAGCCCCGGCCTTGCACTGGACGCGACTTCTAGGCATTGTGGGAGGCGTTGGTGGGAATCAAATCGAGGTTGAACGCTTATCCAATAAAGAAGGTTGTCGGACAGCGACAACATTCTTGGGACAGGGGGCATAGTCTCTCATCAATGGTGTGATTAGCCCACCACCTTGTGGCACCTCGTTGGCAGTCCCAAAGACATTGATGTACCAGCTCTCGTTGTCGTCGTTTATCGATGTGAATGAAGATCGAGACAAATTGAAAGCCCCATGTTGCGAATAGCTCTCAGAGACTGCGGGGAGTTTGAATGAAGATATGCTGAAAGGACTGTAGAGGTTGACTTTCCAGTTAATTCCCAAGTAGAAGCAGCGGACTGCGACCAAAATGAGGGTGAAGGCGTTGCTCAAGCAAGGCTTTGTGACCCAAAATTCAGATGCCATTTTGGAGTTTGAGAGTAGGATTTGTGCATTGATATTAAATTCTTGTGGAGCAGTTTAATCTTGCATTGAAGTTATTATATGCATTGGCATGTCCCTCCATTATTTAAAATTCCGGCATATGCATTGGTTAGTTGATGTCCCGCGCTTGATGTCGATTGGGTTGAGGTGTTGAATTTAGTGGCATACTCATTGCATAGTTTGTGTAGCAGTATTTAAAGTGTTGTTAGTTGCAACGATAATCCAACAAATTTTGTGCAATTTCTAGCCTAAGGTATTAAGATTGAAGAAAATGGCTAGGATTGATAGAGTTGTTGTTGGTGTAAAACAGTTCTTTTTGGATTATTGACCGCTTTAAAGGGCTATTGCACACTGGTTGTTTGTTGCACATTTACAAAATATTTTGCAGTGACATTGTATTGCAAGTGAGTGTTGTTTCTTCTCTATAGGTTCATAGTTGTGATCAGTTTTAAGTGTAATTTTGACAATGGATAAAATAACCAAAATTGGTGAAGTATTAGAGTTCTTAAAAACTTTGATACATTCCTTTGATCATGATACAGTAAGAATCAACAAAGCTTCTCTTGCTGACATTAGAACCTATTTGCAAAATGCACAAGAGAAGATAGAATTTTTGGAGCTTGAATCTCAGCTTCAACAAAAGGAATTAAAACAGAGTCATCATTATGACCTGTTTCTGTTCAGAACATTGAAACAGACTCCCATAAGCAACAAGTTGATTCAAATCTAGTGCCCAATGAAGCAGCAGAATTGCATGCAGAAGCAGAAATTCAGCCTGCACTTCCCAAGCCAATCATCAGACCTTGGGAAGAGCTTGTCCACAACAAGCACAGAACAGGTCTTGGATATGATAAGGAGGCGTCCTTTCATATTCCAGACTATTCCAAGCCCATTCAATTTCAAAGTGTTGGGTTTCTTCATGGCGGTTCACCTTCACCTGTTCCAGATTCTGCTCCTCCACATTCGCAGCCAAAAGTTGTTAAATGCCAACATTGTGACCGAGTTGGCCATGTGAAAGATCATTGTTTTGATCTTCACCCATGCAAGCATTGTGGTCAGCATAATCATCATTCAAACAAATGCTTCAGAAACAAGCTTCCTGCAAGAACAAAGATTCATCTTGGATGGATCACTTCTTGGCAATGGGCTTCAACAGCCAAGAAGATATTTCAGTCATATGTCAGAATCTCTTCTAGAATATTAAAAGGTCTTGCAGTTGAGTTTTCTCCATCCTCTCACCTTGTATCTGACAGAAGTGATGGTCATATACAAGCCTCAAAGCCACACAAAGCGAGCCTAAGCCACAACATGCCAATATCAAACTCAAAGTTGTAGCCAGAGATAGAGATGCCCCTGAGCATGATTTTGGTTGGTGGTCAACCTTAAACCATCTATGCGGGGTTGAGAGCTCCCTTTTCAAGTTGAGATTCTCCCTCTTCAAAGAATTAGGGACACTTCCTCTAGCAGAAGACTTCAACGTCTTGCCAGTTTTGGAAGAGTTCCAGGAATTGCATTAAGCATTCCATAGTTGGTGGTCATCCTTAAACCACTGCAAGTTGAGATTCTCCCTTTCTATGCAGGTTACAAACCTCCCTTTTTCCAAGTTGAAGGTCTCCCTCTTCAAAGCATTAGGAGCACTTCAGATTTGGAAAAGTTTTGGGAACTGCATTAAGCGTTCCAGTGTTGGTGGTCATCCTTAAACCACCACCTTATGCCAACATTTCAGAGAGCACATCCAACCTAGTGTTGTCATGCATTTTTCTACATTTTGTATTACAGCTCTCTTCTTGGACTCATACATACCCCTTCGGATTAAGGGGGGGTGTTGGACACCTAACCCGCTAAGGGTTAAGGTGTGGAAGTTGGACACTCAAAGGGAGTCCAAGAGACATTGGAAGATGAATCCAACAGTCACAAGAATGTATTATAAATGTACATTTATGTTAATAGTAAATGCAATTAATGATTTACCTTGTCTATGTCTAACAACTTCAATACCAAGATAGTAGTGAACATAGCCCAAGTCTGTCATTTCAAAACCCTTCCTCAACTCCTCCTTAATGGATGCAATATAGCTCTCATTGTTCCCTGTCATCAAAAGATCATTTACATACACCACAAGATATACAACTATTTTGCCAACTTTCTTGACAAACAAAGTTGCATCATCAAGATCATAATGTTTGAAGTTGAGTTTCAAAAGATGCTCAATTAACTTCTCGTACTAGGCTCGCAAAGCTTGCTTGAGGCCATACAAGGATTTTACAAGCTTGCATATTTATGTTCCTGACCCTTCACAACAAATCCTTCTAATTGGGACATAAAAACATTCTCTTTCAGATCTCCATTTAAGAAAGCAGTTTTTACATCTATTTGATGGACTTTCCAACCATTTTGTGTTGCCAAGGCAAAGAGTATCCAGATGGTAACCCATTTTGTTATGGGGGCAAAAGTTTCCTCATAATCAATCCCTTCTTTCTGTGCAAAACCTTTTGCCACAAGTCTGGCTTTGTGCTTGTCAAATGAGCCATCATCTTTATACTTGTTCTTGTAGACCCACTTGCAGCCTATTGATTTGGTTTCGGTTATCGCCCAAAATATACACTTAAGGCGCAACGCTCAAAGTAGGGGTTGTCACTCTGATCCCTACTCACTCTGTTTAGACTCTCTCCTAGCTAAGTCAAGGGGGTAGTCCCGAAGGGTAGATGGAAAGGGGAAACTTGTTGGAACAAGTTCGAGGAGATTTGAGGCAAGGCAATTACTTCTCTAGGCAGCTTGAATTAAGATTAGAGGGTAAGTTATTAAATTGAGCAATGTAAGACAAATAACTTCACTTAAAATAATGACACTTAGAAGAAATCATAAGAGACCAATGCCTAGATACAATGCTCAAATAAATTATATAACTTGTTCAATGATGAAATATACTTCAAGCTATAAGATAAGTAATGCTGCAAGGAAATGTTAGCACCAAAGACAATGAAGAAATGAGCAGTGGATTATTAGAGAACAATGACAATATCAACAAGCACAGCAGTGCAAATATAAATCACTCACAATCCCAATTGTCAATGTTCAAGATGCAAGATCTAATGGGAAATGCAATATATGTTTGGAATGAGGATGACCAAGTAGGATTGCTTCAATGTAAGAGATATCAAATCAAAATTATCACAAGGCCACTACGTTCCAATGCCTTGAGTTATGTCAACCAATTACAATGCCAAATTGAATTAGATCCTAGTGTAATTGTGAGAAAAAAAGAGTTTCCAATATCCAATAGCTCCTTGAATTGCCAATCTAATCAACAATGTTTAGCTTTCGAGATGGATAAGTACTTTTATGATTGAGGTAATTGCAAGATTGCAGAAATGACTTATTACCAAAATGAAACCATAAGAACACTTGTTCCTTTTAACTTATGATCATGAAAGCAATATGATTACTTGCAATTTCTTTATAGCCAACCTTTTTTATGACAGTTAATAGAGATATGCAACTTCTGCAATTTTGATTTGCAAGTTAAGAAACAATATGCAAATGGCAATATTATTGTTTAGACAATATGTAACTTCAGTCACCAAAATATATTTATAATTAAGATGCAATCAGCGCTACGTCTAAGCAAGATAGAAACCCCTTAGAGCATGAGTTAACACCACTCACCAATCAAATCCGCTATTTACTTTTATACCACTGTTATATAAGATCAGACTTTAGAAAAAGTATGACAGTCATAAATATTGAATGCCTTATTAATGCAATGAACTGTTAAAAATCCTAGACGACTTGTGAATGATTCTAGGTCACTATCATAAGATTTTCACCACTGCCGTAGATACATTATCAGACTTTGGAATCAGCGTATCATATTTTTCAGATTTACAAGAAACTAGAAGGTCAAGGCATCAGGATAACTTATCACTTAATGTTTATTGTGCAATAATTACAAGTTTATGTGAGTAAATTTGTATGAGCCTTAGATCATGAACATACCACTGTAAAGTATATACCTGAAACCTGTAATGAAATAGAGAAGGAGACAGAGTTGAACAGCAAACCACTTTAGTCCAAGGCCCTCTTTGATGATCTTACCTACAAGCATCGTTACTTGGAAGATGAAAACAAATGTTGCAAACAAGTCGTCAGTACATGGAAACTAAAATATGACAGAGATGGAGACTTTCGGTGACAGCTGGGGGTTTAGGGAAGAATAATGAAAAGTTAGAAGAAAGGGACAATGAAGGCTACGCTGGCAAAGGGAAGGCTTGACTGGGCCAGCAAAAAGGAAGAAGGTAGACTGAAAAGGATAAGGGTAGGCATGAAGGTGCAGCAAGGAAATTAAGGCAAACAAGTCTGCGTTAAGCCTTGAAAGGCTGCTACAAGCAACAAGAGGCAGCAAATAAAGGCTGCTACAAGCAGGGAAAATAGGGAAGTGAGTGAAGAAAAGGGTGTCAAGAAAGATAGGGAAGGCAGCAAAAGAGGAGCGGAGGCTACGGCAAGCAGCAGAGGAGGGTTTGGAGTTGCAGAGGGATAAGGTTGAGGGAGATGGGAGTTGCGGCAGCAGGGGAAGAGGCAATAGTGTGGAGGGAAAAGGGAAGAGCGGAGGTTTACGAGGCTATCGAGCGAGAGACGCAGGGATAAAAGAGATGGAGGAGCGACATGGAAAAAGGGTGGTCGCAGGGAAGGAGAGAGGAAATGGAATCAACGGCAACGAGGAATACGTTGTGGCAAGTTTTGGATGGCCCTAGGGGCCTATGTTAGGCCTTTAGGGCCCTAAAAAAATTAAATTAAAAAATTGCCCCAAAAAAAAAATTAAACAAAAGTTTGTTGTCTTCAATTGCTCTTAAATTTTTTATGAAAAACCTCGGATCTGAAACTCTAATGAATGATCTTGTCATGTCCTGACCCTACAAACAATATTTGAGACGAGATCTTACCCTCTAAGGCCTCTATCTGTCTCAAAATACCAAAAAAATATTATCTGCAAACTTCATATCTTTGCCTGCACAAAATGAAAATGAAACCCCAAGTCCCACATATGTACAAAAATAAAACCCAAAACCTTAATGTTAAGAATTTAAATTTTTTCTACAAAAAAATTCAAATCTATACAAATAAAATACAAATCTATCAGATCTGAGTATGAGTCCAACTTTGTTCCCAGATCTGTAGATATAAGCTCTTCCTAGTCAGATCTATTAATTAAATTCAAGTCTACCAGATTTAAGTATGAGTCCAACTCCGCTTCCAGATCTGCAAATATAGACTCTTTCTAGCCAGATTGAGTACAAATTATAAAAGATGATTAATTTAAAAATGAAGTCTTAGCCCCAAAGACCCTACAAAAGGAAAATTGTAAAATAAATCTAAGAATTTAGATCCAACTTTGTTCCCAGATCTGTAGATATAAGCTCTTCCTAGTCAGATCTATCAATTAAATTCAAGTCTACCAAGATCTAAGTATGAGTCCAACTCCGCTTCCAAATCTGCAAATATAGACTCTTTCTAGCCAGATTGAGCACAAATTATAAAAGATGATTAATTTAAAAAATGAGGTCTTAGCCCCAAAGACCCTGCAAAAGGAAAATTGTAAAATAAGTCTAGGAATTTAGATCTGGAAGACTCTTTAGTCAACTGGTCCAGCCGAGGACTTCCCCAAATGACCAATTTTTTAAATTCAAATAATTTTTGCACACTTCAAATTAAACTGACAGATTAATAAAGATGTAAAATAACAATGTAATTTTTCTAGAATTAGAGATACCTGCTATAACTCTATTAAAATTGAAATATTAGTTCAAGCCCAATAAACTATGCAAGCTACTTGTGCAATAAATTATTCCTCAAAGGTTATTAACCAACAACTTATTAAAAACAATATTAATTAGAGCATTAAAAACAATATTACCATAAAATGTAAACAATATTACTTTGTCGTATTATTATTCCAGAAAAAATTACAAAAGAGCTTAGAAAGCTAGAACATGATTCAAAGATCGGTTCATTTGTGAGACATTTATAAAAAAATTCTCCAAACGATTAGTTGACTTGATCCCCATTAAAGTAATCTTGACCATTGATAAAGATTTAATTATCTTTTAATCATCACCATTGAAATTATTTATTTTTTAGAAAAAAATGAATTTTTCATTTAATTGAATTTGAATTAACTCAAAATTAATTATTTTGAGTTAATTTCATCAAAATTTTAACTTTGACTCAACCACCAAAACCCAAGGGTCCAAAATTTCTTGATATTTTCAATATTCCCTTGGTGGAGGTTTGACTTTGATTTAACCACCAAGGCCCAAGGGTCCAAAATTTCTTGATATTTTGAATATTCCCTTGGTGGGGGGCCTCCAAAAATTAATTTCTCTAGAACCCACAAAATTTTTAATTTGGAGAATTTATTTTTCCTAAAACTTAACCTTGACTCTAATTAATTAAATTTCTCGCTTATGATTTTTAATTTATTTTTGTCAGAAAATTTAATTAATTGACACGAGGGGATTAATTATTTTTTCCCACCCTCTAATATTTTATTTAGCATCATGGCTAAAATATTATTTACATAAAATAATTACATTTAACCTATGAAGGAGAACACCCATTCGTTAAAGACCCTAAATTATTTACTCAATTCCGCGACTCAAATATGATCTAGTAGACCAAGTGATATGTAATAAAATAATTTAGTCAATTAACTAAAATTATTTCCAAACCACTTACAAAAGACTCGACTAAAACATTAGGACTTACCTAAAATCTTAACAACAAAATCCACCCTAGCTTTGGGGTGAGGATGGGGGAAAACTTTGTCAGTCATTTGTGTCTGAAAACACAGATGAATTAGTGAGGCGAAAAACCTCCTAAAATAGAAATCATCACTAAAAAGCTTACCTAAGTTGTTACATACATAATGGTCTTACTAAGATCATTTACATTAAAAACATGCAAAACGAGTTTACAACTTTAACAAACTGAATACTGGTGATGAACCTTGGATGATCTGAATGATGAAATCCCTTTTGCGAAATAAGGGGTGTATTGTTATAGAGTCATTGATACAGAGTGGTCAATAATTACCAATCGAGGATCAACCAGCTTCCAAGTGCGATTATTTATCAAGTCATCATATTCTTTCTGCATCACTTCTTTCCATTCATCATGAGAAGCGGCTTCTTTGAAGGAATTTGGTTCAAAATATGTAGACAAATTCAGTTCACAATCATAAGAAACATCCATATCAATAGGTGAATCAGAATCGTCTACATCACCTACATTTTCTCTGGTTAAGCTTCTTGTTCTTCTCTTTCCAACCTCATCAAGACTAACACTTTCAAGTGTCTTTGTCAACCATTTTGGAGGACCTTTCTGAGATGTCCCGGGCTGCTCAATTAACTGAGATGGGGTTGAATCAAGATTTAGTCTCCCAATTTTGTCAATCACATCACTCAAAGTGTCATCAGTGGTTGGAGCTTCATGTGGGGGAGAGTGCTTCAAAATAAGATTCCACGAATTGATCCAGTATAGAAATCTCCCCTTCAAGATGTGGAATTTGATTATCAAACTCGTGAAAAGATTTTGCATGTCTGAATCTATCCAAGCAATCAAGTTGTCGCTCAAGAACATTGTCAGTTTTGGAAGATTCAAAAAATATCACATCTCTAGATATTATAAACTTCTTGTTCACTTCATCATAAAGACGGTATGCTTTGGAGGTATTTGAATACCCCAAGAAGATACACTTGTGACTCCTTAAACCGAGTTTGTTTCTTTGTTCCTTAGATATCAAGGCATAACAGGTGGAACCAAAAAATCTTAAATGCCTCGCCGAAAGAATGTGGCCATACCACATTTCATAGGGAGTATTGTTTTTTATACCATTAGATGGGCACCTATTCTTTATAAGCACAACACATAGAACTGCATCAGCCCAAAACATCAGTTTAACATTCTTGAAAAACATCATGGAACATACCATATTTAAGATTGTTTGAAAAACATCATGGAACATACCATATTTAAGATTGTCCTGTTCATTCTTTCAGCGACTCCGTTCTATTGGGGATTATAAGGCACAATTGTTTAATGTTTGATCCCATGCTGATGAAGATAGTTTTCAAATTCATTTGAAATGTATTCTTTTGCATTATCAGTGCGAATAGAGCCAATATCAAATTGTGCATCATTTTCAATCCATGCATGAAGGTTCTTGAATGTTTGAAAAACATCAGATTTGTTCTTCAATAAATAAACCCAACACATTCTGGTGTAGTCATCAATAAATGTCATCATATATTTATTACCATTTGCAAAAGGAACAGACATTGGGCCACATAAATCTGAATGAATGAGTTCAAGTTTTCTATGTGCTCTGGAATGAGAATCATGAAAACACTGTTTGTTGTGCTTTCCTAAGATACAAGCATCACATTGCTTAAGTTTCCTAGGAATTGTAGGCAAACCAGTAACACCATTTTTCTTCAACAAACAAAGGTTGTCATAGTTCAAGTGTCCAAATCTAGCATGCCATAAAAGACTTGATGGAAATGTACCTTCATCATAGTGAGAACTGTATGAGAAGTTTTGTGCACGAGCAGAGGTTCCTTGTAGCTTCAGAAGTCTTTCTTCTTATAATCGCATCATGACAAGTGACAGATATGATGTTTTTCTGACCTCAACCTTGCCATCAAATATATGAATGGAGTGTCCTTGCTGGCGAATGTGGACCAAAGAAAGCAAGTTTCTCCTCAGCTCCGGGAGACTTAGAACATCATGCAAAAGAAAGTCTGGAAGACCAGGCAGTTTGAGCCTGATGGTGCCAAACCCTGATGGCTCGAGTTTTGACTTGTCTGCAAAGTATAATACTCCATCAACATTGTCAGTGAATTCTTCAAAGAAATCTCTCCTGAAAGTCGTGTGGCAAGTTGCTTCTAAATCAAGTAACTAATCATCTTTCCATGAAGCAAGTGAAGCATTGAATAAGTCTTCAATTACTCCAATGTTGCAACAAGCCACAACATAATGAGCAGATACGGGTGCTTTACCTTTCCCTTTGTCATTGATTTTACCTTTCCCTTCATTTCTTTCCTACTCAATTCTATCCCATGGCAACTTACATGTGGATGCATCATGTCCATCTCTATTGAAACATATGCAATGAAGATAAGACTTTTCTCCTTGGAACTGTCTGCCCCCTACCTCTAAAATTCCTTCTTCCTCTTCTTCTGCGGCTACCTCTTCCCTTGAAAGAATCTTGTGCATGATTCCTCCTTTTGTGCAAGGCATATAGTTTCTTCAGTAGACTGAGGTGTTGTCTTCTTCCCAAAAGCCTTTTCTCTCTCAGCAAACTTCTTTTCAAGGGAGTCAAAGTAATCTCCTTAAGGTTTCCACTTGTTTGCAATGACTCAAGATACTGTGAATAAGTGGGATATAGTGCCTTGACATAAGCTACAAGTGGAACATCTATCTCGACACTAATGGTTTTTATATCATGCATAATGGATCTTACTCCTGATGCCAAGGCAAGAGGGTCATCATTTTTCACTTCAAGACTGAACAACTTAATCATCAATTGAACAACTTCAAGTTCAGACTGTGAGTCATACAATTCCTTCAATTTCGTTAAAGCTTCAAAGGCATTTGGAAATGGAAAAATATGTTGACTCCCCTCTTTATTTACTGACGCTGCAATCAAGACATAAGCCTTGCTATTCTTGTTTTCCCAAAAGGCAAGCTCCTTATCAAAAGTGGGCTTTGCAGGTGCATTATCCCCTTCTCCTTCACAAACCCCTTTCCACAACTCATTGAAAATGAGGGTGTGTTTTATCTTCTGAAACCACTCAAGATAGTTCTCTTTGCAAAGAGAGAACCACTCCCACAATGGAAATTAGTGAATGCATCATAAAAATTAATTTGTGCCCAAAATAATTTCAGTGGTTTCAAAAGAAAGTTGATGTATTTGTAATAAAATACAGTGGTTATGTCTTCAAACCTTCATCAATATACCTTCATACACCATGCTTCAAACAATCTTTGACTTTTCAAATATGCGTATATAAACCAATGCCCCAGTATAATATATGAAGACACACACAATATTATAATTCACCATAACATATGTCGACCCCTATTAAAAAATTGTCTCATAATGAATGTCTTCAAAAAAAATCATTGTTTCATTCCACAGATTTGCATAAGGAGTAACGCACAGCATAAATACCATACAGTCAACACAGGAATAAACTACGCACCCACCACACTTTTGTTGCATCACAGGACTGCACTAAGGCTTCACCTTCGTTCCCACGCAAAGGCACCCTCTCTACCACAATCAACAGCTCCGAAAATATACACAGTCGTTGCCAAGGTTTTGCCACTGTCATCTATTGCTCTTGAACTCGAAGACACCCAGCCACTGCACCACGTTTCACACAAACATTTCAACTCTTCGCTTCAACGCTTCTTACCATGAAAATTCATCACTTGATTTTAGAAGTCGGTCATTGTAAATTCAAAATCCAGGCAACAAGGCTTTCGCCACCAATACCCACAAAATCCAAGCTTGTAGAACCAGCAATTTTTCATAAAACCTCCAAAGACAAAGAACCCGGAACAGATCAAATTCAATTCAGCGTTAATATAACACAACAGGACCCCAAAATATAATGCTTTGGACATAAAAAAAAACCCCAATTTTGAGCCAAGAACTGTGCAAAGTACGGCAAAACAGAGATCAAACAAAAACCAGAGACAAGTAATGGTGATCGCAGGGAAATTTGTGCGGCGAATATAAGAAAAACTGCAAATAGTTTGAATTGATTGTGGGCGTAGGACCTGAAGTCTTCATTTCATAAACAAACAAACTACCTATTGTTGCTTCAATATTACTTTATGGAGGAGAGAGGGAAGCGTACTCCACAAACAATGGCTCGTATGTCGAGCTTGGTTGTTGGGCTCGCTTTGGAGAGGTATGGTCGATAGAAAGGTAGAGGTGTCAGTTCTAAAAAAAATATGCAAAATAGAGGCAAATAGGGAGTTACAAGGGCAAGAAGGAAGCCAAAAAAAGGGGCTAGCTATAATACCATGTCAGACCAGGAGGTCACTCCTCAAATCAAATTGTGCTCTTGCATTAAGATTGATCATAGCTATATACATGGAGGGAGAGACTCTTGGTTTTCATCTCCAATTATCTCTTCATTTTCTAATTCTCCTTATTTTCTATTTAAAATAGTTACATGGTTTACCTAATCCCAAAGATTAGGTGTCAACACAAAAAAACTGCATCCACCAGCCAATTTTGTGGGTAACAACTTTCCTTCTTGATTTCATAGATACAATTCCAAATTCCATGTACCCATCCTCTAAATCTGGCATTGTTGAAAACTTGTTGACAAATACCTCTATCATATCATGAATCCTTTTTCAAGATAAATGTTCACTTTCAAATGAGTTGTAATCAGTGGATATAAGGTTTGCAAAAAATTCAACTACATTTACATGTTTCAAACAAACCCATAACATATTCTTGCAATAAAGTGCCTAAAACATTGGAAACTTAGAAAAATGAAAAGTTGGAAATGTATCCAAATTTTTTGGAAACATATCCAATTTTTTTGTAAACATTTCCAAATTTTTGGAAACATGTCAAATTTTCTTGAAACTCCTTTGAAACGTTTCCAATCTTAGGTTGGTCGTTTCCAAAAAAGCAAAACGTGGCGAACAAGTTTCCATGTCGTTTCATATGCATTTTTGTATCTGAAACATTGGACTATGTTTTGAGGAGTTGGGGCAGCGTTTCCGATAACTTAGCTTTAATACAATATCGTGGCTTATCAATAACATAAGCCCAAAAATCTTTAACTTATCTCATATTGCACTTGTTTATACGATATTTTGAATTTTCTTAATCAATTTAATTAAAAGAGTAGATAGGAATCCAGGGAATGAAGCCCGCCAAGATGCCCAATGGGAATTCTACAATGGTGTGAGTAGGAAGCCTGCTGCTCCGCCCAGGTGGCATCTGAGACATGGGAAGGAAGAAATAATTATCAGGGGCAGGGAGCCAAAATCATCATGGACAAAACAGCAATGTTGTGGGTAGCCTAGCTCGAACTGAGCCCAAACCCGATGGATAACTAGGGGTAGAATCCAGGTGAGGGCACTAGAGAGGAGAGATTCTTGGTCTGAAACCTCAAACGCGACCCTGAATGCTAATAAGGAAATCCAAAATTGGGACACCTACAGAACTCCAAATGTTGACCCGCATGTTCCTGTGTGTTGGGGAGGGGATAAGCAGAGAGGAGAGGAATCGGGATGCCGAAGCTTGTTAGTCCATGAGAAGCAAGGGGGGAAATCAAGGGAGAAAGAGGGCAACCACAAGTCTCCAAGTCTGAAGCGAATGGACAAGCTCGGGTTAGAGAAACTTAAAAGGACTCTATGCAAAATAATTCTAACTGAATAAAGAAATTTCTTTTGTTAATGTTTTAGGTATTAAAGAAACCAACGTGCAACATCATCCGGAGTTCTGGATCCCATATCGTACTCCAGCAATGATTTGATAATGAGATTTAAGATAATAATAAGGTATTATAGACTTATGCGCATGGATTAGTCTATGTCATTTTATGCAATGGATCGATAAGATTGTGAAATGCACAGATAATGAAGCAGTAAACAAAACATAATAGACAACACATAACACAGCAAATTTAATGAGGAGTTCACCCAATACTCCTGGGCTACATCTCTTGGTCCAATGTTCAGTGGCAGCCTCTCTATTATGTCTTCAAGCAAAGTTCTTTTTACAACAATGAGCTCAATTTGAGCCTCACACACAACAAATTACAATAACAAGAGCTTTACTTGATCCTCTCAAGTTTCTCTATGAGTACACAGACTCCCTCAGTGCTCTCTGTCTCTGTGCAAACTCTGTCTCAGCATTTGCCTGAAATACTGCTCTCCCTACTGCGCTCTCTGTCTATGGCTTTATAGCCAAAAATGTGTTGCCTGTTCGTTTCATGTTCCTGTCTCTCAATCTCCCCGGCCTCTGTCCGCTTTGAATCCCTCTCTCAGCGTGATACAATCATTGTTTAACGCCTAGAGAGGAGGTGGCCACCCATTCTGTAACGCTAGAGTGCCTCGGGCCTCTGAAACTCCTGAAACAGCCGCGCTCTGTTAAACACAGGGAAAATGTGTTTTAATAGAGAAAGTTTGCCAAAATTCAATATATCAGACTTTAAAAGTCCTTAAATATGATTCATTCCTCTATCGGGTCCGCCTATTGGTCGTTGTCGCTTATCGCATCGGCTCTTCCCTCTTCGCTTTTCGTTTGACAAACGAAACTGCGAAAACATATAAAAACACTGTAAAATCCCGCATACCAGACTTCAAAATATATACGTTATCACCTAATTACCCATCAGGTTCGATTCATCAAGTCGCTCTGATTGCGATATCGCAATCGCTCATCGCAATACCCCTGAGGCGTAAGCGCTCCTGCAATCCCCCGATAGCAATCCTGTGATGTAATACGAGCCGTCGATCTGTGCGCTTGATCGATAGTCCATATTAACTCTGCCAATCGTCGTCGCCATATATATGTGTTAAGCGCCGATATCGTTGTTCGCCATCGCAATTCTTAAGTGGGTTCCGCCGATAAGCGCTGATAGCCACCACAGATAGCAATCCGTCGATCGGATCTGGACCGGTGGTCGGCCAGATCCGACAGCGATTGTGTATTTTGTTGTTCCACCTCCGATAGCTCCATTTTCTTTGTTTTCACGGGTTTTGGGCCTCCCGATAGTGTTTCTCTGTCATGCTAAGGGTGTTCCTCTTGCAAATACTTTGATCTTTTTAAAAGATTTTGATCTTGGCACGATTTTTAAAGAATTTATGAAGACTTAGAGAGCATTCTCGAATCCATTCGGAACACGCCTTCCCACTGAAAAAGGATTTTGGACCACCAAAAGTTGGTTTTCAAGCATCACTTAAGTGAGGACACAGCTGCCTCACTTGCCCAATCTCTATCCATTTGGCACTGCTGGGTTTTGAACCTTCAAGTCCAATTCTAAGGTACTCCACGTCCCCTCTGCGCGTAGTCCTCACCTTCTTGTCCAGAATTGTATCTTCTTGCAGCTCATTGAGGTATTCAGGCAACAAATCATCAATGGAAGACAATTGACTTTGCTCTTGAGGATCTTCAATTAAAGAAGGTTCAAACAGTCTTAAATTTTCTGCATTTACTACTGAATAGATGTGCATGTATGCTGGCAGATCAAGGCGAAAAGCATTCTCACCAATTTTCTCAAGTACCTTAAAAGGCCCATACCTTATTGGCTTCAGTTTCTTTCCTTCACCTTGCGTTTTGTCCTTGCTAATATACAACCAGACTTGATCGCCGACTTGGAAGCTATGCTCCACCCAATGTTTATCATGCCTTGCCTTGTATTTGGCTTGGCTCTTTTCCAGCTATTCCTGCACTGCTTGGTGAATTTCTTGGATCTGTTCAATGAATCTGGTTGCTTTGTCCACATCACTGTGTCTAGCAACTGTTGTCTTTTTCAAAGACAAAATCCAAGGGAGACCTTGGTATGAAACCAAAACAGGTCTCAAAAGGAAATCTTTGTGTAGAAGAATGTTTAGCACAGTTGTAAGCATGTTGCACATAACATAAGTGTTCATCCCAAAGCTTGGGATGCTTGCTACAATAACCCCTAAGCAACTGGATCACTGTCCTATTGTCTACCTCTGTTTGGCCATCTGTCTATGGATGAAAGGTTGTGCTGTTTGGTGTCCATTAATTCCCATAGACTTGACTAAAACTTAGATCAGATACTATGGAAGTGGGTAACCCAAAATGCACCCAGACATGCGGAAAAAAACAATTTCGTTGTTTGTTCAGTTGTAATCTGCTTATTACAAGATATTAAAACACATTTTGCTGAACCTGTCCACAATAACATATAAATAGTCATGTCCCTTTCTAGATTTTGGCAATCCCCCAACAAAGTCCATGGAAACACTTTCCCAGGGACAGAAAGGAAGTGGCAATGGAGTGTACAATCCTAGTTTTCTATTGCTAGGCTTGCTTTTAGCACACATGATACACCCTCTTACATATCTAGAAACTGTTTCATTCATTTTTGGCCAATAGCAGTATCTTTGCAGCTGTGCAATTGTTTTGCTTACACCAAAATGACCTGATATCAAGGAAGTATGTGCCTCCCTAATTATGTTAATTCTCTCTGTTTGTGGAATGCATAGCTTTCCCAAATGATACAAGAGTTAGTCCTTAATATAGTAATCCAATTCTTCTACCTTTTTACCATTACTTAAAGCTGCATATACATCTTTAAAGTCTATAACTTGAACATATTGTTCAATGTAGCTTCCATGCATTACTGAGTTATGCTTAAGTATAGTAGATGCATTTATGATTGCTCTGGACAACATATCTGCAACTTTATTGTGTATGCCCTTTTTATATCTGATGACTAAATGAAATTGTTGTAGGGAACCCATCCATCTATAGTGTCTTGACCGCTGCAGTTTAGTTTGTGAGTGCAAGTACTAAAGTTGTTAAACAGACATGGATAGCAAGACAATAGGAAGATAAATCAGTTAGTTCAATTTTTATTAACAAAAGATGTACATTTATAGTACAATAGGTGACTCTTGGGATTCAGATCCCAAGGTCTCTTGGACTGCTTTGTCCATTCAACTTCCACGCTAACCCTTTAGGATTAGGTGTCCAACATTCCCCCCCTTAATCCGAAGGGTTATGTATGAGTCCAAGAAGAGAGCTGTAATACAACATGTGCAAAAAATGCATGGCAGCACTAGGCTGAATGTGCTCTATGAAATGTTGGTAAAAAAGGGTGGTGGTTTAAGGATGACCACCAACACTGGAATGCTTAGTGCAGTTCCCGGAACTCTTCCAAGACTGGCAAGAAACTGAAGTTTTCTGCTAGAGGAAGTGATCCTATTGTTTTAAAGAGGGAAACCTTCAACCATGAAAGGGAGGTCTCACCCCGCATAAAAGGTAAAACTTCAACCTGAAAAGGGAAGTCTCAACCTGTGATGGTTTAAGGATAACCAACAACTCTGGAATGCTTAATGCAATTCCTGAACTCTTCCAATGCTGGCAAGAAGCTGGAGTCTTCTGCTAGAGGAAGTGTTCTCAATCTGCGTTCACGGGCATCTTTGTCTCTGGCTGCAACTCTGAAACTGGTGTGGCAGGTTGTGGCTCAGGCTCGCTTGATGTGGCTTTGAAGCTTGTAGATGACCATCATTTTCCCCCCTGTCAGGTACAAGGTGAGAAGATGGAGAAAACTCAACTGCAAGACTGCTCAATACTCTGGAACAAGTTCTGACATGTGTTTGGAATATCTTCTTGGCTGTTGATGCCCATTGCCAAGAAGTGATCCATCCTAGATGAATCTTTGTTCTTGCAGAATGTTTGTTTCAGAAGCATCTGTGTGAAGAATGGCTGGTTTTATGACAGTGCTTACATGGATGAAGATCAAAACAGTGATCTTTCAAATGGCCAACTCGGTCACAGTGTTGGCATTTCACGATCTGTTGTTGTTGTTGTTGTTGTTGCTGTGGAAGAGGGGCAGAGTCTGGAACAGCTGAAGTTGAACTGTCATGAGGAGAAGGTGAACTGTCATACATGAATCCAGCACTTTGAAACTGAATGGGCTTGGCATAGTCTGGAATATGAAAGGACAAGTCCTTGTCATATCCAAGACCAGTTCTGTGCTTGTTGTGGACAAGCTGTTCCCAAGGTCTGATGATGGGCTTGGGAAGTGCAGACTGAACCTCTGCATCTGCATATACAACTGCTACTTTATTTGAATGAACTGTACCATTATTAACATGCTGCTGATGGCTGATTGTCTCAATGTTCTGAACAAAAACAGGTTCAGAATGGTGTCTATTTTGATGTAGCTCTTCTTGCTGTAGTTGTGATTCAAGCTGCAAAAAATCAATCTTTTCTTGTACATTTTGCAAGCAAGTTTGAATGTTAAAAATAGTTTCCTTACTGACTTTTACCATCCCATCAGCAGTGGAAAAGATTAGACTATTTAATAACTGTAATGCATCATCGATTTGGTCCATTTAATGACAATGTTGCACAAATATCTCACACAATGCCAAATAACCGCAATTTTAAATAATATAAACAGCCCCCCACTTTAATATCAGGGTATTGTTCTGCTAAAAAAACCTGTCACTGTAATGTTCTGGACCAAAAAACTGTCAATTTTTAATGCTACTGTAATGTTCTAGATAAAAAACCCAGAACGTGTCTTGTCTATCACGGTATTGTTCTGCTTCTGGACCAAAAAACTGTCAATTTTTAATGTTACTGTAATGTTCTAGATAAAAACCCAGAACGTGTCTTGTCTGAACTCTTAAAAAGCACTTTCCAGAGCTGCAAGGCTCCTGGATAGAAAATTCATCGCGACAAAACACAAGTTGATGCTCCGATGTTTGCACATGGAAATGGACTCATACAAAGCACATTATCAAAGTGAAATTCAAGATTCCTCAGGATTAATTACAGTGATACACCACAGCAATTCGATGGTCGAAGCAACCGACCTCACTAAAATCCCCTTCACAGCAAATGTTGGAGATTGGCACGATTGGACCTGTTGATTGGCTCTTATGATCTGTACCACTGCCGTGAATGACTTGCTTCGTTCAGATCAACCTTCCGCTAGTGACATTGCTTAAAGAAGAGGACGAGGATAAACTGGGTTCTCAGAACAGGCACCAACTAAGCAAATGCAAAGACTCCAAGGACTTGCCCAAGGGCCAGCCCTTTCCTTGTTTTCTGTCACAGAAGCTCGAAGCCGAAGTTGGGGCAGATCAGATCGGTGAACATTCTTCCGCATGGAGCCGTCCAGAGATCATCCCACGCCTTATCCAGGTAAAACTAGGCAAAGAAGGTCCATTAGGCAATCTGCAAAAAAAAACAAGCCTATAAAGCCCAGCAGAAGGTTATTCCGCTCGTCCGCTCTTCTTGAACCATCCACAGAGGGCATCAGAATCTTTGTAACCCTCTATAAATAGTGTGCAAGCGTGGCTCGTTTCTGTTTTGATTTGGCTTTCCAGGAGAGCGATCTCTCTGTACAGTGAGATAGGTTAACAATGGCGAAAACCCTTAATGCACCATATGCCGACCTGGAGATGGGGAGCACGTCGCTCTACCCGACTCAACCCTCCGAAGAAATTCAGCTCCGGTGGGCTTTCATAAGGAAAATATACTCGATTCTCACTATCCAACTGCTACTCACCATTGCTGTTGCTAGCGTTGTGGTCGCGCATTACTCCGGCGGGTGCATAAACGTATGAAACGTATGACTCACTTGAATGTCAGAGAATGCAGATGCGTTATGCGTTATGGACAGAGGTGGTGCATAAACGTATGACCCACTTGAATGTCAGAGAATGCAGATGCGTTATGTCTCGGCCCCAGGTTTCATTCAATGTCAGTACCTTATTGAAAACGGTCGTTTTTCCTCTTAGTCTCTCAAGATTTTCGAAATTCTAGGCCTAGTTGAAGGAATGCCAATCGTTGTTTTCGAGGCCATCTGCGTCATTATTCTGCCTGCAAGACACATGCTCAACCCTACATCTTTGAAATATTCCTTGGAGTTGAAATATGGCGTTATTATACCTCTTTGTAGCTCTTTTGAATTAGAGCACCCGATGAAGCCGGTCCCCGGATGGTGTAAGTCCTTACTGTTGAAGAAAGCGAGAACGGAGAGTACTAAACTGATAGAAGACTCCCACTTGTGGCTAATAGTCTATATTGTGCCTTTCAGGTTCTGGAGAAAGTGCATTCCTAGTGCAGGATCGTATGACTTTCCAAGAGAGCCCTACGCCTTATGACGAAAGGAGAATCGGCCGATAAAAGAAACCTTCGCGCCTCCTTGGCTGGGAATCACAAATTGACGTAGATGATAGAGGCAGAGCAGACGCTGTGAATAGGGCTTACTCCCTCGTACTCAACCGAAAAGAGCGTCGAATTCAGTTATATTGTTCATCTTCTTTGAACTCGCCGTAGAATTCTGATCCAGCCAAACGTATCATATCAGTTTTCGAAGAAATAAATGCCGGCATCGATTCTCTTTCTCGAACTTAACTGTCCTTAAATAGGTGTGCGTAATCTTCGCTACCGAACGATCAGTCTTACAGGAATCATTAATGAAATAACAGTCGTGATATAGAGCTTCCCTTGAAAATGGAATAAAATCGTTTGTTTGCCATCAATACTCCTCTAATTACAATGTGAATTTTCTTTTTGATGATATATATATACCACCTTATATATATGGCCACGCCTCTTTTCTCTTAGCGATGGTGACAGGTTAGATTTTACCATGAATAACGCTCAGACATAAATGATGATGAATATATATAGAGTTCCGCCCGTTTATTCAGTTCAACCGGCGCATATGCAACCCGCGATCGCTCAAACTTATCCATCATATGATACAGTTATATGTAACATTTGATCAGTTGTCATTCCGCTTCTCTCTGGCACTCGATTTACTGCTTCCATCTTCTACGAGCTGCATACAGTTCGGCTGTATATATATACGCAGGCTTCAAGGAATAGTCATCGTATTCAATTCTGGACAGACTTGTATTAATATGCTTCCGCAGGCTATGATTAACTCGTTAGGACGCAGCTCTTTAAGGTTCAACTGTTATATATCTATATGCACAATAACTGGACCGGCCATTAATTAAAACCAATTGTCATATCTCTTCCCGGATAATGGCAAGGTAATAGCACCATTCGCCTTGTCTTCAACCCGTAACCGCTGCTCGATAACCTTCAATCAACGCATACAATTCATATAATGGACCGCTTACAACAAAATAGAGACAGAGCGCAATTCAGGCGTGGACGGTTTTCGTTCTTCAAAAGAGACCATGCATAACAACAGATTCGGCCACAACAGTTATATCATATAAAGTCAAGCCCCAATAGTTAACCAATAGACCATTGCGCGCTGGAAAAGAACGCCAAAAAACACAAGGTAATGCACAGCAGTTTATATGTGTAAACTAGAACTATCAGCACGCCCCGTTTATTCCATCGTTTATTACCATATATACATTACAGAGTGAATCGATTCAGCATTATTACACAACCAAATCGCATGAGGAAACCAGTTCAACCTTTAACGCACAAACTTTTAGCGCAGAGATGCATTCAAACGTTTTGTATTCCCATAAAGTACTCTCATAATTCAAGCTCAACCAACAATATTATTGCACCCAGAATTCACAATCCACATAACATTAATGGTCAAAGCATAGGTTTGGTGACTAAAACACAACAAAAAAGCCACAAGAAAACAGTCACTCAAATATGAGCAGCCCAGGAGATCGCCCGCTCTGATACCATGTTAAACAGACATGGATAGCAAGACAATAGGAAGATAAATCAGTTAGTTCAATTTTTATTAACAAAAGATGTACATTTATAGTACAATAGGTGACTCTTGGGATTCAGATCCCAAGGTCTCTTGGACTGCTTTGTCCATTCAACTTCCACGCTAACCCTTTAGGATTAGGTGTCCAACAAAAGTGGTTGATAATCAATATGTATTATTGTTTCTTTGCCCATTAAGTAATGTTTCCACTTCTTTACACTCTAAACTAATGCATACAATTCTTTATCATATGTAAGATAATTAACTACTGCAGAATTAAAAGTCTCAAAATGATAGCATATGGGTTTACCATGTTGTATCAACACTGCTCCCATGGCATAATCACTGGGATTTGTTTCGATCTCAAATGGTTGTTGAAGATTTGGCAATGCTAATAGTGGAGTTGTACTAATTTTTTCTTTCAAGGTGTCGAAAACTTTTTGTTATTTGCCTCCCCACTGAAACACCTTGTTCAATCCTGTCAAAGCATATAAGGGAGCTACAATTAAAGAAAAGTTAACAATAAACTTTCTCCAATATTGTGTTGCGCCTAGGAAGCTTCTAACTTCTGTAGCAGACTTGGGTTTAGGCCAGTTTACAATGACTGCAACCTTAGAGGGATCTATCTTCAGTTCACCACCCCCTACAATATGACCGAAATAATTCAAAGATGTTCTGCCAAATTCACATTTTGATAATTTAACATAGAGATTTTCTTGCTTCAAAACATCTAGAGTCTGCTTTACATGCTTTAAATATTCTTCCCATGTTTTACTGAATACAAGAATGTCATTTAGATATACAATTACAAAATCGTCAATAAAAGGCCTGAGTACATCATTCATTACTCTCATGAAAGTGGCAGGAGCATTAGTTAAGCCAAAAGGCATAACTCGCCATTCATACAGCCCTTGCTTTGTTTTGAAAGCAGTCTTCCATGCATCTTACTCTGCTACTCTGACCTGATGGTAACCACTACATAGTTCCAACTTGGAAAAGTAAACAGCCTCTTTCAGCTGATCCAATAAATCATCAATGCGAGGAAGGGGATAACAATTCTAAATTGTTATTTTATTCAGTGCTCGATAATCAATGCACATCCTCCACGAGCCATCCTTCTTTCTCACCAATACTATTGGAGATCCGCATGGCGATGTGCTTGGTCTTATGAACCCTTTCTCGAGCAGCTCCTGTACCTACTTCTTTATTTCTGCATTCTCTAAAGCGGATAACCTATACATTCCGATGTTAAGCAATGGAGCATCTTGCTGCAAATTAATATCATGTACAATTTCCCTTTTGGGTGGCAGACCATTAGGTTCTTAATATAAAATATCATATTCTGAAACTTTTTCTAAATCAGCTTGTTGTTTAGCATCATAGCCTTCAAATACATTGGTTTTATCAAGTTTTTTTCCTTTACAACCATCAATAAAAATTGCTTGCATGAATTTACAATCCTTTTCATCTGCCCTGAGTTTATGAGAGTATAATTATTTTTGAGTTTGTGAGCTCTAACAGTATATTCTATTCCATCTTTAACAAGTTGATACTTATTTTCAGCTCTATGGAAAATGGCTTTTCTATCGTACAAGTAAAGACTTCCTAAAACAATCCCACATATATCCAAGGGAATTACATCTAACTCAACCTCATCTACAAATGCTAAACCAATGGCAAACCTAAGTTTACATTGTCTAGTCACTTGTAGCTTTGCTTTATCACATAACCAACCCCCAATGGATATGGCTTCTTGTGAGGTGTGGTTAGTAATCCCAACGTTTTTACAACTACTTCAGAAATTAAGTTTACTTGTGAACCACTATCAAATAAAGTATCAATCTTTTGATGCTTAGAAATAACTCTAATATGAAAAAGCTCATGTCTTCTTCTCTCATTTTCTTCACTATCAATAGTTTGGGCAGAATTACTAGTAGATGCTTCAAAATTTTTACCTTGTATACCTGTGGCTGTGATGGTTGTTTCATCACCTGAGTCTGACCCCAAATCTCTCTGAATAGCAGTAGCAGCCTTCTTCTTCTTGCCATCGAACTTCTTGGGTTTCAAATCCGGATGCAAAGACCAACAATGTTCATCATCATGTCCATCCTTCTTGCAGTGAGTGCATGAAGGTTTGGCCTTTTGTACAGCATTTGCCTTCCTCTCTTTCCATTTCTGCTTCCTCTTTTCCTTGTTCTTGCTTGCAGTGGGTTTTGATGATCCCCCAATCTCTAGGTTCACATTCTTGCCTCTAGCCTCTAGATGGGTAGCCTGGACAAATACCTCATCTATGCTAGTAGGGTTAAACATGAGAATGGTGTGCCTCAAATAACTATGTAGACCACCTATATACTTCAGCAAAGTTTCAGGTGAATCTAAAGAAATGCCTAGAATCAAAGCTCTTTTTCTAAATTCTTGGGTGTAGCTTTCTACACTCTGCCCTTTTAATTGGCAAAGAGTTTGCCAACTCATCATAGCTCGCTTCATATAAGCTAGTGGATAGAATTGTTTTTTAATTGCAGAAACAAATTCACTCCAAACAGAGAGAGTTTTACCATGCTTCTTCAAGTCAGCGTGTGTCCTGCCTTCCCACCATACCAAGGCAGTTCCTCCAAGGCGTAGGCTGGCCAGCTGAATTTTACTTTTGTCTGAATCAATGCTCTGCACCCTGCAATACACATCAATTTGTCTAATCCAGTTATCTAGCTTCTCTGCATTTAACTCTCCATCATATATTGGCAAATCAAATTTAACATCTAATTTAATCAAAGATGTCTTCTTTGTATTTTCAGGGCTATCAGGAGGTGTGGATAGAGGAGCCTTTTTTCCTTTCCCTTTGCCTTCAAAATGGCCATCTATAAGAGATTCTTTTGTTCCTTTGTCTTGTTTGGAAGTTGAAGAATCTTCACTTCGATCTTTCTTAAATTCTCTATACATTTCTTCTACCATGGCTCTCATGGTCATGAAACTGTCCATGAACTGAGAGTCTAATTCCAACGGAATTTCTTTTGTCATTTTCCTCTTAGGATAGACTCTACCAATTTCTGGGTTAATTTCAACCAGTTCTCCTCCTAATTTAAGCTTTGACCTAGTTAGCATTCACAAACAGTCCAACACAAGCTTGTCTAACCTTAGCAACCTAGAGCTCTAGTACCACTTAATTTGATAATGAGATCTAAGACAATAATAATGTATTACAGACTTATGTGCATGGATTAGTCTATGTCATTTTATGCAATGGACCGATAAGATTGCGAAATGCACAGACAATGAAGCAATAAACAAAATAAACAACACATAACATAGTAAATTTAATGAGAAGTTCACCCAATACTCCTGGGTTACATCTCTTGGTCCAACCTTCAGTGGTGGCCTCTCTATTATGTCTTCAAGCAAAGTTCTTTTTATAACAATGAGCTCAAGTTGAGCCACACACACAACAGATTACAATAACAAGAGCTTTACTTGATCCTCTCAAGTTTCTTTATGAGTACACATACTCCCTCAGTGCTCTATCTCTGTGCAAACTCTGTCTCGGCATTTGCCTAAAATACTGCTCTCCCTATTGCGTTCTTTGCCTGTGGCTTTATAGCCAAAAATGCGTTGCCTGTTCATTTCATGTTCCTGTCTCTCGGTCTCCCCGACCTCTGTCCGCTTCAAATCCCTCTCTCAGCGCGATATAATCATTGTTTAACGCATAGAGTGGAGGTGGCCACCCATTCTGTAATGCCAGAGTACATCGGGCCTCTAAAACTCCTGAAACAACCACGCTTTGTTAAACACATCAGCTCTTCCCTCTTCGCTTTTCGTTTGACAAACGAAACTGCGAAAACATATAAAAACACTGTAAAATCCCGCATACCAGACTTCAAAATATATACGTTATCACCTAATTGCCCATCAGGTCCAGTTCATCAGGTTGCTCCGATTGCGATATCGCAATCGCTCATCGCAATACCCCCAGGCCGTTATAAGCACTCCTGCAATCCCTCGATAGCGATCCTACGACATAATACGGACCGTCGATCTGCGTGCTTGATCGACGGTCCATATTAACTCCACCAATTGTCGTTGCCATATATATGTGTTAAGCTTTGATATCGTTGTTTACTATCGCAATTCTTAAGTGGGTTCCACTGATAAGCGCCGATAGCCACCGCCGATCACATCTGGACAGTTGATCAGTCAGATTCACGGCTACTGTGTATTTTGTTGTTCCGCCTCCGATAGCTGCATTTTCTTTGATTTCACGGGTTTTGGGTCTCCCCATAGTGTTTCTCTGTCATGTTAAGGGTGTTCTTCTTGCAAATACTTTGATCTTTTTTAAAAGATTGTGATCTTGGCACGATTATTAAAGAATTTATGAAGACTTAGAGAGCATTCTCGGATCCATTTGGATCAAGCAAGCAAGTCGATATTGGCGAGCCGCTCGGGAAAAAGCAATACAAAGCAGAAACAAAGACAATAAGGCAAAAGAGGGAAAAGAGGTGGGTAAAAGAGAAACCAGAAGAACCGGGAAGGCAGGGAAAAAGGACCAAGGGGGGGAACAACCTTCAGCATACATCCAAACAAAAAAGGCAAAAGGACTGGGAAAGAACACATGTAGACCCTCATAAATGCATATATGGCTGGCAATCCGCCAAAGGTAAGAGCTCAAATTGCAGAGTGGGAGAGGGAGCTTAATGATAGCATAACCAATCAGGATATAGAGACAGAAGAATGGGAAACTATGGTGAAAGATCTGGGGAACACTAGAGGCCGACACACGTTGTTTAGGCAAACAATCCAACAATACTGGGTTATGAAGAACATAGTGGCCTGAGCAATGACACTATACAAGGAACAAGAGGTACAGGAGGAGGCCCGAACAACGGAGCCCAGCATGAAGGATCTTCATAGAGAAATTGTTGCAGTCCAGATACAAGTGTACAGAAACAATCTTGCACTGAACAAGATCGAGCAAAGCATACTAGACATGAAGAGGAGCGAAATCCTGGGGTTCAGCACGAAAGCCCTAACCCCGGTGGACTATCTGACAAGTGTGGATTAGCCTTTACTTTTCTAAGTTGAAGTTTATAGTAGATAGAACTGCAAATGTTGCCTAGATGGTGTTGAAAACTTTATTTAAATTTTAGACAGCATTTAACGCAAACAGGTGACCAAACTGGTTTCAGGTTGAGGCCACTTGCAAATTTTGTTAAAAGACATTAATATGGTTTGAAAATATTAATAGAGAAAGTACTACCAAACTTATAAATAAAAAATGAGTGTTTTGAATTTTATATAAAGGATCCCATTAATTTGTTTATAAAATTCTTAGTTTGTACTTCATTATCACTATCATCATTTAAGAAGTGTGAAAAAAAATGTATTATTGTGTTTATAAGATGCCTTAAGTTTATACTTCATTATCACTATGATCATTTAAGAAATGTGAAAATTTTCGAATTTTCCAAATTTTAAAAAGAATCTTTAAGTATCCACAACACTAATAAAACAGCACAGCTCTATATTTTTATTCAAAAATCCAATAAAACAATATAACTCAATCTCAATCTTAAATCTTAAAAGTTATTAAAAAAACATAACTCCATCTTTAAAGTCATTAAAAAATACATTTACTCTTGCAACCTCTATCATCTATCATCTATTAAAATGTAGTAACCGCAACTCAACGTTGGATAAGTGGAAAAGAAAAGGAAATTGGAAAATACCTGTATGGAGAAAGGCCTCTTCAATACGAGGTTCCCCTGCCTGGCTATTCCGAATTTATCCAGAAAGATTCGCAATATAACTAAACGAAGGCGAAGGTGCTCTTCTCGCCTGGGACAGATGGTTTATTTGTAAAAACAAACCATAGAGGCCCAGACGTGAAGGACACCTTGGCTTTCCCTTCCACCTGCACTTATATCTCAGCCACAGTGTCTAGCCATAGAACAACCATATAAAAAGGATCATACTGTATGTACAGATGTGAAAGTGCAAAACCCTCGATAACGTTTAAAGATGGCCAGTCCAAGAATCCTAAAAACTAGGGTTTCAAAGAGGGACGATTAAAAGCACCAACAGGGTCATTGATGATCTTGTGCTTATAAACTGAGACGTGTGAAGACACAAAGTTAGATAGTTACTCTAGGAGGACGTTGCCTAAAGATTGTGTTAAACGCACTTTTTCTTACTACTTCGCCGAAAATCAAGAATTTCCAGTACCTTCCTGCGATTCCGGCTTAGCCTGAAAGAAATACTCGCAAATCGATCGATATACACGGAGGCCAATGTATTCGTCGCGTCTGGCAACGATAGTTTAGACATATAAATGATCAATAAACCATCGTGGCCCAGACGTGAAGAACGCTTTTGCTTCCAGCTCCACATTCAGATGGAAGAAATTGAAAACCTCAGACAAATAAGAACAGGGTTTCTAAAAGCTCCACCTTCAGATGGAAGAAATTGAAACCCTCAGACAAATGAGAAGAGGGTTTCTAGAAGCTCCACCTTCAGATGGAAGAAATTGAAAACCTCAGACAAATGAGAACAGGGTTTCTAAAAGCTCCACCTTCAGATGGAAGAAATTGAAAACATTAGACAAATGACAACAGGGCTTCTGGTCTAGAGGCTGAAGCAGTCCAGCAAAAAGAAAGAACAGGGCTTCTGCTTACCTCGCATTGTGTTAGTATGAAGTCGTTGCCCGCACCTTTCTCGTATTTATAGTTCTGGTGGCCATTCATCCAGATACATCTTCCGATAGAAGTCATCCAGCCAGCGATGCTAGAGACAACGCTGTCCCTTTTGCTTCGGCCAAAAGATACCTTGCTTTTATTTAGTTATTCATTTATTTATCATATGTGGTTGTCACAATAGTTCGGCGCGCACTAGTCATTAGATATTTTATTTGGAATATATATTTAAAGATAGGTTAATTAATCATGGAAGTTACAAATCCTAATTTTCTGCCCACCAAAGATTTGAGCCCTGCGATTCTCCGGTTCCTTCGGAGACACGAATACTGGATTCTTCTTTTCTCCTATATTGATTAGCATCTTTAAACTTATTGTGTTTTGTCATTATCTGTCTTAATGAATAAAGATATTTTTAAATAATGTTTTAGTTTATTAAATATACTTAAGGATAATTTCAATAACAATGTATTTTTTAAACTGAAGTTATAAAATTTTTTATTTTGGGAATTTATTTGTTTTTTTAATTTTAAGGGGCAATTTAACGAGGTGATTTATATGTTTTTTAAGGTTGATTTTATAGTCTAACGAGGTGATTTATATGTTTTTTAAGGTTGATTTTACTTGATTATTTGAGAAAATTGTAGCTTTAAGTTGTTGAGTATGCACAATCTTAGTGTTGTAGTGATTTTCTAGGGTATTAAATTTATTTCTATATTTAAAAATATAATTTAAATGATGGAGCACTATCAAATTATGATGAAAAAGTCAAATACTAGTGTCTTGGTGGTTTTATAGGGTGTTAAACCATTTTTACATTCAAAAATACAATTTAAATGGTGGAACATTGTTTGTGGTCGAATTATGATGAAAAAGCCAAAAAGTCACCACCTGGACTACAAGAAACTTTAATTTTTAATGAGCTAAATAACAAAAAGAAGAGGGAGATGTGGCCCTTGTCTTCCATAGAAGTTAACCTAGGAACAATGAGGGATTATATGCAACACTTGTCCTCCACAAAAGTTAATATAAATAAGTTTTCCGTGCTCACTCTTGAATAATTTATGAAAATATATATTTGTGCGATTTTAAGGGATTAGAATGGGATGATAACATAATTAGCAAATCTTTTCACTCCTAATTTTGAGGAATTTGAATCAAAATATGGCAGAAGTAATCCTCCACATAAACTTTATATTTTATATCAACATTGTAAACATTGGGTCCAAACCCCTAATTGGTTCTAAGGAAATCGAGGCATATTGCCATGGTGTTAATGTGGGAGATGTCTAGAGATAAGAGGAGCTTGATGTACATTAGTATGATGTGGTTGAATGTAGAACCTATGCAATGAACTAAGGGGCATATAGAGTCCTTGTTAGTGATAAAGACCATAGTAGCATCCTTAGTAGTGTTTGTCCAATCTATTAGATGACGTAATCCAAAGATGAGGAGAAGTCAAGCTTGGAACGAAAACCCTAGACGAATGCCCTAGATATGATGTAGAGATTGGAGATCGTTGGTGCCTTCAATCAAATGGCATTGTTGTGGGACAAAGAATTGTTGGGTCAATTATGTGTTGGACGAATGGTGTTCGGTACATCACAAAATGCCCATAGAGATATGAAGTCGAGAACACTGAGAAATTAAATGACAAGTGCACATTTTGATCCACGTGGATATTGGTGACCACCCACCTCTTTCATTGTCATAACGGTTCTCTATCTTCTTGGGGAAAAAATTCTGATTTTTTGGGTCCTAAACTTCCATGGTCATTTTGAGGCCCTAAATGATGTTTTCTGGCAATTCGAGGGGCTAGGAGTTGTTATGGCATGGCTTGGACCTAGTTAAAAATTGTAGCCCTTAAATAGTTCTTTCCAACGAGCTATTGTGCACCCCAAATGGATATTGTATGCAAAATTCATGTCCTTAAGAAGTTGATGTACCAACTAACAACCTCAAGGCTCACAAAACTTTTGGTGTTTCATCTTCTAAGGTTAGGGTTTTAGACCTCTAAGGTTATTTATTTATGTTAAAAGGCTATGTTTTTGGCTTCTTGCAATATCTTTTGTGAATGCCAATGGCAGTTATCTCTCTGTGTTCAAAGATAGCTACCACCTTTATAGTCAGTTTGTGTTCGATAGTATTATGTTATTTCATTTATTAATAGAAATTGGGTTTTCACCATATCATTGTGATTTTTGTTATATTTATCTACGTGTGTGTGTATTCCATTTCCTTTCCTACATTTCATTTCATTCTTTATACAACATAGATCACATACTCATATGCCGTTTTATGTTTTGCGAAAATTGTGAGTGTAAATAGATTGATTTTGAGTAGGGGGGTTTCCCCATTAGTAGCTAAGGTGGATGTGTGGTGAATTTTTCACTGTTGTTGTTTGGCAAAGGCTACATGGATGGTAGAATGGGGTATGAGGAAGAAGCATTGGATTTATCCAATGATCTATTTGGAGGATCCAATGAGTTGGTCTAGCCTTGGAGTATGTTGACAAGATGCTTTGTGGGACTACAACATGTTATTCCATTTGGGATCTAAGAAAATAAAGGAGGCCACTGTGATGATATTAAGTGAACTAGCACAAGAGTTGGGTGTACAAAAAGTCATGACCTTGAGACAATTGGAGTAAGGGATGAGGGGTCTTTCGATGGTCAATCCAAGGACCATAGCTGCCTAAGTAGTTCACCCCACATAAGGAGTTAAGGCCCTAGTCCTACAAATCCATCTAACCTAAATGCCTAGTTAGAGAACGTCATTGGTTTATCAAACTCAAGGTATGAATCAATAATTGCATTGGATGAGGTTTGTAATGTGTTTGATTTTCTTTTACATTATGATGTCTATTGGTGGGATCATTTTCCTAGTTCTATTTTTGTTAGCAATATGTTGGATTTGAAACTATTGAGTGGAGGCCCATTCTTGAATTTAGAGGTTGCTGGGATATAATCTTAAGAGGGCTCCAAAAATCCAATGAGACATAAATGTACCAAAAAGACATAGGAGGCCATTAGTTTCAACCTGGGTGGTAAAACCAAACTAATGATAAAATGGAGATGGGAGATCAGGCATTAATAGGATGTTTTCCTAGGAAGAGAATGAGTTGTAAGGAAATGAATAATCATACCAAGCTCAATTTTGATTCAATAGTGGGGGCCTCTCCACATAACCTGATTTTGGTAAAAAAAAAATGGTTGATTTGGATGTTTAATACAACACAACCAACGAAGCAAAGGAAATATTGCACCAACATAGGAAGTGTTTCAAGACAAATCTCTCTTGTAGACAAGAGCGATCTCCCTAGCTCTAGTACCGAGATATAGAACAAAATAAACATGAACATGTAGCTTTCCCTGAGTTTAATACAATCAAACAATCAACGAAAATAAGAATGGGATAAACTCATACCTTTTATCGAAGGTTGTCCTTGCTAAAATGTTGTAGCTCCCAGTTTTTCCCTCAATACTCTTGAAGCAAAGACCTACAAGCAACACAAACAAACAAAAACATCGAAGCACATATAATCCAAAAAATGATTTGATCAAACTTATATACATGATCAAGGAATTGTATACCAAATGATTGCTAAATAGATAGACAATAATTGTGGGAAAGGAGCATATAATTGTATTAATATAGAAAGAAGAGGTTATAACCTAATGTTGCCTTGATGTTGTAGGTCTCCTTCCAGTTGTCCTTCATCTTAGTGCCTTTCCTTCAAAAGTCTTAAGACCATAGGTTGGATACTTTAGCATAATTTCACCAAAGCCAAAACCTTTATGAGATTAATTAGCCCTCTCAATGAGAGATGGTTATACTTATAGGCTTGGAAGAGGATAAGAGGATGATAAGGGAAGAAGGTTAAGATCCAACAAATTTGGGATGCGAGTAAGATCCAAATCGATTGGGAGAGATGCCAACCACGAGGCTTATCTTCTAGAAGCCTCTCGTTCCTTTTTTTTTATTTTCACCTTCATTAAAATAGTGTCGCACCTTGTAGTGAAGCAACTTGTGACTGTGTCACATCTTAACAGTTATGCAACCTATGATAATCAGATATGTAACAACTTGTCAATGTGCAACCTGCGACATCCTCTTGAATTAGGTTTTTTGAAAGAATTTGAACAAGTTTTTCATCTTTCAAGGAGAGGATTTTCTTCCATCTTCTTCAGGGATTAATGGCAATTATGTTTTAGATGAAAAAGGATAGGGGTACAACATCAATTGCCATGAATGTAACAAAATAAAGTGTAACAAGAAGTGAGAATCTCATGAGTGTGTTAGACCAAAGATCACACTCAGAGCGGGTGGGGGGGAATCAATGTAGTGATAAACTTATCATCTCAAAACATTTCATCAATAAATAACCATATTATGCAACCAACTCACAAAATAGAAGAAGAGATAGATAAATTACTTCAAAATAAGCTTCTTGGAGGGGGAAACCTCCTTTACATTACACAAATGAACAATTCTTGGATGATTCAAATGAAAAAACCTCCTTTCTATATATAGGAGTCTAAGGGGTCACAATATAATTAGAGCTGACATAATAATAATAATGTAAGGGCACAACAATAACAATACTGGCCTTTTATGGGTCACAACAATAAAAATATGGGGACTACATGGGCACAACAATAACAATAACAATAAGGGGGATACACTAATAATAATGAGGGAATACACTAGTGTTATAGGGACCTAACATGCCCCTCTCCTTCAAAAAAGTGTTTTCCTCACTGCTTGAGAAGTTCTTGATGCTTCTGTATAAAATTATCGTCCTCCAGTGTGGAATCTTTCGCAGGTAAGTTCTTCCACTTGATGAGATACTCTGGAATTGATTGTTTTTTGTAGTTGTCGAGTTCTTGTTTCCATGACTGCTTCAGGTTCCAATACGATTTTTCCTTCCTCGTCAAGTTCTCAAAATATGGATTGAATTGGGAGCTTGTCACCTATAACCTTCTTTAAGCATGAAACATGGAAAATTGGGTGCACTCGGAAGATGTAGGAAGCTCCAATTTGTATGCCATAGTACCAAACTTTTGCAACACCTTATAAGGACCATAATACTTTGGTGATAATTTATTATCCTTCTTAGCTAGCTCAAGGGACATTTGTTTATATGGTTGTAGCCGTAAAAATACCCAATCACCTACATCAAAACTTCTTTCGCTGCAATGTTGATCTACCTGTTGTTTCACTCTATTCTGCACCAAAGTGAGGTTATCCTTTAAGAGTTGGAGAAATTGTTGTTGATGCTCGATGTGATCTTCCATTGCTTGAACCTTATAATTTTCTCGTAAAGATGATGTGATGGATGATGGATGATATCCAT
Organism: Pinus tabuliformis; assembly: GCA_031772625.1. Taxonomy (NCBI): domain Eukaryota; kingdom Viridiplantae; phylum Streptophyta; class Pinopsida; order Pinales; family Pinaceae; genus Pinus; species Pinus tabuliformis. Next base: position 1,493,931,335 of record CM062820.1, on the reverse strand, counting down.
AAAGTGCCATAAATGGGGTCATTTTTGTTGCAGTATGGAAGGAAGTGTTATACCACCATTCAGCCAGAGGTAACCACTTGACCCATTATGTTTGTTTATCAGATAAAAAGCAACGAATATATCCTTCCAAACATTTTTTCACTATCTAAGTTTGCCCATCCGATTGAGGATGATAAGATGAGCTATGAGCTAATTGAGTACCCAGACAAGAAAATAATTTCGTCCAAAAATATAAAGTGAAAATAGGATTTTTGTTGCTTATAATAATCTTTGGGTTTCCATGTTGCTTTTGAATTGATTCCACAAATGCAGTAGTGACTGTATTGGCTTTAAATGGATGAGATAATGCATAAAAGTGTGCATACTTGGTAAGTCTATCAACTACCACCATGATGACACTCTTTCCTTTGGACTTGGGTAAACCTGTGATAAAATCCATTGAAACCTCCTCCCAATGTTGACTTGGAATGGATAAAGGTTGTAATAGACCCGAGCTCTTAATTGTCTCAACTTTATTTTGTTGGCAAACCAAACATTCCGCCACAAACTTTTGAATATCAGATTTAAGGCCATCCCAAAAAAATTCCTTCTTAACCCTGTGGTAAGTTTTTAAAAATCCTGAGTGCCCTCCTAAGGGAGAGGTGTGCAATTCCCGAAGAATCTTTTGTTTGAGTTAGGAATTCTTACAAAGGTACAAGTGATCTTTGTACCATAATGAATCATTATTTCAGTTGAATGTATCAGATGTACTAGGATATTGCTGCAACTTTTAAATGAGTGCCCACACTTATCATCATTCGTCCATTCATCCCTTGCTTCGGTTATCCAATCTGGTTGGATAATAGAAATGGCACAAAGCAATGCTTCCACATCCTCATCCTTTCTTGAGATTGCATATGCAACAACATTTTGCTTCCCTTTTTTGTAGATGATTTCAAAGTCATAACCCAACATCATTGTGACCCATTTTTTCTACTCTTCTGAAGATAATCTTTGTTCTAAAAATTATTTAAGACTATCATGATCTATTTTTACCTTGAAGTGCCTTCCCATTAGGTAAGGTTGCCATTTCTTAATTACAGTAGTATTGCCAACATTTCCTTCTCATAAATAGCTTTGTGTAAATACTTTCCTTTGATTGGACGACTTTCAAAAGCAATGGGTCTTCCTTCTTGCATTAAAACAACACCAATTCCATTCCTTGAGGAATCACATTCCACAATAAAGGTTTTTGTGAAGTCTGACGTAGCTAGGACCAGTGCTTGGCACATTGCCTCTTTAATATGCTCAAAGGCCTTAGTTTCTTTTGGAGTCCAAGAAAATGCATCTTTCTTTAGTAATGTTGTTAAAGGTGCTGCTATTCTCCCATAATTCTTAACAAACTTGCGATAATACCCTGTCAATCCGAGAAATCCTCGCAGATGCTTTATGTATGTGTGTATTTCCATTTCTTAATGGCTTTAATTTTGTTAGGGTCTACCTTAACACCCTCATGAGATACAATATGACCTAGATATTCCTCCTCATGTACTCCAAAGAAACATTTAGAGGTTTTTGCATATAATTGTTTCTCCACCAATAGCTTGAGCACCCTGTCAACATGTTGAACATGATCCTTCCAATACTTCTTGTAGATTAGTATATCATCAAAAATACTAACACAAATTTTCCAAGGAAAGGTTTGAAAATGGAATTCATCAAACCTTGAAATGTAGAAGGTGCATTGCTAAGGCCAAAAGGCATGACTAAAAATTCATAATGACCCTCATGAGTTCTAAATGTTGTTTTCAGAGTGTCTTCAATCTTCATTCTTATTTGATGATATCCTGAATGAACATCCAACTTGGTGAAGTAATTTGCTCCATGTAATTCATCAATGACATGAATGGGAAATTTATCTTTAATAGTGAGCTTGTTGAGATCCCTATAATCGAGACACATGCACGATGATCCATCCTTCTTGTGCACCAATACTACTGGAGTAGAGAAAGAACTTTGACTAGGTTGAATTATACCAACCTCTAGCATTTCTGCAACCATACATTCAATTTCACTCTTTTGGGCATAGGGATATATGTAAAGCCTGATGTTTAGAGGAATACTTCCTGGAATCAAATGAATAACATGACCATGATCACAAAAAGGTGGGAGGCCTTTGGGAGTCTCAAATACCTTGGAATGATTGTCCAAGACTTAAATACCTTGGAATGATTGCCCAAGACTTTTTGGAGGTCTGGAGAAATAGATGATTTCGATGTTTGAGCCTCTAGTGAACATAATTGTGCAATTATGCCTAGTTGTTCTTCCTTTAGAAGCCTTGTCATGCCGTAGAGCTGATTATATTTCCTTGTTTCCTTTGCGATACCCCTTAATTGAACTTCCTTTCCTTCCCAAAAAAAATTCAAGAAAAGTTCTTGAAAATTAAAAGCTATCGTACCCAAAGATTGTAACCATTGGACTCCTAGTACAACACCAACACCACCGATTGGAATGGAAAGCATTGGGCTATTCAATACATATTCTCCCATGGATATCTTTATATTATGGCACTTTCCTCAGCAATTTATGGTTCCTCCATTTGCAACCATCACTTGACACTCTGGTGCTGGATATAACAAGCAATTTAATTCATTGGCTATCTTACAATGAATAAAATTATGGGTATTACTCGAATCAATCAACATTGTTACCTTTTTCTTCTTGATATGTCCTTCTATCTTGAGAGTTTGAGGAGTGGTAATTCCTGCCAACGCATTACAAGGTATGGTCGGATTCATTTCTTCTTTCTCTGGGGTTGGTTCCTGGTGTATATCCTCTTCTTTTGACGTTTCTTGTGCATTTTCTTCCTCCTCTTCACAAACGATGTAAAATAATTTCTTCTCAGCACACTTATGACCTTTAGTGTATTTGTTATCATAACTGTAACAAAGCCCTTTTGCCCTTTTTTCTTCCAATTGTTGTGGTGTCAACCTTGTAGGTTTTGGAAGGCTAGGAGCAACTACACTTCCATCTTTATAGTTGTGAGTGGTAGGCTTCCTTATTGCCATAATTTTGCTTTCAAATTTTCTTGCCAACCTGAATGTCTTCTCCAATGAATCAAGTTCCCAAAGGTGAACGTCATGTTGGATGTTATCATTTAGAGTCCATGTGAAGACATCAATCCTATGCTGCTCTAGAATATCATTTACCCTTATATCCAATTTTTGGAAGTCCTCAATGTGCTCCACTATTGAACCCTTTTGTTTGAGATTTATCAATTGGCTAAAGAAGGTGTTGCTCTTTGTATCCTCATAAGGTGCTATCATTTCCTCCATAAAAATTGACCAAGTGACAATTTGTTTACAAGAGCAAAGCCATTGATACCATACAATTTGATTGAGTTCTAAATATAAAGTTACAATGCGTACCTTTTGTGTGTTTTGCACATTATGGAGATCAAAATATTGCTCCATTTGTAGTATCCATGTTACAGGATCATTGCCATCAAACTTCCTCATATAAATCTTTGGAATATGGTGGGTCTTCAATCCAACGTTAAAGTATATGAAATCATGATTAACATTTATTTTGTTCTCATCATGAGTTTCCTCTACTATCTTTTTGCGATTAAGAAGCATTTTTTGCAGCAACTTTGCCAAACCTCCCTTCAAACCTTCTATGTCTTTCTTCAAATCTTCAATGTTCCCTTTTGTTTCATTGATGCCATTCTTCAAACCATCCATCTTAGCTTCCATTCCATTCTTCAAACCATCCATCTTAGCTTCTATTACTTTTTGTGAGAGTGAAATTTGTTGCACTTGGTCTCGTAATTTTGATATATCATGTTGCATTTCTTCCTCTTCTTCATGAGTCATAGTAGAGATTTTAGGTTGCTTACTAGGTGTTTCCATTTTCTTTCTTCAGGGAATCAATTAATGATAATTATGCTTCATTATTCCCTTTGAATCACTTCAAACTAATTTTTCAAACAAAACTTATGCAAATTTTTAAAAATACTACACACCATTTTTTGATTTGTAGGAGCTTGATATTGAATCTGATGTATCTCTGAAATTTAGGATCTCCGAGGTCTGAAATTGCGAACTATTGTATCCCTCTGAGGCCTCTTTCCAGCGCCACAAGTCTGATCGAATTAGGTTCTCCAAGAAAGAGTTATGCCTAATATCTTAAGATGACTTGATTATATACTTTTGCAGTAGAGCGAACTTATACGAAGTACCACGTTTCACTCTTTTGACCTTCAACTTTGAAAATGATACCCAACAAACTAAATTCCATCCCATTTCTAGAACTTTTTACGAAATTTGAATCCGATGCTCAGAGAGAAAGTTATGACGATTTTCCTAAGATCGCTTGTTTGAGATGGAATTCAAGATCCTGGAAAAACCCTAACTTCCTTAGATCATATCTCCGAAAATATAGACAGACAAGATCTAAAATTTGGGCAAAAGGTTCATCAAGATTTTGGCTCAAATGGGTTTTAATTTCAACTTCTGAAACTTCGTAGAAAAAAATCTATAGGGAAAATTCCACGATGGCCTGTTTGAAGTAGCGAAACCCTAGAATCCAAAGCTTTGATACCAAATGTTATGTTACCAGCTTACAAAATAGAAGAAGAGATATATAAACGACTTCAAAATTAGCCTATTCGAGGGGGAAACCTCCTTTACATTACACAAATGAACAATTCTTGGATGATTAAAATGACAAAACCTCCTTTAAATTACACAAATGAACAATTCTTTGATGATTCAAATGACAAAACCTACTTTCTATATATAGGAGTCTAAGGGGTCACAATATAATCAGAGTCGACATAACAATAATAATGTGAGGGTACAAAAATAACAAGTGTGGGCTTCTATGGGGCACAACAATAAAAATATGGGGAATACATGGGCACAACAATAACAATAAGGGGGCTACAATAATAATAATAAGGGAATACACTAGTGTTATAGGGACCTAACAACCCATGTAACAATGTATCATAATAATTTGCATCATAACAATAATGAAACCATGCATCAAAAATCCATTATCACCTCAATAAGAGGACACAATATTTTACATGGAAACCCTTGCAGGATAAAACCACATATTATTTTTGTCTTCTTCTTCAATTTATTTACATAGATTTGCAGGCACCAACCTGTTGGAGGCAGTGACACCCAAAGTGTGCAGGCACCCATTTGCAATAGGTTACAACCTAATTGAGTCACCAAGCTCAAATAATGTGCAAGCACCCACTTGAAATAGGCTATAATCTAATTGAGGCACCAACCTCGAAAATGTGCAAGCTTCGACTTACTTTAAGCATCAACCTGATTGGGGCACCAATCTTGGTGAAGTTACTAATCTCCTTCCATTTGTTGTAGACCACTTTTCACAATATTTTATACTAGATCCATGAGCTTAAATCTTTTCCATATCAATTTTCCTTCTCTTCATATTTCAAAAACATGTTCACGTGCTTATACAACCAATAACAATGACCTCTACTCAACATATGCTTGTAGCTTCACTTTATCAAGTTGCAAAAGATTCCAACCAAAACCATTTTTCAAAAATCAATTTGCACTAATTTTGACCTATAAAAATGTTTGAAAACTTAATTTTTCGACATAATGACTCCTTCCAGGGCATGTTCTACAAAATGCCTAAAGTATGATAATGTGCTACGAAATGGACATCGTTGTTTGGTTAAGTGCTCAATAGTGTTGAAAATGCAGAAAGAAAATTTAGTTTTGGCTTTGCCTTCGTCAAACTAGATTAAAATTTCAATTTCAATTTCAGCAAAATACCTGGAGGTAGTTAACTGAGGTGACATGGCTCTTGTCACTCAGTTAACTTAGTAAATTCGAGTTAGAGACACTTGAGTTCATTTCTACATTATTGATTGCTCATTTGTAGCAAACTATTTCAGTTAATTTGAGTTGTTATCAGTTTAACTAGTTCTATATGTCATAAGAACTAGTGGAGGTCAATTTGTGGGTGTGTAACTTCAACCACACTAAGTGATCAACCAGTTAACTGATCAATCAGCCCAAAATAATTGTTGCATGCAGATAATTCGAGTTACCCAGTTGAGATTGGAGTTCAAGGGCAGTGTACTATCAGTTGTAAACTAATCCAAGTTGTACAGGTGGTGCATGCAGTCAGAGGATTGGCCTATGGTAATTACGCAATTCCTTGGTGTGAAATTCCTAAATAATAGGGGAAATTTCCCAAGGAAGTAGCGCAATGAAATAAGAGATTGGGAAGGCTTGAAATTGGTTGAGTGTTGGTCTAGGTTCAGTCAATCAGGTAGATGGATAGGCTATACTAGTGCAGGGTGTGCTCAGGCTTGAGCAAGCATTGTATTTCTTCTCTATTCTCTTATTAATGCAATACATATAGTAAGGGGTTTTGAGCAGTTGCTTTCCCCTAGATAAATCTTTGTGTATGTGTGATGTTTCCTTTTGCATGTCAATGATTCTTGTTTTATATGGTGAATTAACTTCTGCAAATGAGTAGAGTAGCTTCAAGTCTTGTGATTTAGTAAATTTCATGAGCAATTTTGAATCTACACATTAATTTCTACATGGTATCAGAGCTAGAATCATTGTAGAGTAGAGATTTCGAAGTTATCATTGCAGGAGGTTTGAGGTTGCAGATTAGATTGCAGGTTTTCTTCAGGATTGAGAAGATGGATTTCAATGGACTAAGGCTCGAGTATGCCCTTGAGGGAAGCTCAAATTATGTTGCATGGAAGGACCAGATGGAGGCAATACTGGAGGATAATGGGTTGAAGGAATTCATTGATAATGATATTCTGAAACCAACAATAGTTGATGCTCATAATCTAGCAGATTGGAAGAAGTGTGTTGCCAAGGCGAGGAGGATCATATTGGAGGGAGTACGAGACCATATTGTCTCTAATATCCACGGGAAAGAGATTCCATATGCAATTTGGCAAGCACTGATAGATTTGTTCCATAATAGTAGTGACCATAGGAAATTGGCACTCAAGGACAAGCTTTGAAATATTAAGAGGCAAAGGAACGAGACCATTCCATGACACTCGAGCAAGTTCACACAATGTCATGATGAACTTGGTCAAGTTGGTTTTACTGTAGTAGAGGTTGAATTGGTGAGCGTAACCCTTATAGGCCTTCCCAAGAGTTGGCACAACTACCAAGGTTTAGTGAATGAGAGGGAGAAGCTACCAAATTGGGAACACTTGTGGTCTGATTTGGTACAGGAGGAGATAAGGCGGAGCACCAGAGGTAATACCTCATCCAAGGGTGAGGATAAGGAGAAATGTGCCTTGACTGGAAGGGAAAATAAAGGGAAGGCGAAGAAATCCCAATCCAAAGTAGATTTGAGTTACGGGAGCAAGAAGAAAGACTTGTCCAATATCAAGTGCTTTCACTATCATGAATTTGTGCACTATGCGACGAACTGTCCACACTAGAAATCAAGAAAGAAGACTGTAGGAGGAGCAGCGGGTGAAGCCTTGGCTTCATAGTTTGAACTTTATTTTACCCTCATTGCATGCATGGCAAGCACAATGATGGGTAGTGTGTGGTATCCCGACATTAGTGCCTCATTCCACATGACGAGCAAGAAATAATTTTTCAGTGACTTAGAGGAGAAAGAACTCTGGATACACATCGAGATGGGAGATGATGGAACTTGGTATAGCATGACCGATATTGTACAATTACTTTTCAGAGGGATTATGGCTGCCCTCTCAGGCTCAATGATGTGATGTTTGTATCGGGTCTGAAGAAGAATCTAGTTTCTGTAGATTTGTTGGACTGTGGCTATGATGTGATATTCAGGAAAGGGAAGGATTTCTTGAGACATATCACCATCGAACAAGTGAAGCTGATCGGCGTTCGAGTGAAGAACCTCTACAAATTAGGTGTGGAATATTGTGCAGCATTGTGCACAAAATCAGAAAAGATGTAGAGCCGAGATGTTGGTGAATTATGGCATAGAAGACTCGGCCTTTTGCATCATGGTGCTTTGACTATCACACAGCATATTTCTACAAGCCTCCCCAAAAGAGCACTAGAGAAGCGAGATACATGCAAAGGGTGCACATTGGGGAAGTACACAAAATCCACCTTCAATTAGCGAGGCAACGGGGTGCATGCAGTCCTAGAAAGGATCCACTTTGATGTTTGTGGACCTTTCTCAACAATCTCCACAACCAAACACAAGTATTATGTTATATTTGTAGATGATTTCTCATGGAAGTGTTGGATCTAATTCATGAAGAAGAAATAACAGACACTCTCTAAATTTGTTGAATTTAAAGCACTTGTTGAGAAAGAAACTGACAAGAAAGTGAAGGCTCTCAAGAGCGATAATGGTGGTGAGTACGTGTCAAATGAGTTTAAAAATTTATGTGCAAAGGAAGGCATTCGATGGGAGTTGACAGCACCCCATAACCCATAACAAAATGGGATCGCTGAGAGGAAGAACATAAGTATTGTGGAAGAAATACGGTGATGTTGCATGACCAAATCCTACCTCTACACTTGTGGGCTAAAACATGTAACACAACGGTCTATTTGCAGAACAGGAGTCCTCACGAGATTCTTGGCATGAGTACACCAAAGGAAGTTTTTTCAGGGAAGAAACCAGATGTGTCACACTTCAGGATCTTTGGATCATCAGTTTACTGTCATGTTTCCAAGGAAGCAAGGAAAAAGCTAGAGTCAATAACAAAGTTGGGCATATTTGTGGGGTACATAGACACACCTCACAACTATCGGGTGTACTTACCATCTTTCAGGATGACAGTGGTCAAAAGAGATGTGAAGTTTGACAAGGAGAAGGCAATGAGGTGTTATATTGAGAGGGAGCTTTAGTTGCAGCTTGATAAGGAGCTTTTGGCTCTAAAGGAAGGACCTCAAGGAGTTGTGGAGCAACCACAAGTAGAGGAGCAGAGAGTGGAGACATCCATTTAAGCATATACATCCAGAGAAGGAAGGAAGCGAACCGAGGATGCTGACAGATTATTGTAGGACACTAGAGAGAATGTGGGAGCACCCACATCACAACGTAGGTAGAGGAGGCCATCGGATTAGTACATTGACTACATGGCTCTGATGAGTGATTTGGTAGAGACAAAGCCATCCTCATTCGATGAAGTTGTAGAGCAACTAGTATGGGTTGATGCTACGCTAGAGAAATATGATTCCATTGTCATAAACAGTGTTTGGGAAGTCGTCCCAAGACTAACGGACAAATCAGTGGTTGGTTCGAGATGGATTTACAAGGTAAAGCATGTAGCAAACGAGACCATAGAGAAACAAAAGGCTAGATTTGTGGCCAAGGGGTTCTCTCAGGTAGAGGGAATTGACTATGAGGAGACCTTTGCTCCAGTAGCAAGGTACTCATCCATCAGGTCAATTCTAGCATTATCAACGCAGATGGGGTGGAAAATCCACCAGATGGATGTGAAGACAACATTCCTCAATGGAGTTATTAAGGAGGAGGTGTATATTGAGCAACCAGAGGGGTTTGAGACCTTTGACAGAGAGTCGCATGTGTTCAGACTCAAATAAGCATTGTATGGACTCAAGCAAGCACCTCGTGCTTGGTATACTAGGATTGATAGTTATCTCACTGGTTTGGGCTTCACCAAAAGTGAAGCAGATGCAAACCTTTATCACATTTTGGTAGAAGGTAAATTATTGATTATTGTTTTATATGTTGATGATTTGATGCTTACTGGTAATGAGCAACTGGTCAAATATTGCAAGGAGGACCTTGCAAGATAGTTCGAGATGAAGGACATGGGCATCGTGCACTACTTCCTTGGTTTGGAGGTATGGCAAGGAGATGGGGAACTGTTTGTCTCTTGCCCTGTATGCCAACGAGATACTTTAGAGGTTCCGCATGGACAGGTGTATACCTATGGAGACTCCTCTAGCAGGAAACTAGAGGAAAGAGGATGTTACTTCAAGTGAAATAGTGGAGGCTACCATTTACAGGTAGCTTGTGGGTTCACTTATGTATTTGGTGAACACACAACTAGGCATGCGTTATGTAGTTAACCAACTTAGTCAACCAATGGTTAAGCCAACCAAACTATATTGGAAGGCAAAAAAGCATGTGTTGAGATACCTTAGAGGCACTACTCAGTTTGGTCTTTGTTACAAACAAGAAGAGCACAACAGGAGGAATTTTTAGCATTGGGTCAACAATAGTTTCCTGGTACAATAGGAAGCAGAGATCTGTGGCACTCAACTCAACAAAAGAAGAGTACATGAGTGCAAGTCAAGCAACATGTGAGGCTATCTAGATGAGAAATATTCATGTTGGGTTATTTGGTCATAAGATGGATCCTATAGTGATTTACTGTGAAAATCATAGTTGTATCAAACTCTATAAGAATCCAGTATTTCATGATCAATTCAAGCATATCGACATTCGTATCACCATATACAAGATTATGTGTAGAGGCAGATTACGTTGTTGCAATACCTTGCGACAGAGGAACAAGATGAAAATATTTTGACAAAGGCCTTGTCAAGAGGAAAATTCAAGTTCCATAGAAGCAGGATTGGGGTATCTAATAATTCCTTTCTTGTTGATAGGGAGTGTTGAAAATGCAGCAAGAAAATCTAGTTTTGACTTTGCCTTGGTCAAACTAGATTAAAATTTCAATTTCAATTTCAGTAGAATACTTGGAGGCAATTAGTTGAGGTGACATGGCTCTTTTCACTCAATTAACTCAATAAATTCAAGTTGGAGACACTCGAGTTTAGTTCTACATGATTGATTGCTAATTTGTAGTAATCTATTTCAGTTAATTTGAGTTACTATCAGTGCAACTAGTTCTAACTGTTAGAAGAACTAGTGGAGGTCAAGTTGTGGGTGTGTAACTTCAACCACACTGAGTTATCAACCAGTTAACTGATTAATCAACCCAAAATAATGTTTGCATGCAAATAATTTAAGTTACCTAGTTGAGATTGGAGTTTAAGGGCAATGTACTGTCAATTGTAAACTAATCCAAGTTGTACAGTTGGTTCATGCAGTCAGAGGATTGGCCTATGGTAATTGCACAATTCCTTGGTGTGAAATTCCTAAATAATAGGGAAAATTTCCCAAGGAAACAACGCAAGGAAATAGGAGCTTGGGAAGGCTTGAAATTGGCTAAGTGTTGGGCCAAGTTCAGTCAGTCAGACAAAGGGATAGACTATACTAGTGCAGGGTGTGCTCAAGCTTGAGCAAGCATTGTATTTCTTCTCTATTCTTTGATTAATGCAATATAGATAGTAAGGGGTTTTGAGAAGTTGCTTTCCCCTAGATAAATCTCTGTGTATGTGTGATGTTTCCTTTTGCATGTCAATGATTCTTGTTTTAGATGGTGAATTAACTTCCACATATGAGTAGAGTAGCTTCAAGTCTTGTGATTTAGTAAATTTCATGAGCAGTTTTGAATCTACACATTAATTTCTACAAATAGTTTGGCATGTCATTAGCGTAAATAAAATACAAAAAAAAAAAAATCCTCCTTCCACTGAGTTTCGAACCCTCGACCTCATGGGGCTACACTATCGTCAAACTAATTGTGTTACCATGTTTCTCACTTGGAGTTGGCATATTGTGACTACTTAAGCTCACAATTGAGGCCCTTGCTCCATGTCAAGAATGCTCAACTAATACTAACCAAGTTTCGTTGCTATGACAAAGCTTCCACATTAGAAGCCACAAAACCAAAACATTTTGTTGCCATGACCAATCAAAGAGCTTCAGAGATTTCATGTCAGAGCACATAGAGCCAAAACATTTATTGCCATGACAGAGCTTCCACATAAAAGCACACAAAGCAAGAATTTTTTTTTCCACGACCAATCAAAGACCTTCCAAAGAAGTTTCATTGCCACAATAGAGTGTCCACATGAGAACACACAGAGCTAAAACATTTACAACCTACAAGTTTCATTTCCATAACAAAGCATCCACGTCAATGCACACAAAGCCAAAAAATTTATGACTAATCAGAGAGCTTCCATACAAGTTTCATTGCCACAACAGAGCTTCCATGTCAGTGCACACAAAGCCAAAACAATTTGTTGCCATGACCAATCACAGAGCTTCCAAACAAGTTTTGTTGCCACAATAGAGCTTCCATGTCAAACTACAAAGAGCCAGAACATTTGTTGCCATGATAGATCAAAATAACACTCATCTAACCGAACAAAACATGAACCACATGGTTTTAACCCTGTAACCTTTTGAACTACACTGCCTCAGACTAGCCACATAGGCCACACCCTCACTTTATTCTCTACAATCTTCTGAATGCTTGAAGGATTGTTTCAATCGAAACCCTTGGTCGAGTATATATACATTTCATATGTGGATGTGGGCTACGGCGAGCCGACCTATGGGGCCAACATTTGTGCCAACAAACTTATTGATTATATGACCTTTGATGAAGCCAAAAGGCAATAAGGCTTAACCTTTTTTTACCCATGCAACCATGCCATAAGACCCAGGGGCTACTGGTCATTAGTCAACAACTCGCTAACATCACTATGGTGTCATGCCTGTCACGTGGATCATTATAAGTGGGTCACGTTTCATCAAGATTTATACTAATTGACTGACTGAAAGAGCCATATTTGTATTCCATGTGGCATCATGACAAGATGCCATGCCAGGCACCACATCATCCTCAATAGCCACATCATCCTATACTACCATGTCATCATCTTGGGCCAACCACCAAAGGCCACGTGTCACTACTGCCATTTGTCAATATGTGATTCATCATTTCCATGTCATAGATGATAGAGGGGTCCACATCACTCTTGATAGAGGGGTCAACCAGATCTTTGCCACTCATCAGACAAGATTAGTGCAACCTAGAAGGGTGACCCCCTTGTTAACCTACGAGCATGTTGACATGTCATCCATCATATATTAAAATTTCAACAACTAGATTTTGTAGATGATGCTCGATATTTAATAGGTTAAACATTGTGCATGTTTATGTGACATTCATAGTAGTTTTCACCACAGGACCATAGATTTTCCCAAAATATGCTCGTTCTTTAACAATTTTTGTGTTTTTGGTCCTTAGTACAACTGCTAACTTCAAACAATCACAAATTCTCATCTGAGATGAGTTTTTCCAAGTGTTATATACTGTGGAAAGGTCTCAAAGAGGACTATCCAACCATACCATCATGTTGACGGTGTTGGACACTGCCAACATATAGGGGATCTCCTTAATGTGAAGTCTCAATTAGACCTCATACCGTTTGGAGTAAGAGCCCCATTCTGAGTATCGACATGGCCACCATAACATAAAGGTTTGCCTTGGTTTCAACAGATAACATAAGAGATCATATACATAGACCTTAAACAAGCAAGTGAGTTGACAATGTGAAACACCGATTGCAATGTGTAAAAGGAGACCTTCATGAGTGGGAGTCGAGAGTGAGTCTTTGGAAGGAAGTAATAGTACTAACCTGAGAGAGACACATGAGAGCATGAAAATATTTGTTAGCAAAATATTTCACATAACGATTATTAAAGCGAATACAACACACATTCAACAAGATAAGTACCAAAGCCACCGAACTAGTTCAATTTCTCCAATACATATGAACACAATATATACCGTAAACATCTTAAGAATAGTCCTAAAACATTTGTGATACATGCATGAAAATGTGTTGGTTCATTGAATTTCAATTAGGTGAAACTTGAAAGATCCAAGTACACAGTTACAATGACAAGGCACTAGTTCCAATAGTGGAACGTTAAGTCATTTCTTACTTCTCCAAAGAATAGTTTTCTCTCCAATGGCAAGTAGAAAAGCCAAGACTATCTCTCCAAGTCTTAAGCCTCCAAAAGCCTTTTGTTTGAATTATGATGTTGTTTTTATAACAAGAGGAGTGATCTTTCATCTCCCCTTGACTCTTGATTTACCCTCATGACTTTTGGACTTCTCATCACTACAAGGAAAATACCTTCTGGCGGAGGTTATAACAGAGGTTTTTGGTGTTATAAATTAGCAAAAATTGTAAAAAAAAAATCCACTAAAACATATGTTTGCGATAGTGAATATTTTAGCGTAGATTTTAACAGAACTTCATCACAACTAAAAAAATATGGGTGGGCAGAGGTTTTTGTTTTTGTGTTTTTGTTATTTTGTTTTGTTTTGTTATGTTTTGTTTTGTTATGTTGTTTTGTTTTGTTTGTTTGTTTGTTATTGTTTGTTTTGTTTTGTTTTTGTATTGTTTTGTTTTTTGTTGTTGTTGTTTTTTGTTTGTTTGTTTATTTTTATTTATTTTTGTTTTTTGTTTTGTTTTGTTTTGCTTGTTTGTTTGTTTTTCTTCTTCTTCTTTTTTTCCAGTGCGCTTCACGCAATAAGTAACATCGGTGCGCTACATATATAAACACACTGAGTTGCATACATAACTAAAAGTACCGAGGCGTTGAATTCAAAGTACACTAGTGCGTAATAGATAATTAAAAAAAAACCTAGGGTGTTCATGTAAGGAACGACATTGGGCACGCAAAAAATAATTGTTGTGTCGGTGCTTTTGTTTAAATTTATAGAGTCGATGTGTATGGTTTGTATAAATGCCCCGGTGCGTTAGTTATATGAAAAGACCGATGTTGTTATGTTTCATAATGCACCAATGCTAATAGATAATAAAAAAAGCCCTAAGGCGTTCGTGTAAGGAACGACACCAGGGCATGCACAAAATAATTGCAGTCCTGGTGCTTTTGTTTAAACTCGAGCGGGCAAAGGTTCTTTTGTTTGTTTTTTGCTTTATTTTGTTTTTGTTTGTTTCTTTGTTTTTATTGTTGTTGTTGTTTTTTTACCAGTGCGCTTCGTGGAACAAGTAACATCAATTCTCTACATATATAAACACACCGAGTTGGATACATAACTAAAAGCACTAAGGTGTTGAATCCAAAGTACATAGTGTGTAATATATACCACACCAGTGCTAATAGATAAAAATAAAATAAAAAAGTCTCGGGGTGTTCGTGTAAGGAACGACATCGGGGCACGCAAAAAATAATTGTTGTGTTGATGTTTTTGTTTAAACTTGTAGAGTCGATGTGTATGGTTTGTATAAATGCCTCGGTGCATTAGTTATATAAAAGAATCGATGTTGTCATGTTTCATAATGCACTTGTGCTAATAGATAACAAAAAAATCCTTGAGGCGTTTGTGTAAGGAACGACACTGGGGCACACACAAAATAATTGCAGTCTTGGTGCTTTTGTTTAAACTCACAGTGTCGATGTGTGTCGTTTGTTTAAACGCACTGGTGCATTTGTTGTATTAAAGGAACGATGTTGTTAAATTTAATAATGCACTGGGGCAAGAAATAATATTTCGTAGGACTAACGTGTTAGTTCTATGATAGTACTAGTGCGTTAAGAATTACAACGCACTCGGGCGTTAATTGCAAACAATACCGATGTTTGAAGAAATAAACGCCCTGGTGTTACTGTTTTCTAAGAAGGCACTGGTCATGCAAAATGATGCCACCATGATGCTTTTATATAACATAATGCACTGATGCGTTTTTATGTGTTTTTTGTATGAGATTTTCTCTTTTTTTGGAAACATCAACCTGTGAAAGTGCAAATTGTTGTAAGTTTTTAAATATGTTATTCATAAAAAAATCGGCATATATCTTATAACAATATTCATATAAAATTAAACTTTTATTGGTGCATTTGTATATGATGTTTGAATTAATTTGTTATATTATCAAATTTTGCATCTCTTCATTATAATATTTAATCATCCATATATTTAATTAGTGGTGTAACATTTCACAATGACATTGGATAACATAATAAAATAAATTAAAATGTATTTTATTATATATCAATAAGAGGCTCTTTGTCATACAAAATGGATTGTTATTGGTAACCCCTTGTCTTTCAATTAGGACACTATGTCCATTACATTAAACAAAATGTTTGATTTTTATAGACAAATATTTCAAAAAAATACAACAGGTTGCATTGATATCCAAATAGATCATCATTCTTCACTGGAACTGTTGTCAGTGCTCGAGCTACTTCCATGACTTGGGTTATTTGGAGGAATGTTTTGTTGATTGCATCGATTGTTTTCATCTTCTTGATCTTGTTCCATATGCAAACATAAAAATAAAGTGTAATGAGTGTATCTACATTGGTGAGAATAATGAAAATTGAAATAAATAATATACATCAATGTAAATTGAATAGCAATGTACCATAGCAAGAAGTGACTCATAAATTGTGCACATGGTTTCAAAACCAAGTCTCATGCCTTGTTGCAACAAGTCTTCTGCTGGTGTAGTTCCATACTTTGTTTCCTGCATGTTTTAAACCCCATTATAAATCATAGATTTAATATAAAGGATTTTTTTGTTCTATTAATTATAAACTCAGAGAAGTAAAACAACATAGATACTTACAAATTCCACAATTAATTTTTGATATGCCAACATATATTCACAACCCTTATTTAACTCAATGTCAATCAATTCTTCTAATAGCTCTTCTTTGTAGGTTAGCACCTATTTGAAGACATTCAAGGATAGTTGTTGTAAAAAAAACTTAACATATACAAAAATGAAACATTGAGTTGTTATAAGGAAATATTAACAATTACTCACAACTTTTGAAATCAACCCTTTTCTTCCTTGTCGTCCTATTTTATGTATTGAATGAGTTCCATTTTTTTTTTGTGCAAGAAAATTCCTGAAATTTAATATTTAATGCTAAATTAATCATGATTACATACATTTGAAGCACATGCTTGTTGAGATGGCTCCTCCTGTGATGCAATTATGTCCATTTCTTTGCCATCTCCTTGTACACTTTTTTGGACATTCTTACTAGCATGTTTCACATATTATCTCGTTGATCACTTGGGATTTTCATAATCTTCCTGAAAAAAGTAATACACTATTTTTATGTTGATATAGAAAACTAAATATAACAAAATCAATATTAATAAATGAATGGTTTGTAGTGATATATACATAGAATTCTAGAAATTAATGTTAATTAGGAATATTACCTTTTGAATGATTCTTTTTTTATTGTTGTATGTTTTTGCTATTGCAAGTCTGACATGTCTCATTGACTATTGCTTTGGAAATGCATCTTGCAGTTTAGGTAGAATTTGGTTCTTAGAATCATTGAATTGATTTTTGTATTGTAAGTAGAAAGTAAGTCTATATGTTCATGTCACTAGATCCCTCGTGGTTTTGTAAAAAAAAAATTGCCCTTTCATTAACCTCAAGCACCACTCCAAATGAGCTAAGGACCAATTCATCGTCATTTACATGTTCTATATTTTTTATTTTCTTAGTATGAAATTGATTTGTTCCTTCATTGTTGCTTCCTATAGAACGTTAAACATATATGACTTAATAGATTATTCCATTGGTCGCAGTCCTTTTCAAGTGGGTCTCGAATTTCAATCACTGTGTTTAATTGATGTTGCCATGCCTCATATGACTACACATATATAATACGCACATGTACATTCTAAGGTTGATAAAGCAACCAGGTTTATTGAATGCATCCAACACATCCTCTAGTAGGTTCACGACATCTTGGAGAATTCCAATGCCAAGTACAAGTAGCGACATGATCAACATCGGGTGCCACATAAATTTCAGGTGGGTGACAAAGTTTAGTTGCATTTGCAGAAAGAACCCCTTGTCAGAGTCCATCAGAAGATCCGACCACTTCGATACGGGTCTTACACCATCACCAAGGTTGTGGATGACAATGCTTTCAAGCTCAGAATTCCTCCATTCCTTGTCCTGCACCTAGTTTTCAATGTGGACCGCCTTTGGCCAGACTTTCCACCATTGTTGGACACATCAAACATTGTGTTGAGCCTTGAAAATGTCATTCATTTCCATTACACTTTCACTATTAGGTCCATTATATCACCTCCATTTCATCTCCATTTCACTACTATGTCATCACATTCATCCCACTTTCATTATCATTGGGCCACCTTTATGTTTTTCCAATCTTTATTATTTCTAAGCCTTTTAAGTGAATTTGTGGTTAAACATTAGAAAATAATGTGCATATGCTTATACCTAACAAATGGGTTGAGATTGTTGACATGTGTAGGTTGAAAGGAGGCTTCTAGAAGACCCTTATGTGGCACTCTAAGGCCAAATTCGAATTTGGTTGGAAAGAATCATGGGATCATGAGGATATGTGTCACATCTCCTAATTGTATTGTAACTCTAAAAAGACATGTGTCTTATCAGTTCCTATTTTGATTAGGACTCTAGAGGTAGAGGGAGAGATTCATGGACTATCATTAATGAGATGGCTCTCATCTTTTTGTATAAATAGGAGATCTCTCTCCTTCATTTGTTAGTCTTTTAGTCCCTAGTTCTTAAGTTTGTAGTTCTTCCTTGATGGCTTTTGGAAGCTTTGAAGAACTTTGTTGTACTTTGTACTTTTGAAGAAATTGAATAAAGCTTTGATGTTCTCAACATGGAAGGAGATGTGAAGTAGATGTCATGGAACATATTAGAATGTAAGGTAGAGTAGATTTCATTTTGTAAATATTGCTTTGTAGAATGTAAGGTAGATTAGATTTTTCATTCATGCAATTTTAATTCATGCAAGTGTGTTCAATTTTGCTTTGATTTCATAACTAGTGGCATGTGTGATCATCTTGTCTATGTTGCTGACCTTTATTTTTCTGCAGTTTGATTTTCATTAGTATCATTTCTTTAACTTGCACTTTACTTTCTGCTCTTAGATATCAATTTGTTCATCTATTGATGGTTCTTTTTCCATAATCAAATAACTTTATTGGAGCCAAAATATCACTTAGTACAGCTTGGTTTAGTTTGCTTTAAGACTCACATTGCTAACTTGTTCATAACTGTTCTCACATGATAAATCTAGCTGAAAGGCAAAAAGGTTAAGAAAAGGTTAAAGTAGTGTGATTTGTCTCCTTTATGTAGTGTCACTTAGATTTCACATTGCTTAGATTAAGTTGAAGAGTTAAAATAGTGTGAGATAGTTGTTCTCACTTTTAATTGAATTTAATATAGATTTCATTTTCATTTTAAATCAGCAGCAGAGATACTGGGCCGGTGCCATTAGTCCTTTATTTGATGTCTTTATTTTCCTTTAAGCATTTGATTTCATAGGTGGTAGAGGGCCCCTGCCTTGTATAGTTGTCATTTAATTTTGCATTTTATTTCACCATGTATATTAGCTGTACATAACAAAGCTTTTTGATTATTGTTGTTTTACATTTTTCTCATGTATATTAGCTGTACATAAATTGCTTTCAAGTTGATTGTAGATTAGTGATGCACATAGCCTTTTAATGAACTAATGACGTGATAGAATCGTCTTGTCTTTTTGCTGAAGCAGCAAGGATACTGGGTCTCATAGTCATTCTCTCATTATTTGATTATTGCATTTTATTTCAATTGAACTAGTTGTATATTTACACTTTTGTTTAAATACTAACTCCATCAATAACATGTTTTAAGTTGCATTAAACACTTTAGAAAAGCAACAAGAACAAAACCCAAAAAAACAACATAAACTATAAAACGACGAAGTAAGAGAAAGGTTAACTAAGCACATATGGTGCACCACACTTCATCAGTTTACGATACCCGGATTGATAATTTATGTAGAGCAATTTAAGACGTTAAATTGACTAGACACATTGCAGAACAACTAACACCAACAGAGCTCAACCTAGACTGCATGGAACTACCCACAATTGATCGCATTATGGACACACAGTTCAAGACCACTTGCCAACAGAAGATCCAACTATATTGGGTTGTTAAAGTTGGTCGATTCCTACACCAAGGCAAGTGGTTCACCAAGGACCAAGTTCATCAAAAGTTTCCCCATCTCATGGAGGAACTTAATGCAATGGGGACCATTTCTTCCTAATGGGGGAGGAATGATCAAGATGGGTATTGGTAGCCACTCGCCTATTCCAATTGGACCCCCACTGTTGTTTCTTTCAGTTTCATTAATTGTAGCACAACTTACTATTTTTGGCAGTTTTTGGGTCCTAAACTTCCAAAGCTGTTTTAAGAGCCTAAAGGATGTTTTTTTTGGGAAAATGGAGAGACTGTAAAGTGAAAATTTGATATATTGGTCTTATTTTGGCCTCCTCTTAGAGATTTTTGAAACAAGGTATTACGATAGTCAAATGAAGATCATATGCCAAAGTTACGACCCCGAGAAGTTGACGTTCCAACTAACCCCAACGGGGCCCACAAGCTTTTGGAACTTCATATCCTAGGGTTAGGTTTTTGGATGTTTAGGGTTTCCCATTATTTCTTAATGATAAAAAGGCCTGAGCCTAACACAATTTAGAAGGCATGTAGCCACCACATCCCTTCTCAAAAGGTAAACTACCATCACCTAGACTAGTTTATTTTCGTTCTGCATGTAACAATTTTGAGTGCTTTCTTATTAATGAATTAAAGTTTTGTTTTTGTTGTAGCTCTGTGTTTATGTTTATATTTTTGTTTCATTTTGTTCCTGAATAAATCCAAATCAAAGATGGTTGAAGGTTGTCGTGTCCCCATTTCCTGTGTCTTATGAGATGTTTGCATGTTGTGTTAGTTATGTGTTATTTTGGTGGGTTATGGTTTGATGTTGAGCATGTTACAACACTATGAATAATCATGGCATCCCTCTTTAAAAATTTAATTCTCTTTGTTAACGCTTTGATGTTTATTCTGAGTATTTACAACCTAAGTTAGCATACTGTAGAAATTTGATAGAATTGCATCTACTCAAGAAATTTAATATAAAATCACGAGACACAATTCTACTCTACTAATCTACAGAATGAAATTCACAATTTAGAACAACATGCATAGACATGCAATAAGAAAACCATAAATACACAATGATTTCTAGGGGAACCCAACTAGGAAATACTCCTCAAGCCTTTTTGCATTAATCAGATGAACAGAGAATCTATTATAATTGCTAGCTCCAACTCTGAGCTCAACCTACAAAAGAATAAGTGTTCTCTCATTTCATTGAACAACTTTGGCCAACACTTAACTGAACATCAACTCACCTAGCCTCATATTTGCTTGTGCAACTCCTGAGGAAATTAGACCCTCTTTTTTAGGAATTTTCCTCCAATTGGTTGGGCAATTTCCAAGGATTGATCATCTAACTGCATGCAACACCTATACACTCAAACTAGTTTACAACTGCTTGTTACATTGCCTTGTCATCTCCACTTCAGTTGGGGAACTTGAATTCTATGCATGCACTAGTTATTTTATGTTGATTGATCAATTAACTAACAAATCTATGAGTTAGACTATTGTCCCACTGCACAATTGACTTTCAACTGACTCTAACAATAGTTAGAGGTCAGTTAATTAAATACAACTAACTGAATTGGATTACTAAAATTTAGCAATCGCGCATGCATAACTGAAATCCAAGCCCTCTAACTTGAATTTATTGAGCTAACAGAGTGACAAGATCCATTCCACACTTGTTAACTACCTCCAAGTTGTCCCGCTGATATGGAAATTTTATTTACTCAATTTGACTAAGGCTAAAGTCAAATTGAGTCTTTCTTACTACATTTTTTCAACACTCCCTCTTAGCAAGAAAGAGTACTGAATAGTCCCACAAGCAATTTCCTCATTAAGGTTGCTTCATATACTGCTTGACTTGCAACCATGTATTCAGTCTCTATGGAGTTGAGCAACATAGACCTGTGCTTCCTGTTGTACGAACAAATAACTGTAGACATAACATTGAAGATAACACATGATGTAGTTTTCCTGTTGGATGGACTCCCTTCCCAATCTGCATCGGTGAAGCCTTGCAACTTCACTCCCTCTGTCCTTTAGTACCATAATTCGTACTAGGTAGTGCCTCTGAGGTACCATAACACATGCTTTGTTGCCTTCCAATATAATTTGGTAGGCCTCACCATAGCTTGTTTGTGCTGGTTGATTGCATAACACATGTCGAATCATGTGTTCATAAGATACATTGATGAACCCACAAGCTGTTGTAGAAATTATGGTGTATATTTGCAACCGCTAATGAAGTTTTAATCAAAATCACAAGACACAAACCTACTCTACTGCTTTGCGGAGTTCAATTCAAAATTTAGAACATCAATCATAAACATGTAATGAGAAGTAACACACATGCACACAACATTTTTTCCAGGGGAAAGCAATTTTCTAAAAATCCCTTGCCTCCTAGCATTAATATGATGAATAGAGATGTATTACAATTGCATTGCTCAACTGAGCACAACCTGCAAGTGAAGAAACTATCTCTTTTCTCAGTGAGAAGCTCTGAACCAGACTTAGCCAATTTTTGCCTCTCCTTGAGTCCTTATTTCCTTGCACAATTCATTTAGAAATTAGGCCCCTATTATTTAGGAATTTCTCCAAAATGGATTACACAATTACCAAGGTTGAAAATTTGATTGCATGCAACACGTGTACACTCAAGACTAGTCTACAACTAATGTTACACTGCCCTGGAATTTCCACCATAGTCAGGGAACTCGAATTCCCTGCATGCACTAGCTATTTTGGGCTAATTGATCAGTTAATTGGATGATCATTGAGTTATACTAAAGTCCCATTGCACAACTGACCTTCCACTAGTTCCTTCAACAGTTAGAACTAGTTTAATTGAAAACAACTTGAAATCACTGACCTTAATTGCTATAAATTAGCAATCACACATGCTCAATGGAACTCTAAATCCTCCAACTCAAATTTACTGAGTAAACAAGGTGACACAAGCCATGCCACACAAGTTAACTGCATCCAAGTTGTTTACTGATGTGGAAATTCATTTTTTCTCAATTTAACCAAGGAAAAATGAAATTGAGAATTTCTTGTTGTATTTTTCAACACTCCCTCTCAGCAAGAAAGGGGTTATCAACCACCCATATCATGCACCTGTGGAACTCGAACTTCCCTCTTAACAAGGCCTTTGTAAAAATGTCAGCATCTTTTTTCCACAGAAAAATGTGTAATTTTCATTAAGATTTTAAGAAAATTACAAGTTGTATGCCAACATTTGAGCAATGCTTTCACTACTATCAGGTGGTGAGTCAGTTCAGATGTTCAGTTTTGATGTTTAGAGCAATATATTTACATATTCCTTCATTAAACTTGAAGGATCAAAATAACCATGACTGTATTTGCAATGTTAAAAGACTGTAGAGCAAAATAAAAACAGTAACAAAAACTAGGATGATCATGTTGATCAGTCCTGTAGATGAACCGCCTCGTCGATGAAAGGCCTGTGGTAGATCTGGAAAAAGTCTCCATCCCTGTACTCCTGGATTATCCACTATCCTCTGGTCAGCTGCATGGCCTCTTTGGAAAGAAGATCAGCGACTTCATTCCTTTCCCTGTAGATATGAGAGCAGACAAAAGACTCAAACTGTGATTTCAAATCAATGGCTTCTTCCACCAAATCTCTGAGTGTGTGCAAGTGACAGTTATAAGTCCCATTTATCCAATTTATGATGAGATGAGAGTCTCCAAAAATTTGTATGTTGTGGCAGTGTTTTTCCTTGGCAAAGAGGAGTAGGTGTCTGAGACTGTTTAGTTCTGCGAAATTGTTTGTGCCTCTCCCTAGTCCCACTTTTATTTTGAAACTCACAGACTCATTTAGGTGTAGGACATCTCCTCCTCCACAGCCCTCTGGTTGGGCCGAGCCGTCGAAGTATGCCCAAGGATGGCCTCTATCTATTACTTCTGGGATTATTGTCTGAGGGGGACACTGTGCTTGATCTTCAGGGATAGAGTTGTATGTGGCCAGGATGTGGTTGCAGATTGCCACTCCCAATATGTCTTTGTCCTGGAAGATTCTATGGTTCTGGATAATCTAGATGCCCCAACAGATAATGGGTGGCAGATTTTTTAGCTTCTGGCTGGCTGTATTAGACCACCAGTTTTTCCAGGCCTCCTTTACATTTTGGCCAGTCCAGCGAAGAGGAACAGTGAGTGTTGTGGTGGTTATTTTCCAGATGTCTACCGAGACAGAGCAGTGGAGAAAAAGGTGGTCGGTGTCCTCAATCGCCATTTTGCAGAGGCTGCATCGTGAAGGCCCGTGTAAATTCCGATTTGTCAGGTTTTGGTCTGTTGGGATTTTGTTTGATAGTATAGACCAAAGGAGGAGTCGCGCTTTGTGAGGGGCTTTCAACTTCCAAATGGAGCGCCACCACTAGCGCAGAGGGCCATTTTCTCGAGCTTCCATGATGGCCTCGAACCCAGTCTTGGGGGTGTAGTTGCCATTGGGGGCCTTTGCCCAAATTAGCATATCTTCTTTTGCTGTAATCTTAATGTTCACCTCTTCTAGAGCCCCCATGAACCTTAACCACTCCCTGCTCCATCTGTCTCTGATGCCCAAATTTTCAAAGGCCCACCATTGTCTATATGGATTCTCAGCCCGCCCATCCTCCTTGATGTGGGCTAAGTGTGAGTATCCAACATCTCTGAGTTCCTGCCTCATTTCATGTGGTAGTATGTGGGCGTTGCCACTGCCTTCCCAGGCATCAGCCCCAATTCTGATTTGGGTGTCGTCCCCCACCCTCCAAGCCAGGCCTTGTTTGATGATGTCGATGGAGTGTGTGATGGCCTTCCAGATGTTTGAGACTCCAACTTGGCAGTGGATAGGGCTGCGAAGCCAATTTGAAGTTGTTTGTGGATAAATATATTTGTTGTAAATCACTTCTGTCTAGAGGCTATTTGAGGTAATTATTTGCCAGGCCAGCTTAGCACCCAAAGCCTTTGTGAACTCTTGGGGCTCCTTTAGGCCCCAACCTCCCCATTTCTTTGGTTTTTCTATCCTCTCCCACTTGACCTAGGCAAAAGTTTTGCCAGCTGTTTGGCCCCTCCAAAGGAATCTGCAACAGATCTGTTTGATTCTGCGGTGAATGCCTTTTGGGATCCAGGCTAGGGACATCCAGTAGACTGGAATGGCCTCAAGTACTAATTTGATGACAGTGAGTCTGCCTGCCCTGGAGAGCCACCTCTGCTACCATATGTTCAAGCGAGTTTCTATTTTTTCTATCATCCATGCCCAATCTGCAATGCGGTACCCATTTGGCTTGAGTCTGAATCCCAAGTATTTTAGACCATCCTCCAGCTCCTGTCTCACAAAGCCGAAGTGTTGGGAGGTGAATCTTTGTTCATTCCGGAGGCAGGAACTGAATATGATTGTTGATTTGACAAAGTTCGGCTCCATTCCTATAGCTTTACAAAAGAGAGATAAGATTTCCTTGAAACTAGAGGTATCCCTATAGGATCCATTTAGAAAAATTAGAATATCATCAACAAAGAGAAGGTGAGAAATGGTGGTCCTGTCATTGATTTCCACTCCTCCCAGTGTGCCATTGATCCTTGTTGATTTTATGAGTCTATTGAGTCCTTCCATTACCAGAAGGAAAAGCATTGGGGAGAGAGGGCAACCCTGTCTGAGGCCTCTTTCAGCGTGGAAGAAATTGGAAGCTGCTCCATTGATCAGGACACTGAAGGAAACAGAAGTGAAGCAGCTCCCCATCCACTTGATGAATTGGTGAGGGAAACCAATGTGTGTGAGCATGAGCTGAAGATAAGTCCAATTGACTCTGTCGAAAGCCTTGGATAAGTCGATTTTGAGGATGGCCGCTTTTTTTGATGAGGTTTTTATGGAATGGAGCATTTCCTGGGCAGTGCCTATAGCCTCCTGGATGTGGCAGTGCTTGAGAAAGGCAAATTGTTCCTTTGAGATCATCCTAGAGAGGATTGGTTTTATACAGAGTGCAATTATCTTGGAGGTGATCTTGTAGATGCAGTTGCATAGGGAGATAGGTCTGAAGTCATCAAAGGATTGAGGCTTGTCCACCTTGGGAATGAGGGCTATGAAGGTGGAGTTGAAGGCTTCAGACATTGTTCCCGAGGTTCTGCAGTCTTCGGCAGCCAGAAGGAGGTCTTGGCTAATGAGCTCAAGGAAAGTGATGTAGAATTCAATGGGCCAAGGACTCTTATATTTTCCTAGACTTTTAAGGGCAACTTCCAATTCATCCATGGTGATAGGCAAGTTCAGCATCTCCCTTTCTTCTTCCTCAACAAATCGAGGGACCACTTCAGCTACCCGGAGGATTTCCGCTATATTTGCTTCTCTTGGGCTTTTGTAGATGTTCGAGAAGTGTCAAACCCTAGGTCCGCTAGTTGTGCGAAAGTGTTGGCTTCTCTCCCATGTTGGTCCTTTAGAGCCCAGATAGTGTTGATACCTCGCCTACCTCTAGCAAATTGTTGAAAGAACTTTGTGTTTTCGTCGCCAGCTTTTAACCAAATAGCTCTACTCTTTAGGCGCCATGTCTCTTCGGCTCGTCTCAGGAGTTTTATTTTTTCCTTCTCTAGATTGATGAGCTGATCCTTTGTGTGGAGTGTAGCATAGCTTGTCAGCCCCAAAGATTCGAGCTGAGCTAGTTCTGCCTCAATCTTGACCAGCTTCTCCTCTTCTTTTTGTTTTCTGGTCTTCACCCAAGCTATTGTTTTCCTTTTGAGATAGTTTAGGTTGTTTGTGATGACTGTTCCAGGAGACAACCCAACTTCCCTGCTATAATGGGTCCAATTTCCTTTTACCAAATCCTGG
Source organism: Pinus tabuliformis (assembly GCA_031772625.1). Lineage (NCBI taxonomy): Eukaryota > Viridiplantae > Streptophyta > Pinopsida > Pinales > Pinaceae > Pinus > Pinus tabuliformis. Next base: position 1,493,904,668 of record CM062820.1, on the reverse strand, counting down.
AAACCTTCCTCCCCGATCCAGGCAGCATTGAATTTGAAGGGGGATCCTGGCTTCCTAGCTGCATCTTCAATTTCTAGGAAAATCGGGGAGTGGTCTGAACAGCCCCCAGAACTGACCCAATGCCTGATTCAGCCAAGACTGTTTAGGAGGGATGACTTGATAAGGAAACGGTCTAGTCGACGAGTAAGGGTGTTCTCCCCTGTTTTGCGATTCCTCAAAGTGGGCATTTTGCGGGCAGAGTCTATGCTTATGAGGTCATTGTCGTCCAACATTTTTTTGAAAAATCCTGTTAGGACATCAGATTGAGCCCTGTGCCCCCATGATTCTGCAAGCCCCAGGGAGAAATTTAGATCTCCCCCAATAATTATGTTCTCTGACTGCATGAAGTCCGTCTGTAAAAGGCTTCCCCAGAAGACCTCTCTGTGATGGCAGGGGCCGTATATGTTGAAGATTCTCAGTGTGATATGGGGGGAGTTTGAAGTAATGTCTGCTCCCAGGAAACCCTGCCCTCCCCAGACATTTGTGATCTTGAATGAGGATTTGTTGAAGCCCAAGGCTAGTCCTCCCGAGCAACCTCTCGCATCTAGAAAGAAAAACTCCCAGTTGGGCAAGAAGGGTTTGAGTGTTTGTAGAACCAAAGGGCCATCGCCAAGAGTTTCTTGTAGCATTAGGAAATCCAAACTTTCAGCAAGACATAGTCTTTTCAAAGCCAACTTTTTATCAGGGCTGGCTAAACCCCTACAGTTGAAGGAGAGGCCTTTCATGGGTTCACTGAGGCAGGGTTCCCCTTTGCTATAAGGACCTGATCTATGGGAGTTTGAATACTAGAGGCCACCTCTAGGCTGACTCTTTTAATAGCTTTGGAGATGCGGGATTGCTTTTCCCGTGGGGCTTTAAGGGGGAGAGGTGGGATTGGGTTCCCCTCCAATCCGAGGACATGGAGGGATAGAGTACAGGTTGTAGCAGTGGGAGGATCCAGATATCGTATCCCTGGGGGGCTTGCTTGGCTGGATGAGATGGCTAGTAGTGCAGGGGGTGTTTAGGATGGGGGTGGGAGCAGAGACCACCGGGCAGCTGGCTTGGCTCGGCTTGGGAAGGGGGGAGGCTATATTCAAATTTACATGTAAAGAATTAGAAATAGAATTTATGCATTCAGTCGGAGTATGAGTGTTAGAGGGAGAGGAGATACCCGTTGTTAGGGTCCCACCCTAACCCCCTTATTTATATCATGGGATCACGTCATAGTCAAGAGTCAATAAAGCCCATATTAATATTTGTAAGTGGTTAACCCGCAATTAATAACGGGACCACAGTTAGTTGCAAATGGGTCGTAGTATTAGATAGATGGTATTAATAAAACCCACGGTATTGGCCCGTGGTATTGCATGTATGAGTCATATATAAAGGATAGAGACTCCCTGCGAGGAGCATCGTGTCTTATTTTGTAGTCGAGCTCTGCTCTATTGGAGGTTGCCCCCTCGAAGAGGCAAGTGAACATTACTCTCTGAATAATAAAATCATTGCTATTCTGTGTTCTGGGTATCTTTTCTTCGCATATTCTGTATTTGGGTATCATTTTGCAGGTTAAGAGCATAACACCCGTGAAGCCCGTGCCTTCTCTGGAACGTGCCCTGGTGATCAGCGCCTCTAGGTTCCAGTTTGCCATCCCCGGTTGGGCTGGTGAAGCTGGGGGTTGCCTATCCGGTCCTTTCAGCTGTCTAGACTGTAGGTCTATAATCTCTGTGATTCCCAAATCCGTCTGAGTGTTGGCCGCGACATAGATTCTCGAGGGGGGGGGGGTTGGCCTTAGCCCTGTGACTAGTGGGCGGGACTTGTAGAGGTGACCAACTTCATGGCATATCTTGCATCTAAATGGTATACCCTCATAGTCCAATTCCTACCAGTAGATTGTGGATCCCAACTGAAATTGATAACTTTCCACCAATCCGTCTCTAGTGTCTAGGTAAACTAGAATACGTGCCATTGCAAGGATTTCGGTGTCCATATATGATTTGTCATGGTCCAGATAGGTTCCAAGGTCATCCCCAATGATTCTGAATATATCCTCAAACTAGAATTGCAGTGGAAGACTTGGTAGTCAAACCCATATTGTCCCTGCTCCAATACTCTTCTTCTCCGGGTCGAAGAGCGTTCTCCATCGCTTGAGGAGCATGGGAGTCATCTTTAGGTTCCAATATCGGGTTAATATCAAGTTCACATCGTCTGGATTGACGAATATTAGCGCGAACCATCCTCTTAACATAGCCAACACTGCAGGGAGTTGTGCCAGGATGTTCCCCTAGACCTCCATCGTCCATCGTTTCAAGCGGCCCGATGAGTAGTTCCTTCCATGCACACGTCCCACTAGGACAATGATTTCTGTTAGGGTTGCTTTTTCCATTCCAATGCCTTCTCCAAATACGAGCCTCTGACCCCTTTCACTTGTCTTAGAGATCTTGGACTGCTTGGCCTTCTTTGCCTTGAGAATCTGGTGTTCTGTATGGCTGCTCCCTACTCTCACCAGACTGCCTTAGCCCTGTGACTAGTGGGCGGGACTTGTAGAGGTGACCAACTTCATGGCATCTCTTGCATCTAAATGGTATACCCTCATAGTCCAATTCCTGCCAGTAGATTGTGGATCCCAACTGAAATTGATAACTTTCCACCAATCCGTCTCTAGTGTCTAGGTAAACTAGAATACGTGCCATTGCAAGGATTTCGGTGTCCATATATGATCTTTCATGGTCCAGATAGGTGCCAAGGTCATCCCCAATGATTCTAAATATATCCTCAAACTAGAATTGCAGTGGAAGACTTGGTAGTCGAACCCATATTGTCCCTGCTCCAATACTCTTCTTCTCTGGGTCGAAGAGCGTTCTCCATTGCTTGAGGAGCATGGGAGTCATCTTTAGGTTCCAATATCGGGTTAATATCAAGTTCACATCGTCTGGATCTACGAAGATTAGCACGAACCATCCTCTTAACATAGTCAACACTGCAGGGAGTTGTGCCAGGATGTTCCCCTAGACCTCCATCGTCCATCGTTTCAGGCGGCCCGACGATTAGTTCCTTCCACGCACGCGTCCCACTAGGAAAGTGCTTTCTGTTAGGGTTGCTTTGTCCATTCCAATGCCTTCTCCAAATACGAGCCTCTGACCCCTTTCACTTGTCTTAGAGATCTTGGACTGCTTGGCCTTCTTTGCCTTGAGAATCTGGTGTTCTGTATGGCTGCTCCCTACTCTCACCAGACTGCTCTCTGGTTCTGAGTCCCTTGGCTCTTCCCTATCTGGCTCGTTGTTCACCAAGCCCTCGAAATAGCTCGAAGGTTGCACCTTGTTCCTTGGGTCGAGGTGCGTGTAGGCGTCCTGAGGGTGTTCGGGTCTGTTTGGTTCATTGTTTATGGTCCGGTGTGCTGTGTTCAGCTCAATGATGCCGCAATCTGGACCTTCAAAGACATCAGCGGTGACCCTCAGAATGTTTTTGTTGTCCACTCCAGACTAAGAGGTTAGACGAATACGGAATGGAGAGAAAAGGGGAGTTGGTGCCTTCGACGAGGCTGATAAAGCCCTCGGTTACCACCGCTATCGGTTGGGTTATTTCCAACCCTTGCAATGAAACTTCCATGTCTACCATTCCAAGGGTATTTTGGTTAACCTGTTCTTCCGGTGCTGAGGCAGTAGCTGGTCTGACCCATTTTTGCATTTGCAGATGGGAGGCCACAAAGATCTCGGTTTCTGAGTAATTATCTGAGGTGTAGTCAACGAGCTCCTCGTAACCCTCTTCCATCCTCAACAAATCAATAATCTATTGGGGTTCAGGTCAAGAAAAAGCAAAACCAACTGGCCCATGTAATCGTTGCGGGTTGTGCTCTCACCTTTAATCCCTTAAACTGCGGCGGGTAACTTCTTGGTGACCTGTTGCCTTGCATTTTGGGCACCCATAACCATAGCGCAATCTGTAATGGTGAGTGAAGGGGGCGAGGTTCTAACCAAGATTCTGTAGGGCGAGTGAGAAGGGCTAGCTGATAACCTTCGAGAAAGATGGTTGACACCTGCTGCATGCTGTGTCAAGGGGACCCCGTGACTGTTCAGATGATGTTCTATTGAAAACTTCCTCACCCAACCTAAACCCTAGTGCAGAATGTTGGACAGCTCTATTGAAGCTAGGCCTGGCTTCGAGTCCCAAACCCTTCACTTGTTCCCCATTTTTGCCCAAAATGTTAGCATCTTGTTCCTCTATCAGAATGTATTGTAGCAACATCATCTACCTCTACACACAGTCCCGTAAATGGTGATACTAGATATCTATAGGCTTGGATTGATTGTGAAATACAAGATTCTTATTGAGCTCAATGAAACTCTGATTATCCCAATAGATTACCATTGGATCCATCATCCGACCAAACTATCCCACAAGTATCTTTCTCATCCAGATCACCTCACATGTTTCTTGACTTGCAACCATGTATTCTGCTTTTACTAAGCTGAGCAACATAGATCTTTGCTTCCTGTTGTACTAGGAAACAACTGTGGACCCAACATTAAAAATTCCACCTAATTTACTCTTTTGGTATGATGGACTCCCTGCCCAATCTGCATTTGTGACGCCACACAAATTCACTCCCTTTATCTGTCTGTACCATATTCTAAATTGGGTAGTGCCTATGAGGTACCGTAAATATGCTTAATTTCCTTCCAATATAATTTGGTTAGCCCAACCATGGCTTAGATTAGTTGATTGACTGCATAACACATATATGGTCATGTGTTCACGAGATACATCAGTGAACCCACTAACTGTCAATAAATAGTAGCATCCACTTCCTCACCTGAAGTGGTATCCTCCTTCCTCCAATTGGTCAGTAGAGGTGTCTCCATGGATTTACAACTCTCCATGCGTAACTTCTGTAGTATCTCATTTGCATACTTTCCTTGAGAGACAAATAGTTCTCCATCACCTTGCCACACTTCCAACCCGAGGAGGTAGTGCATGAGACCCATGTCCTTCATTTCAAATTCCCTTGCAAGGTCCTCCTTGTAAGATCTGATCAATTGCTCATCACCAGTTAAAAGAAAATCATCAACATATAAGACAATAATAAGAAATTTACCTTCTACCAATATATGATAGAGGTTTCCATCTGCTTCACTTTTGGTGAAGCCAAAACTGGTGAGATAGTTATCGATCCTGGTGTACCAAGCACGGGGTGCTTGTTTGAGACCGTACAATGCTCGCTTGAGTCTGCACACATGAGACTCTCGATCAAATGTCTCAAAACCTTTTGGTTGTTCGATGTACACTCGATCCTTAATAACCCCATTGATAAATGTTGTTTTTACATTCATCTAGTAGATCTTCCACCCCATCTACGCAACCTATGCAAACATTGATCCAATGGATGAGTACCTTGCTACAAGAGAAAATATCTCCTCATAGTCAATTCCCTCAAATTGAGAGTACCCCTTGGCCACAAATTTGGCCTTATACTTCTCTATGCTTTTGTCTAGTGTTTGCTTTACCTTGAAGATCCATCTCAAACCCCCAACTAATTTATCTACCAGTTTTGGGACCACCTCCCAAACACTCTTATTGACAGTGGATTCATATTCCTCCACCATTGCATCAACCCATACACATTGCTCTATTGATTCCTCGAAAGAGGATATATCAATCTCTACAAACTAAATCATTAGAGCCATGTAGCCAGTGCACTGATTAGGTGATGTTCTCCACCTATGTAAATTTGAAGGAGCTCCCACATTCTTCTTCGCATCATGCACAAGTCTATCAACTTCCCTAGTCCTTTTCCTGCTTTCTCTAGATGATTCTGCTTAAATGGATGTCTCAACTCTCAGCTCCTCTACTTGTGGTTGCTCCAAAACTTCATGAAGCTCCTCTTTTGGAGCTAAAAGCTCCTCTTCAAGTCGAATCTAAAGCTCCCTCTCAGGAACGCACCACATCTCTTTCTCCTCATCAAATTTTACATCCCTTTGCACAACTGTCATTCTTAGGGATGGAAAGTACACATGGTAGTTGTGGGGAGTTTCTATGTAACCAACAAATACCCCTAATTATGTTGTCGGCTCAAGCTTATTCCTTGATTCTTTGGAGACATGGTAGTAAACAAAGGCTCCAAAAATCCTGAAGTGCGACACATCCAACTTTCTCCCCGAGAAAGCCTCCTATAGTGTAATCATGCCTAGAATCCAGTGAGGACTTTGATTCTGCAAATGGATTGTTGTGCTTCATGCCTCATCCCACAAATGTGGAGGTAGGCCTTGGTTATGCAAAGTCGCCCCCGCTGCTCCCACAATGCTATGATTATTTCTCTCAACCACCCCATTCTCATGTGGGTTGTGGGGTTTTGTTAACTCTCGTTGAATTCCTTCTTTCACACATAAATTTTTGAATTCATTTGAAACATACTCACCTCAATTATTGCTCCTGAGAGGCTTCACCTTCTTGCCCGTTTCTTTCTCAACCAGTGCCTTCAATTCTAGGAACTTGGAGATTGTCTCATCTCCCACAATGCTATGGTTCTTTCTCTCAGCCACCCCATTCTGCTGTGGGTTGTGGGGTGTTGTCAACTCTCGTCGAATGCCTTCTTTCGCACATAAATTTTTGAATTCATTTGACATGTACTCACCTCAATTATCGCTCCTGAGAGGCTTCATCTTCTTGCCAATTTCTTTCTCAACCAGTGCCTTCAATTCTACGAACTTGGAGATTGTCTCATCTTTCTTCCGCATGAAGAAGATTCAACATTTCCTTGAGAAGTCATCAATAAAAATGACAAAACATTTATGTTTGATATTGGAGGCCATCAAGAAAGGTCCACAAACATTAGAGTGGATCCTTTATATGATTGAAGGTGATTTTTTGTCCCGATCATGGAATGTGGATTTTGTGTACTTCCCCAAGGTACATCCTTTGCATACATCTTGCTGCTCAAGTGCTCCTTTGGGGAGGCCAATGGTTATTTGCTACATAATCTTCAAGGCACCATGATGTAAATGGCTAAGTCTTTTGTGCCAAAGTTCACTGACATCGCGACCCTGCACTTTCTCTGCCTTAGTGCTTAATGCAATACAATATTCCACATCTAGCTTATAAAAATTCTTTACACGAACCCCGATCTATTTTGCCTATCCCGTGGCTATGTGTTTCATGAATGATTTTCCTTTTCTGAAGATCACATCATAACCATCGTCTTCCAAAACTGCAACAAAGATGAGATTTTTCTTTAGGCCTGGAATGAACATGACATCCTTGAGTCTGAGAAGGGAGACCAACTCCCTTTGAAAGGTGACTGTACCAACCTTGGTCGCATTTTACCTCCATTGTCCCCTAGCTCAATGTGCATTTGTAAATATTTCTCCTTGAGGCCACTAAAAAAGGATTTACACCCCGTCACGTGGAACGAGGCACGTGAGTCCAAATACCACACTCTCCCCATCATTGTGCTAGCCATGCATGCGATAAGGGTAAAGTCAAGCTCAAACTGTGAAACCAAGGCTTCACCTGCTGCTCCTCCTGAGGTCTTCTTGCTTGCCTTTTTATGTGGACACTTCGAGGCATAGTGCGTGAATCCATGACAATGGGGCATTTATTTTTTGACAAATATTTCTTCTTACCCCCTTGGCTGGATTTTGGTTTGGTTTGAGATTTCTTCCCTTTTCCCTTCTTTCCCTTTCCAAACAATGCAAAGTTTTCCTCATCCTCTCCCTTGGATGAAGTCCCATCTACGATATTCTACCTTATTTCCTCCTATACCAAATCATACCATAAGCGTTCCCAATTAGGTAGTTTCTCCCTCCTGTTCACCAAATCTTGGTAGTGACGCCATCTCTTGGGAAGGCCTAGAAGGGCTAGGCTCACCAAACCATCTTATGAAACAGTAACACCAACTCCTACAAGCTCATCACAAACTTGTGTGACCCTGATCAGATACTGTAGGATAGTGTCATTCTTCTGCATCTTTATATTTCAAAGTTTATCCTTGAGTGCCAGTTTCCTATGGTCGCTGCTACTTTGGAATATATCTATCAGTTCCTACCACATTGCAGAAGGAGTTTGTTTCCCATGGGTATTGGTGACAATGTGGTCCCATAATCCCTCCAATATTATTCTCCTCACCTGGGCTACATCTTTCCTCCACCAAGCAAGGTTTTAGGCATCATATGCTTGTGGTTTTGCAACATTTGTCTTGATGTATTAACCAATCCATTGTCATCCAATACCACCTCCATGATATCCTTCCATGCGATGAAACTAGAAGTGCCTTCCAAGGCATACTCTAGCCTCAACCCATTGAAGGTCATCTTCTCACCTTTGAAGAGATCTTGCTATATTGAACTGCAAATTCGAACCTCTAGAGAAGCAACTTTGAAATTCCTTCTCTAATTATGAATCCTGCTCTGATACCATGTAGAAATTATGGTGTAGATTTGCAACTTCTCATGAAGTTTTAATCAAAATCACAAGACACAAACCTACTCTACTGCTATGTGGAATTAAATTCACAATTTAGAACATACACCATAAACATGCAATTAGAAATAACACACATGCACACAATATTTTTTCCATGGGAAAGCAATCTACTAAAAACCCCTTGCCTTCTTGCATTAATATGATGAATAGAGATGTATTACAATTGCTTTGCTCAATTGAGCACAACCTGCAAGTGAATAGCCTATCTCTCTGCTCACTGAGAAGCTCTAACCCAAATTTAGTTAATATCTTCCTTTTCTTGAGCCCCTATTTTCTTGCACAATTCCTTGAGAAATTAGGCCCCTATTTTTTTAGGGATTTCTCCAAAATGGATTGCGTAATTCCCAAGGTTGATCATCTGACTGCATGCAACACCTGTACACTCAAGGCTAGTCGACAACTGATGTTACATCGCCTTGGATTCTCCACTACAATTGGGGAAATCAAATTCTCTGCATGTATTAACTATTTTGGGTTGATTGATCAATTAACTGGATGATTATTGAGTTAGATTGAAGTCCCATTGTGCAATTAACCTTCCACTAGTTCCTTCAATAGTTAGAACTAGTTTAAGTGAAAACAACTTGAAATAATTGACCTTGATTGCTACGAATTAGCAATCACACATGTTTATTTGAACTCGTACAACTCAAATTTACTAAGTAAACGGGGTGACACAAGCCATGTCACACAAGTTAACTGCATCCAAGTTGTTTGTTGATGTGGAAATTCAAATTTTCTCAATTTAATCAAAGCAAAGTCAAATTGAGAATTTCTTGTTGCAATTTCCAACAACTACCTATAAATGGTAGCATCAACTTCACACCTGAAGAAGCATACTCCTTCCTCTAGTTTGTAGCTAGAGGTGTGTCCATGGGCTTACAATTCTCCATGTGAAATCTCTCAAGTATATTAGTAGCATAGTTGCCTTGAGACACAAACAATTCACCATCACCTTGCCATACTTCAAGCCTGAGGAAGTAATGCACGAGGCCTATTTCTTTCATCTCAAATTCCCTTGCAATATCCTCTTTGTAAGAGCAGATCAACTGCTCATCACCAGTCAATATTAAATCATCGACATAGAAAACAAGAATAAACAATTTGCCATCTACCACAATGTGATAAAGGTTTGCATATGCTTCATTTTTGGTGAAGCCCAATCCAGTGAGATAATTGTCGATTCGAGTGTACCATGCTCGGGGTGCCTGTTTGAGGCCATACAATGCTCTCTTGAGTTTGCACACAGGCAAATCTCGATCATATGCCTCAAATCCTTCTGAATGCTCTATGTAAATTTCCTCCTCAACAACATCGTTGAGAAAGGCGGTCTTCACATACATCTAGTGGATTTTCCACCCCATCTGTTGATCCTAACTTAAGCAAGAACATAATAGAATATACATATAAACATAAACACATAGATGCAACAGGAATAAAACTTCATTTCATTAATATCAAAGAATTGAAATATGCGTACACACAAAATGGAAATAAACTAGCTCAGGTGATGGTAGCTTATATATGAGAAGAGATGTGGCGGTTTCATGCCTCTTAATTGTCTTACAATGAGGCTTGAAGGCCTATTTATTATTGATAAACAATGGAAAACCCTACACATCCAAAAACCTAACCCTAGGAGATGAAGTGCCAAAACTATGGGCCCTGTTTGGGTAAATTGGTACATCAACTTCATGGGGTTGTAACTTTAGCATACGATCTTCATTTCATGCGCACAATACCTCGTTAGAAAGATATACCCGAGGACTACAACTTTCGACCAGAAAGATAAGATAGATATTTTCCCATCTTTCGAAGAAAAAAAACGCTGCTTAGGGCCTCAAAACGACTCCGGAAGTTCAAGACCCGAAATTCTGTCAAAAATAGTAAATTGTGCTACAATTAAGGAAACTAAAAAAATTGAAAGAAATAGTGGTGGGGTCCAAGTGGAATAGGTATGTGGCCACCAATATCCATGTGGATCAATCCTCCCCCCTTAGGAAGCAATGGTCCCCATTGCATTGAGTGCCTCCATGAGATGAGGAAACTTCTGCTGAATTTGGTCCCTAGTGAGCCACTTGCCTTGGTGCAGGAATTGGCCAGCTTTGACAACCCGATATAGTTGGATCTTCTACTGGCGAGTGTTCTTGATCTGTGTGTCCACGATCCGATTAGTTGTGTCATGTTCCATACAGTCTGGGTTTAACTCTCTTGGTGTGAGTTGTTAGGCAATGTCTTATGTGTCAAGTAATGGTGGAAAGTATGGTCAAAGGTGGTCCACATTGAACATTGGGTGTAGGCAAAGGAATGGCGAAATGATGAGCTCAAAAGCATTATCTCCCATAGCCTTGTAATGGTGTAAGGCCCATATCAGAGTGGACTAAGCTTCCGATGGGCTCTGGTAAGATGTTCTTTCTGCAAATGCAACCAAACTTTGTTGCCCACCTGAAACTTGTGTGGCACTCAATGTTGATCATGTTGCTGCTTGTACTTGGAATTTGACTTCTCCAAGATGTTGTGAACCTGCTGGCGAATGTGCTGGATGCATTCAATAAATCTAGTTGCTTCATCAGCCTCGGACAATACACATGTGGATTCTGTCTGTGTAGTTGCATGAGGCATGAAAACATCAATTAGACATAATGGTTGAAATCCTAGACCCACTTGAAAGGGATTGTGACCAGTTGAGATATGGAGAGCTTTGTTATAACTGTGTTGCACATAGGGGAGGCTCTCATCTTAGGTTCGTGGATGCTTGGATTTGTACATGTAGAGTATGTGCACTATCATCTTGTTGACGACCTCTGTCTGGGCATCAGTTTGGGGATGGAATGTAGTCGACCTGTTGAGCTTGGCGTCGAATCGTGCCTAGAGGCTTGACTAGAATGTGCTCAAGAACCTACTGTCCCGATATGATATAATGCTCTGTGTTTAGTCAATTTAGTGTTCCTAAATTGATGTCATTAATTGTCAACCCGGGGCTCGTAAGCTGATGAAGTGAAGGTGTACTATATGTACTTAAGCAACCTCTTAGAGCTTTTTTTCGTTTGGGGTGTTGTTTGTGGTTAATTTATCTTCCTAAGATGGAGTGGTGATTTATAAACAGATGAGTGATAGTGTGTGTAAGGTGAGTTCTAGATGAGTGAGGGTGTGTGATTAGTGGTTTCTAACTACTTGCTGAAAAGGAAAGCTTGAAAGAAATAAATAACTTGAAATGACTTGAAAGCAAAGAACCACTTTCTAATGGCACTAGACACCATTCATGCTGCTGCAAATAAAAGGTAAGAAAATCACTTTAAAAACCAATGATAATGTTTATCTCTTCCTAACTCCCTGCTTCTAACACATAGTACTGTGTAAAACACGATTAGGAAGTAGCTAAAGATGAGTTAGAAAAGTGATCAAAAATGAGAAAAATCTACTTTAAAGACTAGTTATAATGTTCAGCTCTTTCTAACTCTCTGCTTCTAACACATAGTACTGTGTAAAGCACGATTAGAAAGTAGTTAAAGATTAGTCTAAAAAGTACTCAAAGCCAGCTGTAATTTATCAGTATTCTGATCTCTAAAAGATAAACAATTTGTGATAAAGAGACCATTCATATGTTAGCAGACAACTTTGAGAAATTAAACTAAAAATCAGCTATGAAAGTAAAGGCAGCAACTTTGAATCTGTCAACTGAAAATACCATCAGTTATAAAGCAAATACATAAACACAAAAACAATCCTGGGTTAAAAAAAACCTGCAAAAGAACAATACTGATCAGCTTAAAATAAAGGCTGGAAATAAAATAACATGAAAGTGAATCAAGCTGTACATGTTTCAAAGAAAAGAAATGCTGAATGGAAAATAAGGAAATGCTGAACATAAAATACTATACAAGGGCTAACATGAACAGGGGCCCTCCATTCATATAACCCAAAGAAGACTCAAGGATTTGAAAACTTCAGAACAACGCTGTCTTCTATTACTCCATATGCAGAAAATTACAGTCAAGAGTGTTAGAACAGCACTATCAAAACAGAGTCTTGGAATGCACTAAAATTATAACAGGTTCATAAAACACAGCAACTAAAAAGTAACCTTAAGCGTATGCAAACGCTAGTTTTTATAGGCATCTAAACGATGGCCTAATGCGTAAAGCTAGAAACTGAAAATTAACTAATCTGTCATGCGTAATAAAGGTGCAGCAACACGTCATAAGCCTCGTGGATGAGCTGGAGGTTCTGGTCGTTATGGGAATTGAATCCAGAGTTGGATTATGTCTTCCACAACCTGCGTAACACGGACAAGTCACCAGTTGCATTGACGTGACCCAACAGCTTACGCAACACCGTTAAGCTGCCTTTGTTGACCGTGGCTTGACCCTCGTTGACCGGAGGTGTAGATGATGTGGCTGACCGAACTAACAGCACAGGAACCTCGAGCACCTTTATTCCTAAGTGCCCATGTGGCTCGTTTTGCAAAATGACACGTGGAACCTTGAGATTAACAAAAAGGCTGCGGAATCGCTGAATGGCTGCGGGATTGCCAGACAGCTGCGGAATCTCTGCAAGTATGTCAAAATCTAAACAATACAGTCACACATTAGCAAAGTTCACTTAATCATGCTTAAAGACATAAAATGTAATGATCTGGGTTGGTTTACAAGGAAAATGAGGCAAAAGAGAGAGATGAGTGAGGGAAAACTGTAGGTAATGATGGATAATCAAGTGCAAAGTAGAGGCTCTACATACCCCCACTACGAGGGCATTGCATGTCCTCATGCAATCAAAAACATTGTTCAGTCCACCCGCTGAGATGCCTCTGCTAAGACATCCAGCCTTCTCTTCTTTCTCTGTGTGGCTATATTGACTCTTGGTCTTTTCATCAAACATCTGAATTTTAGATTGATCAAAGCTCTATTTAACTTTCTGCATCTCTTCTTGAGCTTTTTGTTTTCCTTTTGCCACAGGCCCATATGAAGCATGGTGTTATCTTGGACCATCTTGTCCACATTGCTCTGTTCCTTCAGTCTTTCATTTTCTTGTTTGATGTGGCGATTTAGTACCTCCAGCTCAAATATTTCTTGCTTCAGTGATTGAACTTGCTGCTCCAAAAGTTGAACAGTGCTCGGACCAGCAGCTGCTTGTTCTAACGTCTCCAGGTAATTATAAACTTTCTGCTGATTTGGGTCAACCTCAGGTGACTTTTTTGGACTAGGCTCATACTGAAATTCAGATCCATGTTCATATTCAGGTTCATGCTCAAAAGGGCTTTCCTCACGTGGAGGACTGGTCTCAACATACTCAGTGTGTGGAGGGCTTTTCTCAAAGTCAGGACTTGTAGCAACCTTTTCAGGTGTGCTCAAGTCAATGATGAGTGACTTTTTATTCTCGGTGGCCCCCACTTTTCTTTGTAACCTGCTGCTTCTTCTCACAGTGGTGATGTTCTGTTTTTCTTTTTGTGCCTTTTGCTTTTGTTTTTCCACCTTCTTGGAAAGGGCAGTTTCATGGAGTTGGGCCAACCTTTGTGCTAAGGGCTGAGTGTCTTCTTCACTAGAATTCTCTGGAGTAAGGTAGGTTTCTTGGGCTATGGATTTTCCTTTATCTTTCTTTTGTTTCTTCCTACCCTCTTTTCTCTTTTGAGCAACTTCTTGGGCAAGTTCTGAAAGGGTTTCTGTGATGACTCTTTGGGCTGTTTGATCAATGTCCACAGCAGGCTCAGGATCAATTTCATGTTCAAAATGATGTACATCAGTTTCTTCTTCAATCTGTTCTTGGACAGTTTCCTCTTGGACAACAGTTTCAGGGGTAGCCTCTTTTCTTTTTCTTCTACTCTTTCTAGGCATAGAGGTTTCTCCTGCTTCTTCAAAATGGTTTCTCACAAGAAATCTCTCCCAGGTATCTCTTTTTGCTTTCAACTGTTCCTCAACTAGCATCTTAACAAGACCATGATGATACAGATGTGATTCAATGTTTCTTGGGTTCCTTTGGACAATTGAACACATTTTTCTAAGACTTGAGAGTAGAAAATATGGAAGGTTAATATCATCTCCTAAGAAATGCATCATGACTTTGGCATGGTAAACATATAAAACTCCAAACCTTCCCTCACAAGTAAAGAATTTTTGCACTAATAAAAGTAAAGTTGTCCATTCTTCCTTGACATAAGTAACAGGAATCCCTTTTGTAAAAATGCTGGTATCCATACCTGGATTCTTTAAGATTTGCTTCCACTGTTGGTCTTGTACTGATCTGTTTTTAAACCATCTTTCTCCAGTTTGTGGGAGTGAAGTGGCCTGTGCTATACTGCTCTTAGTGACTGTAAACTTTAGGTCCCCTATCTCCACTTGATTGTCTTTGTCTCTGAAGGAACGTGCAAAGGCCTTCGTAACCTCCTTGTGGTAACCTCTGAATTTCTGGATGCATTGGAGCCAGTTTGCTTTTTGCAAAGCCTCTTTAACTTGAGGATATCCCTCCAGAAATTTTGAACCCTCGGGTTCTACTCTTAAGAGTTTACCCATTGGCTCTACAGCTCTGTTCTAAGACTTTTGGAAAAAAAAAAGGTTACACGGCTTCAACAGTGGCCTTAACACAGTAAATTTACGGCTCTAATGTAACAACCGTAACATACGTTCACTGATAATCAGAATTAGCAGAGAGGAAGAAGTAAAACAGAGTATGGCTAAGGTAGCAGCGTAGTGAGCATAGCGGAATAAGGGAACTGTGGAAATGAAACAGCGTGAATGGAATGATACGAGCGTAGGAGGGTTATGAAATGATGGGTAGAAACGGTTAGGTCCTTAGGTTTCGGTCATAGGTTTACACTTGGCTGCGGGATTATGACTTAGAGAGACGTAGTACAGTAGTCTACGTCACTTAGGTACGAAAATCTTAATGGAGGAGCAGCCGCAATTGAGTTTCAAAATCGTGAGGATCATGACCGATAAGTGTGGGGGATACGTGGATTTTTGGTCGCATGATGGGAAAGACTGGTAATCATTACATTAAATGGCAGAAAACATAACCCCGGAAACTTTGCAAAATGAGATAACCGTAAGTTTAGGATTTAGATCATACCTCAGATCCGCGCTTGGATTGCCTTTGATCATTTTCCACTAACCCTTCATTGTTTTATTGCTGTTGCATGACTCTTTTCCACTTATTGTTGATGACTTCTGAACTGTAAATTTCTTTCCAAACAGACTGTGTGTTTTTTTTTTATGCAGGTGCAGAGAGCTGCGGAATGGCTGAATGGCTGCAGAATTGCTAGACAGCTGCGGAAACTGCAGTGGTACCCTCCGGCTGCACAAAATAACTTTAGTTGTCTAAAAAAAATAACTTTATTGATGGAATGAAATGTAATGAATGGATGGATGGATGGAAAGAAATGAGGTGAAGTGAGAATGATTAAATGAATGAGATGGTGAATGAAATGGATGAAATGGCGAAATTAGATGGAAGAGAGAGAGATTTTTTTTTGGAAAACATGAGGTGTCAGGTGACCCTGATTTTCACCTCAGGTTTTCTGCATGAGACTGCCAATCAGAGATTGGTTTTCAGGCTCATACATTTATTCTTTTTTTTTTCTTTTTTTTTTTCAAAAACCAAAGATTAGGCTGATGGAGGAGAAGAATCCTTCTCCACCAACCTGATTGCAGAATCTTCTTTAAACAACTTGACAAACTCTTCTTTTGAGAATGGCTTTTGGTAGATTTTCAAGCGATGGCCATTCACAATAAGAGGAGTATGAAATTCATCAATAGTTTTCACTCGAACTGCTCCATTGCTAAAGACTTCATCAATCTCATATGGCCCAAGCCAATGAGTTTGAAACTTTCCTTTGAAGTCTTTGAACTTTGAATCAAACAATAGAGCCCAATCTCCTTTCTGAAACTTTCTTTCTTTGTTATGACGATCATGCCATTTAGATCTTTGGTGCTGAACTAGATCGGTCCTTAGAATTGCATCTTGTCTTATTTCATCTAGCTCATTTAGCTGGTCCATTCTGTGTCTTTGGGCTTCTGAGAGGCTCATTCCCAATTGGACTGCCATCTTGAAGGTCTTGATTTGGAACTCAATGGGGAGCAGGACTTCCTTCCCATAAACAAGTTCATAGGGAGAATGTCCTGTTGTGTTCTTCCATGTAATTCTATAGGCCCATAAGGCTTCAGGGAGCCTTTCCGCCCAATCTCTTCTATGAAGATGAACAGTCTTGGTGATAATGCCTTCAAGAACTTTATTGGTAGATTCCACTTGGCCATTGGATTGCGGATGGTATGGAGTAGATGTTCTGTGCTTGATCTTGTATTCCTCCATCAGCTTCTCCATCAATTTAGATGTAAACTGGCTGCCCTGATCTGTCACAATTTCCCTTGGGACACCAAAACGAGTGAAAATATCCTCAAAAAGAAATTGAACAATTGAATTTTCAGTAGCAGAAGGCAATGCTTTCGCTTCTACCCACTTAGTAACATAATCAGTACAAACCAGTATATACTTCTTTTGCTTTGATGGTGGATTAATTGGTCCAACGAAATCTAGAGCCCATTTCTCAAAAGGTTCGATGCATACCTGAGGCCGTAGAGGCATTTCATTTGAAGGAGTTGGTTTCCCAACTCTTTGGCAGCTGTCACACCTTCTAACATACTACTTTGCATCTTTAAAGAGAAGGCCAATAATATCCTAGAGAAAGGATTTTATAGGCTGTCCTCTTGTCAGCAAAGTGCCCGCCGCATGGTTCATCATGACATGCCTTAAGGATGTCAGGCATTTCATCTTCCCGAACACACCTTCTGATTATACAATCTGGCCCTGTTTTGAACAATTCATTAGAAATCCAAGAATAATGTGCACTCTCCTGAATGATTTTCCTTTTCTCATTAGGAAATAAGTGTAGAGGAAGCTTCCCTGTAACAAGATAATTAGCCATATCTGCATACCAAGGAGTCTTGGTAGTCACTGCAAACAAGTATTCATCTGGAAACTTATCTTCTACTGGAGAATCTTCATTAGTGTTTTGGATTCTAGACAAGAAATCAGCTACTGTGTTTTGTTTTCCAGGTCTATCTAACACAGTAATGTTGAATTCTTGTAAGAGTAAAAGCCATCTTGTAACTCTACCATTAGTGACAGGTTTGTTCATTAAATATCTTATGGCAGAGTGATCAGTATGGACAAAGGTTTCATAGCCGGTTATGTAGTGTCTAAACTTGTTGATTGCATGTACCACAGCTAAGAACTCTTTTTCTGTAACAGTATAATTTAACTCAGTGGGAGTCAAATTCTTACTTGTGTAATAAATGGCATAAGGGATCAAGTCCTTTTGTCCCAAAACAGCTCCTAGAGCTGTATCTGAAGCATCAGTAGAAATGTGGAAAGGGAGTTTCCAATTTGGCCCCCTTAAGATGGGTGCTTCAGATATTCTAGTCTTTAAAGCTTCAAAGGCAGATTGACACTCAGGATCCCATTTGAACTCACAGTCCTTGGTAAGCAATTTGAAAAGAGGGGATGCTATCTTAGTGAAGTTTTCAATAAATCTTCTGTAATACCCAGTAAACCCAAGAAAACTTCTAACATCCTTCTGGCAATTTGGAACAGGTAACTTAGAGATGACTTCAACTTTGGATCTATCAACCTTAATCCCATCTCCTGAAATATGATGTCCTAAAACAATCCCTTCAGTAAACATCATAAAACACTTTTCATGACTTAAAGAAAGATTTGTTTCCTTACATCTTACCAGTACTTTTTCCAAATTTTCTAAAGCTTCTTCAAATGTATTACCATAAACTGTGAAATCGTCCATGTATACCTCTACACAATCATGAATCAGATCTGAAAAGATTCCTAGTACAGCCCTTTGAAATGTAGCGGGTGCATTGCACAATCCAAAAGGAAGTACTCGGTAGGCAAAAGTTCCCCAAGGACAAGTAAATGTGGTTTTGTCTTGATCTTCAGGTGCTACCTGAATTTGATTATACCCACTAAAACCATCCAAGAATGAGAAATACTTTTTACCTGCTAAAGTGTCTAGTACCTGATCAATAAAAGGTAGAGGGAAATGATCCTTTAAGGTTGCTTTGTTCAATTCTCGATAATCAATGCAAACTCTCCATTTACCATTCTTTTTGGGCACTATAACCAAGGGAGAAACCCATTGGCTATCTGAAATGGGGTAAATGAAGTTTACCTTGAGCAATTTCTGGAGTTCTTCTTTCACGATTTCCCTAAGGTTTGGATTCATCCTTCTTTGTGGTTGCCTAATAGGTCTGCTATTTTCTTCAATATAGATGTGATGAATACAAGTCTTAGGATCGATTCCTTTCATGTCAGTGTATTCCCATGCAAAGGCAGTGGAATGTTTTTGCAACAGTTTAGTTAATTCTTCTTGTTGTGGTCTTTCCAAGTTTTTGTTAATGTTCAATGTTTTTCCTGGAAGGATTTCAACTGTAGAA
Organism: Pinus tabuliformis; assembly: GCA_031772625.1. NCBI lineage: Eukaryota > Viridiplantae > Streptophyta > Pinopsida > Pinales > Pinaceae > Pinus > Pinus tabuliformis. The sequence goes on along the minus strand of CM062820.1, from coordinate 1,493,885,736 downwards.
CTACCAAACTCTTCCATTGAGAAGAGAGACATCTGTCTAGAGGAGAGATATTCAATGTCTGCATCTAACTGAAATTGTGTAGAGTCATATTCTAAAGGTATTTCAAAATTTTCTAATGTATTTAGAATTTGACTATCCTCACTGATTTCAGAGATGGTTAGAACAGGTTGAATAGTATCCTCATCATCAACCCACTCATCTTCTCCTGTTTCTGTTATTGCCTTTGCTGGAGGATACAAGTTGAATTTCTTGGTGGAATTACCATCTGATATATACATGTCCCCAGACCTACAACTTATGAAAGCATCAGCTGTGGCCAGCCAAGGTCTTCCTAAAATAAGAGGATGTCCTCCTAGATTGTTCTTGGGAGTTAAAATCATAAAATCAACTGGATATTCCCAAGAATCTAGGGAGACAGGAATATCTTCCAATACACCATCAGGTTTAATGATTGATCTATCTGCAAGCTGCAGTAAAGTAGGTGTAAAGAGAAGGTTAGGAAGCTTTAACTGATCCATGGTCTGTCTACTCATGATGTTGATCGCGGCTCCTAAGTCAATCAAAGTATTTGGGATTTCAACCCCATTAATATGAGTTTTGACAATAGGGCTACCGGGATCCACATATTTTTGCATGGTAATCTTACCCATCATTATGTCTGCAATTTTTCCAACTAGATGTATCCTTTTAGTATCTCTGGTTCTTTTTCCTGTTTTCTTCAAACTCAACTCCTTTATTGTCTTCGCTAGAATGGGAATTTCTTTAATGGCTTGTAACAAGGGAATCTTGATACAGAAATTCTTCAATTCATCTAGAAAACTATAGTCAGGCACCCATATTTGCTTTTCCACCCCTTTGTCAATTTGCAATCTTTCAGGAAAAGGAGGTGTAGCTAAAGGTGTAGGTTGCTCAACTATGGGAGTTGTAGAGGTTGATTCTTTTTCTTTTTCTTTTTGGATATTTTGGTTTTGAAGTGATACTTCAGAACCTTTATTGACTTTGAGAGATTCTTCCTCAGAAATGCCTGGTTGTTGAACACTTGTAGAAGGTTGATCTAAGATTCTACATGATCTGAGTTGTACTTCATTGAGAGGAACAACCATATAGGTAGGGAATGGTTGACCTTCCATCATGTAAGCATTTTGAGGGTTCCTATTATTTGGATTTGGTAATGGCTGAGAGGGAAGTTGATTTGATTTCTGCTGGGATTGAAGTGATAGTTGAGAATTTTGATTTTGTGGAGGAGGTTGTTGTTGTTGAGGGTATGGCAATGATAGTTGTTGACCTTGATTTGGAAGTTGTGGGGCTTGCTGATTCTGAAATGATGGAGGATATTGATAGAATTGAGCAAATCTCCCATAAGGATTTTGCATGCTTTGCATCCATGCTTGAAAAGCATTTTGAGGTTGAGGCCAAGGTTGTTGCCAAGGATTCCAATTTGGTTGGGATTGAGAATTCATAGAGTTGTTAAACCCTTGATTCTGTTGTCCTTGCCAAGGTCTCCTTGCAATAAAACAGAGAGATTCAAGTGTATCTGGATCCTCTTGAAAGACTGCTTTGAGGCCAGGAATTGAAGGACAATCCTTGGTCTCATGAGTTTCTGAGAAAATTACACATGTTTCTACAACGTGTGCATCTAAGGGACATTCCCTTAAAGCATGTTTCTTTCTACACTTCGGGCAAAAGATAGCCAAAGCCTCGGCTTCTGCTTTTTGTTTATTGTGAATCTTAAGGGTATCAAGTTGTTCACTAAGACTCCCTAAGATGTCAGTTTTAAATTCATCAAGCATACTGCCGATTTCAACCCTACTCACTGATCCTGTTGCAGATTTATTTGCCCTAAGGAGAGAAGGATCTCTAGGCCCTTTTTGAGTTTTTGATTTGCCTCTTGAGAGATGGATACAGAGTTCTGCTATATCATTGAGTGAAAGTTGAGAAATATCCCCTTTCCCCATCATGTTTAAGATATCTATCCATTCATCCCTAATGGCTTTTAATAAGAGGGCTTTTAAGGTCTCTTCATCCAAGGTACTCATTTTTTCTCTTTTCAAGTTATATTGAAATCTCTCAAGTAAATCTTCTAAGCTCTCATCTTCTCTTTGTATCATTTTAAAAACCTCGTCCTTGTGATTAGTAGGCATACAATAGTCCAAATACCTATCCAAAAATGTCTGTTTCATCTCATCCCAAGTCCTAATGGATTGAGTGAGTAACCCCATGAACCATTTCAAGGCTTGATCCTTCAGTGTTGAAGGGAACAATTTGAGTTTCTGAGAGTCATCCAGGTAGTCATAAGTTCGACACACCACTTCAAACTCAAATAAGAATGTTTCAGGGTCCTCAGTCCTTAACCCATGGAAGTTAGGGAGGAAAGATGGTGATATGTTTTTCATGGTGGCTCGGGAATCCTCATTAACAATGGGAAACCCAAATGAATTATCCCCATCTCTATTTCCTCCTCCAAGGGGACCTCTACCTCCATTATTGTTATTGTTGTTTCCTCCTCCTCCTCTACCTCTACCTCTACCCCTACCACCTCCTTCTTCCTCTGCCATGATGATTCTCCTAGGGATTTCAAAATATTCTGGTTCCTCTACAAAAGGTGAATGAGAAGAGATTTCTCCTTCTTCTTCAGATGATTCCACTTCCTCAATTACAATTGGTCTTTCTGTAGGAGAAAGAGAAGGGTCTCTTCCTGGTTCAAACTCAATAGAAGGTGTAGGAGAGTCAACTCTTGGCTCTTGAATTCCAGGAATTCTAGGACTAGGAGTATCGGTTGGAGATAAGGGAGGTGTCTCTTGTCTATCCCTTGAAGCAGATGGACTTGTAAAAATTGAACTTCGAGCTCTAGCTAAAAACCTTCCTCTAGAATCTCTAGCTCTATGCATGTCATTTTTTATTATTTTCCTTCAAGTCAAGTTAATAGTTATTTTTCTGATCTTCCAGTTCACTCTAGGTGCAAGAAGAGAGCATACTCAAGAAACTACCAAATCAATAACTTTCTCTTTTCTGATCCTCCAGATCACCTTGCAGTGCAAGAGGAGAGCATACTTTGATAGGTTATCAACTTCTTTCCTTGAAATTTTTATGTTTTTTTTTCTAAGAATATGGCTACTTAATTTCACTTCCCCGGCAACGGCGCCAAAATGTTTAGTCAATTTAGTGTTCCTAAATTGATGTCATTAATTGTCAACCCGGGGCTCGTAAGCTGATGAAGTGAAGGTGTACTATATGTACTTAAGCAACCTCTTAGAGCTTTTTGTCGTTTGGGGTGTTGTTTGTGGTTAATTTATCTTCCTAAGATGGAGTGGTGATTTATAAACAGATGAGTGATAGTGTGTGTAAGGTGAGTTCTAGATGAGTGAGGGTGTGTGATTAGTGGTTTCTAACTACTTGCTGAAAAGGAAAAGCTTGAAAGAAATAAATAACTTGAAATGACTTGAAAGCAAAGAACCACTTTCTAATGGCACTAGACACCATTCATGCTGCTGCAAATAAAAGGTAAGAAAATCACTTTAAAAACCAATGATAATGTTTATCTCTTCCTAACTCCCTGCTTCTAACACATAGTACTGTGTAAAACACGATTAGGAAGTAGCTAAAGATGAGTTAGAAAAGTGATCAAAAATGAGAAAAATCTACTTTAAAGACTAGTTATAATGTTCAGCTCTTTCTAACTCTCTGCTTCTAACACATAGTACTGTGTAAAGCACGATTAGAAAGTAGTTAAAGATTAGTCTAAAAAGTACTCAAAGCCAGCTGTAATTTATCAGTATTCTGATCTCTAAAAGATAAACAATTTGTGATAAAGAGACCATTCATATGTTAGCAGACAACTTTGAGAAATTAAACTAAAAATCAGCTATGAAAGTAAAGGCAGCAACTTTGAATCTGTCAACTGAAAATACCATCAGTTATAAAGCAAATACATAAACACAAAAACAATCCCGGGTTAAAAAAAACCTGCAAAAGAACAATACTGATCAGCTTAAAATAAAGGTTGGAAATAAAATAACATGAAAGTGAATCAAGCTGTACATGTTTCAAAGAAAAGAAATGCTGAATGGAAAATAAGGAAATGCTGAACATAAAATACTATACAAGGGCTAACATGAACAGGGGCCCTCCATTCATATAACCCAAAGAAGACTCAAGGATTTGAAAACTTCAGAACAACGCTGTCTTCTATTACTCCATATGCAGAAAATTACAGTCAAGAGTGTTAGAACAACACTATCAAAACAGAGTCTTGGAATGCACTAAAATTATATTAGGTTCATAAAACACAGCAACTAAAAAGTAACCTTAAGCGTATGCAAACGCTAGTTTTTATAGGCATCTAAACGATGGCCTAATGCGTAAAGCTAGAAACTGAAAATTAACTAATCTGTCATGCGTAATAAAGGTGCAGCAACACGTCATAAGCCTCGTGGATAAGCTGGAGGTTCTGGTCGTTATGGGAATTGAATCCAGAGTTGGATTATGTCTTCCACAACCTGCGTAACACGGACAAGTCACCAGTTGCATTGACGTGACCCAACAGCTTACGCAACACCGTTAAGCTGCCTTTGTTGACCGTGGCTTGACCCTCATTGACCGGAGGTGTAGATGATGTGGCTGACCGAACTAACAGCACAGGAACCTCGAGCACCTTTATTCCTAAGTGCCCATGTGGCTCGTTTTGCAAAATGACACGTGGAACCTTGAGATTAACGAAAAGGCTGCGGAATCATCAGATGGCTGCGGAATCGCTGAATGGCTGCGGGATTGCCAGATAGCTGCGGAATCTCTGCAAGTATGTCAAAATCTAATCAAAACAGTCACACATTAGCAAAGTTCACTTAATCATGCTTAAAGACATAAAATGTAATGATCTGGGTTGGTTTACAAGGAAAATGAGGCAAAAGAGAGAGATGAGTGAGGGAAAACTGTAGGTAATGATGGATAATCAAGTGCAAAGTAGAGGCTCTACACTCTGCGGATCCCAAAATGTACCCAGACTCATTCAAATAAGAGTTTGGTAGTGTCCTATGATGTGATACTCGTCTTGCAGGCCGCCAATATAACCATCTTAGAAAATATGTCCACGACCACAAATACACAATCATTACCATGCTTGGTAGAAGGGAGGCCAAACATATAGTCCATGGAGATGGATTCCCAAGGCTAGCTGGGAGTAGGTAGAGGAGTGTATAAGCCTTACTTCTTGATGGTTGGCTTGGTAATGGCACAGACAGTGCAGGATCTGATATATTTCCCAACATCCAGTCGAAGTTTTGGCTAATAAAAGTACTTTTGTAGTACAACCACATTTTTCTCCACACCAAAGTGTCCTACGACCCGACTGTAGTGCGCTCCAAATCATCTTGGCGCGCTCGCTTGAAGGAACATGAAGGTGGCCCAAGTAGCATAATAATTTGTCCTGAAGGCGAAAATCAGGAACTTTATTGCCATATACTAGCATATGGTATGTGGAGGTGAACTCTAGATCATTTTTGTATAGTTGCATCCATCGAGAGGTCTCGTGGCCACAAGAGTTGAGAACAGTAGTCAGTGCTGCAACTGGGGGCCGACTGAGGCAGTCTACAACATGATTAGTGCTACCCTTTTTGTATTTAATGTTCAAGTGGAATTGTTGTAGATATGTAGACCACTTTTGATGGCGATTGTTCTGCAACTTCCCTTGTGTTATTATAAACTAAAGAGGCCGGTGATCGGCGTGGATGATCGTCTCCTTCCCCAGAATGTAATGCTTCCATTGTCAACAAGCTTTCATAATGAGATACATCTCTTTATGGTAGGTGCAATATTTCCGAATTGTATATGAAAGTGTCTCACTATGATAGGCCACTGGATGCCCATGTTGGGTGAGGGTTACACCAATAGCATAGTCAAAGGTGTCTGTCTCAATTTAAAATGGCTACTACAGGTCTGGAAATGTGAGTACCGGTGTAGAGCATAGGCGACGCTTCAACTCAACGAACACCTTTTGTTGGGACTCAAACCAAGAAAATTTTGCTTTCGCTCTACCCCTGGTAATATGACTCAAAGGCCAAGTGATATGGGATAATCCCAACATGAACCTTCGATAAATATTTGCAAGGCCCAAAAATATGTGAAGCTCTGTTAGAGTGGTTAGGGATGGCCAATCACGAATGACTTGGATCTTGGTTGGATCCACATGCATGCCACACTCGTTTATGAAGGAACCTAGATATTGGACCTGACTCATGCCAAAGGTGCATTTCTCCAAGTTGACACACAGTTTGTGTTGCCGAAGGGTTTGAAGGACCTACTGAATGTGTTGCAAGTGTTCTTCCCAACTCTTGCTAAAGATGAGGATGTCGTCCAGATAAACAATCACAAATGAGTTGTTGAAGGGCCACAAGATGTCATCCATTAGCCTCATAAAAGTATCAGGCCCATTTTTCAACCCAAAGGGCATAACCAACCATTCAAAAATCCCTTCCTTGGATTTGATGCTGCTCTTCCATACATCTACAGTCTCTATTAGAATCTGGTGATAGCCATACTTAAGATCAATCTTGTTGAAATACTTGGCATCCTTGAGTTGGTCTAGAAGGTCATCAATTCGTGGGATTGGATACCTATTCCTCACAATGATTTTGTTTAGTGCCCTATAATCAATGCAGAGCCTCCATGTCCCATACATCTTTTGTATAAGTACAATCAGGATCCCACAAGGCGAGGAACTTGGTCGGATGTGCCCTTTTTCAGCAACTCATGGATTTGTCGCTTAATCTCTTCATTTTCCAAAATGGAGCAATGATATATCGACCCATTGGGTAGAGGTGCTCTGGGAATCAAATCGATCAAATGCTTGGCTTGACAACGCAAGAATATGCCTGTGGGTGAGGAGAAGATGTCCCTGTATTCTTCCATGACCGTATCCACTTGCTTATGCTACATGGAGGAACCCTTCCCAGGGGACATGAATGTGGCCATGATCTTCCCCTTACTTTGAGAGTGAATTAGAAAGAAAACAAATTTCCCAGTATGGGATATGATCTTACTGCATTGCTTAACAAAGATCAAAGAGATGGCAGTAGGCGGGGCTACCTCTAGTATCCTATATAACTTATTACCCAAAGAAATAAAAATAGTACGAGGCCTCGATTCATATACAATATGACGCTTCCACAAGTACGATTGGCCTAATAATACATCACAAACTTCAAGAGGAGCAACATCACACAATACCTCATTTGTGAAGGGCTTGATTATGTATGGAAGGCGTCATTGTTGGCTAACGCAAAGATCTCGTCCTTGGTGAAGCCACCTGATGGTGTATGACTACAAGCGTGGTGTGGTCAGTAAGCCCAACTGCTTCACAACCTCTGCTGAAATGAGGTTCTTTTGGCTCCTGATGTCGATAATGAATTACAACAATGAACCCTTCACGCACATCTGTAAGTGGAAGAGACACTCCTCCTACTCTGGATCTTTGGGCTTAATCTTTTGGATCTTGGTCATGGAAACAATAGCGCTGGGCTCTGCATCAATAATCTACTTCCCTTTGTCATTCCCATTGTCGGGTTCTAACTCAGAGTAAAAAAACATGCATATGAATTTGAAGCCTTTAGCTTGGCCACTAGTGACCGCTTGGCTCGACACTTACTAGTGTTGTGAGTGGGGCTCTTATGGAACTCACACCACTTTCTTGTGTCCTTATTTGTCTTTGTGGTCTTGTTCTTTTCTTGCATCTTCAACGGGTTGTCCTGGGTCTCCCCGCCTTGGCTTTGTCCTTTGTTCTGTAGTTTGGGGGCACCTTTCCCTTGCTTCAGATTCGTAGATCCAAAATCTCACTTCTTCTGTTTAAACTTATGCTCAATCTTGACAATGTATCGGTACGAAACACAAAGAGAGAATATTTCTAGGAACTCCATCTCGTCTTGGATGTATTTGTGTAGACAACCACGATATTTGAGTATCAGATGCCGCTCAGAATCCTTGATACCCAACTTTGTGTGAAGGGTATGGAAAATATTTGTGAACTCCAGCATGTCTTGGTCCCTTCCTTGCCGTAGTGTGGTCCACATTATGTACTTATCTTCATAGCTCCTGACAGGGTAATACTTCTCCTTGATGGTGTCTCGGAAAGAGTTCCAAGTGGGTGTGATTGAAAACAGTGAGGGTTCCCTCTCGTCCTTTTGCTCACAATAGGTTTCCCACTAGTCCTTGACGTGGGGGGCGACTTTCAGAAGTGTAAAAGTAATCTTTTCCCTACTGGAAAAATCATGAACCGAAAAATACCCTTCCAATAGATTTAACCATCTATCTATAACGTCTGCATCTATCTGGCCTTCAAATATGGGAATATAAAAGTTGACTTGTACCTTGAAGGGAGTGGTGATTCCAGGGTGGCTACTGGATGAAGATGCATCGCCTGTGGACATCTGCGAAGGATTTGGGCAAAGTTGTCCATCATCACATTCCTATATCACTTGAGGGCTTCTCGAGCAATATTTTGAAGGGATATCCTACTCCCTCGTATTTCTATTCTTCTGCCATTTGAGGCCACCGAGGTTTGCGAGGCTGGTCTTGCAAAGGTTCAAATAGTTCAAGCCCTAAATCCTTATACCCTGACCTCATTGGGGAAATGCAAAGAAAAATAGAGAAAGAGCAAACAGCTCTGATACCAATGATCCGAACTTATGCAGCAGAGCAACAAAATATAGATATAACATAAACATAGAGATGCAACATGAATAAAACTTCATTTCATCTTATTCATCTAAGGTACTAACATAACATCTTTGAGGTGAAGAGGAGAGGCTTTCTCCCTGTCAAAGGTAACAATACCAATTCCTATAGCATTGTATCACCCATCATTCCCCATTTTGATATGCATATGGAGATCCTTCTCCTATAGGCTACTAAAAAACTCCTCGCACTTTGTCATATGGAATAAGGCACCAGAATAGAGGTACCACACACCCCCCATAACAATGTTGGCCATGCATGCTATTAGGGTGAAGTCTAATTCAAATTGTGAATCCAGTGCTTGACCTTTTGGTCCTCCTGAAGGCTTCTTGGTAGACTTCTTGTGCAAACATTTTGTTGCATAGTTCCTGAACTCGTGGCAGTGGAAGCATTTTATCTTACTCATGTCTTTCTTCTTGCCATTATTTTGGCTGGAATGAAATTTGTTCCGGGTCTTCTTCCCTTTGCCCTTCTTCCCCTTTCCAACCAATGCAAAATTCTCTTCATCCTCAGGTTTGGATGATGTTCCATCCTAATTATTTCTCATGAACCTTTATTGAACCAAATCAGACCAAAACCTTTCCCAATTCTATCATTTTTCCCTTCCATTGATAGAGTCCTAGAGGTTGTGCCAAGATTTTGGAAGGTATAAAAGAGATAGGCTCACCAGGTCGTCTTTTGCAACATTCACACCAACCCCTACAAGCTCATCCCGAACTTGTGTAAATATGGAGAGATACTGCAGAATAGTATCATTCTTCTGCATCTTAATGTTTCGAAATTTGTCTTTCAAGACCAATTTTCTATTGTCATTGATATTTTCAAATAGCTCAGTCAGTGCCTTCCACATAGAAAATGGTGTCTCTTTTCCATGGATATTTGAGACCACATGGTCTCGCACACCTTCTAGAAGAATTATCCTGGTCTTTGAAACATCCTTCTTCCATTCGGCTAATTATTGTGCGTTTGACTGTGGAGGTTTTGCAATGTTTGTTTTAACATATTCTAAGCACCATTGTCATTGAGCACTACTTCCATTTGATCCTTCCAGGCTATGAAATTCTAGCTACCCTCCAAGGCATACTCCAATCTCAATGCATTGAAAGACATCCTCCCGATCCCGAAGAAAAACTGTTGCAAATTAGAAATTCTTGAGAGATTAGTTCGAAATACTAGTTCTAATATGAATTCTGAGGCTCTGATACCATGTAGAAATCTGATAGAATTGCAATTTCTCAAGAAATTTAATACAAAATCATGAGAAACAATTCTACTCCACAGATCTGCAGAATGAAATTAACAATTTATAAAAACATGCATAGACATGCAATAAGAAAAACCACAAATACACAATGATTTCTAAGGGAACCCAACTGGGAAAAACCCCTCAAGCCTCTTTGCATTAATCATATGAATAGAGAATCTATTATAATTGCTAGCTCTAGCTCTGAGCTCAACCTGCAAAAGAATAATTATTCTCTCTGCTCAATGAACAACTCTGGCCAACACTTAGCCAAATATCAACTCACCTAGCCTCCTATTTCCTTGTGCAATTCTTGAGGAAATTAGCCCCTATTTTTTAGGAATTTTCCTCCAATTGATTGCACAATTCCCAAGGATTGATCATCTGACTGCATGCAACACCTATACACTCAAACTAGTTTACAACTGCTTGTTACACTACCTTGTCATCTCCACTTCAGCTGAGGAACTCGAATTCTCTGCATGCACTAGCTATTTTAGGTTAATTGATTAGTTAACTAACATATCTCTAAGTTAGACTGTTGTCCCACTGCACAACTGACCTTCAACTTACTCTAACAATAGTTAGAAGTCAGTTAACTGAATATATCTGAAAATAGTTGAACTTGATTACTAAAATTTAGCAATCACACATGCATAACTAAACTCCAAGCCCTCTAACTTGAATTTACTTAGCTTACTAAGTGACAAGATCCATGTCACACGAGTTAAATTCCTCCCAGTTTTCCTCCTGATGTGGAAATTGGATTTACTCAATTTGACTAAGGCTAAAGTCAAATTGAGCCTTTCTTTGTGCATTTTTTCAACACGTACTAGTCATGAGCTGAGCATTGTAGTATGTTTGCACACATTTGATTCCAATTTCCTTTGCCACTGTAGAAGCTTGGTTCTTGCAGTCCCCACATGTGCCTCGAGTGAGACTTTACCTAATTTTCAAGTGATGCCGAAAGGGCTAGTATCCAGTGGCGTTTTGTTCATTTCACTTCGCGCATTAACCCAAGTCGGACTATACAAAGCACCAACAAGCAACACTTTATGTTTTTGATCCTTTGTACTTTTATTTACAACAACTTCAACTTTCAACTAATCTCCTCCTACAACCTCTGTTTTTGTCTTTTTGTTCTTTGTATGCTTCAAAATTTTGGCATTTAACAACCTTTTCACTATCTTCTCATGTCAATAACCTCTCTCTGTTTCTCACACCATTTTTTTAGCAGAACAGGGGCAAAAAATATTAATTACATTTCCAAGGACTAGTTTATATAAATCTCCTCTCATCAAATTGTCTTTTCGTATTTGCAATTTTTCAGGAATTAAAGCGCTTCATATCACATCTTTTGAAATTTTTTGGTCACTATACAACACCAAAATTTGGGAAAACGAAATTCCAAACACCAAATTTTGAGTGAAATCAAAGAGCCAATCATCGAAAACCATTTTAAGGCCAAATGCAACAGAAGACTAGCTTTCTAAAATATACAACACTAAATTTCTTTACAGATGCCAAATTTTATTTTGTGTCATACCCTTAGCTTCAACTCTTTTGTGCATATGACTAAGTGTCGAGATCACCTGCCTAAGTGCAGAGAGCGCTTAGCCTCACAATGGTTTAAACCTCTATTCCATTAAGCTTTTAACACCTAGGCTTTATATGCCTGAGGGCTAGAACCACACTTTAACACTAAAGGTGCAAATTTTCACAAGCCAACCCCTTAGCACAAGTCTCAATGCTTCACCATGTTGTTTGCTCACATCATCATTTGGCAAATGTCACTTTCTTATTGGGCCACATCGTATTTTTACCAATTCATAGCCAATTGGCATCCACTTGTCACCAGTATGGAGGAGGTCTCAGGTTTCATGTTTTTCAATAAATTCATTTGTTAATTAAAAAGCCCCGGGGAGGCCAAATTCACATTATATGATGTGCTTGGGAGTTTTTTGTTTCCCGAAGTTTGTCCTGCGCCATGATAGTCTGCATGGAACTCTTAATTGAAACCTTTGTGGTGGGACGTGAAATCATTGGCTAGTTGACAGAGAAGTTCTCGTCTCTCAGAGTTTGTCAATCGCAGTAAACTCCAAAATAATAACCTCCACGAACCCTTTTACTAGACTTCTACAACTCAGTGACGTGTCATGCTAGGTCATCACTCTACCACATGTCACCCTATGAGTGGTGCCACATGTCATCTGGTAAGGGGCCACTTGGACACTTGAAAGTACTAAATTTGCATGCCACATGTCCTTGCCACATCATGCCACACCATCATCGTACTGATGTCACTGCCATATGTATGCCACATCATCTACCAGTTGATCACTATGCTTCAATCACATTTTGCCATCTATCACTTACCACGTCATCATCAAGTGGGCACCACTGCCACTTGTATGCCAAATCATTTGCCTCTACAAACCATGTGTTGCCACTTGTCGATATGCCATGTCATCCAGTATGGAAGGAAAGTTAGGGGGTCCTATGTTTTTCAGCCAATTGCTTCATTAAAATTTTATAGGCTTGGATGTTGACTTTACACCACTTTCCATTGGAAAAATATTTCACCGTCTCACAACTGCCGTTAACCATGTCGCATCGCATCAACTCACGACACAAAGACTCGCGGGGTGTGAATTTTTATGTTTAACAACGAACATATCTATGTCTCGCATGTTTGATCAACTGTGGGACAATGACATCGTCTGGACCTCACCAACCAAAACCTTCCATGGTGCGACATCTGTCACTTCACACGGAAGTTCCTGTCCCACGCGTTCTGCTTGCTGTTATGTAGAGTTTGTCACTGTGAAGTTGTCAATTGCCGAGAAAATTCTCGTTCCACGGGTTTTGTCAAATGTGACTCCCGTCTATCCATGCCAAAACCTTCCACGACACATTGCCAAATTACAGGTTAATTAACAGGAAACTCTTGTCTTGTGCCTTCTGTTAGCTTATGGAACCAAGAGGTTTTGGAACCCTACCAACTTTCAAACTGCCATAACTCTTTATCCATTTGGAGTTTTTCAAGGTGCCATATATCATTGGAAAGGTCTTTCTGGATACATCTAATCATGCACTTTACAAGAGCACTTGGGTTGATCTACTACAATAGAAATGCTAATCTACTTGACATCAATGACTAGTCCTTTGAGATCAATGGCAACACTTTATTGAAGAATCATTATCTTAGTTTATATGGTTAAATGGATCTTCTAGTTTATATAATAATTTTAGTTAATAAATGTATAATACAAGATTTATATATATATATATATATATATATATATATATTATTTTTTTATTATATATTTATTAATTAAATTTATTAAATTTTTATATACTTATTAATTATATGTTCCGAAATTGCACAAGCTTCATTAGCATAGATACACCCGATTTTGGTATCACAACATAGTACACGGAAGGGACTTTGAACAACATTCCACACATGGGGGGTCAGCTAAAGTCAAAGTGGTATGATTGGTTAGAATTTGCTCTAAGCTTCAGCTTCGAAGGGAACAGGGGCACTTGATGACCAACTAACACAAAGGCCTAATTCTAGTTACCAATGGGACCTTTGAACCTGAACTTGAGGTAATCGAAATGAGTTCTTATCTTTTTGTGATATTTTCATTTATCTAGAAAATTTCTCCACGATGATAGATTTAGTACTCGATTTTGATCATTTTTTATCTTATTTTCCCTATTTTAGAATGGATGGTTTATATGGTATAGTTTCGGTCCTAAAACGACCTACACCGCTTTGGGACATGCCCCAAACATCCTCTTCCATGATACCCCTTTATGAGTCCTTTGGGCATTGCCCCTCAGTCTTTTGGAAACTAAATAGAGAGAGAGGAGAGATTTAAACTCTGAAGAGTATGAATCATTATTATTTAACTACAACATCACTCCCCATATTTAAATATTTACACTCATTCACAACTATTAAAACAAAATTATATGACATTTATAGCAATAAAATTCTAACTAAACCTATTAAAATCTATTATAAAAATAGTTAACTATATCTGCTAAATTTAAAATCAACAACCTTCACACAAAAAAATATTTTAATAACACATCCTATCACCAACTATTATACACATCACAACCTTCACATAAAAAAATATCTTGATAACACATCCTATAACCCACGGTTATACATGTCACATACAACAGAAAAATCAAATTATTAAACTCAAGGTTTTAAATTCATTTAAGCAATCCTTACATCTCAAATAAAACCTATTTATTATTTGGGTTTGTTATTTAAATCTAATATGCATTAAAAACCATTTTGAATTCCATACTCATCCTTTAGTAATCTGTATTATATTCTCAATTAAGAATACTTTTTAATAATATTTAAATGTAAAAATTATACTTGCATTTAGTCCTTTGCTTTTCACTCAACAACGATACTTTAATTGATATCTTGATACTTAAAAAATTACCAACATTTAACGGAGTGTGGGGTATCCATGTCCAGAGAGATTAGTTAAGCTAAACCCAAACGGGGACCCTCCACAAAGAATCGATATAGAAGTTAAAGCTGGCATGTCAAGGAGTCACCAAGTCCATGCCCTCCATTAACATCTGAACTTTATCCATTTCTCTGAAGACTTTGGGGATGAAGAAACCTTGCGTTGGTTGATGAATAATCATCCTAAACGAAAGGAAATATCACCAAAGCGGCTTAATGCAGGTCTGTAGTTCCTTGTTTTACTGTTAGAATCATAAAGCCATCTGGAACTCACCACTGACTTACCCTGAGGTCTTGGGACAACATCCCACACACTTTTCCGAATTATAGAGTTGTACTCCTCTACCATTGCATCAACCGAGACTGGTTGCTGCACTGCCTCCTCGAATGAAGAAGGTTCGGTATCTACACACTCCCCAACTAGGGCCATGCACCCAGTGTACCGCTCGGGCGACCTCCTTTGTCTGCACTGAGAAGATGGCTGTCCCACATTCTCCCGCGCATCCAGCATCAACCTGTCAGCTTACCTTGAGTGTTTCCGCCCATCTCTGGGAGTCTCAGCATGAGTGGATGTCACCACTCTCAAATCCTCTGCATGGGGTTGCTCCGCATCAATCTGAGGCTCCTCCTCCTTAGGAACTGAAAGTTCCTCCTCTGCATGCAACTTGAGCTCCCTCTCAAGTGATAATCGCATGGCTTTTTTCTCGTTGAACTTCAGATCCCTGCGCACCACTGTCCTTTTACTGGTAGGCAGGTACACCCGATAGTTGTGGGGTGTATCCCTGTGCCCCACAAGTATTCCCAACTCAGTTGTTGGATCCAGCTTCTTCTTGGCATCTTTGGTCACATGACAGTAAACTGATGATCCAAAGATTTGGAAGTGACTTACATCAGGTCGCTTCCTGGAAAATGTTCCATAGGTGTCTTCATCCCCAGTATATGGTGCGGGCTTCCGTTCTACAAGTATACTATTGTATTACATGCCTCAACCCACAAATGCAGTGGTAGGCTTTAGTCATGCAACATCACTCGAGCTGCTCCCATAATCGATCTGTTCTTCCTTTCGGCCACCCCATTCTGTTGTGGGTTATGGGGTGCCGTTAATTCCCGTTTAATTCCTACTGCAACGCAAAAGTCTTTAAATTGTTGGGAGACATACTCTCCACCATTATCACTACACAAGGCTTTTATTTTCTTTCCAAATTCTTTCTTTGCCAGGGCTTTAAACTCACAAAACCTCGAGAAGGTCTGATCCTTCTTTTGCATAAAGTAGATCCAGCATCTACGAGAAAAATCATCAATAAAAATAACATAGTACCTTTGTTTAGCGGTGGAGGCTGTAGATAAAGGTCCACAAACATCTGAGTGAATGCTCCAGGATTTCTCTAGCTCTACTGTCTCGATCCAGAAAGGAAGATTTCGCATACTTACCCAAGGTACAACCTTTGCATGTATTCGTCTGCTCAAGTTTTCCCTTGGGTAATCCGGTAGAAATTTGCTACATGATCTTCAGGGCTCCATGGTGCAAGTGGCCCAGTCTTCTATGCCATAGCTCGCCAACATCTTGGCTCTACACCATCTCAGCTTTTGAACTCAATGCAGCATAGTCGTCTACCTCCAGCTTGTAGAGATTCTTTACTCGAATCCCAATTCTCTTTGTCTGTCCAATACCGATATGCCTCAGCAATACCTTTCCTTTACTAAAGACTACTTCATAGCCTTTATCTTCTAGCATAGCGATAGACACAAGATTATTCTTTAGACCTGGTACATACTTTACATCAGTTAGGGTGAGGGGAGCTCCATGCTCCCTATGAAACACAACCGTACCTTCACCTGAAACACGGTACTTTCCATCATCGCCCATCTCGATCCACATCTGGAGATCCTTCTCCTCTAAGGCACTAAAAAGATTCTTGTCACCTGACATGTGGAATGAAGCTCCACTGTCCAGGTACCACACAAATCCCCCCATGGATGAAACCATGCATGCGATAAGCAAAAAATCCAGCTCAAACTGTGAGGCCAGTGTCTCACCATCAGATCCCTTCGAGGAACCCTTCTTGGATTTCTTCTGTGGACAATTTGTAGCATAATGGCCCACTTCATGACAATGAAAGCATCACACTTTCGATTTGTCAAACTTATTCCCACCATGGGAAGAACTGGATTTGGGATGGGATGCCTTCCCTTTCCCTTTCCTCGCCTTACTCGCTAAGGCTAGATTTTCCTCATCATCTTGCTTTGATGAGGATCCATCTCTGGTGCTTCTTCTTATTTCCTCCTGCATCAGATCCGACCAAAGTCATTCCCAATCTGGCAATTTTTCTCTTCCATTAACTGAGTCTTGGTAGCTATGCCAGCTCTTAGGAAGACCGAGGAGTGCAAGACTCACCATGTCATCATCAGCGGTCGTGATCCCTACACTTCCAAGCTCATCCCTGCAGGTGGTGAGCTTGTTCAGATATGTAGAGATCATGTCGCCCTTTTCACACTTGATTTTCCAAAGCTTGTCTTTCAGTGCCAGCTTCCTCTGATCACTGCTATTTTGATATAGATCTTTCAATGTTTTCCACATCGAAAATGGTGTCTCCTTCCCATGGAGACTCGAGACTATGTGGTCTTGAACTCCCTCCAGAAGGATTCTCCTTGCTCTAGCCACACATTTCTTCCATTCCGCCAATTGAGTAGCATCAATCGGCTTGGGGACTTCTTGATCAATGAAGTCCTTTAGACTGTTATCCTCTAATACTGCTTCCATGTGATCCTTCTAGGCTATATAATTTGAGCTGCCATCAAGGGCATACTTGAGTCTGAAACCGCTGAACACCATTGATGAAATTGAGATGTGATAAGAATTCGATTTCTATATTTAGGAACCTCAAACTTCGAACTTCTCCCTTCTTGTATACTATTCTTTGCCTTGATCACCTTTGCTCCGATACCATGTAGAAATTCCCATTGTAGATCAACATATTATGCAAGAGACTAAAGCAAACTACAAGATCTACTTCTACAACAAACTTTGCGGAAGCTTAATCGAATGAGAAAGATCAATGAGAACACATATAACTGAGAATGAGAAATCAATCGCACATAACACAGAAGAAATAACCCGGGGAAAGCCTCAACCTAAAACCCCAATCTCTGTATTATCATACAAGTGGAAATCTTGTTCAAGTTACAAAAAGAATCAACTCTCAAGCTATCCTGCTCTCTCTGCAATCAAACAATACAGCTCACAGAGTGAATAGACACAGTATATGTCCTCCTCAAGCCCTCAAGCCTCCTATTTCCTTGCTTAGTTTTTCTTGGGGTCTAATGATGTCACATGTGTGAATTGGACTCATCACACTCACAAAACCTGAAGAAGTAATTGCGCAATCCTCAAGGAAAGAATTCCTTCTGCATGCAAGAGATATTCACAATGGAATATTCTAGCAACTGATAGTACACTGCCCCTCCATCTGATCTCAACTGGGTCTCTGTCTGAACTGACATGCATGAGTTATTTATGAGAGAATATTCAGTTATCTGAAGTGCAGCAGTTACATGCATGCATGCATTAACTAATTGAACTCACAATTAATTCAACAAACTGTTTGAATTAATCTAACTGGACTTGACTCAGTTAACTGAGCCAACTAATTACAACTCAATATTACAACTCATCCTTATCTCTTTAACTGACGGATAAATTCCTCAATTAATGGAGAAACTGTTGCATGTCCCCACATAGACTTCATGTTTGATTTTCTACAACTAATTAACTCAAGATGAATTAATTAATGATTTTACAAACAACTGCTAAGATCAAATTCAAATTTTACTTCTCTATTTTAGTTCAGGGACTAACTAAAATAGGAAGGTATCCTGAAATGATATTTATAGCAGAACTAAACACTTCTATATTTAGCATTTCTTGTTACTATTTTCAACACACAAGAGTTGAGAACAATAGTAAGTGCTGCAACTGGGGGCTGACTGAGGCAGTCTACAACATGATTAGTGCTACCCTTTTTGTATTTAATGTTCAAGTGGAATTGTTGCAGATATGTAGACCACTTCTGATGGCGATCGTTCTGCAACTTCCCTTGTGTCTATATAAACTAAAGAGGCCGGTGATCGGCGTGGATGGCCATCTCCTTCCCCAGAATGTAATGCTTCCATTGTCGAAAAGCTTTCATAATGAGATACATCTCTTTATCATAGGTGCCGTATTTCCGAATTGTATATGAAAGTGTCTCACTATGATAGGTCATTGGATGCCCGTGTTGGGTGAGGGTTGCACCAATAGCATAGTCAGAGGCGTCTGCCTCAATTTAAAATGGCAGAGGTGACACTTCAACTCAACAAACACCTTTTGTTGGGACTCATACTAGGAAAACTTTTCTTTCGCTCTGCCCTTGGTAATATGACTCAAAGGCCAAGTGTTATGGGATAATCCCAACATAAACCTTTGATAAAAATTTGCAAGGCCCAAAAAGATGTGAATCTTTGTTAGAGTGGTTGGGGATGGCCAATCACGAATGACTTGGATCTTAGTTGGATCCACATGCACGCCACACTCATCTATGAAGTAACTCAGATATTGGACCTGACTCATGCCAAAGGTGCATTTCTCCAAGTTGACACGTAGTTTGTGTTGCCGAAGGGTTTGAAGGACCTGCCGAATGTGTTGCAAGTGTTCTTCCCAACTCTTGCTGAAGTTGAGGATGTCGTCCAGATAAACAACGACGAATGAGTTGTTGAAGGGCCACAAGATGTCATCCATTAGCCTCATAAAAGTAGCAGGCCCATTTGTCAACCCGAAGGGCACAACCAACCATTAAAAAATCCCTTCCTTGGATTTGATGGTGGTCTTCTATACATTTGCGATCTCTATTGGAACCTAGTGATAGCCATACTTCAGATCGATCTTGTTGAAATACTTGGCATCCTTGAGTTGGTCTAGAAGGTCATCAATTCGTGGGATTGGATACCTATTCGTGACAATGATTTTATTTAGTGCCCTATAATCAATGCAGAGCCTCCATGTCCCATACTTATTTTGTACAAGTACAATCGGGATCCCACAAGGTGAGGAACTTGGTCAGATGTGCCCTTTTTGCAACAACTCCTGGATTTGTCACTTGATCTCTTCATTTTCCAGAATGGAGTGATGATATATCGACCCATTGGGTAGAGGTTCTCTAGGAATCAGATCGATTGAATGCTTGGCTTGACAACGCAAGAATACACCTATGGGTGAGGAGAAGATGTCCCTGTATTCTTCCACGACCATATCCACCTGCTTTTGCTGCATGGAGGAACCCTTCCCGAGGGACATGGATGTGGCCACGATCTTCCCCTTACTTTGAGAGCGAATAAAAAAGAAAACAAATTTCCCAGTATGGGATATGATCTTACTGCATTGCTTAACAAAGATTAAAGAGATGGCATTAAGCGAGGCTACCTATGGTATCATGTATAACTTATTACCCAAAGAAATAATAACAGTACGAGGCCTCGACTCATATACAACATGACGCTTCCACAAGTATGGTTGGCCTAATAATACATCACAAACTTCAAGAGGAGCAACATCACATAATACCTCATCCGTGAAGGGCTTGATTATGTATGGAAGGCGTCATTGTTGGTTGACGCAAAGATCTCGTCCTTGGTGAAGCCACTTGATGGTGTAAGACAGCAGGTGTGATGTGGTCAGTAGGCCCAACCGCTTCACAACCTTTGCTGAAATGAGGTTCTTTTGGCTCCCAATGTCGACAATGAATTGCAGTGACGAACTCTTCAACCAAATCTTTGAGTGGAAGAGACACTCCCCCTCCTCTGGATCTTTGAACTCAATCTTCTGGATCTTGGTCATGGAAATAGTGGCGCTGGGCTTCGCATCAATAATCTGCTTCCCTTTGTCATTCCCGTTGTCGGGTTCTAACTCAGAGTCAAAACATGCATCTGATTCTAAAGCCTTTAGCTTGGCCACCAATGACCGCTTGGCTCGACACTCACCAGTGTTGTGAGTGGGGATCTTATGGAACTTACACCACTTTCTTGTGTCCTTATTTGTCTTTGTGGTGTTTTTCTTTGCTTGTGTTTTCAACGGGTTGTCCCGGGTCACCCCACCTTGGCTTTGTCCTTTGTTCTGTAGTTTGGGGGTACCTTTCCCTTACTTCAGATTCATAGATCCGAAGTCTCACTTCTTTTGTTTAAACTTCTGCTCGATCTTGACAATGTATCGGTAAGAAACATCAAGAGAGAATATGTCTAGGAACTCCATCTCGTCTTGGATGTATTTGTGTAGACAACCATGATACTTGAGTACCAGATGCCGCTCAGAATCCTTGATACCCAACTTCGTGTGAAGGGTATGAAAAGTATTTGTGAACTCTGACATGTCTTGGTCCCTTCCTTGCCGTAGTATGGTCCACTTTATGTACTTATCTTCATAGCTCCTGACAGGGTAATACTTCTCCTTGATGGTGTCTCGGAAAGAGTTCCAAGTGGGTGCGACTGAAAACAGTGAGGGTTCCCTCTCGTCCTTCTTCTCATAGTAGGTTTCCCACTAGTCCTTGACGTGGGGGGCAACTTTGAGGAGTGCAAAAGTAATCTTTTCCCTACTGGAAAAATCATGAACTGAAAAATACCCTTCCAATAGATTTAACCATCTATCTACAACGTCTGCATCTATCTGGCCTTCAAATATGGGAATATCAAAGTTGACTTGTACCTTGAAGGGAGTGGTGCCTCTAGAGTGGCTGCTGGATGAAGATGCATCGTCTGTGGGCATCTGCTGAAGGATCTGGGAAAAGTTGTCCATCATCACATTCCTCTATCACTCGAGGGCTTCTTCAAGCAATATTTTGAAGGGATCTCCTGCTCCCTCGTATTTCTATTCTTCTGCCATTCGAGGCCGCCAAGGTTTGCGAGGCTGGTCTTGCAAAGGTTCAACTAGTTCAAGCCCTAACTCCTTATACCTTGACCTCATTGGGGAAATGCAAAGAAAAATAGAGAAAGAGCAAACCGCTCTGATACCAATAATTCGAACTTATGTAGGAAAGCAAAAAAATATAGATATAAACATAAACATAGAGATGCAACATGAATAAAACTTCATTTAATTAATATCAAAGAAATGAAATATGCTTACGTACAGAATGGAAATAAACTAGCTTAGACGATGGTAACTTATCTATGAGAAGTGATGTGGCGGCTACATGCCTCTGAACTATCTTACAATGAGGCTCGAAGGCCTATTTATTATTGAGAAACAATGGAAAATCCTAAACATCCAAAAACCTAACCCTAGGAGATGAAGCGCCAAAACTATGGGTCCCATTTGGGTAAATCGGTACATCAACTTCCCAGGGTCGTAACTTTGCATACAATCTCCGTTTGACACACACAATACCTTGTTAGAAATATATATATGAGGACTACAACTTTCGACTGCAAACATTAATGAGATACTTATGTTTGCCTGTTTTTCCGAAAAAACTTCGTTTAGGGCCTCAAAATGGCTTCGGAAGTTCAAGACCCGGAAACGTGCCAAAATAGTAAATTGTGCTACAATTAAGGAAACTAAAAAAACTGAAAGAAACAGTGGCTGGGGTTCAAGTGGAATGGGCGGGTGGCCACTAATATCCACCCGGATCATCTGCGCAACCAATGCTAGAATGGATATGATTAAGGAATATCTCGCAACTGGTGCAAAAGTTTCCTCAGAGTCCACTCCCTCTACCTGAAAGAATCCTTTGGCCACAAATATGTCACTGTACTTTGTCAATTCTCCCATTCGCTGCATGATTCACTTTGTAGATCCATCTCAAACCAACCATTGATTTCCCTTCTGTTATGAGCACCACCTCCCATACATTGTTCTTCATGATGGATTCATATTCTTACACCATGAAATCAACCCGAGCTGGTTGAGCAACTTCTTCCTCAAATGAAGAAGGCTTTGTCTCAATGAGCTCTGTCATGAGAGAAAGGTACCTGATGTACCTATCTGGTTACCTCCTCTTCCTGCATTGTGATGTGGGGGCTACCACATTCTCCCTTGCATCCTGCAATAATCTATCAGCTTCTCCGCTTCTCTTTCTCCCCTCTCTGGAAGATTTTGGTTGAGTGGGTGCCTCCACTCTACCTCTTGTTTTCTCCTCTACATGTGGATGGTCCACAACCTCCTGAAGCTCATCTTGAGGCTCCTCCTTTGGAGCTATAAGCTCCTGCTCCAATGGGATACTCAACTCTCATTCCAGATAACATCTCACAGCCTCGTCCTCATCGAACTTGACATATCGCCTCACAATTATCTTCCTTAGTGAAGGTGAATGCACTCAGTAATTGTGTGGAGCTTAAGTGTATCCCACAGAAAATCCCAACTCTGTTGTAGGATCAAGTTCTTTGTTGATCCTTGGAGACATGGCAATAAACTGAAGCTCAAAAAATTCTGAAATGAGACACGTGAGGCTTTCTCCTAGAGAAAGCTTCTTGTGGTGTGATCATAGCAAGTATCCTATGAGGACTCTGATTCTACAAGTAGACTACAGTGTTGCATGCTTCTTCCCATAGATGTAATGGAAGCCCCTGATCATGCAATATGGCCCTTGTTGTTCCCACTATGATCCTATTCTTCCTCTCAACTACCACATTCTGTTGTGGGTTATGGGTTGCTATCAGTTCTCTTTGAATACCTTCTTTCACATAGAAATCCTTGAAGGCATGTGAAACAAATTCATCTCCATTGTTGCTCCCGAGAGCCTTCACCTTCTTCCTAGTCTCCTTCTCAACTAATGCCTTGAACTCAACAAATTTTGAGAAAACTTCATCCTTCTTCCACATGAAGAAGATCCAACATTTCCTGGAGAAATCATTACTAAAAATAACATAGTACTTATGTCTTGCTGTGGAGGTTTTAGAAAAGGGCCCACAGACATCAGAGTGGACTCGCTCCAAGATTGCACATGCTCTTCTCTCTCAGTAATGGAATGTGGATTTGACATATTTCCCCAATGTACAACCCTTGTAGACATCTTGCTGGTCAAGGGAGAGTTTAGGGAGACCAATGGTAATTTATTGCATGATCTTTAAGGTACCATGGTGTAGATGACCCAATCTCTCATGCCAAAGTTCTCCAACATCACTACTCAACACTTTTTTACCCTTACTACTCAATGTAGTGTAATCTCCCACCTCAAGTTTATAAAGTTTCTTCACTCTAACCCTGATCTAATTCACTTTCTTGGTAGCTATGTGTCTCAGAAAGGCTTTCCCTTTATTGAAGATAACATCATAGCCACGATCCTCCAACACTGCTATAGAGATTAGGTTCTTATTCATCTCAGGTACTAACATAAAATCTTTGAGGTGAAGAGGAGAGGCTTTCTCCCTCTCAAAGGTAACAATACCAATTCCTATAACACTGTATCGCCCATCATTCCCCATTTCAATATGCATGTGGAGATCCTTCTCCTATAGGCTACTAAAAAACTCCTCACACTTTTTTCATATGGAATAAGGCACCAAAATCAAGGTACCACATACTCCCCATAACAATGTTGGCCATGCATGCTATTAGGGTGAATTCTAATTCGAATTGTGAATCAAGTGCTTCACCTTTTGGTCCCCCTAAAGGCTTCTTGGTAGACTTCTTGTGCAAAAATTTTGTTGCATAGTTCCTGAACTCGTGGCAGTGGAAGCATTTTATCTTACTCATGTCTTTCTTCTTGCCATTATTTTGGCAGGAATCAAATTTTCTCCAGGTCTTCTTCCCCTTTCCAACCAATGAAAATTCTCTTCATCCTCAGGTTTGGATGATGTTCCATCCCGATTATTTCTCATGAACTCTTATTGAACCAAATCAGACCACAACCTTTCCCAATTCTATCATTTTTCCCTTCCATTCATAGAGTCCTAGTAGTTGTGCTAGGATGTTGGAAGGTATAAAAGAGATAGGCTCACCAAGTTAGCTTCTGCAACATTCACACCAACCCCTCCAAGCTCATCCCGAACTTGTGTAAATATGGAGAGATACTGCAGAATAGTATCATTCTTCTACATCTTAATGTTTCGAAGTTTGTCTTTCAGGGCCAATTTTCTATGGTCACTGCTATTTTCGAATAGCTCAGTCAATGCCTTCCACATAGAAAATGGTGTCTCTTTTCCATGGATATTTGAGACCACATGGTCTCGCACACCTTCCAGAAGAATTATCCTGGTCTTTGAAACATCCTTCTTCCATTGGGCTAATTATTGTGCATTTGACCATGGAGGTTTTGCAATGTTAATTTTAACATATTCTAAGAAACATTGTCATCGAGCACTACTTCCATTTGATCCTTCCAGGCTATGAAATTCGAGCTATCGTCCAGGGAATACTCCAATCTCAATGCATTGAAAGACATCCTCCCTATCTCGAAGAAAAATTGCCGCAAATTCGAAATTCTTGAGAGATTAGTTCGAAATACTAGTTTTAATGTGAATTCTGAGGCTTTGATACCATGTAGAAATCTGATAGAATTGTAATTTCTCAAGAAATTTAATACAAAATCATGAGAAACAATTCTACTCTACTGATCTGCAGAATGAAATTCACAATTTATAAAAACATGCATAGACATGCAATAAGAAAAACCACAAATATATAGTGATTTCTTAGGGAACCTGACTGGGAAAAACCCCTCAAGCCTCTTTGCATTAATCATATGAATAGAGAATCTATTACAATTGCTAGCTCTAGTTCTAAGCTCAACCTGCAAAAGAATAACTGTTCTCTCTGCTCAATGAACAAATCTGGCCAACACTTAGCCGAATATCGACTCACCTAGCCTCCTATTTCCTTGTGCAATTATTGAGGAAATTAGCCCTTATTTTTTTAGGAATTTTCCTCCAATTTATTGCACAATTCCCAAGGATTGATCATCTGACTACATGCAACACCTATACACTCAAACTAGTTTACAACTGCTTGTTACACTGGCTTGTCATCTCCAATTCAGCTAAGGAACTTGAATTCTCTGCACGCACTAGCTATTTTAGGTTAATCGATTAGTTTACTTACATATCTCCGAGTTAGACTGTTGCCCCACTGCACCACTGACCTTCAACTTACTCTAACAATAGTTAGAAGTCAGTTAACTGAATACATCTGATAACTGAACTTGATTACTAAAATTTATAAATCTCACATGCATAACTAAACTCCAAGCCCTCTAACTCGAATTTACTGAGCTTACTGAGTGACAAGATCCATGTCACACGAGTTAACTTCCTCCTAGTTGTCCTCCTGATGTGGAAATTCGATTTACTCAATTTGACTAAGGCTAAAGTCAAATTGAGCCTTTCTTGCTACATTTTTTCAACACATAGTAGTCATGAGCTGAGCATTGTAGTATGTTTGCACACATTCGATTCCAATTTCCTTTGCCACTGTAGAAGCTTGGTTCTTGCAGTCCCCACATGTGCCTCGAGTGAGACTTTACCTATTTTTCAGGTGATGCCGAAAGGGTTGGTATCCAGTGGGGTTTTGTTCGTTTCACTTCGCGCATTAACCCAAGTCGGATTATACAAAGCACCAACAAGCAACACTTTATGTTTCTGATCCTCTATACTTTTATTTACATTGACTTCAACTTTGAACTAATCTCCTCCTACAACCTCGGTTTTTGTCTTTTTGTTCTTTGTATGCTTCAAAATTTTGGCATTTAACAACATTTTCACTATCTTCTCGTGTCAATAACCTCTCTCTGTTTCTCACACCATTTTTTTAGCAGAACAAGAGCAAAAAATATTAATTACATTTCCAAGGACTAGTTTATATAAATCTCCTCTCATCAAATGTGTCTTTTCGTATTTACAATTTTTCAGGAATTAAAACGCTTCATATCACATCTTTTGAAAATTTTTGGTCACTATACAACACCAAAATTTGGGAAAACGAAATTCCAAACACCAAATTTTGAGTAAAATCGAAGAGCCAATCACTGAAAATCATTTTAAGGCTAAACGCAACAGAAGAATAACTTTCTAAAATATGCAACACCAAATTTCTTTACGAATTCCAAATTTTATTTTGTGTTATACCCTTAGCTTCAACTCTTTTGTGCATATGACTAAGTGTTGGGATCACCTGCCTAAGTGCAAAGAGCGCTTGGCGTCACAATGGTTTAAACCTCTACACCATTAAGCTTTTAACACCTAGGCTTTATATGCCTGAGGGCTAGAACCACACTTTAACACTAAAGGTGAAAATTTTCACAAGCCAACCCCTTAGCACAAGTCTCAATGCTTCACCATGTTGTTTGCTAACATCATCATTTGCCAAATGTCACTTTCTTATTGGGCCACACTGTATTTTTACCAATTCATAGCCAATTGGCATCCACTTGTCACCAGTATGGAGGAGGTCTCGGGTTTCATGTTTTTCAATAAATTCATTTGTTAATTAAAAAGCCTTGGGGAGGCCAAATTCACATTATATGATGTGCTTGTGAGTTTTTCGTCTCCTGAAGTCTGTCCTGTGCCATGATAGTCTGCATGGAACTCTTAACTGAAACCTTCGTGGTGGGATGTGAAATCATTGACTAGTTGATAGAGAAGTTCTCGTCTCCCAGAGTTTGTCAATCGCAGTAAACTCCAAAATAATAACCTCCATGAACCTTTTTACCAGACTTCTACAACTCAGTGATGTGTCATGCTAGGTCATCACTCTACCACATGTCACCCTATGAGTGGTGCCACATGTCATCTGGTAAAGGGTCACTTGGACACTTAAAAGTACCAAATTTGCATGCCACATGTCATTGCCACATCATGCCACACCATCATTGTACTGATGTCACTACCATATGTATGCCACATCATCTACCAGCTGATCACTATGCTTCAATCACATTCTGCGATCTGTCACTTACCACGTCATCACCGAGTGGACACCACTACCACTTGTATGCCAAATCATTTGCCTCTACAAACCATGTGTTGCCACCTATCGATGTGCCATGTCATTTGGTATGGAAGGAAAGTTAGGGGGTCCTGTGTTTTTCAACCAATTCCTTCATTAAAACTTTAGAGGCTTGGATGTTGACCTTACACCACTTTCCATTGAAAAAATATTTCACCGTCTCAAAGCCGCCGTTAACCATGTCGCATCGCATCAACTCAGGACACAAAGACTCGCGGGGTGTGAATTTCTATGTTTGACAACGAACATATCTCTGTCTCGCATGTTCTATCAACTGTGGGATGACGACATCGTCTGGACCTCACCAACCAAAACCTTCCATGGTGCGACATCTGTCACTTGATAGGGAAGTTCCTGTCCCACGCGTTCTGCTTGCTGTTACGTAGAGTTTGTCACCGTGAAGTTGTCAATTGCCGAGAAAATTCTCGTTCCACGGGTTTTGTCAAACGTGACTCCCGTCTATCCATACCAAAACCTTCCACGACACACTGGCAAATTACAAGTTAATTAACACGAAAATCTTGTCCTGTGCCTTCTGTCAGCTTATGGAACCAAGAGGTTTTGGAACCCTACCAACTTTCAAATTGCCATAACTCTTTATCCATTTGGAGTTTTTCAAGGTGCCATATATCATTGGAAAGGTCTTTTTGAATACATCCAATCATGCACTTTACAAGAGCACTTGGGTTGATCTACTACAGTAGAAATGCTAATTTACTTGACATCAATGACTAGTCCTTTGAGATCAATGACAACGCTTTGTTGAAGAATCATTATCTTAGTTTATATGGTTAAATGGATCTTCTAGTTTATATAATAAATTTAATTAATAAATGTATAATAAAAGATTTAAATATTTATAAATAAATAAATAAATAAATAAATAAATATATATATATATATATATATATATATATATATATATATATATATAATAAATTTTTAATTATATATTTATTAATTAAATTTATTAAATTTTTATATATTTATTAATTATATGTTCCGAAATTGCACAAGCTTCATTAGCATAGATACGCCCGATTTTGGTATCACAATATAGTACACGGAAGGGACTTTGAACAACATTCCACACATGGGGGGTCAACTAAAGTCAAAGTGGTATGATTGGTTAGAATTTGCTCTAAGCTTCAGCTTCGAAGGGAAAGGGGCACTTGATGACCAACTAACATAAAGGCCTAATTCTAGTTACCAATGGGACCTTTGAACCTGAATTTGAGGTAATCGAAATGAGTTCTTATCTTTTTGTGATATTTTCATTTATCTAGATAGTTTCTCCACGATGATAGATTTAATACTCAATTTTGATCATTTTTTTATCTTATTTTCTCGATTTTAGAATGGATGGTTTATATGGTACGATTTCGGTCCTAAAACGACCTACACCGCTTTGGGACATGCCCCAAACATCCTCTTCCACGATACCCCTTTATGAGTCCTTTGGGCATTGCCCCTCAGTCTTTTGGAAACTAAATAAAGAGAAAGGAGAGATTTAAACTGTGAAGAGTATGAATCATTATTATTTAAACTACAACATCACTCCCCATATTTAAATATTTATGCTCTTTCACAACTATTAAAACAAAATTATATGACATTTATAGCAATAAAATTCTAACTACACCTATTAAAATTTATTATAAAAAAAATTAACTATATCTGTTAAATTTAAAACCAACAACCTTCATACAAAAAAATATTTTAATAACACATCCTATCACCAACTATTATACACATCACAACCTTCACATAAAAGAATATCTTGATAACACATCCCATAACTGACGGTTATACATGTCACATACAACGGAAAAATCAAATTATTAAACTCAAGCTTTTAAATTCATTTCAGCAATCCTTACATCTCAAACAAAACCCATTTATTATTTGGGTTTGGAAAAATCAAATTATTAAACTCAAGCTTTTAAATCCATTTAAGCAATCCTTACATCTCAAATAAAACCCATTTATTATTTGGGTTTGTTACTTAAAACTAATATGGCATTAAAAACCATTTTGAATTCCATACTCATCCTTTAGTAATCTGTATTATATTCCCAAGTAAGAATACTTTTTAATAGTATTTAGATGTAAAAATTATACTTGCATTTAGTCCTTTGCTTTTCACCCACCAACGATAATTTAATTGATATCTTGATATTTAAAAAATTACTAACATTTAACAGAGTGTGGGGTATCCATGTCCAGAGAGATTAGTTAAGCTAAACCCAAACCGGGACCCTCCACAAAGATTCGATATAGAAGTTAAAGCTGCCATGTCAGGGAGTCACCAAGTCCGCGCCCTCCATTAACAACTGAACTTTATCCATTTCTCTGAAGAATTTGGGGATGGAGAAACCTTGCGTCGGTTGGTGAATAATCTTCCTAAACGAAAGGAAATATCTCCAAACCGGCTTAATGCAGGTATGTAATTCCTTGTTTTACTGTTAGAATCATAAACCAGACTTATGACAGGAAAAAACAGGGCTATGTTTGTAGATAAAATTGTAAGGGTGAATTATTTATCAGTATAGATCCATTTTAAATACAGATTTAATATGAGTGGAAAGGATTCAATTTCTTCATATGTAATTTGTTTTATAAGCTAATATTGTTGATATAGTTTTTTTTTTTTTTTTTTTTAATTTTTAGATTTTTTTTTTTTTTTTTTTTTGTGAACTATGAACAAGATTACACATCACACTAGGCTATAAAAAAAACTTATCAACCTAAAAATATAACTATACTATAACTATTTATATTGACTCAATATAAATATATCTCAGTTTTTTCTTCTGAAAAAAAACTAAACTAACATAAATTTTTCTTCATATGCAATTTGTTTTATAAGCCAATATTGTTGATATACTTATTTTTTTGTTTTTGTTTTTTTTTTTTAAATTTTTAGATTTTTTTTTGTGAACTATGAACAAGATTACACATCACACTAGGCTATAAAAAAAACTTATCAACCTAAAAATATAACTATACTATAACTATTTATATTGATTCAATATAAATATATCTCAGCTTTTTCTTCTCCAAAAAAAACTATACTAACGTAAATTTATGTTTTTTTTTAAATCTGCTTTATCTTATTTCAAATTTATCAAATCTTTAAAAATATTACAATATTTCTATTATACTAAATTGGAAAAAGCTAAAAAAACAAAGGTTTCGCATTTATTTTCTCCTCACTTAGTTTTCAAATTCGAGGGATCTTATTTTCAGATTAAGGGCGCTGGTTACAAGAACATGCTTCACATTTATTTTTGAAGGAGTGCAATAAGCATTTTGTTTAGTCAGATTTTAAAGTTGTAGTTTAATTTTTGGATTTTTTATTTTTATTTTTATTTTATATATTTAAAATATAATAATAATTAAAAAAATTGATTTGATTTTATTTTAAAATGTATTTTTAAACATATAAATACCATTATAAAAGTTTTTTTTCAATTATCAAAATAAATCATAGAAACTTAAATTTAAAAAATTAATGTTTTTGTTTTTTAAATTAAATTTGATTTTTATATATTTTTAAAAATTAATATCTTAATAGAAAATATTTATATAATATAAGAAGAAAATATTTATATAATATAAGAATTAGGTTATGAAATAAAGGAAAATTTCAAAATATATTAAAAATTTAATATTTATGATCTTAAATTCTCTAAAAATGTGATATAAAATTATAGAAAAAATAAATTTTTGAATAAAACTTTTTATATGGTAATAAAGAATTATGCATTAATATTTATTTACTAAATATTTAAAAAGTTTGGTCCCATTTTTTTTTTTAAATTTATTTATTAAATTACTAATAAAAAATGATAATTATAGTTATATATACATTTTTGTTTGTTAAGTTATTTGATATATATTTGTTTGTTAAGTTGTGAGGTCACACCAATTTTTAATATGGATGAATTTTTTCTATGGAGTTTCGAAACAAAACACCCATCACAATTTATTTTACACCAGATAGACATTTGTTATATATGTATATATTCTCTCATTTATATTCAATTATTTTCAATTTCAAATTTCAATTTATATTGTTTTTCTATTTAATATTAAATTATTATCATAAATTTATCCAAATTTGTATCTATTCTCAAACATTAAATAATCCTCTATCTTTAAAAAACCATATTTATAAGGAAATCAATCTTAAATTTTAATTTTATGGAGATGAAGAAAAGCAAAATGCTATATACCTTCACTCATAAGATTTTTCACATTAATATTTGTTTAAAATATTATATTTAAAATTTTTCATTTGGATTAATGCAATATTTTTTTATCAAAGTTCAATAACATAAATTTAAATAAGATTGTGATTTCTTGTTATTTAAAATATTTCTCTCATAAATTAATTCAACTTTTTGAAAATGCTAAAAACGCTCAAACTCTATACATCAAATAACTTAAATTTACGATTATAAAAAATTTCTACCAAATTCTAAACCTAATAAACAAATATTAAAAAAAATCTTACACATATTAACTATACTATACTTTTTAAATTACTCTTTAAAATTGGTTTTAAGCATTGGATACCATAAAAAGAAAGGAGACTATAAAAATTGTCCGTAAGCTTTGATATCCTTTCAAAATGGGTACTGTAAGTATCATGATTATGTCAGATGCTCCCGTGAGATATTATCTTTACACTTCTCGCTTAATTCAAAATCCATGGTAAAGAATCTTTATTTACGCTATATATAATTGAAGATCCATGATTAATTTACGTCGGTGGCCATATATAATTATAATTACTGGTCAGTTTTAAATTAACAACTTCTCTCTGAACTCCCAACTCAACTACACTGATATTAATATTATAAAAAATTAGCTATTAAACTTATAAATGATGTAAATTGGAGTTAATGAGAGTTATTTTAAGTGAAATGATTATTTTTAAATTTTGATGAGTAATATAATGTACATTATTGTAATAATTTAGTGCTTCGGGATATTTTTGTATTGATGAACTTTTAAATAAATATATTTATAAATTAGTGGATTCCAAAGCGTGACTGTCGTAGAAACAACGCCGAGAGTAGCAAGTGAGGTAAATTATGAGCAAAAAGTGTCAAGTTGAGAGGAGGAGAGTGGGTATCAAAATGTTGGCAGATGTGAGAGCTAGAGGAGAAATGTAGACAAAAAAGAGTTGTTTTTAATGAAACAATCTAATTTTTCTAAAATTTGGTAGAAATTTATTGAAATCACAAGTTTAATGGATAATCTTTGTCCAATGGAAGTGCCCTATGTTTTTCCACGGTGCTGAATCCATATATACAGTAAAAAAACCAGTTTCAATAACACAAATCAAGATTTTACCTTAAATTTTTCCGCCGCAGGATTTCAGCATTGGAAAGTCCAAAGAGTCGCTCTAAAGACAACTCCCACAAAAATAAAAATAAAAAGTGAACTGATTAAAAAAAAAGCCTATCAACCCCTATATATACTTATAAATTAACTTAATACCAACAATCTCACTCTAACCATCCAATTAAAAAACTAATTTCTTACTAGATTTTTTTTTTTTTTTTTACCATAACCAATAACCCGTTTTTCCACCGATTAGCCTGACTTTGCAACTACCGCACGACGTTCATCATCGTCACCTGATTAAGATGTTCATCATCGTCACCTCATTAAGATGGGCTCTGCGAAACAGACGGGCTTTAAAAAACAGAGAAATCTCTGATTCCAATTCTGATTGTCAATCATTCATTAATTAAATCAATTCTGATTGTCAATCATTCATTAATTTAAATAAATAAGAAGAGTTTTCATTAACGAGACCATATTTTTTTTGGGAGAACAATAAAAATTCAGGGACAAAATTTAGAAATTTTTAGAAAATATGAGTTAAAGTTATCGAGCTTTATGATTTGGGTAGGAAGAGGTTTTTGATGACACTAAATTTATTTTTACTATAGAAAAACTATTCAAACAATCTCATCGTCAGATTTTTTGGAAAAAAAGAACTAGACTCTAGTTGAAATGACCATTCTAAAAACACACTAGACTTAGTAGAAATGAGCATTTCCGTAGACAACTCCACATACATAGAGTCTGCCCCTTGGTTCCTGCAAACAATAATGGCTAGAATTCGGTAATTATTTTTACAAAAAATTCTGGCAGTAGAAATGTTTAAATCGTGTTTTTATAATGGAAATGGATTTAGCACCATCAAAAAACCTTGGGGCACCCAAAATTTTGAAGTTTGACAACTATAACTTGGATTTATAAAAATTTCTACTAGATTTTTTCAAAATCATTCTTGAATTTCCATAATTTTCCGGGCAATAGACCCCACAAATTAGCCCAGATGACAGATTTCTTGCCGGAATCACTAAAAAAATTTCGAAAAATTAAAATGCTGGATTGTTTGAAAATTTTCAAAAAATCAGAATGCTAGATTGTTTGAAAATATTCAAAAAATCACAATACTGGATTGTTTGCATAATTTTTTATATTAGAAATAGATTCAGGGCCATGAAAAAACCTACCGAAATCCTGAAACTAAAATTTTCAAAAAATTTCTACCAAAGTTTTTCAAAATTTCTACCAAAGTTTTTCAAACAGTGGTTTAGACTAACCGTAATAAAGAGTGTGCCCCTCGGTTCCTGTTCCACCACACACAATTGTACGTCTTGATGTAGTCAGGGAGCTGGGACGCGAAGAATATCACGTGTTTCAGTCACGAGCTGAACATAAACACAACATAAAATCTGCCGACACAAATTATTACTTTATAAATGTCCTGGGCAGACCGCTGGCCAACTTCAATAACCAGTGAATGCAAACATTGGGGCACGAGACCACTGGCAGATCTCACTTGGCCCACTAAAATATAACAGCAACAATAGATTAGAATTCCCTACTTGTTCAAAGTAAATCATCCCTGGAAAGAGTACTGTTTTCTCTGAATGTGAGAAATTTTGATTGTTTCAGAGAAGGGTAAAAGATGAAGGTAGTCCTACCTCTTGTTATCGTTGTTGTTTTTGCCTCATTATTCACCTTGTGTTTTGCCATACAGCGGCCTGCTAACATGCTGGGGTTTTCCACTGACGATTACCAATACAAGGTGGAAGCCAATCGTGCACTGAATGAGCAGAGGAGGTTTGAGAAAAAAATGTCAAGAACTGGTTATTATGGCTTCATGGATTCCCACGCCCCTTTCTACATGAAGAAAACAAGGACAGGTCTGCCTGGTAACAGACGTCATGGGTTCAGCTTTAGAAATGTGCCAAGCATCCCTAATCCCACACAGAATAAGTAAGTACTCTACTCCCTTATTGGCTTTCCCTTCCAGGGAAAAAAATTCTGAGATGAAATGATTTGAATTAATTAGCCAATAGCTTTATAGACTATTTTGGGTTCTAGGTTCAGATAATGGGTAAAAACAGATTGTCAAAATCTGGTGGTTAACTCGATGTTGTAAAAGAGTCAATGATAAAACCAGATAATGCAAATCTATTGGTTAGCTCTTTGCGGTAAAAGAGTCAATGATAAAACCAGATAATGCAAATCTACTGGTTAGCTCTTTGTTGTAAAAGAGTTAATGGGCTCAGTAGTTTTCAACTTATTGTCTCCACCATGGATCTATATCTGTTATCTCCAGAAGATTTAAATTCACTCTGGAATAGCAACTGGCCCCATCAGCATGAAAACCTAATTGCACTGGCCTGACAAGATCTTACATACTAGTTATCTTCCCATGATGGCCTAGAACAGTTTATCCAGCTGCAAAGTTATCTAACCTTACAATCTGCTGTTTAGGTCTGGTGCTGTGGACAAACCTAGTAGAACAACCACATAGAATATGGCTTAATTTGTCATTAGCCTTTTCAATCCAAAACAGTAGGAATTAGTAAAAAGTCAGATGAATCACCATTAATCATTAAACTATTTTGTCTATCTCTATTTACCACCCATGATGGCTTAGAATAGTTTATCCAAATGCAAAGTTATTTAAACTTACAATCTGCTATTTAGGCATGGTGTTGGTGGACAAAGTGTTATAGTAGCACAGCCACATAGAATCCGTCTGATATGGAAAGAATGAACAAGTTAGTATTAATTTTCATGAATTTTTTTAATCTAAAAAGTTCAGAATTAATCAGATGAATCACCATTAACCATTTATCAATTTTGTTTATCTTTATCTCTATTTATTATTAGAATATATTTTTCAAAATTCAATCTGAATTAATTAGATAAATCACCATTAATCATTTATCTATTTTATTTCTATTTCTATTTACTATTAAGTATATTTTTCAAAATTCAATTGAAACATTTTTCAGAACCTGAACAGTCTATTTATGTCTACAGTTTAAAAATTAAAAAACCCAATCTCTTAACTTTTATCTTCACCTCTATCTTTCACCTCTATCTTCCTTTATATTATATAGAATAATAATAACTTATAGAATAATAATAACTATTTAATTAATGAGATGAATCACAGTTAATCATTTATCTATTTTATCTCTATCGCTGTTTACTACTAAAATGTATTTTTCAAAATTCAATTGAAACATTTTTCAGAACCTAAACCGTCTATTTATGTCCACATTTTAAAAATTCAATCTCCTAACTTCTATCTTTGATTATATTATATAGAATAATAATAACTATTTCCATAATATTATATATAATAATAATAATAATAAAACGATTATCAACCTTTTTTGTTATTAAAACATATTTTTATATTTTATATAAAAATTGATTTTTTTAGAGCACAACGAAACTTGAAATCATTACACCAATATTCTTATTAACAAACTTATAAATCAAATTTATAAAGGAAAAAATGAATTTACAAAAAGCTAAGATAATTTCTTTCATTAACTTTTTTTCAGAGAGAAAATCATCATGGATTATATTAGGAGAATATAAAGTTCTGGATTATATTAGGAGAATATAAAGTTCTGAATACATAACATGACTGTCTCATCCTGGAACAAAATCAGATAGGTCTAATACTGCAGATTAAACAGGAACTTCCACAAAAAATATGACTATCCAGATAGCTTACTCATATAGATAGGCAAACATACAGACACATCCCTTTTTGATGTAATGAGGTTCAGTCTGACCCCACAAAGTTGTGTTTCAGAACATTATCTAACAAAAGTTGTCAACACCAATGTCTAGATTTTTTCTTCCAGGGAGAGTTTAAGATCGATCTAAGTCATGTTTTCCTTTGTTTCATTTCAGGTATAGACCGGGCTATGGTTTTCGATGAAGTTCATCAATGGCAGGCTTTCAGAACATAGTAACTAAATTAGTATGTCTGATCCAGTTACGAAGATTAGGCTTCTGTTCTAGAAACTACACCGAAATACTGTAAATGGAGTGCATTAATAAGTTAACAGCTTAATTGCAGTAAGGGTGAGTATCGAAAGTTTTTAATCTACAAGGTATACTATAATTATATAAAATATACAAAAGTTAGTTACATTTTCGCCATGAAATTTCTGTAAAGGGAACCTTGAATTCTCATCAGAAGTAAGTTTTTCGAAATAATATCAGTGTATCATAGGAGTTTTAAATGGAGAAATATACCACAAATTTGTCGAGAATAAATTTGGCCTCTTGTTTTCTCTCTCTTGCTTGGTGGATGTCATAGTTTAAGCTGGCATGCATCGTGACTGCATGATTAAAATTTCAAGGCTTGCTTTATACAAAAGTTCAATACAAATTGTTTGGTTTTTAATGAAGAAATTAAACAAATTCTGAGTCCTGCAGGATTAAAATTTCAAGGCTTGCTTTATACAAAATATCAACATAGATTTGTTTGGATTTTAATGAAAAAATTAAACAAATTCTGGGTGTTTAGACCAAAATGGTTCGTGGAAACTGGACCATCTACTTGGTAGGTTCACATTGGAAACTTTGGAAGTACCATTTTCTAATGTAAATATTCAAGTTCTTGTTAGCCAGAAAATATGTCAAAACTTACAGTTATGTTTTTTTGATTGGTATAAAAATCACAAAAGTTAGCTTAACAATGTACTATTTACCATTCATCCATCCAAAACCTCATAAATTGTGAGCTGTAAATCATGTTGAATCAAACTTGCATCCATGATAATGATTGACCATATCAAATGAATTCACATGTGCTCTAAATTAAATTGTTGTTGAGTGTTTTTTATTTTGTAATTTGTTGTTTTAGAATAACAATTTTTTAGGTTATTCACCATTCCCTTTATAATGTTATAATGTTAGAGATGGTCATTAAAATATACATTTAGTAATATTATGAATGTAAGAAATTGTATATATTGAAATTGAAAATTTTGTAATGAGCTAAAATGAGTTATTAGTGCAAGTCATCATATAAGCTTGATTTGTCTTATTAAGTTAAAAATAGTATAAAATGAAAATTAAGTTAAAAAGAGTGTAAAATGAAAGTGGATGCTTTATATTGAATGGAAGAAAAAGTGAGATGGGATGCCTTTTATAAGTTGCTGAATATTTGTATATGTCATACGGAAGATTATTTGTAATGACATGTTTTATTTATTTTTCGTGAATGTAGTTAATTTATATTTGTTGATTTAATACATATGCATTTTATTTATAGATATATTAATTTTAGGTTCTATACAAGCATGCCTAACTCATGATGAATTAAATTGATTGGGTGGTTGCTGATATTGCATATTTTTTTAAAAAAGAAAAAAAAGAGAATGGAGGGTTTTTCAAATAAATTTCTTAGATAGATTGTTGGATTTGGCCAAGATGCATATTTTTCTTTCTCACAAGAGGAAGAGTTTAAAACTTGTGAAACATATAAATAAGTTCTTGACTAGGGAAGAAAGTTACTCATAATACCCAAGAAATGAAATTTTTTCACAAATGTTGCAGTAGGAAGTTAGAGATAGTCATTAAGATGTTGTGACATGAAATGTTTGAAATAACAATACCATTTAGCATGATCACAAACTAATGATGGTTTCCAATATGAAAAAACAACATTATATTGATGTGGAGGGATTATTCAAGATACATTCACAAATGATTTGAATATAGTGATGAAATGTAGAGAATCAAATTAGCTTCTCAAATATATTAATTTAATCTATAGAAGTTATATACGACTAATTGAAATTCAAGTTTTTATAACATTGATATGTTAGTTTTTCTACAATATAATGTATATGTTCACATTAATGATTGAGTACTTAAGTGATGGAATTTCTTTAAACTAATTCCTACAATTGTAAAGAACAATGTTCTTGTATGCCACTATGTTATATATGACTATGTGAAATTCAAGTTTTTATAACATTGATATGTTAGTTTTTTTACAATATAATGCATATATTCACATTAGTGTAATGATTGAGTATGTAAGTGGATTTTCTTTAAACTAATTCCTACAATTGTAAAGAACAATATATTCTTGTGTGCCACTATTTTTGAAAAATTTTAATGCCAATTTCAATTTTTTTAACTAGGAAAGTCTGCAAAATATTGGTAAAATTGTTGGAAAAACGAACTACTAACAACGATAAAACCAAGGTTTTAATCCATTTTCATTATAACTAAAAATTTTGTGTGTGTAGAGGTTTAGTGAAGGTTTTTTGTTTTTTTTTTTTTTTCTCTTGCACATATATCAATAATGCACATGAGTGCACTAATGATTTACACACACTAAGGCATACACATTATGGTTTATTAGTCTCTGCCAAGGCATGACTCTAGCAATCGATTTGCCTTTGACTATCCATTAAATGAACTTTGACCAATATATTCTTTAATGTTTAACTTTATAAAAAATATGTGTTTTTTAACATTATTAAAAAAACCAATTTGTAATTGTCTTATTGACCATTTCACATTTTGAAGGTCATATTTCCACCTTCACAACATGTGCAATGGAGCATAATGAAATATCATTCTTTCAGCGAAATTCTATGCCACTGCCAAGATTTGTGCAACTGCATTTTCCCTTTCTTTAATGTAACTGATTTTAGAGAACTGTTTTCAGTTCTCTGTGAGTAACTGAGAAACTACTCGCAACACAATACTTCTTTAGCTATCGTGTTTTAGGAATATTACTACTCAGATATTTACACAAACACACACACACACACACATACACACACTCACTGTAATTCACAATTTTGCACAATATTGTGCAGGCTATAGTCCTGAAGAAACATTCTGCTCCACTTTCCCTAACCACCTTAATATGTTTTCCAGAGACAATACAAACGACAGTTTTGGGCCTAGCTATCATGTGTGATAATTTTAAATGGACATTACGATGCGATATCAACCTTCTATCTACAATCTACACTATAAGTTTGGTTTTTCATTTTCTTTGGATGAGGGAAATTTATATGTTACATAATTTTTTGAATTGAAGATTGGGAGATTGGGTGGATATGAAGGTAGTTAACAAATTGTGTAGAATGTTAACACA
Source organism: Pinus tabuliformis (assembly GCA_031772625.1). NCBI lineage: Eukaryota > Viridiplantae > Streptophyta > Pinopsida > Pinales > Pinaceae > Pinus > Pinus tabuliformis. The sequence continues at coordinate 1,493,845,820 of CM062820.1, read as the reverse complement.
TGATCTTGGGCGTAAGGAGTGTTTGGTTCAATAATTGCATATTATCTATAGGGAAATATCATTCTCGTAAAAGGGCCTGTGTTTATGACGACATTCACTCTTTTGATGATAATAATCAAGACAATTGTGGGAGCTATTATTCTTTTTGAGGACATTTATTTGGGTAGGTACATTCGTTCCTTTCTAGCTTATTGAATTAATGAATCGATTCGAAGTTATTCATTTTCGTAAATAGAACAATTTAAGCTGCTAACCAGACTAGGCTTATCCGTTGAATACAATGCATTGGGAGGAATTGTGATTCTAATAGGGATATACACTTTTTTGTGGGGAAAGGCCAAGGATAGCAAGGTCTCAACTGATACAAATAACTCACAAGTGATTTCCAATTCTCAAAAAAGAAAATGAGGTAGAAAACATAGAAATTACGTCCAACTAACTCCTGCATTAGGCGCCTCAACCTCACTGAGTAAAATGAAATGGCAATTGGGAGAAATGCAACATGATTATATTTATTTATTAGAAGTGTCGATTGTTTCCATATAAGATATGTATACTACAAGCCTATTAGGTTTCCACCATATAACATAACAACAAAACTAACTTTCAGTGATTTGACTTTGTCTTCAAGTATGTGAAGAATTTGGAGCATTTTCAATTAGTCATAATAATGATTACTTTTGTATGTGAAGAATTTTGAAATAATGATTACATTTATATGTGAAGAGTTTCAAAATAACGATTACTTTTGTATGTGAGAATTTTTTAGCATTTTTAGTTAGTCATAATTATGATTTCACTATGGAAATGGGTAAAGGGGACTGTGTAATGTGAGTTGTTATGAAAAATGGAAGCTATTAGGTGGGGAATAATTATTAACATAAATATATATGAAATTGTTGAAAAGATAATTGAATTAACTAATGTTATTTAATTAGTTATAAATAATTTATAATTAAATGTTTTGAGTTTAATTATTTAAGAATTTGAGATTATTAGAAATATAATTAAATCAATAATAAGTATTATTAGTCCTTGCCAAGGCTTGACTCTAGCAATCGATTTGATTTTGACTACCCATTAGATGAGCCTTGACTAATATATTCTCTAATGTTTAACTTTAATATATATATATATATATATATATATATATATATATATATATATATATATATATATATATATATATATATATATATATATATATATATATATTTTAACATTATTAAAAAAACCAATTTGTAATCGTCTTATTGGTTCATATTTTGAAGGTCTTATTTCCACCTTCACGACACGTGCAATGGAGTATAATGAAATAATCATTCTTTTAGCCGAATTCTATGCCACTGTCGAGATTTGTGCAACTACATTTTCCCTTTTGTTAATGTAACTTTTTTCAGTTCTTTGTGAGTAACTCCTCACAAAACAATACTGCTTTAGCTAGCGTGTTTTTGGAATTGATTATCCTAGAGATTGGAGGTTTAGGTTTAGATTAAAATATTTAAAACATGAAAGAAGTGAGGAATGTGAAATGCACATCATGAGTTTTACAAAAGAAATGGGAAACCATCTCTATGAACAAGGATTATCAAGCACTATCTTAAACAAAGAAAGCAATTGAAGTTATTGTTCTTATTTTCAAAATTACGAGCCATGGTACCTTAGATATGAATATGGAGTATTACAATATTTTGGTTTCCATTGTTGTTTTGATTCTCATTTTAAGTTTTTTTGTTGTTGAAGGTAAAAAATACTATAATATTATTTATCGCTCAATAAGGTTACGCGTAAACATATTCACAACCAGAGACTCACTAGGAAATTTGATCACTGTTACGTGCTCTAATGGAAGAATGAATAGTTTACCGAATGTCCGTGTGAGTACACTCACATGTTCCAACATACTGTTGATTCGAATAATAAATTGGAAGGAATTGGGTCTCCAAGTGTGTTTGAATAAGTTTAGCGGTCTCCAAATGTGTAATTGTTATCTAAAATCACCCATCTTCACCATCATCTTGATTTTATTAATCCCATATACTTTCAAAAATCTACAAAATGTAGGTAATAATTTATAAAGAAGGAAAATAATTATTTGTAAAATATGTTTCTATTTTTAATGAATATTTTGTTTAATTAATAAAAAAATACAAACTCTTTTATCATTTGATGGAACTAAGTCAAAATTATCTACATGTAATATAATAGAAACTACATATCATAGAAACATAGACAACATAGTAGCATAGTTGATGTTGTAGCTTTTAATTCGCAAGAAACATAATTGATTTTTTAGTTTTAAATTTGCAAGAAATATAAATTGAAATTTAAGAAACAAATATGTAACAAATAAATCTTTAGAGTAATCATTTTTGGACAATGCCCGTCATCCATGGATTTAGGTGTAAAGGTTTGGATTTTTGCTTCATTAAGCTATCATAGTAATTTTATGGGAAATTCTTACATCACTCATGGTTAAGGTTCATTTTTTTTTTCAACTGTGGTTCACGGTCACTGAGTGGCCGCTACATCCACGGGAAATAATCCGGACATATCCACCCAAAGGGATCTACCCGTCGAACTAATATGTCGGGCCTAACCCCAAGGGCATTGAGGAGATTTGACCTTGTTACCTCCCAATTGGCAAGGTACTTAGCAATGGGAACTCGACCAACTGAGCTATCCCTTAGGGCTTCAATTCAGGTTCATTTAGTTGTGTGTAAATCAACAACAAAAAAACTTTAAGATAAGGTCATAAAGATTCAATTCGTGTAACTTCATACATAAATTGAATTAAATGCTTTTGTAATCACTTGGTTGAAGCTAACAATTAAGTAATATACTTTTACAAAGTTTGTGTGGCAGGGACCACATTACCATGCAACACTTGTTTAATTTTGAAACTCTAATGCATATTTTAGATATTGAAAGCCTTGGGATGTTTCCAATGATAATACACAATGCCATATTTGATATGCATGTGCAATGATTGACATAAACAAATGTGTATTATATATTTTTAAAGTCTAAGTGCATATTTTATATAATGGCAACACCAATGCATATTACATATGAAATAACATCAATGTGTGTTATTACAAGATTAGTAATGGTATCATTAAAGTGAAAGGTGCTTTTGTTGTATTTACAAACATTAATGCTTTTACAAGTATATGCAGTAATGCATGATACACATGAGTTTAGCAATTGACAACCATAATATATATTTTATTAATAATGAATAGATGATGTTTACATTTTGTGGGAGGCCATGGCTATATACTATCTTGGGTGCCTCTTGGCGAATGGGCATGATCTTTGATCATGCCCTTTGCCTAATAACTTATAAACTAACTAATTTTTTTATATAACATTGCCTTCCTCTCAAAAGAATGCTTTGTCCTCAAAGCATACGTAACGACGAATGTTGTTGATGAAACGCTTCAGTCTCCCAAGAAGCTTATTCTTCTGGTAAGTCCTTCCACTTGATCAAGTTTTCCTTGATTACACAAGATCGAAGCTTCCTTTCTCTGGTAGATAAGATACCTACTGGTTCTAAAATGACCCTTCCTTCATCATCTAGAGATGGAAGCATTGTTTGTGATGATTGATGGTCGCCTAGTGCCCTTTTAAGGCAGGAGACATGGAAGACATTGTGAACACGACTTTTCTCTGGAAGGATTAAACTATATGCAACTTGGCTAATCTTTTTATTGATTTGATATGGTCCATAAAACTTCAGTGCTAATTTAATTTTTCCTTTTTGTTTCAAGGCAACTGTTTGTATTGCTGGAGCTTGAAAAATACCCATTCTTCGACTTCAAATTCTCTCTCGGTTCTGTTTCGGTCCGCTTGTTGCTTCATACGGTTCCTTGCATTATTCAAGTTTTCTTTTAGGGTTTGTACAATTTTTTGGGTCCTTCTAGTTGGTTTTTAAACACAGTTAGATTTTTCTGGACGGTAGCTAGACCCTTCCATTTTGGAGGTTCGTATCCATACAAAGCTTGGAATGGAGTCATTTTTTTCTGACGTATGATAAGTAGAATTATACCACCATTCAGCGAGATGCAACCACTGAGCCCACTTATTTTGTTTTTCTGTAGCGTAACAACGTAGGTAGGCTTCCAAACATTTATTGACAACCTCTGTTTGTCCATCTGTTTGAGGGTGGTAAGCGGAACTCATATTTAGGTAGGTTCCTATATGGTTGAACAACTCTTTCCAAAAATTACCCTTAAATTTGGCATCTCTATCACTCACAATGACTTTCGGAAAATCATGTAATTTATAAATATTTTTGCAGAATATCTCAACGATTTGTTTAGTTGAGTCTGATTTCTTCATTGCAATAAAGTGAGCATATTTGGTGAGTATGTCGACTACTATGAAGATCTTATCCTTGCCTTCAGATACAGGTAATCCCTCAATAAAGTCCATTGATATTTCTTCCCATTTCTGATTCAGAATGTTTAAGGGGTGAAGTAATCCAGGTGTCATAATATTTTCACTTTTATTTCTTTGACATGTCACATCACTTTCTGCTACATACTTCTGAATATCGTGACTCATCCCCTTCCAAAAGAATGATTGACATGCATTGTAGTAAGTTTTAAAGAATCCTACATGTTCGGCTGATAGTGAATCATGTGACTCCTTGAGTATCTTGGATTTAAACTTGGAATTTGAATTCAGATAGATTCTTCCTTTGTACCATAGAATGTTGTTCTCTCATTCAAATTTTGAGTTGTCTAGAAGGTTATTGATTATCACAGTTATTTCTAGATCCTTAGCATACTCACTTCGAATCTCATTAAACCATTCAGGAACAACAACCGAGACTACAAGTAGTGTTGGTTCTTCGTCTTTCCTAGACAGGGAATCTGCTACTACATTGTCTTTTCCCCTTTTATGTAGTATCTCCATGTCAAAGGTGGCAATTTTTTCAATCCATTTTTGTTGTTCTTCGGAAAGTGTTTTTTGTTGAAGGAGGTGTTGGAGATTGTTATGGTCTGTTCGTATGGAGAACTTACTTCCCAAAAGATATTGTCTCCACTTAGCCAATGCGTGCATAATAGTGAGCATTTCCTTGTTGTATGTGGACTTAAGACGTTCTCTTTTATTGAGCTTCCTACTTTCAAAAGCTATTGGATGCCCTTCTTGCATTAACACTGCACCTATACCAAATCTGGAAGCATCACACTCGATGATAAATGGTTTAGAGAAATCTGGAGTTGCCAATACTGGGGCATTAGACATAACTTCCTTCAGTTCTTCAAAACACCTTCCTGCTTCCTCATCCCATTGAAATGAATTCTTCTTTAAAAGGTTTGTCAGAGGTGCAGTTATATGTGCATAGTTTTTAATAAATCTTCGGTAATATCCAGTCAATCCTAAGAACCCTCTTAGCTTGGATATATTAACCGGTTTGGTCCATTCCTTTATAGCTTTGATTTTATTAGGGTCCACTTTTACGCCTTCATGGGATATAATGTGTTTGAGGTATTCTACTTCTTCCTTCCCAAAGGTGCATTTGGATTTCTTGGCGTAGAACTGATGCTCTTTCAGTAGTGTAAGAACTTTATCTAGATGTTGTAGGTGCTCCTTCCAAGTTTTACTATAAATTAAAATATCATCAAAGAATACTAATACAAACTTCCTAAGATATGGATAGAATAACTCATTCAAAGTGGCTTGGAATGTTGCTGGTGCGTTGGTTAACCCAAATGGCATTACTTTAAATTCATAGTGACCTTCGTGTGTTCAGAATGCCGTTTTTGGTATATCTTCCAACCTGATTTTGATTTGATAATAACCTAAACTTAAGTCCAATTTTGAGAAGTATTTTGCACCATGTAGTTCATCCAACATTTCGTTGATAAAGGGGATTGGGAATTTGTTTTTAATCGTTATTTTGTTTAATCCTCTATAGTCAATGCATAGCCTGAATGAACCATCCTTCTTCCTTACCAATACCACTGGAGCAACATACAGACTTTTACTTTTTGAGATGATCCCACACTTTAAAAGGTCTTGAATTAATCTCTTAATTTCTGTCTGACCCTGATTTGACTTCTATTGTATGCTCAATTTCCCTGTTAGGAGGCATTTTCATAGGCAGGTCTTGAAATACCTTTTTATGCTTCTAAATTAGATCTTGTACCTCTGGTGACTCTTCGCTAATCATGTTTGCAGATAACATTTCTAATTGGTGACATTGTACTACATAAGCTGGTGCTCCTTTTCGAATCATCTTCATCATCTGAGATGATGATACGATTTGATTCTCTGGTGCTTGGAATCCGTATAACTTGTACCTTTGCCCTTCCCAGTTAAATCTTATGAACTGTACTTGATGGTTGGCAGCATAAGTGCCTAGAGTTCGTAGCCATTGGATCCCTAAGACCACATCTACTCCTCCTAATGGTACAATGAAGAACAAGGATTCTAAATTAAAGTCTTGTATCTGCAATTTAACCTTATGGCATTTCCCTACCTTTTCAATCTTCTTACTGTCAGCTACCATCACCTTCATGTTCGGTAAGGGAAATGAGAAAATGTTGAGTCTCTTTGCCACGGTTGCATCTAAAAAATTGTGGGTGCTACCAGAGTCGATGAGAACCACTACGTTGTTCTTCTTTATATGTCCTTTCAATTTTAGAGTCTGAGGTTGTGATATACCTGTCATAGCTGATAGTGACACTTGTGGAATACTTCCGTCATCTAATTCTGGAGAGAATTCTAGGGCATCTTCTGTTTCTTCTATGTCGGAATCATCACTATTTGAATCATTAGTTGCTTCACAGTTATATAGGTTCTTTGATTCTTTTCCTTTAGCACACCTATGTTTAGGGTCCCACTTCTCGCCACAACGTTTGCATTTGCCTTCTTTTATCCTTTGTATTTCCACGTTAGATTTTTCGCCTTCACGACGATGTGGTGGAACATATCTTGTATTATTCGTATCCACAGACTGGGGCATTCTTCATCTCGAATATACTTTTTCCGGTTTTGACCACAGTATTTGTTCAAATTTCTTTTCAGCGGTTTTTGCTTTTCGTCTTGCTACTTCTATTAACGTAATGTCATGAAGCTCAAGTTATACTTGTAGATGAGTTTTAAGTCCGAAGATGTATGATTGAATTAGATGAGATTCTGATAACCCAGGTACTCGTGTTGCTAAGGTCTCCCATTCTCGAGTGTACTCATCCACACTTCCTTTTTGTCGTAATCTGATGAGTGTTGAAAAGAACTCTTCTTCCTTTACACCTTGGAATCTTTTAAAGAATGCATCCTTAAATTTTCTCCAATTGATGGCGATTGTCGTCTTATTCCACCACATATACCAATTATATGCTTCTCCTTCCATTTTCATGGAAGCGTGCCTAATCTTTTCATGATCATTGTTGATGTCATAAATCTCGAAGTATTCTTCTGCTTTATTCAACCATGTAACGCTGCATTTTTTGTTCCCATCGAATTTGGGCAGCTCGATTTTTGCCTTTCGCTGATACATTGCTAATGGTGGAGCGAAAAGAGGGTGTTGATTGGTGAATTTATCCCAGAGTTGCTTATTTGAAAAAGTCGCGTTATTATTTCCTTGATGGTGCGTGGATGATTTTTTTGGAGATTCCGCTTTTTCATGAGAATCTGCTGAATTTGTTGAATTTGATGAATTGTGCGGTTGATTACCTCCATCATCTTGGAGTAGTTGTTTGGGTGTAACCTTTGTCCTTCCACACAAGGTGTTCAAGAATGCCATTGTCTGATTATGATTCATTTCAGATTGGATATGGTTCTTCCCTAGCTGTATTTCTATCCGATTTGTCATATATTGAAGCTTCTTGATATCTTCGGGATGCCCGATAAGCTTACTCTCGAGATCGACTAATTTTTTGTTGAAATCATCAGAGTGGCTAGTAATCCTATTCTCCAAATCAATCAATTTTTTGCTAAAATCGGCCATTGACATTGATGACATTGAACGGGTTTGTGGGGGTGTATATTTGTTCGACAGCTTTTAATTTGATTTTTTTAAATAATTAAATTCATTTAATTTAATTTAATTATATAACATATAGTTTTTTTTAATTAAATTAAATTAAATAATTTAATTATATAACGTATAGTTTTTAAACATATAATATATGTTATTATCGATTAATCTCTGTGGGCTATTTAAATTAATATGCTGTGGAAAAAGATAGGTTCACATCAAAGCGTTGGGGTGGTGTGGGCTAGACGGAAAGGAAGACAACGGATGGTGGAATTTGAGGGCAGAAGACGTCGGCAAGAGCACGATGGCGGGGAGATGACGTACGACACAACAGAAGAAGAAGGCGCGATTTGCTGGGTTGAAGAACAAGGCGGTGGCTGGCAGCATCTGCAGAAAACGGTGGTGGAAGGAAATAACACAATCCGAACGCAAACTTCTGTGTATTTGCAGGTAGAGAAGCGAGAATCGACCCACTCTGATACCAGATGGAACACACGAATTAGCAATTGACAACCATGATAAATATATATTTTATTAATAATTGAATAGATGATTTACAAGCTGAGAGGCATATGCTTAAATACATCCCTACATGCCTATTGGTGAATGGACATGATATTTGATCATGCCCTCTGCCCTAATTAACTAATTTGTTTACAAGATGCTAAAATTTTTATATAACACGAAGCCACATGTGGGACCAGTCTGTAGCAAAATATTTGTCCAGCTTGCTGGACCAGTGTCTGCTGAGTAGTAGAGCATATGCTTATGGTATGTCCACAACAACTATGTTGATGCATTGGTGGATTCGACTGTCATGAGATAGTCGGATGATCACGTCTCACAATTCACCAATGGCTGGTACCAATGTTTGATCAAGTTGGATGATTCGCGCGGATGTCTTGCTCCATTGTGCATTGATCTTTTTCACAATGGAGAGTGGCATGACGTTGGCAGCTGCACCAGAATCAACCAAGAAGTTGTGAACATTGTAGTTAAAAAATTCAAATGATAACAGGAATGGAGGGCAACCTGAGTTTTCTTCTTCCATCTGGAGCGTGTTGAGCACAGTAGAAAGTGATCCGGGAGGTGTGCTTGTTCCCTTGCTGGTAGAGGCTACGCTGTCCATTGTCCTCTGTCCTAATGTGTGCAGCAGGTTGTGTCGCTGACTCTGGATCTTAGCTAACTTGAACAAATTGATGTTCGATCAAGTTTTCTTCATGTCATCTACAATGTTGTATTCCAGAGGTGGTAGACTCACTGAGGTGTCCGGGGTAGAACAAATGTTCGTGTTGTCCGACGGAGTGTTTTGCAGCTTGCTGCTCATGGATGTACTCTTGTCTGCCACTGTCTTCCCGAACTTGTTTTTTGTTTTCTGCTTTGGGGCGGCTAGTGGATCAACCTTCCTCATCAGTAGTCTCATCTTTTCTTATGCTTCCCTAAGTGTAAGGGGAGCCCCTTTACTCTTGAGATTGTAACAATCATTTTGCTTTTGGGGCTGCTTCTCGGTGTTCGTCTTTGACATTGCTTGCGAGCATTGATATGCGTTCACCACATGCCCAGAACTTGATGGTTCATTAGGTGCAACCTCTTCGTCATCATCAGTGTCTTTTGATTGCTCCTGCATACTGTTTTTCGCATCGAAAGTATGACTGCATATAGAGTTCGCGACTCGCTTCCAGTTCAAACAAGAGTTCTCGGGGTGATGTTCTTCGTGGAATGAACATAACTTAGGATTTGCGCACTGTTCAACTTGGAACACAGAGCTCTGCACAATTTTTGAAGCAGATTGATTGCTGTCTGATGAGATGCTTGTCTGTCTCTGCTTGGGCAGATGGCTGCTTGCAAATGTGTCTGTTTTTCGTTGTTTGAGCTCTGACACTTCCGTAGTCAAGTTGTTGACAAGGTGAGTGAGGGTTTCATTATCAGTTGCTTCCTTGTCTCTACCCTTTCTCGCCATTGCTTGGGACTTCCTACTTGCATCTTTGGAGTCCTTTATTGATTTTTCATCCTTGATGAATCCAATTGTGTGTAGGTATTTCTCTACAACAATAGCCTCTTCGCAGTTTTCCAAAAGTGTTGGTTTCGCAGCTCGCTTGATGAACTGCACAATGCTGGTCGGCAATGCGGACTTGTAGTAATCAATAGTGATAGAGTCACGAGGTTTGGTGTCCGCTGCAAATTTCCTTAATATGCGTGTAAACCTCTGATTGAAGTCTTTTAATTTTTATTTTCCTTCCATCTTTAGGCTTCCCAATTATTTGAGTAGCATGGCTGGGGTCTTGTCGTGGACAAAGTTTTCAAGGAACACGCGTTTGAATGCACCCCAGTTTGGAATGGAGTTTGGTGGAAGGTTGTAATACCATGCAGTTGTGCGACCGTTCAAGGTACATGGAAACAATCGACATGATACGTCTTCATATCGTACCTCAAGGGTCTGCAACTGTAGGTAGAAGTTGTCCAAGTGATCTTCTGCCTTCACTATGCTGTCAGGGTTAAACTTGATGTTCATTCTCTATGCTCGCTTTGACATCTTATGAAAGACACCTGGGAGAGCCAATGGTCCTTGAGTCATCCATTCCATATTTGGGTCAGCCATCTCTTCTTCTTCCTTGTCCTCCTCCTCTCTTTTAGAGTCTAACAGTTTCGACTCTGAGTCCGTTGGTTCGTCTCCGCCTCCACCTCCTCTGCTGCCTTCCCCTCCGCCTCCTGTATCGGAGTCTGATCACAAGAGTGTCTCATTCGCCTTGCTGGAAGACCGGAGGTTCCTTTCCGTCTTCAATAGCTTCTGCCAGACCTTCAAGTGTGGCAAGGACTGCTTCTTCCATCGATAATACAACAACTCCTGTAGGAGTGGATTTTTTCTTTCTTGATGCATATGGAAGATGTTGTATGCATGGGATTAGTCTGACTACTTTCATGAACTGGCGAGTGATGGGACAGACAAAGCGAAGGTGATGATATGGAATCTCGTTTTTAGTCCTGGGAGGTGAGGAGTAACCAACTGCAAAGTCATGCGTAGGTGAGAGGGAGTGCGAGTTACTGCATTGAACAGAAGGTTTATGAATGAGTGTGAGAGGACGTTCAACCATATACAACTCGCTACCCTCCTTCTAGCTACAGAAATGTTGATGGTGCTGGACCCACCAACATTAAGGGGATCACCCCAGTATGAAGCCCCAACTAGACCTCACACCATTTGGTGTGGGAGTCCCATCTGTTATGATGGTCCGGTTTCCATTATCTTAAGCATTTGCCTCGACTCTTGCTTGTCAGCACATGAGAGTGGTATGCTTTGTCTTTGAGAAGTGAGGTTCGCGTGCCTGGTGATTGCTAGTGTTACTTGTGTCAATGATTCTTTCACTGTAGAGGGAGAGGGTGGGAGTGAGCCCCAAGTCGGTTGGGAGGAAGCCCCAAATCTACTAGGAACACACAACACAACATGACGTGCACAACTTCCGGAGGAACAGTCCACACAGATGCGACAGTCACAACACACAAGGGAAGGTAACATGTACAACACTCAATGGATGAGTCCGCGCAAGTGCAACGATTGTTATAGCAAGTTTTGTGTGAAAGGTATGTCTGATGTTCGGGAGCTAGCCACCACGGGCAGGCAGCTTTAACAACATATACAACACATTTTCATTAATAGATTATGTATTACAACAAGTGAATGAATTCAAGTGTTAAACATAGGTTAAAGCAACATGCATTACAAGTGTTCAAGATTAGTCTTACAATAGTTACAATACATGTGTGAAAATGTGCTAGCAGGCTTCTGAATTAAGCGAAAGTTCCAAGACACGTCGTTACACCATACATCTCTAACCCCATGGGCGGGGTGTTGGAGCCACTACTTACTCCTCAAAGAAAAAATTACATACTCTCTTGGCTATGTGGGAGGAGCTGAGGTGTAAAGTCATTTCCATGTACAAATGAGGGAGTTTTTATAGCTAAGGGTGAAACTAACCCTTATGGCTGTTCGACTACCCTCATGACTATTTGACTTCCATGACTTTTCGACTTTACATGACTCTTTGTACAACAAGTGGGTCTCTTGGAATTCCACGTTACATTACATTGATTGACAGTATGGCCCACAGTAGAGATGTGGACGAAATGACTCATGAAATGACTCGTCATGATAGTGTTGGTACATTCGTGCTGCTACTTGTGTGCATGTCGAGTTGTAGTGCTGCTGGGTGATGGATGTTCTCATGGTGTGTCACAGCTTCACCTTCGCATGGAAAAGTGCGCGAAGTCTTTGATGGCCGTTGGTTTGCTTGATGTTGCTTTTGCACGTTTGTCCTTGCTTGTATGTTGGAAGGCTTGACAGGTTTGTCTGTTCAAAAAAGGTGCATGTTCATCCGTCCGTGAGCACATCTTGCATGTTTGCTCGTCCATCCGTTTGCAAACACATCTTTGCATGATCATCCATTCGCAAGTACATCTCTTCACATGCATTGTTTGTTCGTTTGTTGGTGAACCTTTCCTTCTGCATGTGCTCCCTTTGTTCATCCCATTCATCATTGTGCCATGTTTGTTTGTGTACCTGTACCTACAGTCACTCATGATGAGACGACATCAAATCCAAAAACTTCCTACTCTACCATGGTACTTGATCATTTCAGATGCGGGTGACTAGGAGAGATAACAAGGTTGCGAGGCAGGATGGAGGCTCTGGGCATTGCTGATGAAAACCTCACAAGAGTCACTGGGGTATGAAGATGGGAAATCTAGATCTACAATGACTGTCCGTGAGGTCTGGCTCAGCTGGAAGACAAAACTGTGCAACTTTTGGGAGGAATAGTCTGGGCTGCAGGAAGGTTGGGCAGGCAAAATATGCACAATTTCTGGAACGAGCGGGCAATGGGAGCTTGGTAGCCAAAACTACGTAATTCCTGAAGGGAACTAGCACCAAAAACGACGCAATTATTGGAGGGAACTGGAAGTCAGCTACTGGGTCACTGGCAGCAAAAACTGTGCAATTCTTGAGGGGAACTGACAGTCAGCTGCTAGAGCTTGGCAACAAAATCTGTGCATTTCCGGGAGGGAACTGGGAGTCAGCTGCTAGGAGCTGCTAGCGGTAAAAACTGCATTGATGCTGGGAGGCTGGCTTGTTGATCACCTCTACACAGTTTCTAAGCTGAGCGGACTACTGGGCAGCAGAGGGCTTGCTCATGAAAACTGGCAATTTTATTGGTGAGCAGCCAGTCAACTATCGGGAGGACTGGATGGAAAAACTGCACAATTTTCTGAGGGAGACAGGGATGGGCATTGGGTGTCTATCCGGCCTGTCTGCGCAATTTTCTCAGCCAGCAGAGTGGGCAAGGTCTGCAGCCTCTACGCAATTTTTGAGGGGAGTTAGTCCCGGAGTGGTTGCTAGGTCAAACTCTCTGGTTGACCAGCATGAAGGCTGATTGATTTGCTTGCAGGAAGCACAACTTGAAATGACTTGCTTGGTGCTTCTGTAATGTTCTTGGTGACAGTCGATCGATTCAATGGCAGGGTGATGGTCTAGCTATTAGAGGGGAGTTCGGTCATCAAAACTTTAGCAAAATGACTAAGTGTGTGAACGAGTGAAAGATGCATATGTGATCCTGCGAACACACACTTCCATGACTTGACGATGAGACGAATCAAACAATCCAAACACACGTGTTCAACATGACTGACCGACAGTGCAAGTGATACTTGTGGTTGATTGTTGATAGACTGTGATGACGCTTGTGCGACAGTGAATGTGACTTCGTGTGTGAGTGCGACAGATGTTTTCATAGCGAACACAACATGTACACATGAAGCAAAGACCTTGAGCATGACCAGAACATGGTCGCAAGCATGACTTTGACATCAACATGAAAAAACTTGGGTGGAATGAATAAGCAAGGTGAATGCGAAGACTCACACGAGCTCATGGAGTGAACCCAAGTGTGTGCAGTAATCAAGTGAAACTCTCAAGGGAGGCTCCGAAGTTGGGTGCAGGCCAAAATTTTGGAGGGTGGTTGTAGCCGCTACAACAACGAGGTAGATATGTTTATAGGAGGATGCACGCTTTATTTCACCAACAAGCATGGTAATATGAAACATGGTCTATATCGTCTATTTCCTATGCCCACTCGTCCTTGAAATTTGTGGAATATTTACCACTTGGAAAGGGACATGACTACATGTTCATGGTAGTTGAAAGGTTAAAAAATATGTGTGATCTAATTCCTTATAAAAAGACCATCCACAGACAAGAAGCAGTGAAGTTGTTCTTCAGATATGTTTGGGTTCACTTTGGGATATTAAGGAGCATTGTTTCATACAGGGACACAATATTCCTCAGTCCATTTTGGACTACACTTTGTGATAATATCAACATGAAGTTGAGAGGTATACAACATTCCATGCATAGACATATGGGAAAATATAAGTAATCAACAAGAATTGGTTCAAAATTTAGGGGGTACATACATAATCATTCGAAGACTTGGGATGCAAATCTAGTTTATATACAACACTCTTACAATAAAGCAATCACACTTCTATTGGTAACTTGCCATTTGAAACCTATTTTAGATATTTTCCACCTTCACCCTTGGATATTGAATATGAGAAACAAGGAGGGATGAGGGAGGATCATACTAGGGATGTATTAAGAACATAGAAATTTGTTGAGAATATCAAGCATATCCATTTATAGGTACAAAAGACACTATAGAAGTCATAATAAAAATACAAGGCCAACCATGATCAAAACATAATAGAGAAGTCACTCAACGTGGGAGACAAAGTACAATTACAATTGAAGAAGGAGATACTATAGGGTGCTAGAAATAAAATCAAGGCTTTATGGTATGGTCCCTTTGAGATACTGGAGAAGGTAGGAGATTACAGCTATAGAATCAATCTACCCGCATACATGTGCATTGACTTATTGGTGAATCTATAAAACTTGAAACTCAATGAGCCTTCCATGTTAGATGAGGAAGAGGAACATGTCCTACCTTATGCATAGGATTTGATGCCAGAAGCTCATAAAGAGTTGTCAAAGGATAATTTTTTACAAAAGAGGTCAAAAACTACAATATAGGGGCATCATGACCTTTGGCATATTGGGTTAAAAGGAGAGCTTCCCAGCAAGGCTAAATGGTACTTTAGGGAGAAGGTAGAGGGAAAAATTACGTCACATCATTTAGTAAAAGCCTTTGGGGAATTTTTTTTTACAAAATGGGGAGATGTAATCTAGATTAGATCATTAAATTATTTTCCATCTGTCTTGATGCTTCCATAGTGGAAAAATTGAAGGAATAAACTCACAAGACCATTTTTACTGTTGTGGCCCATTTTGGTGAATTTCGTTAAGAAACCTTATGGAGATAATTTGAGGCATTAAATGGAGATATTTGGGGGTAGAATTTTTCTACATAAGTGTTGCACCTCGTACTGCTAATATGAACATAGATAAATTTCCAACCATACAAGAATTAGCTCAATTAGATTACATATGACAAATTTATGCCACATGAAAGTCAACCTTCGTGTTTTGACCACCATGATTCTAGAGGATGCCATGTTAGCCCCCATTATTAATGGAAAATTGGATAGCCACATGATCATGATGAAGAAGAAACTGAGAGACTCAATATTGTAACTCTAGTTAAGAGTTGAAGGAGTCAAACTTAACCACTAATAGGCTACCAAGATCTGTTATAATCAAGACACTAGGAGGAAAATGGGTTCCATTATATTGGAATATCTTTTGTTCTATAGATAAGTAGAGTAGCCGAGTGGATAGAAAGAGCAAAAAGATATAAATTTTATGCACTGTAGTAGCCCATTGGCCATAGGTCTCATTTCGTTGTATTTTCATGCATTTCCATTCACAGAAAGAGAGAGGAGAGGAGTCTCACCTTCCAGTTGGGTTTTCTCCCATAAGGGTTTCCCAAGTAATATATTGTGTTATTATGGCTGTGAGTGATAGTATTTATGTGTGTTATCTATTTTTCATATTTCATATATTACATGCATAAGCATAACACAATAATTAACGAATTTAGAAATTTGAGGAAAACTGAACCTGCATAGTGTAGATTTATGATTTTTATTATATCTTGGTAAATATGTTATGACAACCTATCCAATGGAATACCCACAAGATTTTACACATCATATTGGTAACAAAGTAGGTTTCTTTAGGTGTATTGTGGGGATTTGTAGGGAATCCAGATCGGTTAATCTAAAAGTCATAAAAACCTAGCCATGGCTAACAAATCTATTAAATTTTTTCAAGATCCTGCAAAGGAGAATTTTGCACGGCTGGAAGCACTAGTTGCAGATATAAACCATAATTTGAGCCTCGTCATGGTGGCCTGAACTAGTAACCTTAGGCTATTCAAAGAGGATGGAGGTTCTAACATAGAGGTCAGATGAGAGGGGAGATAAAGGGACAGGGAAGAAATAGAGGTGGATTATAAGAAAGAACCCAAAAAGGATCAACCCAATTCAAGTGTTGTTAACCATTCATAGTACTTGTTCAAGATTGAAGAAAAGGTTGAAATCAACCATATCATGGTGATATTGATGTTTTAAACTTAAATGACTGTTTGTAGGAGATATAATTCTATTTTAGTGTTCAATACATAGATGAAGAACATAAATTTCATTTTCTCATCTAAAACTAGAGGGTCATGCTTTGATCCGGTGCAAAATAAATATAAATACCCCAAGGTTGGAGGGATATTCTCCAATGACTAATTGGGAGGATTTAAAAACTTTCATGGATATGGTGGTCTATACATGATTACACCACAAAATTTAGAAAGATGGCCATAATGTTGGGTATCTTCCCAAAGAACCCAAACATACTCCTCAAGTATAAAAGGGGTATACATAGCCATCTATGGAAGAAAGTGATGTTTTTGAAACCCAAAATGGTGGACTAGGCTTGTGTACAAGCACATTACCTGGATAACATAGGATAAAATAAAGTGAAATCAAGTGGGTCAAAGAAAAAAGAGCACTACGAAGCTTCCAAGGAGGGGAAGAATAAGTGGAAAGGGGAAAACAAAAAAAGACAACATCCACAATGTTATGTAGAATTTATGATTACAGGCAAAAGTAATTTCCCTAGACCTAGTGGACTGGTATAGAACAACATAAGGCAAAGAATATAGAGTTTTCCTTAGAGAAATTAAAGAATGGAAAAGAAGCCTACTTGGAATCCATCACAATATTTACTTTCCTCCTTGCTTGTAAGCTCCAATCGTAGCTCCAAGTGCTATAATTAGAACCTGCACATGCAACTAAAACAAGCCAAGGATCCACAACATCTACGTAGAATAATTCAATTACTCTATTCAATGAATCAACAAGGCATTGAAATACATGAATGTAAATGTAACACAACACATATAGGAAAACACAATACTCTTTGTATTAATAGAAATAGGAGAGAGTTTACAACCAAGAATAGTATATAATCTTGTAGAGTTCTCCCCAAGTTGACTTGTTCTTCCTTGTCACAAAACACACCTCAATGTCACCCTAATGCATGAAGATGATGACTCCTTTAGATTCAATGAAATAATATGAAGGCATAATCAGTATCCAAAATCCAACCGCGATGTTATGGATGGCAGTAAATTTATAGGAAAGGGATGGTATTTACCATAATGAGCTTGAGATTCACTTATAATTGGAGGATGATATCAAGGGATAAGAGGTGAAGTCTCCAAGGTAGGATCAAATAGGACTCGAGCTTCTTATCCAAGGTAAATGGTTAAAATAACCCCTGGAAGATTTTGGAAAAGGAAGCTTCAGAAATCTTTTTAATTTTCTTAAATTTCTAGAATCAACACACCCACAAAAGGGAGCAACCAAATCTAATCAACGTTGGTACTTAAAGGAGCAACCAAAAATTATCAACGCTAGTACTTAATTGAGAAACAAACGATGAACGTAGGTGGCTAAAGGGGCAGGGTGCGTTGGGGTTAAAAACATTGATTTTGAGCAGTTAATCCCAGAAACTCAAACTTTTTGGAAAGGTCATGCTTAGGGCTTTGTGTAGGGATGATGACAACATGTTCACAGATGTGGATTGATCTGATTTGTAGGTCTATTGACAATATGTGACAAAATGGCCTATAACAGATTGGCCCCTAAAGTGAAAAGTCTGAAACGATAGTTGATGACTAAAATTCTTTACCTTGTGACAAGTCTAGATGAAGGACAACTGGTTGAGACCATCATCTATTACAATACATTTTCATCATTATATCTTTGCTGAGGGAGGCATACCCATGCTCAACACGTAAGCTAACATTGCATGTAAAATGATCAATAAGTCTTGTTCACTAATGACAAAGAATGGACCTATGATTGGATGATTATTTGTATGATCATAACCATCATGCTTTGTAATCTTTCATTAACGTTGAAAGCGCAACCCAGATGGATGGAACTAGATATGGGATCTTCTATCTCTTTAACTCGATCATGCAATGTACGAGTCTAACTATACGAATAAATGATCTGGACTCAAACATGGTAGCCACCATCTAATTACTGACCATGATGTAAGTCATTAACAGACGCGAGAGAAACCATTGATGATGTTAATGGTTCTTAAGGTACCAAAGTACAATCTGTATAGTGTGAATGAATGAGTTGAAGTTGAACATCACACAAAATCTTTTGGTCGAAGGCCAATGATGAAAATTAGTTGCTAAGAGTGAGGAAACTTGCCATTGATGTATGCAATCCCCAAGGTATTTTCTAAGTAAACTTCCTTAATAATGAGTTAATGTCAACAAGAAGCGGCTCGTCACAGGAGGGCCTTAATGCATCTCCCATCAGCAACATGAAACAAGTATCAAGGTTTGAGACATAATGATGGTGATGTAGAGATAGTTCAAGGATGAGAGACATGAATGAAGTCTTAGGATATCATAGAAGATATCAACTGAAGGAATTTTGTTGAACATATCGGTGACACTTAATAGAGTTGGGAACAATGACCCAAAAATGAATGCAGAGGCTTTGATATGGTGTGATGAACTGAAAAGACAAGTGGATTTCCCATCCCAACAATCATGGAGATGAAGTGTAAGAGTGTCATGTCCAAGAGTGACTTGCTACCATTAATAGGTAGAGTACCTTGTTTTCGTAATTTCCCCAACCATTTCTGGTTAGTACCTCTTTATTTTTTTTAATAAGCTTGAGGAGGATAACATATGCTTGATCTGTAAGTTCATCCTTTGGATGAATCCCTCTGAGTATTTTTAACAAACCTTGAGAAGGATTGGGTCGGTCCCGTCATGTTCGATGAGTCCATCATTGTTTGATTCTTTTATGAGTCCAGTGAAAATCTAACTCGACCCCTTTTTCATGTTTAGAGAGTTTGAAAAGGAGGAAAAAAAGAAAACTCCAAAGGTTCCTTTTCGTAAATAGTCTCTTGAGTCCGAAAAGGCAGAAAATGATACTCAGTAGAACCTCTTAGCCATGTTCGACTAAGGTATTCCTTTTTTGTAAATATTCTATCTCAGTCTGGAAAAGGGTTAAACTTATATCGAGTAGACGTCCTTTCATTTACTTTAACGAGTTCAAAAAGACAAGTGCTCGACAATCTTTTCATATCTAGGGAGTTTGAAAAAGAGATGAAAGAGATCTCCTCCTGGAGGACTGAGTGGTATAAAGGGTAGCAACTAGTTCTGATCATGATGGAACTACTCAAAACACATAAATATCAAGAGGTTGGATAATAAGATCACCCATGGTAGTGGTTCCTCAGGAAAGGGTAAAACAACTAAGTGAAAGTATATGATTGGCCAAGCATACGGTGACGATGGAACAAAAAAACAAAGGATCATCTAGCAAAATCAAGTTGATAAAAATGGAAATCACGAGAACAGGTTGAGAATGGTTTCATTTTTACACAAGCTTGAAACATGGGAAACTATGCTTGAAAATACTTGAAGATGGTTTCATTTTTTCACAAGCTTGAAACATGAGAAAAAATATGCTTGAGAGTGGTTTCATTTTTACACAAGCTTGAAACATGAGAAAAAGTATGATTGAGAGTGGTTTCATTTTTACACAAGCTTGATACAGAGAAAAAATATGTTTGAAATAAGTTTCAATGCCCCGAGGATAATGACTCAATTCTAGGCACATGCCCCCCAAGCTTCATTTCATTCACCTAAGTAGACTACTGGTTACTAATAGGTGGATGGAATGAAGGTTCATTTATGAGATCAAGTGAAAGACTCGACTCAGAGTTTATGAGATCTAAACAAAGACTCGAATTAGAAGGGCACTTGTTTCCTTTTTAAACGAGTTTGACACAGGAAAAGAACTATGCTCAGAAGACCTTGTTTCATTTTTTAACAAACTTGACACAAGACATGGAACTCTGCTCCAGGAACCTTGTTTGATTTTGTAATGAGCTTGAAACAAGACAAATAACTCCTCCGGGATCTCTGGTTATATTAATCATGGCTCCCCACAAACCATGTCTTCCAAGAAGCTTTCATTAGATGAGAGAACAATGTTATGAAAGGGATAAATATCAAAGGATCCAAGGGAAGGATCATACTCCAATTCCCACATTAAATGAGGCACTACATCACGTACTAGATCATCAGTAAATGCGGGCATGGGACAAGTTTCCACATACTTAATCTGTGGTGGGGGAGATACCACTTGCATATAAGAACCATTTAGGGATGCTGGTTGATTGGGAGTCAAGCTAGGACCAACAAACACAAGTTGGTCAATGGTCACGATTCTTCCTTCATGTTGGAAACACATCACAGAAAAAACTGAAGAGACAAGATCTCCCATGTCATAAACATAGTCATGCCCAAGGAGTAAATTAAAATCCAAAGGGCCTTGGACTACCATCACATTGATATAGACAATCTTTCCTCCCAAATTAATAGGAAACTAAGGAAGGATCCCTAACAATTGAATGGTTCCTCTTTTAAAGGCAACAAATTCTGGGTAACGGGCACAAGCTATGGAGAACCTAAATCTTTCCAATTAGTTGAGGACAAAATACTAACAGACGCACCTTCGTCTATGACTGTGTTAAGTACAACCATATTATAAGCATATACTATGATTTGGAAGGGCATGTAAGGAGGAAGACGATATCCTACCAGTCGACTCCAATCAAAGGAAGTGACCATACTACTTGGAGGGGGTGTTGTGGGAATGAGAGAACTACCTCCCTGTGCTATGGGAATGGGAGAACTTCTCCCCTATTCATTGGAATCTGAAGAAACAAGAAGAACCTAAGTGGTATGAGACTCACTCTCTACGGGAAAGGTATGATCAACTAACGGTGGAATCAAGTCAAATATGTTCTCTACCAATGGTTGGTTGGGAATAGACTCATGGGATTCATGTTTAGAGAGATTGGGATTGATTGGATTCATATTCTAATCAATCAATTCATCAACTAGTGGAGGATTAGGGGGATAAGGTGAAAGATTCCGGTAACTAGCCGGGAGTCATGGTTGAGAAGTTGTAAGGTTTTCCAACACTTTTGAGGCTTCATATGTATAAGGACAAAGGTGAATAGGATGATTCCCTTCACATAACCTACAAGGTAAATTAACTTTATGCTTCTTTCCGTGAACATTATGATCACTAGTCAATGATTTGTCACCAACGTGATCTCTAGAAGTCGACGATAAAGGATGATGTGAGCCTGTGGACCACACTTCTAATAACTTGGGAATACCGGGACAATCTCTAAGAAGGTGATCACTCTTACATAAATTTCAAGGGAATTTAACTTTGCAGGGCTGATTGGAAGATTTTTCATACTAGTTGCATTGGTAATAATGGTTGCTTGGTTGCTCCCCTGCTTATTTTGCTTCTTTTTCTTAACTTCCTAGTTACTAGAATCAATAATTTCACTTGGCGAGGAGGAAGAAAGGGATGAAGAAACAATAGGTGAAGAAGGATAAGACTCAAATTTAGGATCAACTTGAGGTTGATGTTGTTTAGGCGAGGAGAACATGGTAAAGAAGCAGTTTAGATATTTGGAACTAACAAGGTAAAAAACAACCAAATTGGTAAACCAATGGTAAATCCGGGAAGGGACAACATTTCCATATAAGGAGCACCAATATTTCCAAAAGAAGAAAAAGGACCAGGATTCTCATTAGAGGGGTTTCCTTGATTAGTAGTCTCGGGAAATGTTGCCATTAGTCTCAACCTAATATCTAATAAGGAGTTGTTCCATGGTGAGGATGTTGTTCCACAGTCAATTAGTTTATAAATTAACAACAAAAATAAATCAAAAAGGGGTAACTAGGAAAAAGGGTTTACCAAGTCACTATGAATTGCAATATACCACCTTGGTGAACCAAGAATTTATGTACGCGCTGGTAATCTCCCTAGATGTTGTGTTCAGTGTATCATAGTGTGCAATGTGACCAACTCGGTTACCTATGGTGGGATAACAACCTAGTGGGGACTTCCAAAATATACCCGAAGGTACGTGGAAGCATAGTCCGTAGTATTGTTGTCTAATGCGTAAACATACAATGAGATCATTCCCATATACTTTTCATGCATGGAGCATGATCCATTATACCCGAAGGTACCTGGAGAAGGATCCTATAGACTTACGTACGTGGAATGGGATATCACCCCTGGAATGCAACATTGGCACGAAATGAAAGATCCTACACTTAAAGATGTCATAACACGTCTCTAGCCTAGACCTCTAGATGTTTGCATTAGTTTTTAAATGCTCCTTATGTTAATTGAGGTTAATTTTAGAGTTTATATTGACTTATGTTTCAATTTCATGGCTCAAAACACGATGTCACCTAAACACACCTATGATGTAACTAATATGACAAAAATAACTCTTTTTGTTTTCCTTTCAACAATGAAAGGCCTAACTAAGTTAGGGAAGAAAAAATCAATCAATAATGCAACAAACAAGTGATGCAACAATCAATCTCCTCAATTTCATTATTCTAGTCAAAACTAAAGCCCTATATGCAATCCAAATAATGGTTTTTCTTTTCTTTTCTTTTAATGTTTCAAATGCAAAGAAACATATGAATGCAACTTGATCACTGACGAAAAGAAACCACACAAACTTTAACTGTAATGTAAAAGTTACTTTTCAAATTCAACAATAAATCTATGCATACAAACTTGAATTGACAAGAAGAAAGAAAGAATGAAACAAAATCTTATCAAAAAGGTGATGACACTCAGAGGTGATTAACACTCATACACAATTTTAGCAAAAACACGCAATTTCACACAAGGGATTCGCTTTTCAGGGATAAGGACACACTAAGAGACAACAAGAAAACAAGCTGGACCAACGAAAATTAGAGAGAAAAGAAAGAAAATATTTGTTTTTCATCGTACAGGGATCAACGTAGGTGCAGAACAAAGACCAGTGCTTTGTAGCGCAGGTACAAAGAAGGAGAGGGCACGCTGAAGCGCTTTGTCTCTAGACCAGGGGGTGCGCTGAGGCAAATCTGAGAAAAATATGTCACAAAAAATCAAATCAAGCTCAGAGAAGGCTTTTCTAGGGTAAATCAAGGCCTGAGTGAATTAATCAAGATCAATTTAAGAGGTGAAAAAGGTGCTAAGGTCAAGGAAACCACTAAGAGAAGAAGACGATCCCCAGTGGAGTCACTAATTTGTTATGCAAAATTTACGATTTCATACAAGAGTAATTTCCCTATACCTTGTGGACTGGTCTAGAATAATAGAAGGCAAAGAATATAGAGTTTTCCTTAGAGAAATTGAAGAATGTGAAAAAAGCCTACTTGGAATCTATCGCAAGCCTTACTTTCATCCTTGCTTGTAAGCTCCAATCATAGCTACGAGGGTTATAATTAGAACCTGTATATGCAACTAAAACAAGTCAAGGATCCAAAACATCTACATAGCATAATTCATTTACTCTATTCAATGAATCGACAAGGCATTGAAATACATGAATATAAATGTAACACAACACACATAGGAAAACAAGACACTCTTTGTATTAATAGAAATAGGAGAGAATTTACAACCAAGAATAGTAGTTGATCTTATAGAGTCCTCCCCAAGTTGACTTGTCCTTCCTTATCACAAAGAACACCTCAATGTCACCCTAATGGATAAAGATGATGACTCCTTTAGATTCAAGGCAACAAAATCAGGGCATAATCAGTCTCCAAAATCCAACCCCGATGTTATGGATGACAGTAAATTTATAGGAGAGGGATGGTAGTTTAGGATTTACCATAATGAGCTTGATATCCACTTATGACAGGAGAATGAAGTCAATGGATAAGAGGTGAAGCCTCCAAGGTAGGATTAGATAGGACTCAAGCTTCTTATCCAAGGTAAATGGTTAAAAAAACTCCTGGAAGCTTTTGGAAGAGGAATTTTTGAGAATATTTTTAACTTTCCCGAATTTCTAGAATCAACACACCTAAAAAAGGGAGCAACCAACTCTGATCAGTGCTGGTACATAAAGGAGAAAACAACGCTGAACGCAGGTGGCTAAAGGGACAAGGCATGTTGGGGTTAAAACATTGATTTTGAGTAGTTAATCCTAGAATCTCAGAGTTTTTGGAACGATCATGATTAGGGATTTGTGTAGGGATGATGACAACATGTTCAAGGATGTGGATTTACCTAATTTGTAGACCTATTGACCAGATGTGACAAAATGGCCTATAACTCACAACACACCAATGTAAAGATATCAATAACCACTGTAACATTGATGGATATACAGGTGGGAAATGTTGGAAGTTACATCTAGAGGTCATCTTGAAGAACAAAAAGAAAGATGCTAAGAAGAAAAATATTATGGCCATATATTTTAGTAATCATGTGGAAAACAAATCAGATTTCAATGACGAGATTATTTGTATATCAGTGCAAAAGGGGTTGAATCTATGTATTCTTTAGCAATAGGAAGAGATGGAAATGAATGGACTCTTCCATATAAAAATATAGGTCAATAAGATGAAAGTTGATGCTCTATTTGGCTCAAGATCACATGAGAATCTCATAGTAGTAGATCTGGTCAAGAGACTAGGACTAGAGACTCATGACCATCCTAGCCCATATCCATTGGGATGGATCTATAAGGATGCATATATGAAGGTAAAAAATCAATGCATAATAAAATTTGCTATTAGTATTGATTTTATTGATAAAGTAGAGTTGGACATAGTTCCACTTGATGTATGCGGAGTTGTACTTGGGAATCCCTATACATAAATGCAGGATGTGATCTTAATGTGGAGAGCCAACTAGTATTGCCTCATCAAGGAAGGAATATCCTTCATCATCAACACACATAAATAAAAGTCAAATATCTCACTAGAAAGTGCCAATAAAGCCAAAAAGTTAATTATGTCTAACAAGAAGTATGTTTTGTAGTTTCTAAGAAAAATTCAGATGGTAGAAGAATCCATGAGAGCTAAGTCATCCCTAGAGATGTGTTGTAAAGAACATAAATAACAGTTGGAAGAGTTTATACAAAATTCAATCGTATTTTCTAGGAGAGTAAATGGATATCCCCAAAGAGGGAAGTGGAGCACAATATCCAACTATTGTCAAACTCTCTGTTGTCAAATATTGGCTGTACAAGTAGTGTTTTATATAAGTAATTGAGGTAAAGAAGAAATTGTAGCAGTTACTAGAACAACATGTCATTCAACCAAGTACCTCACCATGTGGGGTCACCTATCATCTTACTTCCAAATAATGATGAGACTTGGTGGATGTGTATTGATTACAGGGAATTAAACAAAATTATGCTCAAGAACAAGTAACCCCTACCTAGGATAAATGATTTGATGGATTAGTTAGAGCAAGCCAAATACTTCACCAATATGGACTTAAAGTTGGGATATCAGTTCACTTGAACACGGAAGCTTTCAAGCAGAGACAAAGCAGGCAAGAAGGAATTTACTTGCCGATTGACCAAAACGAATTCTATTGGCATTACTGAAATCACATTTTATTCGATCTTGAGTACAAGAGTCGTTCTAACTTGATTCGCTCACAACGTGGCTATAAAATCTATATTTAGTGATGAGGTGAGGACCGTTGCCTGTTGAGGACTTCCGACTTGGATTACCAGTTTCTCATTCACCTGCGAACAACTAGGGACAGATAGAGGTGGGATACTAGAGAGAGATCGTACTAGTCGAAGTTTCTCTTTCAGCTTTCACCACTCGAACACTTCCTTCAGAAAGATTGGGATGAATTCTGATTAGGGAAGCCGACACGCACTGGGGACAGCTAACAACGTGTAGTGACTGTACCACTCTCTTTGACTCACATCGGGCACTCCACCATCATGATTTAAGGAAGCAGGCTAGCTAGTGCTATAGATATATATTGAGTCCGGCAAGCTTTTAAGTAAATACAAGGTGCAAAGCCGCTTGTCCCTCCGGGGGGCAAGGTGCGAAGCCGCCAGAGAAGAAATAGGAGGGGTTCGAGTAAGAGAAGAAGATACTTGGAAGACAACCTTCAAAACTTGGCAAGGTTTGTGTGAGTGGTTAGTCATTCCTTTTGGCCTATGTAATGATTAACTACATTTGTGATGTCAATGAGTGATATAATGAACCATATTATATATTCTTTTTTTATTGTTTATTTGGATGATATACTGGTATACAATGCTACTTTGGAGGAGCACATTTCACATTTTATACAATTGCTATACACTTTAAAGAAGCACTAGATTTTAGCAAATCTCAAGAAGTGTGTGTTTGCACAGTAGCATTTGGTGTGTCTAGTATATATGATAGGTGGGGGAGAGTTGTAGATAGATGTTGCAAAGATGGAGGCCATGATGAAGTGGTCGATGCCTACTAATGTTTCCGTGGTCAATAATTTCATTTGGGTAGCATAGTACTTGAGGAAATTCATAGCCTCATTTTTAGTACTAACAACACCGATACATGCCATAACAGTGAATGACAAGAGTTTCTAGTGGGGAAAGGGTATGCAAAGGGCCTTTGAGGAGTTAAACCAGAATATTAGTTAAGCACCATTTTTGACATTACCAAGCTTGTAGCATCCCTTCAAAGTGGAGACAATTGTGAGCAGGTATGTTATGGGAGTTGTCTTAATGTAAGGAGGAAGGCCTCTATGTTATAATTCTAAGTATTTCATTGTAACAACCTTGGTTAAAAAATAATGTAAAATATATAAATACCACTGATGATGGTACACGTATTCCAAGCTGAATGGTGGGGGAAACATACTAGTGGGTGTTGATTCTGTTTATTATGGCTAAGGAAATTGGCAAAGGCAATGGCTAAGGCTTTAGGGAGGCATGAGACATTAATTGACATTTTATTCATGAAAATAATGGAAATTAGGAGAAAAGGAAGGTGAAAGGTCACAGGTTGCATGTGAGGAAGAAATTGAAGGAAAATAATGGAAAATGAAGAAAATATAGATCTCATAGATAAAAAGTCTTTTGAGGATCAGTGGGTAAGATTTTGACAGGTTTTGGTGGAGCTCTCTTCTATTCTCTCTTTCTCTTGTTGAAAAATGTGCAACAAGAAATGCTAAATTTAGAATGTGCTATAAATAGAAGTCCTAAAAATAGCATGTCTAAAAATAGCAGTTTGGTCAGTGAGGTCATTGGCCACCTTGGGTGAGAGGTGACACTGCTAAAAATAGAAAGTTCTGGGTCCCTTTCTATTTATAGCAGTCCCTGGTCTATCTATAGGAAGTAAATTTGATTTTGGTCTCACCAGCAGTTTGGAATATTAATTAATTAATTCTCCATGAGTTAATTAGTTAAGGAAAAGCAAACTGAAGTCTTTGTGTGAACATGCAGTAATTTCTCCACTGATTGAGGAATTAAGGATGAGTTATATATTGAGAGGATTAGTTGACTTAGTTTAAACTAGTCAAGTTCAGTTAGATTAATTTAACAGGTTGTTAAATTAATGAGATATAGTTTGTTGATGCTTGCATGCATGTGACAACTATTATTTTAGATAACTGTGTATTCACTCATGGATAACTGATGCATGTCAGTTCTGTTAGAGACCTAGTTGAGATCAGATGTGGGATAGTGTACTATCAGATGCTTGGATCTTCCTAGTGAATATTCCTTGCATGTAGGTGGAACTAGTGTCCTCAAGGATTGCGTAGTTGGACCTGAGGTTGACAACAGGTGTGATTAGATCAATATACATGTGTTTTGTAATTGAATTCCAATCAAAACTGCGCAAGGAAATAGGGGATTGGACCAGAGGAGTAGCCTTTATATACAGGGCTAGATTGGTTCATGATATAGATCATCAGAGTACAGAGAGAGCAGGATAGCTTTTGAGCTGATTCTTTTTGTATGTAGTTGAGGATTTCCACTTGATTGATAATACAAAGTTGGGGTTTTATGCTGGTGCTTTCCCCAGTGATATATTCTGTGTTATGTGTGATTGATTCCTTCTTATCAGTTATATGTGTTCATGCTTGATGTTGCTCATGTTCAATTAAGCTTCCGCTAAGTTTATGGTAGATGTAGATCTAGTATTATGCTTTAGTACATTGCATATATTAGTTGGATCTGCAGGTGAAATTTCTACATGATATGAAAGAGCTAACTGATTTGTAGAGAAAATTCTACATCTCTCTCATATTCTTAGGGACTTAGAGTTTCCTTGGAGCGCTCTTGGAGGGTGTGGCATACTTGGATTCTTGGAGAAAGAAGGAAAAGGTAAAGTAGGAAAGCACAAGAGGGCATCGAGATCAATAGCTACATCAGATTTTCCTGTAGGTACCGAGTTGCATGTATGTTTCCTTAACTCATTTTGGCATGCATGGCATATGCATATGGATTTTTGGTTGTGATCTGTCATTGGCATGGAGGATGGCCAGGATTGACAGTGGATTGCCTAGCCTTTCCATTTCTTGAATAGCCATGGTGATTGTGGGTTTACGTTCATTGTTTGTTTTTGGTTGGTTCTCATGTTTCCTTAGCTTGGGTTGAGTTAGTAGTTCCTAGAAGCCCTTGTTGGACAAATGCTCTGGAAGCCTAATACAACTTGGGTTGAGTTACTAGTCCTGGAAGCCTTGTTTGGACAAACACTTTGGAAGCCCTTGGTTGGACAAACACTCTAGAAGCCCTTGGTTGGTTGAGTTACTAGTCCTAGAATCCCTAGTTGGACAAACACTTTGGAAGCCCTGTATAAGATGTGGGTTGAGTTACTAGTCTTGGAAGCCTTGGTAGGAAAAAATTCTCTAGGAGGCTTGGATGGAGACCAATTTGATGATGTTTTTGTGATGTTAGACCATGAGGTGGAATCATTGTTTGATGGGTTGAGGTGGATGGCATGTGGAAGCCCTAAATGAGTTTTGATTGATGTGTTCTATGAGATCCCACATTCATGCTTGGAACATGGCATGGGGGTGAAATGTGGAAGTCCCATCCCGGGTTTGGTTTTTGCATCATTAATGAAAGGTTATTTCCCCTTATATTTTTATGAGTATTATACTGGATATATGTGGTTTATATGGTTGTGATTTCATTAGTATTTTTGTCCCTATTATGCTAGTTATGTATGTGTTTTATGACAACAACTATTTATGGCTTTCATCATGTTTCTACTTGTATATGAATAAACAATGTATCTATTAACTAATGGATGGAATGGAAGTTAATGTGTTGAGGCATCAATGCTTCATGGCGAATTTCAGATAAGTATGAGACCCCTATGCTCAGATATGTTATTTACACATGTAGTTTACATATTCATGATATGTTTGATGAAATGCTTGTCATGGCTAGTAGGGGTCCAGTTAAGGTCTTAAACAAGTCTTTGTTTTAGTACTGTCATTTCCATGTTACTTTAATGTTCTGAAGAGATTGTTAAATTCTGGGCAGTGACCTGGGATATGGGCCTGAAAAAGTGGCTCAAATTCCAGGACGCTGAGATGCATTGACAAATTTAGTCTTTAGATGCTGGTAGGCAAGCTTGTGAGAGTGACTGAGGCTTAAGTTGCCCAAAATCTAAGTGGGACCCAAGGGCAAGCTAGCTAAAGTGTTGGACTGGTTCCTGAGGGTCCTGAAGTTGATGTTGAATGTCTCTATGGTGTGTTTACGTTAGTTCCACTTCCTTAACATGAGTTAGGAGGTTGAATCATATCATAGTGGCCTCTTGTTGCATGTTTACCCCGACTGGACGGTTGCTTGGGTAGATGTGGAAGGAGGGTGTTACAGAGTGGTATCAGAGCATGGTTCACCCCTCAGATTGGATGGGTTGTTTGTTGGTCATGCATTCATGTTGGTTGCATATGTGTTTCTTGTGCTTGTAGTCCATGTGCTTGTTGCATTTGCATGTTGTCAATCATGGTTGTAGTGATGTCGCCATGTGAATGTTGAAGGTGTTGTTGTGGAGTATGTTTTCATGTGTGTATGGTTGTTTATGCACTATTATGCATGCCAATGTTCACATGATTTCGAGTGCACGTGATGTGGTTGTTGTCATGCATGAGGTCATGGTTTGTGTGGTTGATATGGTCATGCATTAATGATTGAACCCTAGCTAGAATGATGTGTATATGGTTTTGTACTCATGTGTTATATGTCTATATGTAGTTGTTATGCATGTATGGTCTTGGTTATAGTTATGCATGAATAGTAGGTCAAACATGCCTTGTGAAGTCATTGTATGCAATTTAGGTCATCATGGTGCTATTGGTTGTTATGATGCTAATGTGTTGGCTGAGATAGAGTAGGAGATGCAGATCATCATAATGAGGTTACAACATTAGACTTTGGGATAAGAGCATATCGTCATACATGTTTTCATGTTGGGAATGTAGGTAAGTAAGTTAAGGATTGTTATATGCATTAGGTTTATATACATTAGGTTTATGTACATGTCTTTTGATGTTATGGTTACGTACATGATAAATGATAGTTGATTAGTGTAGTCATATTCACATGTGTTATATAGTCATGAATGATAGTAACCCGTGGTCGTATGCATTTCTATTATTGTTTTATGTTAGATAACTTGATGATTATGTTATATGTTGTTGATGAGCATGATATATAGCTTATTGTTGTTATATGCTAGTAACTTTGTGATTAGGGTTATTACTTTAAGATATTGATGTTATATGTATCATGCTAAGTTGGATTGGCCTATGCAGATGGTTAGGTTTATGGCATTTAGGTATGAGTCGAATTATCATGTTGCATTTCTAGACTGATCATACATATGTCATTGCTATGCATAAATGATAATTGTTTATAAGTTTATGATGTGAACATTCTAGTTAATGACTATTATGGATATCATGATATTATTTGAGGTTGAGTTGATATGATGTGAAGTTATATCGTGCTAATCTGTATTGATTATGCAAACAAGATCACCTCCCCTGAGATACATTAAGGTATGAACTTTCTTATGTCGTCTACCTTGTGCTTGACTCTATGATTATGACATCTATTTGGTGTTTGAGTGTTTAGTGTCTAGTTGATTTATTTAACATGGTATGTTTGCAAGTTGGTTGAATGTTTGTTGAATTTCATAATATGCGTATGCATTCCAATGATCTTGTTTTAAGATGATTGTACTAACACATATGTGTTGAGATAGTTTATATGTACTTGACTGTAGTTCACAATTGTAGCATTATGTCTAATGACTATGAGTTGACTATGGGTTATGACATGATTGTTTGTAAAAGTTGATTTCAAATTGATATATATGATTGTATTGATATTTGGAACATGTGGTTAACATGTGTGAGTAGTTGCAGGAAACATGCTTGATATTAGTATGACAAGGTAATAATTGATATGTTTATATATGATCCAAAAATGGATCCTGGATAAATATCTAAGTCTAAAAGACTTAATATAAGAGGTAAAAGGTGCCAAATGGCAAATACTTTGTAAATCAGAGGAAAATGAAAATTGTAGGATGCTCCTAGAAATAGTCTCATTGTAGAGATCTCCTCATTCTGAATCCAATGCAACTTGAATGGGCGAAAACAGACTCCGGATGAAGGAGTTATTGTAAAATGAAAATTGCCCAATGTCCTTAGAAAAGGAGGCAATTTCATTAAATTTTGAACTATATTGAAAATTTTGATTTTTGTATAGGCTCACGGGCCAATCCATAGATGACATGTGGCAGGATGGGATTGGGCCACGTGGCCTTGTTTGATTGGTCAAAAGGAAATATCACATCGCAATTATTTCAAAGGGAAGGACCTTGGGCCATCAACGATTGCGATAAGTGATTGCCGCTTTATCGCATCGCACAGATCCATGGGAGGAATTAACAAAGGCTAAGGCCAATGCGACATGCAATCGCCGATTATCAGTGTCGGCAGATTAGGCATCGACGACATATATATATATATATATATATATATATATATATATATATATATATATATCAGTTCGGCATATGTCATAAGGGAAGACCCCCGGGCCGTAGCACCACGATATTGCGATATGCAATAATGCAATCACATCTGGACCGTTGGATCGCGAGTCTGATCAGACGGTGGCGATCTAACGGGGAATATCGCATCACTATTTGCGTTAAGACCATGGACCAGGGCTCCTACGTGTTGTGATTGCGAGATGCGATCGAAGGTGGACCTGATAAGTTTATAAATGCCTCTATATAATGTTTCAAGTCAGAAATTGTGTTTTGGCAGATTTTCTCCGTTTAAAATACATTTTCCTGTGAAAAATAGAAAGCAATTGCATTTGGGATTTTGAAGAATTTCAAGAGGCCCGAGGCACTCTTACGTTACAGAAATGGTGGCCACCTCCCCTTTTGGCATTGAGCAATGATTGTATAACGCCTGGAAGAGAGGAATAGTCGGAGGCACGACCAGAGGAAGGCATTTTGGGAACCAAAGAGGCTTTGGTAACCATCCACGAGAGCTGGGAAGCGTTATTCTTGGCAGACTCGAGGAGTTTGAGCGATCTCGGGGGATAAATCCCATTGTTGCAGAGCCAGCGAGGGGGAGCTCACAAACGGTAATGATCCCAAAGAGCCCGAGGAACAAAGAGCCCGAGAGCAAAGGAGCCTTAATCCCAAGAGGGACAGAGAGCCACAATCCCACAGAGAAGCGGGAGGTGGAGCGAAAGAGGCCAAGAGACCCACAGAGAGCCCGAGAGCCAGAGAGTCAGGGCCGGTCTGAATTCGAGCGTGCTGTTAGCTTCAATAGTTGAGGAAATGCAGAATTCTGATGGAGTCAGTGTTTGAAGAAGCTCAAGACAGCCAGGAGCACTGATTGAAGGAATCAAGTCCAAGGGAGTTTGGATCTGTTTGCAGCAACAACCAAGGGTAAGATGGTATTCTGAGCCCATTGGTTCATTTGTAAACCATATGGAGTTGAGTCACAGACTTGTAAAAGAATTTGAGCCATAATCCCAAAGAGCCAAGTCAAATTGACAAGAGCTCACGTAGATGTAGCCCATAAGAGTTTTGGGTGAACTCCTCATTAAATTCACCATTATATGCATTTATGTATATGTTCAAGCACATTTAAATATCAACATACACAACATATTTTAAAGCACATAAACAACCAACCATAAATACAAGCATATGCCTATATTTTCAAGCATTTCTTAATTTTGCATTGGTTAATCAAATAGACTTGGGAAAATACAAGCTTTGGAAGTGGGAGAGGTTCTTGTAAGCTAGACAAGAAGCCTAAGAGCCCTATTTACAGATCAATATAACTAATAGTTGGTTGATGTGGCAGTACATAGTAACCCTCGATTGCAACAAGGTAAACCAGGGTAAAAGAAAAGAATTGGACAAGAATTCCTTTGGTTATGTTTGGAAACCCTAATTCCAAATGAATGAGTGCCTTGCATACAGGAAACCTTCTTAACCTTGATTTTGTTTGACATTATGTGGATATGTGCTCTAGTCATGAACATGTACTTGACATCTATATCAGCCAGTCTCTAGTTACAGGTGGATTTGTCAAGGGAATTGGAGTCCCTTGAGAGATGGTGTGGATGTGTTCAATTGCAAAAAAAGTGCTTGGCACAACAAGGTAAGGTAACTGTTGTATTGTTATATTTATTTATGCACTGAAAATTATGTGTTGTATGATGCTGGGGATTGCATGGAAAAGAAATTTCCATGAAATTTTGAAGAAGGCTCTGGTTGAGCTTTCCTTGGGAACCATGGGGATTGAGTCATGGTTTCTGTGGTTAGTCTTGTGATTTTTGTCTTTTGCGATTGTTGCACTTGATCTGCGATTTTGTGTGTGTCTGGTGCATAACTATGCCACTTTATTACGATATCTTGTTGTTATTGGTTTTCATGGTTTTCTTCTTGGTATTTCCATTTATGTTTTGAGTCTTGGGAATTGTTTGGGAAAGAAGAAAGTTAATGGAGCATGGGGAGAGCTGTGTGGTACCTGAAAGGTAATGTAAGATTCAAATGAAGCGATGTGCATAAGTAAGCAGAATGAAAGGTGAGATTATGATAGTCAGTTGGACTGGTTTGGTCCATTGGTGTAAATGGATAGTGACATGATAGTCATGAGAAAGATAATAGGAAATGTGAAGTAAATGGATCTGAGGCATCAGATGCCTTGAATACGTTGGGAACGATTGCTCTCAAATTTGTGCATGGTGTGCACAGATAAAGGGCATTCTCTTAACCTTGACCTTATGATATTTGGTAATTATGTTGTGATCATGATTATGTTGATGTTTATATATGTATACATGTATGTATGTACGTATGTCATGTCCAATAGCATCATCATGGATCATGATTATTAAATGATAATATATATGTATATATATATATATATATATATATATATATATATATATATATATATATATATATGTCACTGTCTGATAGGGTTGTTAGGAATCATTCTTGTGGAGGAATGATTGCTTACGCAGGTGAATGACATGAAGAGGTTTCAGGTCTTACGAGGAATCAATTGGGAGGAGTAGCCTGACAAATTTATGAGGTCAGTATCATGTGGTTATGAGTTGATATTATGTGATTATATTATGTCTATTTTATGGAAAGGTAACTCAAGGGATATATCATTGAAATAAAAGCAGCATGGTTTGCGACATGTTGGGACAAGCATGGATAAGACATTGGAAGTAAGGTTGCTTGGCAGAGGTAGTGTGGTGTTGGATGTGTGGTACTATTGTTGTGAATATGTTTTATAGGTTATACATGTTTCATATGTATTGCTGTGTGCATGCGTTGTTGTGCATATATAATGTGTGTACATGTTGTTTATGAAATGCTATGTATAGGATGGTATAGATAGTGTTGTGTGAATACTGCATATGCAGTGCTGGGTATAGATGGTGCTATGTACAAGTTGTATATGCAGTTTTATGTACAAATGATGCTATGTACATGTTGGATATGCAGTATTATGTACCTGTGGTGTTGCGTGCATGTTGTACAGGTGGTGCTAGGTACATATGGTGTTGTGTGCATGATTGTACAAGTGGTGCTGTGTACATGTCATGCATGTGGTGATGTGTACATGTAGTATCATGTACATTTCATGCCTATGGTACTGTGTACATGTGGTATTGTGTACACATTGTACATGTGGTGTAGTGTACATGTGGCGTTGTGTACACGTTGTGCAGGTGGTGCCGTGTACATGTGATGCTATGCACACGTTGTGTAGGTGGTGCGGTGTATAGGTGGTATTGTGTACATGTTGTACATATGGAACTAGTGTACGTGTGGTATTATGTGCATGTCTTACAGGATGTGTTGCAGGCATGCGGTAATATGTATGTTCATTGTGTTGTCGTGGTATTGTGACATGTGTATTCCTTGTATTGTACTTTGTGTAGTATATGTATTTTGCTGTGTTGTACGCCAGGTGTAGGTACATGTATTGTGTGGCGTTTTACATCAGGAATAGATGTATGAGTTGTGTTGTATGCATTTTTAGGTGTTGCATGTTGTGTGTAGATGTCTGTCTTTTGATGTAAATTGTGTACGTATACATGTTGTGTTGTGGCGTACAACGGACATAGGAGTATGTATTGTGTTGTGTTGTACACTGGGTGTATGTGTATGTGTTACATGTCAGGTGTAGATGCATGTATTTCATGGTGTGGTATGCCGTGTGTAGTTGTTTGTGTGGGATGTACATTATGTGTGTGTGCACATGGTTGAGGAGAGTCACTAGGTGTTTGTCAGGTGCGGAAACAATCCGTAGTGCATGTGCAATAAGGACAAAGGTGGAAGCCAAGGATTGATTATGGGATAAATATAAATATTTTATTTCAGTTTTATTATGCATGAGATTTATGATTCCGGTCTATGATTACATGTGATCTATGATTCTGGTTTATGATGGTTACATGTGATTTATCATGTTGATATATGATGGTTGTGTTTCGAAATAACCTGATGTGATATGTTAAACATGATGATTTGGTCAAAGATGTTAGTTTGACTTGTTGTGACAGGGAGTAAACAAAATTGCAAATGTACCTTATTCACGAGCCACCAATGAGGTATGATTTGGAGTTATTTCAATTTATTTTGAGTCTAATGGAAATTATGTGCTTGGAACAGGAATGCATGAACATACCTAGTTGAGTGGTAGAAATTGACTGCAAGAATTAGCAACAACAAAAGGAATTGGAACATGAAGTGGTATGCTGGTAAAGCACTTTAGGAGCAGGGTCATTGTGGGACATTGGTACCCAATAATGTCCAGTGATTTCCATGAACATGCTATGACAAGTATGATGGTTTGAGGTAGGTATATGCCTTGGTTTTGTATCTTCCAATTTCAGGAAGCCTTGCCAAGGGATGGACTGCTCGAGATGGGGGTGCTAGTGGAACTTGTAAGATGAGTGACTGCACAGAAGGAGTTGACCAGATTGCCCGAGGGACTGTGTAGCAGAGAAGGGAAGACCAGGGATGGATTTGTTTTTATCATTAGCATTTCCAGATGGAATCAAATGTACATTGGGTGTGCGCCCTGGAATAATGAGCCGATAACTGTTAACTGAGAGAACAAGTGACACAGTATTGTAGCGCTTGACATTGGATTCAACTTTGACTTTGACAGTGGATTCCGGACTTCCTAGGAAGGAGGTGAATCCTGGTATTTCTTTGAGGGTGGAGGTGTGAGCCTCTGGATTCCCTTGTTGATTGATACTAGCAACATATCCTTTTATTTGCTGGTTGAGAAAATGTGCATGTGTATTTGTGTGTATTATTGTAAATACTGTATCGAGTTGGTTTATAAATCTCCACAGACAATATGGTTATTTGATGGTTGAAGCAAATGCGTATGCGTATCTGTGGTCATTGTAAATACTATAATGCTTTATGTTATAAAGCTCCAGTAAACGGTATGATTGTCATGTTTTAGCAGTGGTCACTGTAAATACTAAAATGAGTTGTGTTATAAAGCTCCATGGGAAGTATGTTTTGTTTTCAGTAATCTTATTGGTTATAGGTGTCATTGAACACTAAGGATGGTGTTCCCCCAAGGGGGAGGGTCCTGTAACATGCCTTGTTAAAAACTCACGTAAAATATATAATTACCATGGATGATGGGACACATATTCCAAGATGAATGGTGGGGGAAACATCCTAGTGGGTGTTGATTCTGTTTAATATGGTTAAGGAAATTAGAGAAGGAAATGGCTAAGGCTTTGGAAAGACATGAGGCATTAATTGGCATTTTATTTATGAAAATAATGGAAATTAGGAGAAAAAGAAGGTGAAAGGTCAAAGGTTGCATGTGAGGATGAAATTGAAGGAAAATAATGGAAAATGAAGAAAATAGAGACCTCATTGATAAAAAGGCTTCTGAGGATCAGTGGGTAAACTTTTGATTGGTTTTGGTGGAGCTCTCTTCTATTCTCTCTCTCTCTCTCTCTCTCTCTCATATTATTGGAGACTTAGAGTTTCCTTGGAGCACTCTTGGAGGGCATGGCATACTTGGATTCTTGGAGCAAGAAGGAAAAGGAACAATAGGAAAGCACAAGAGGGCATCATGATCAACAACTACATCAGATTTTCTTGTAGATACTGAGTTGTATGTATGATTCCTTCACTAGTTTTGGCATGCATGACATATGCATGTGGATTATTGGTTGTGATTTGTCATTGGCATGGAGGATGGCTAGGATTGACAGTGGATTTCATAGCCTTGCCATTTCCTGGATAACCATGGTGATTGTGGGTTTATTTTCATTGTTTGTTTTTGGTTGGCTCTTATGTTTCCTTAATTGGGTTGAGTTATTAGCTCCTGGAAGCCCTAGTTGGACAAATGCTCTGGAAGCCCTGTAACAACTTGGGTTGAGTTACTAGTCCTGGAAACCTTGGTTGGATAAACACTTTGGAAGCCCTTTGTGGGTTGAGTTACTAGTCCTAGAATCCCTAGTTGGACAAACACACTAGAAGCCATGTATAAGCTGTGGGTTGAGTTACTAGTCCTAGAAGCCTTGGTTGGAACAAACACTCTGGAAGCAATGGAAGGCTTGGATGGAGACCGATATGATGATGGTTTTGAAATGCTCGACCATGAGGTGTTATCACTATTTTATGGGTTGAGGTGGATGGCCTCTGAAAGCCTTGGATGAGCTTTGATTGATGCGTTCTATAAGATCCCTCATTGATGCTTGGAATATGACACGGAGCTGAATGAATTAAGAGAGATTTGGATCAACCATTCTACAGTCAGGTAGAATGTGGAAGTCCCATCCCGAGTTGGGTTTTTGCATCATTAATGAAAGGTTATCTCCCCTTGTATTTTTATGAGTATTATACTGGATTATATGTGGTTTATATGACTATTATTTCATTGGTATTTCTATCCCTATTATGATAGTTATGTATGTGTTCTATGACAATATCTATGTATGGATTTCATCATGTTTCTACTT
The DNA here is from genome assembly GCA_031772625.1 of Pinus tabuliformis. Lineage (NCBI taxonomy): Eukaryota > Viridiplantae > Streptophyta > Pinopsida > Pinales > Pinaceae > Pinus > Pinus tabuliformis. The sequence goes on along the minus strand of CM062820.1, from coordinate 1,493,806,911 downwards.
GTATATGAATGAACAATGTATCTATGACCTAATGGATGGAATGAAAGTTAATGTGTTGAGGCATCAATGCTTCATGGTGAATCTCAGATAAGTATGAGACCCCTATGCTCAGATATGTTATTTACACCTGTAGTTTACATATTTGTGACATGTTTGATGAAATGCCTATCATGGCTAGTAGGGGTCCAGTCAAGGTCTTAAAAAAGTGTTTTCTTTAGTACTACAATTTCCATGTTATTTTACTATTATGAAGAGATGGTTCAATTCTCGGCAGTGACCTGGGCTCTCGGCCTAAAAAAATGGCTCAAATACCCAGGACGTTGGCATAACACTAACGAATTTAGTCTCTGGATGTTGGCGGGCAAGCCTATGATAAATAATATGGGTTTCTTGACGTTGTCATGCCTATAGCATGAGACCGAATGAGGCTTAAGTTGTCCAAAAGATTAGTGGGACTCAAGGGTAAGGTGTCTGAAGTGTTGGAATGGTTATTGAGGGTCCCGAAGCCGATGTTGAATGTCTGTATGGTTGGTTTCCATCAATTCCACTTCCTTAACGACTTAGGAGGTTGAATCATATCATAGTGGCCTCTCGTCGCATGTTTACCCTGACTGGATGGCTGCTTGGGTAGATGTGGGAGGAGGGTGTTACATTCATGGGGAATTTCTTTAATACCCTACCTACAACAAGGAGCTCTATGGCCCTGGTATAAGCTATGAAGAAGCAGTAACACTTCCAAATGGGAAAGGAGACAATAATCCACGTAGATCAACAACCACTATAGTACTTGCAAGGCTAGAGTAGGATACAACAAACTAGGAATTACAATTGGATGGGGTTTTGATGCAGGAGCATCAACCCATCCTCCAAAAAATCAACAAGAATGAGTTCTAGAAGGTGCAACTATCAAAAAGTTGGGATACTATATTTTGTAAAGGATTAAAAGCTTAAAAGATCACATTAGGGAGAAATATTAGGAATTCATTGAGAGATTTGTGGAGAAGATCATGTAGAGAGCTTTGTGGAGAAGATCATGTAGAGAGTTTTGTGGAGAGGATCATGCTGAGAGCTTTATGGAGAAGATCGTGGATCTTGAGGTAATCCATGATATTGTAATTTTGCAATATAAATTGAAACCTGTGTGTGTATGAAGGGCAACCATTAGAATGAATCTATGGCCAACTGAGGAACCATGTAATAATATAGTGATAAAATTATTTGTGATGCCTAGTTTATGTAATTTTATTTAAGTGCATAGTGATTTGATGCATTGATGGCTTGATGCATAGATGAGTTGAATTTGTTTGATGAATTAATACTCTGTGTAACAACTATGTCATCCAAGCATGATGAATTTATGTTGTATGCATGCATGGGACAAAGTGCGCAACATAAGCATAGCGGGCACATAACCCATAGGTAAAAGATCGAGGCCAGTAAAAATATTGAAAACGAAGAGACCCCAAAAATCGTTTTCATCAAGTGGTATTGGAGCGTAGAAGATTCCTGCATGTAGTCTAGAGGATAAGCAGTGGAAGAAGGTACAAGTGATTGACTATCTGGTAAGAGATTTATTTTCTTTGTCCAGGTGACGATAGAGGAAGGTGAGAAGTTTTGCAATAGCCTAGAGCAAGAAGTGCTTGAGGGGTTCCAAAGAAAAGAACTCAGAAGATGCAAAAAGCCCAAAACCGACAAAATGTTTGGTGAGGTATCATGTAGCAAGGTGGAGGCTTGTTACTACAAAGGTGTATTGCAACTCACAAGTTGAAGTTGTTATGGGAAGGCCAAAAATCATATGAAAAATAGGTCATAAATTTTCGTAGCTTGGGGAGTTTGATGTAGGAGCATCAACCCATAGTCCGAAAAATCAACAAGAACGAGTTCTAGAAGGTACAATTGTCAAAAAGGCAGGATAATATCTATTTTTTAAGGGATTAAAAGCTTGAAAAGTCACATCTATGAGAAATCTTAGGAATTCGTTGAGAGCTTTGTGGAGAAGATCATGTAGAGAGATTTGTGGAGAATATCATGTAGAGAGCTTTGTGGAGAGGATCATGTTGAGAGCTTTATGGAGAATATTGTGGATCTTGAAATAATCCATGATATTGTAATTTTATAATATAAATTGTAAACCTGTGTGTATGAAAGGTGGCCATTAGAATGAATATCTAGCCAACCAGGGTGCCATGTAATAGTATACTCATTAAATAAATCATGATGCCTAGTTTATGTAATTTTATTTGTGTGCATGGTGATTTGATGCATTGATGGCTTAAGGCATAGATGTGTTGAATTTTTTTGATGAATGAAGGCTGCATGCATTGGAATTGTGATCCAAGCATGAGGAATTGATGTTGCATGCATGCATGGGACAAAGTGCACAACCTAAGAATAATGAGAAAGTAACCCACAAGTCCAAGATTAACACCATAAGAAAAGTTGAAAACGATAGACCCTAGTTTAATTTTCATAAGTTTTTTTCAATAGTTTCATTTAGTGATAATGTATAAGAAGGAAAACACAAAAAAGTTGGTCTTCATGTTTTCAAGGCCATTTATATCAAATATCATAGTTTTTGTATTTCGTATGCACATGGATCCTTTCAACCGTGATGCATACAAAGAGGAATATACAAAGGATGAGGACTTCAAGGAGGTGTTTCAAAATTTGCAAAGCTAGAGTCATGTGCACAATGAAAACATCACAGTTGACTACCATCTTTAGAATATGTTACTCTACAGGTTAGATAAGTTATGTGTTCCTCGAAGCAAGTAAGTTTAGATGATAATAGAGGCTTACATCTCCAAGGTTGCAGGAAATTTTCATGTAGGGAAGACAATGGCCAACTTGTAGAGATATGTGTATTAACCCAAGATGAAATAAGAGGTAGCTAGGTTGATAAGAGGAAACATGCTTTGTTGAATCAATAATCCTAGTAATAAAAAATAAGGTCTATATCATTCCTTGCTTGTACCCACCCATCCTTGGGAAAGCATTTCCATGGACTTTGTGGGAGGTTTACCAACAACTAGGAAGGGACATGACTACCTACTCGTGGAAGCTGGAAGGTACAACAAGATGTGTATTGTAATGCCTTGTAAAATGGCCATCAATGGGAAAGATGCAACGAACTTGTTCTTTGGACAGGTTTGGGTGCCCTTTGGGATACCAAGGAGCATCATTTCAAAGAGCTACACAATATTTATCAGTGCATTTTGGACTACATTGTGAAATAATATGGACACGACGTTGAAGGTGTATACAACATTCCATCCATAAATAGATGGTCAAACGAGAATAGTCAACAAGACTTTGGTGCAACTTTTGAGGAGTTACACTTAGAAGCATCCGAAGACTTGGGATGTAAATCTGGTGTATATATAGTGTTGTTATAATAGATCAGTATACACTTCTATTGGTAACTCCCCATTATTTTCCACCTTCACTTTTGGATATGACATAGGGACAACAACGAGGGGTAAGGGAGGATCTCATCGGGGATGCCTCGTGGGAAATTATATATATATATATATATATTTAATTAATTAATTAATTAATTATTATTATTAATTTTTTTTTTTTTTTGAGAAGATAAAGAAGACCCATCTAGAGGTACAAGAAACATTACATAATTCACAAGAAAAATACAAGCATGTGTATGCTCAACACAGAATAAATAATTCATTCAATGTGGGAGACTGAGTATGGTTATAGTTGAACAAGGAGAGGCTACAGGGTCTTGCTAAGAAAATCAAGGCTATGTGATATGGTCCCATTGAGAAATTAGAGAAGGTGGGACATAATGCTTATAGACTTGGTTTATCCCCATACATGCACTTTTCTCAATGGTGAATGTAGAAAAATTGAAAAGCCTTCCATGTTGGATCAGGAAGAGGAACAAGTCCCACCTTCTATGGAGGAATTAGAACCAAAAGCTTAGGTGAAGTTAAAAAAGGACATAGTTTTGCAGAAGAGGTCCAAATCTTAGTGGCCAAGGGTAGAGGGATCTGGACTATAGTTCCAAGCAGTGTACAGTGTAGCTCTGAATAGTGTATACCTTCAATTTTCACTAGAAAAGAAGTAGGTGTTTCAAAACCTTGTATTGTTGCTTACTTTATTAATAATAAACTCTTTTCATTCCGACCTAATTCAATGTATTTTCAATATATATTGTCATGACGACTTTTTTTCCTAATTTATATTATTATGAGCATTTAGGTTTTCTTTAAATAAGTTGTTGTTAGTTGCTCTTGTCTCTTTTTTAGTGCAACTTCTCAAGGAAGATATTGTGGTAAGAGGATTTGGCTAATGGATCTACTCCAACCTTTAGATCTCTTGGTAAGTTATCAAATCCAAATTATTAGGCATTAAATATTTCTCTTATGTTTTTATTATTAAAGTGAGTGTTTATTCCCTTGCTTTAATATGGCTATTAATCCTAGTCGTAGGAATTAATTTCCATCAACAAAATTGGTGAGCATACTAGGGATAAACTTATTCAATTTTGCCTTTTAGAATTAGTCTAAAAGCTTGTGGTCAATTTTTATTTTCTTTTTTCCCTTTATTTCAATATATGATTTAAAGATTCAAACCTGTTTTGATTCGTTTGGAATTTTGTTTTAGTTCATCTATTACATTTTTGAAATGTTGTCTTTCATACATTGTTTTCCTTCAAGGAACCTACATATGTACATTTCTTTCCTAAAGAGTAGTTGTCTATATATGTTTATTTTATTAGTATCATTTGTGTATATGTACTAAGTGTGGAACATTCCATCTTCTTGACTTTGAAAATCATCTTTAAGTGTCCTTTAACCTCTATCTAAGTGTATTGTGTTATCTTGAGTGTATTCACAGATCTCTAAAATTACAATAATTTTCCTTTGATTTTTTAAAAGTAGAAGGAATTTTTCTCTTTTTGGTTCTAGGCTTAGGTATTTACTAAGTAAAATGTTTGGAATAAATATCTTGTGCTTTTGGTTCATGATTGTTGCTTGTTGCATTCCGCAGAGCCTCGTAATCCTGTTTATAAGTTTTTTTTTCTCTTCCTTGTATCTCTTGCCTCTAGAGAAACTGAAAGAAAATGTTCTCTTGCTTTGCAAACAATTTTTCCTTTCTTTTTCTTTCTTGCTTATTTTTTGAAAATGAAAAGACCAAACAAAATGTTTTCTTTAGTAATTCCTTGCTTTTCTTGTTGTTAGTATATTGATACTTGAAAAATGAAAGAATTTCAATGAACATTTATTAAGGTTACTTGTTTACATTTATAAGTTGTATAATTACAATAGTTGTTAGGCATTATTGTCAAAAGTTTAATTTCTTGGAAAGATAGTTAATTGTGTTTTGAAATTTCACAAATAAATGAAAATTTTCATTTCTAAAATGTTTGTAGAAAATTCCAAAGAAGTTCAAAGTCAAAGTATTCAATGAAGAATAAGTACTTGATTTTAGCGTCAATGTTCTTATAATTGATTTAACCGAGTCTAAAAACATCACAAGTTGCACTATTGCTACTTTTGATTAATCAACAACCTTTACAATAAATTTTTAATATAAAACCAACTATAATTTTTTAGTTATAGGATGTCAACTTATAATCTACTTTGTAGGGTAAACACTCCAAGGAAACTGAACTAAAGCATAGAGAGTGGTCTAAGTATAATGTGGTATCGGTGTTGGTGGGGAAGCTCCTTTAACAAGTGAGTAAAGCACTAGGTTGTGTTCAGGTAAGTGAAGAGAGATACCCCTCTCTAGCTTATCTTGAAATTTGTGAATGATTGTACACATGGGGACTTTTGTGGGGAAAGATAGTTCTAACTGATAGTTTCCACCCCACTTTTGATTACAAGTTGGCATGCTATTTTCCTATCCTAGTGTTGGGGGGAAAAGTATCTAATGCAGAATGCCTCTATCCCACTCTGAAGGTGATAGTACTCCAGCAACAACTGAATGCAAAGCTATTCAAAGTTTCTTCTTTATGAGATGAGAGAGGGAAGAAAAGGATGATCTACTAACCGTTATCTTGCGCTAATAGTCGATCCAGTCTTCACTCCTTGCTGCTTGCTCCTAGCTCCTCGTTCTTTCACCGGCCCAGCTACAGTCAGATCCTGTAAAAGCACAAGAAAAGGAAACTACAAGAAGCATACATCCATAATCGATTATAGGATTAGCATAAATCAAATATACAAGCATCTATTCATCATAAAGACACATGCATATAGAAGAACCTCAAATACTTTATTGATAATAGAAGTAAAGTTCTGAGAGAGTTACAACCACAATGGGCCCAATCCAGCAACACCTCCCAGCTGAAAGAAATCTCCTCTTCACCTCCTTCAAGCAAAACACCCAATAGCTATATACACAAACCAACAACACTTCCTTACTTGCACAAAATTCCAGCCTCCCTAGACCTCATGAGAGAGATCTATATATAGGGTTTTGGAGAAAGGATGAGTCATCTTGAGACTGGCCTGAAGCTGACTTGTGTCCTCTCCCACTTTAGTTAATCTTCATTTCTTGAGTCCACTTGGAGAATCTTGCTTCCACTTGGAGATCAAGACCCTCTTACTCATCACTAGGCGAATTCCTTGACCCAAGTGTCAGTTTGGAAGCTTCCTGGGCAGTTGACACCTTGCAGAATGACTGTGCCACTTGGCCAATCTCGCCCAGCGCATGTAGCCTTCATCAGTTTTGACCTTCAGCGCAGGTACAAGGAGGAGCAGTTGACATTTAGCGCAGATGCTCAGTGGAGCAGCTGACATGATCCAGAAATAGCCTGTTTCTGAGTGTTTTCAGGTGGAGAACTGATTTTTAGTGCTGTGGTTTGCAGACCTTGTTCCTCTAAGGGTAAGAACAACATGTTTAGGGACTTTGGATCCCTCAGATTATTGACATTTCATACTCCATGCTGTTAGGCACAAAAATGTCTATAACACCTAGGTTCCTCTTAGGTGATTGTAGGGGGAAATATATATAATACCTAAGGTGTAAACTGCATCATTGTTACAATGATCCTTGAGGGTAGCCTGTGAAGTGAGGGTACTTGCACCAATAAAGGTTGTGTCGAGAGGTTAGTGTAATCTCTTTTCACCCCTTTTTTGGTAGGTATTAGGCCCTAATCATCCACGTATTTTCTATAATAGTCCCATTACCTACTCCTCTCTTTTATGGTACCAGGTCCTAATCACCCTGAGTGAGAATTTAGAAGAGTAGTTTGTTTTCTGTTGATGTAAAAAATTATTTATAGTGGTGTTATACATGCTTCCAGTATGCCTTAATTAGCCTTTGGATTTGTTTCTTTTTAATATTTGATTGAAAGTGGTTGACAACTCTTCTACTCTAGAAGGGTTTATGGAATTTCTCTTGAAAGGTTGGAGGCATCTCCCTGAAGGTGTAGAATGTGTTAGTGTTAGTCAGTTTAGCCTGCCACCAGTGATCAAATATGCTCTTACAAGGTGTTGTTAGGGTGTCAAGTCAAATTTTTGTCATTTCAGTGAATCTTCAAATAAAAATTTGGTCACTGGCTATTGATGTCTTTGTCATTGCTGCTCCCTTCACTTACTCATGGTCTTCATCACTCATCATGGTCATTGTCTTCATTCTTTTGGAAAAATCACACATGCTGGTCACCTACCTCACTTAGATGAAGGAATCATAATAAAAAGGATGTTTTCATTATATCAGTCATCATCATTAATATTCCATTCAGTCTCATGTCTTTATTAAGTCATTATGGTTTTAAGGTCCATCCTCATCATGTGTAAATCCAACATTAAATGAGTTGTAATAAGTAGCTCTTTGGCATAAGTTTGATGACTTTTCATAAGTTCTTCATGGTTTCAATCTCAAAGGTTCCAGAATAAGAAGTCACATTGTTCAAAAAGGTAAAAAGCAACTCAGGTTTCAGCTCTCCAAAGTGGCTCAGTTTTAAAGGTGAAAAATCAGGTTTTGAAAAGGTATGTGGGGCCCTAAAAGAGATGAGGCGAGACCTAACAATGGGTGGGAGAGCATTGCATGCATGAGAGGAGCTGACACAGTGAGAGACTGCATGCAGCACCATCACCATGGCCCCCGGAGGGGGTTGCGAACTGGATGCTCCCCTTCCACCTGAGCTATCTGCGTTTCAGGAACTGGTAGAGGCATGCAATAAAAGACCAGCAAACAAAAATCATCAGAAGTTTGTCAAAAGAATGGAAACCATCCCCACAGTTGCTTTGTCGACTGAAGAACCCTGCAAAGTGGCCTTGAACCTAGCAAAACGAGGGCTTATTAGGCAGTTAACTGGGCTATGGCCCTCGCCTAAAGCTGTAGATGCTTGGGTGCAAAGGAACTAGCAATCTCTTGTCAAGGAAGGAATCAAAAGTCACTTCATTGGCAAAGGCTTCTTTGTATCCATATTTGAATCGATAGAAGATAGGAACCTCATATTCAAAAATGGCCCGTATTTCATGGGTCCTCAGGGTTTGTACCTAAACCAATGGACTCTAGGCTTCAATCCGACTCAGGATGTGCCCTCGGCTGTCCCCTTCTAGGTGCACTTGCCTCATTTACCTCTGCATTGATGGAACCTCAAATCCTTAGAAACCATAGGCAATAAATTTGGCAAATACATCAATCAAGCAGAAAGGAGGGACTAGTACTCCTGCGTGAGAATTTGTGTAGAATTTGACCTGGACGAAGGCCTCCCTGAAGCTATAAAACTTATGGTGGTTGACTGATATCACATCCAAGTGATAGATTATGAGAAAGTCTCATTTAAATGCTGGCATTTCCATGGATATGGGCACTTTTCCAAGCACTGTAAAAAGAAATCAGAGGAGGGGGCTAATAATGCGAAAGGAGATCAATGGACTCAGGTCCAGAAATCAACAACAACTAAGCAGAATAATAGAACCAAAGGGAAAGGAGTGTTCACAGGGAATGGTGCTCCACCCATACTGCAAGCAGAGGGGAGCTCAGTCCCTCCAAGAGTAGACATACCCACCAATCCCTTTGAAATACTTAGTACATCAGAAAAACTCCCAAATCCAACAGATGAAGAGGTTGAACAATAGGCCATTACTATGGAAGAAGATAAATGGCACGAGGAAACATGCCCCCTCCAAATTGGAACTCCAAGAGGAGCCTCTAGCTCCCAAACCTATGCAGATATGACAAGGAAGAAGACTCCATAGATTTTTGGATCCTCAGAAGATGAGACAACTGAGAGGCCTTTGAAAAGAGTGGGGAATAAATCTCATAGAGAGGCAAGAGAAGAAGAGGTGGAGAGACAAAAAATGCAAGGCAACTAGCCCACGATTGAGATTTACATCAACAGAAGTACTAGAACTAGGCCTCCCAAAGGAGGTGTTGACCCCCCTGCTAGTAAATAATGCGATTAATCTCTTGGAATTGCAGAGGATTGGGGAATTCCTCAAAAGATGAAGCAATCAAGAACCTATTGAAATCAGAATATCCCAAGATCCTCATGCTCCAAGAGACTAAAATAGAAGGGTAAGCCCTTCTTGATCTCAGCAAAGTAAAATGGAAAACAAAATCCAGAAAAGCAGTAACTCCAAGGGGTAAATGTGTTGGGCTTTCCATTCTCTGGGAGGAAGACAAGTTTCAACTTGATAACTCCGTCCAAATGCAACATTGGATCTACACTAAACTCTGACACCTTGCTAGTAAGATTACCTTTGCTCTCTTTAATATTTACGTCCTTGTCCTTTATACAGAAAAGAAAGACTGCTGGCAAACCCTGTCTGATTTCCTTGAAGCTTACTCCCTCAAGAATATAATTCTAGTAGGAGACTTCAATCTAATATTTAACCCAAAGGAAAAAAGAGGAGGAATCAGCCGCAGGGACCACTTCCTTCCATTCGTGGAAGACCTGATTCAACAATGGGATTTACCGGACTTTAAGCCAAAAATAGGGCTTTACACATGGACAAGCAACAGAGTTGGGGCGAAGCACATTTCAGCTCGGTTGGAGAGATTCTTGCTTCAGATCAACACCTTCCTCTCTGAAATGAAGATCATTTCTACAAAAATTCTTCCAAATCTAACTTTAGATCATAAAAGCATTCTTCTTCTGCTGGAAGAAGAGGAAAATTTGGGGCCAATCTCGTTTCAGTTCATCCCTCTCTGGTTAGACAGGGAAGGGTTTATGGATACAGTCAAGAAGGTCTGGTCCATCCCTGTTCTTGGATCGCCCAGCTATGTATGGGAACAAAAGATAAATGCCACCAAAACAACCTTGAAAGAATGGATAAAAAAGCCCACTGACTCCCCCACTAGTCATAGAAAACAAAATATAAAGCAACTGCTCGATTTGTAAAGGGGCATGGAGCTGCAAGACATTACCTGCTTAGAAATTCAGAACGAACAAGAACTCCAACTCAGCATCCTTCGATCATTCAGAGAGGAGGAAGAATCCTTGAGGCTCAAATCGCATAATCTCTGGTTTTTTCCTGGAGACAAAAATTCAACCTTCTTCCACAAGAAAATTCGAACATGACTTTCTACAAACAACATTGCTGAAATCACCTCATTAGATGGGGCTATTCTTAAAGGAACAACTCTGTTAAAAGAGGCTACAGCCTCTTATTTCCAGCAGCTGTACAAAGAAGAAGGTACGGATGATGATGAGGAATCACAAGACTTCCTCAATCATGTTCCAAGACTAGTTAACAAGGAGGATAACTTAAGACTCCTGAAGCCCTTCATTGAAGAAGAAATCTGCAATGTCATATGGAAGATGGAACCAGATAAAGCTCCAGAACCTGATGGGTTCTCCATTCACTTCTATAGAATCTACTGGGACATCATCAAGGTTGATTTATTTCGAATTGTCAAAGGCTTCCTCCAAAAATCCAAAGTGGGAGGAAGCACAAACTCCAGTGAACCCAGTAGCGTTCAATCGTTTCAGGACAATCTCACTTTGTAATGCATCCTACAATAGACTCACCAAGTTACTTGCAAATAGAATAAAGCCGCTGCTGGAAAAAATCATCTCTCCCAACAAAGGTGGGTTTGTGAAAGGAAAGAATATCCTGGACAACGTGATTCTGGTGCAGGAAATCATTCATTCCAGCCAACAACGCCAAGAGTAAGGCATGCTCATTAAGTTGGACATGGAAAACACCTTTGACCGAGTAAGGCATTCTTTCCTCCTCCAAGTTATTTTCACATTTGGTTTCAGTTTTGATTTTATAAAATTGATTAAAGCATGTATAGGAGAACCTTGGATAGCCACTTTAGTAAATGGTAGGCCAGATAAATACTTCAAAGCTTCGAGGGGCATTAGGCAACGCTGCCCACTGTCCCCCTTCCTGTACATTCTGATGGCAGATTCCCTAAGCTGAAAGCTTACAGCAGAGAAGCTTAATGGGACACTTCCAGGCATCAGGGCGATAAAAGGAACAACACCAATCAATCATGCCTTGTTCATCGATGACTCTATCCTTATGGGAGGAGCCTCCATTAAACTTGCAAGGGCCTTCAATGAAGTAATCCAAATCTTCTGCAGAGTTTCTGGAGCTATGGTCAATAAGAGGAAAAGTGTTGTGTATGGTTGGGCGGTAGACCAACAAACTATTCTCAGGATTTCTCAAGCCCTGGGCTTCACAGGCTATGCCTCTTGGGACAAATTCAAGTACCTAGGCCTACCTTTAACGTTGGGAACCAGCAAGGCCCCTCATTGGATAGAAATTATCAGCAAAATCAAGGAAAAAATGACTGCATGGCACGGGCAGTGGTTTACCATAGCCAGGAAGCTCATTCTTGTAAAAAATGTTCTCTCTTCCCTTCCAATCTATCAGGCTTCCTTTCTTTTAGCTCCAAAAATGATCACCGAACAACTATCTAAGCTGATTCGAAATTTCCTATGGAAAGGAGGAAAGAGGAACCAAAAAAAAATTCACCTTGTAAGCTGGGACATAGTGAAAAGGCCAATATCTGAAGGCGGACTTCCGGTAAGAGACCCTGGGTTGGCCAATTTTTCCTTGGGAGGTAAGATTCTTTGGAAAACCTTCTCAAATCAAAGACATCCTGTAAGTTAATTTCTAATCAAAAAGTATCTGCATGGGCTCTCAATAAATAATATGGATGAAGGAGCTTCCTACAAAGGAACTATGCTATGGAAGCGATGTAGCTGAGGCTAGGAGTTATTTAAAGGCCGTCTATACAGAATCCCTAGAAACGGAAAAAGAATTGGGCTGTGGGAAGACAATATCATGGGCCTGCAACCCCTAAAATTTGCCCCTAAAATTGCAGATTTACGTGACTGGCTCATTCAGAATGGCATTCACAAACTAGCTGATATATGCTCTTGGGACTCTGGAGGGAATTGGAGCAATTGGGCTCTCCATCGCCCCCTTGAGTGGCTGCTTCCTCAACTTCACCTCTTCCTAGCTAAGCTCTCAGGTCTGGCTCCTGTGCATCTCCATTTGAGGGACAAGTGGCGCAGGGGGGAGACCGGAGCCTACTCAGAATTGCAGGGCCTTACAACTCTTCAAGATCATCAACCTCAGATCTACTCTACATGGCTTTGGAAACATGTTTGGGACCCCTTTAGCCTCCCAAAAATTAATTTCTTCTGCTGGATTCTCATGCACAGAAGGGTCCTCACTGGAGATAATTTAGTGAAACATGGAATTATCGGACCCCATAGATGCCCTCTCTGCTACTCGGCTTAGGAAACGATTGAACATCTGTTCATTGACTACCCCTTCACTCAAGAAGTATGGTCGCAAGCAATGCTTGGGCTCAATGCCCAAATTCTAGCGCAACTTTCAGTAGTTAGTCTCTTCATCTCCTGGAAAGAGCGCTCCCCTCACACTTTGAAGAGCAAATCAACATGGGCCAAAATCTGGAATGCAATTCCAAAATACATCTGCTGGGAAGTGTGGTTAGCTAGGAATGAAGCCATCTTCAACAACAGATTACAATCTACCAATGTAGTGACTACCAAAGCCAAAGCTCTACTGTTGGAAACTTACGAAAATAGACCTCATAAGCCACACAACGTGCTCCTCCCTGAAGAGATCAACTGGCTAGGTGAGTCCCTGAGGCAGGCCAAAAAGAACCCCTCTCGGCCTTGCCTCAATCCAGAGTGGCGGCTTCGGATCTTTGAGTTGGACTTTCAAAATTGGTAATCTACTCCTCAGAGGGGCACAAAAAGGATAACTTCAGTTGGGGCCTAGGACAGAGCACTAATAACTAGGCAGAGATTCTAGGACTGCTCAAGTCATATCAGCTTGCTCAGGAGAACAAAGGTTAAAACCTTCAAGTCTTTGGGGATTTGGAAATCCTGATAAAAATCCTAAACACAGGTGATCAACTTGATAGCTCAACGCTCAACAAGACCCTCGAAAGACTAAGGAAACTGCCGTAGAACTTCACTACTTGTTCATTCTACTATATCCTCTAAACTCTGAACAAGGACGTTGACATAAGGGCAAATAAGGGATGTCTCTTAGCCCAAGGTTTTCTATCAAAGAATGATGAAGCAATAGAATGGAATTCTATTCCTTAACAGAGAAGACCAATAGTGCAAGAACAGGGCAATCATTGTTACACCCTCCTTATGCAATGATTCAGTCTCCATGAATGTCCAAAATTCGACGTAGGCAACATACAACTGAACTACACCTGAACGCTGATGATCGCTGCTGATCCACGACCTTGATTCATGCTGATAAACGCTGATTAACGATGATGAACACAGATGATGCTTGGACATGATACATTGCTGCTCCAACATCACAAAAATAACCTCACAACGGGCTAGACACTGTTAATGCAACCAACACTCAAGCATTGAGATAAATAATTGGCTCAGCAATGTTTTCATAAACAGAGGATTCAGTCTGACGAGTTGCAGGAATCAATTTTGGGCACTGTCAGGTCCGCCTTATCCTATCAGAGAAAAGCGGAATAGGATTCTTAGTTGTCTCCCTTGTTTTTAGGTTCCTATGCACTAATCAAGGATCTCTATGTAATCACATAAGAAACAATTGTACAAGCTGGTTCTCTGTGATTGCCCAATGGATCAAGCTGGATTCTGATGATTCTAAGCCACCAAAAATCATATAGTTGAAGCTCAATGTCATAGTGGTTGTTTTTCCCAGGCCCAACCTTTCTTCTATAAATAAAAATCAATCGTTCTTGTTAAAAAAATAAGGTATGTGGGGCCCATTTCTATTCAAAAGGGAATGATACTTGCCTATAAAAACCCAAACGGTTCCAAACTCATTTCATTTTCCTTCTATTCTCCTTTATTCATCGATCTCTCCCCTCCATTGGTGAAAAAACATGAGTTTCTAGGCAAATTTGGTCAAAAATTGGTGGCGCTGCGCTTCCAGAGACTGCACTACACTTCCAGAGACTGCGCTGCACTTTTGAGGCCAACGTTGCGCTTCCAGACACTGCGGTGCGCTTTGGCGTTGCGCATCCAGAGACTGCGCTGCGCTTGTGCCAGAGTAGCCCAAAACTCTTCAAAACTCACCCAAATTTGATTTTGAAGCTTGCAAACTTATTTCTTGCTATCCTAAGCTTGTTCCCAAGTAAGTATAACACTCTGCTTACCTTTTTCCTTTAGCAAGATGAATTCAAATGTAATTTCTCTTCATCTAGGGTTTTAGGTGAAATTTTCATGCTACAAGCTAGGGTAACTGATGGTTTGTCTAGTTTTGATATTCTAAACATGTAAATCTTCCACCTCACACCTCTGTACATGTTTAAAATACACTTTGATTCACTAACAAGCTATAAATCATCAAATTGCCTCACTTTTAACCGAACCCTATCTCTTACCCAGCAGTTTGAGCAGATTTCCTAGAAGCTTTGTTCTACAATTTCTCATAAGCATTCTTTTCCCTCATTTGACTTCATTTAAGCTTAATAAGTTTCTTTTGAGTCCCTATTCATCTCCTAAAAATTTCCCTACCATCATTTCCATTCCTCAAACCCCTCATTTCATCTTTTCACTCATTCCTCACTATTTTTTCCATTTTCCTGATTCTAGGGTTTCTACCATCATGGAGGGAGATTCTTCACCAAAGAGGAAAAAACACCATAAAGGAGGCAAAATCCTCAGATATGAGCCTACCAACTGCAATGAAATCAACTCATCACCCTTCATCAAGCAGTGTTTTGAAGATGTAAATTGTCTAGAGTTTTGCAAAAGGGTATGTGAAGTAGGTTTTCATGAACAATTGACAGATTAGATTGCCACTCATTTGAAAGGGGAAAGGACCATCATAGCAAGGGTTGAGTTTACATTTTCAGTGGCTGCTATTTCACTTGCTACAGGGATACCTGATCATGGAGAATACTGGTTTAAGGGTATGAATTTGGATCTTGAACATTACAGGTCTTTCTTGAAAACACCCTATAGGGAGACCCATACACACATTATCCCATTTAGGTACCTGTTGGAGAAGTATGCTCCATTAATGAAGGTTGTCATGAATTTTTTCACCTGTGAGGGAATGTTTTCTATATTGTATGCATATCACATCCGGATTCTAATGCACTTCACAGCTCAAAAACCTCTCAACATGTGCAATTATCTATGTAGAAGCCTTGTCAAAATGTCTGAGAAGGTATAGGTGAAAAAAAAGAACACTACCCTAGTCTTTTTCATCATAGCTTGATAAAGGCTGTAGTTCTCCATTAGCTTGCAGAGAAAAACATGACATGGGATTCTTTCATAGAAACAACTTTGAAATGGCATGAGACTAATGTTTCACTTCAGCATCAAAACATACCAACACAATAGATGGAGGTAGGATCATCAAGCCAATCAGTGGAGGTTCCTAAAGAACCTAGACCTGAGGTGACTAGAATGTATCAAAGAGGAAAAAGGCTCGTGGTTACTTCTCAGGTTGAGGAAAGGGCCAAGACTTCTACATCGGCAAAACAGGGGTCACATATATAGGATGAAGACTTGATTGAGAATGAATTTGAATTGGTGGACTTGGAAACAGAAAAGGAGCCTTAAAACATGCAACATACTATCAAAGAGAAATATTCTTAGATCAGAGAAATCACGCACAACATGGAAAGATCAAGGTTTTTTATCTCCTTCCTAGAACAAGAAAACAATTAGCTTAATGCTAGAAAAATCATCATGGAGAAAGAGAAAAATAAATTGTTGCAACAAGTAGGCAAAGGAAAAGAAGTTTTGGAGCCTAGTGAACTTGAGGAAACTGAAAAACAAGGCAAGAAAAAGAGGCCAAGGACCAAGGGACTCAAAAAGGCATTGAAGGAGGAGAAAGGACATAGTTTGCTAGATGAAGACCTAGACATGGAGGACAGAATTGCCTTAGAGATCAATGAGGACAGAGAGTATTGGCTAGATAAGGTCAATGATCACTTGGAAAAGCTTCTTGACAAAGCCAACAGAGATAACCAGCTACTAAGGCACATGGCACATCACTATCAAACCAGAAACATGATATGTAATATCAAGCTCAAGCAGTTGGAAAACAAGCTCAAGGAAACCCTAAAGGACAAAAATGAGAGGGATAACTTAGAGATGCTTGCTAAAGCATCCATGAGGGCTTGACATACATCATTTTTCACTTCATGACCAATTTCGAAGGTTTTCTGAGCATTTTTGGTTTTTTGAGAATTTTGCTGCCAAATTCAGAAATTGGGCTAGTCACAGAAGCGCAGCCTTGGCGGTGCACTTTTTCCTCAGGGCTCCAAATGTTGGCATTATGATATAGGTGTTGTCCTTGATGGAAACTCACTCAGATGAAAGATCACAGTACAACAAGTTAACAACAAAGAATTACAGATCAGACTACAAAGAATGAAGAAAGAGAGGTATACGTAGGTTCACCTTGACCAAGGTGCGTATACACACAGGTTCACTGAACACAAGTAGCGTATACGTACACACACACTTTCACAAAAGGAAAAGTGTGTATATCTTGGAAAACTAATTTTTTGGTCCAAGGTATTTGGTCCATGGTATTTTGATCCATGGTATTGGTCCAAGGTATCTGGTCTGAGGTATTGACCCTAGGTATTTGGTCCAAGGTATTGGTCCTAAGTGGTTTTGGTCCATGGTATTGAGAAAGGCCTAAAACTATAAAAGGAGGAGAATATCATTAGGCCATGTGTGCAAGTATTGAATATCTGATGAAGTGTGAGATCTAGTATGCAGGTTATTGGCTTATGGTGCTGTGCTTGATTTGAACCAGGGATGAACCTTAGCGGTTGATGGAGGATAAGATCTAATGATGGATCAGGATCTTAAGGCTTGAAATGAATTATATTTATATGGTTTGATCATGTTTATTCTAGATCTGAATACTGATGCATGTGTTGTTTTGTAAATATTATGATCTGGGTATAATTGAAGTCTGGAATAGCTGCAGAATTATGAATTAATATTTGCAGATGTATACGCTGGTTGGCTTTGAGAAAAGCGCGTATACATGTAGGTTCGACACATGGAAGTAGCATATACCTTATAAAGTATGTTTCAGTTGTTTCTGTTTATTGTTGCAGAGTTATGGGTTCTGGTTTGGGTTTTGGTTACTGTATTCTGGTGATAGTATTCTGAATGATCAAATTGATGGGTTGTCAAAGTGATTGATTGATTCAGTTGTGGTTGTTTCAGAAAGTGATTGGTTGATGCAGATGTATTTGATGATTGAATTACATTTATGATGTTGTTGATGGATCTAGTTTGAAAATTTATGAAACGTGGTCCTTGGAGGAAGAAAGAAGGTTGTAGCCTTTTATAGGTTGTAACCTACGTACTAGTAAACATATTGAATAGTACAAGAGTTAGGGGGTTGTAGCTCCATTCCAGTAGAATATGGAGAACGAGAGAAAGTTGTAACCTTCTGTAAGTAAAAGCCTGTGTACTGGTATAAGTCTGCACCAGTACAAAATTGCAAACAATTTTTCTTATTATTAAAAGAAGACAGAGACGACAACAGCAAGTGGTTTTCACCTACATTGGGTTTCCACCTTATATCTTGGTGTTCATGTGTGTTTCTTACGTGTGATGCTTTATTATACTTTTACTGCACTATCTAATAAATCTCTGATATATTGGTTAAAGTTCAATGCATGATAAATTGGGTAAATCAAAAGTTCTCTGCATATACGCTGGTTTCTTTAAGTACAGTCACGTATACACGGTAGTTCACTTAGCTAAAGTAGCGTATAAAAATCTGTTTGGAAAATTAAATTATTGATTTGATAATACTGATTCACCCCCCCTCTCAGTATTATTTCCAACAATTGGTATTAGAGCAGGTCCTTCAGAAGAAGCTTGATCGCTTGAAGGGAGATCCATCATCATGAGTAATCAAGAAAGTGTGGGATCCATCAGACCGCCAATATTTGATGGGAGAAACTTTTTTTATTGGAAGATAAGAACCACAACCTATCTACAATCACTTGGAACAGATGTATGGGAAATCGTGGAAGGAGGATATACATTTCCATCAGCAATTCCTACAGATACGACAGGTAAAAAGAAATATGAAACCAATGCCAGGGTTGTCAATACATTATTGGGAAGTCTGTCACAATCAGAGTTTGTTAAATTTATGCAGCTCAAATCAGCCAAAGAAATATGGGACAAAATTGTTCTAAGCTACGAAGGAGACTCTCAGGTAAAATATGCTAAACTGCAAACTCTCATAATTCAATATGAAAATCTTAAGATGCACAATGATGAAAGCATAGCTAGTTACTTCTTACGTATAGATGAGGTTGTTAATTGCATGAAGAATTTGGGTGAAGAGATAAAGGAAGTTACCTTAATTGAGAAAGTTTTAAGATCCTTGTCTGCTAAATTTGAATCAAAAGTATCTGCCATAGAAGAAAAACAGGATCTACAGACTATCACTATGACACAACTTCACGGAATCTTAACTGCCTTTGAGATGAGAAAAGGAGGCCCATCAGATATGAGAGAAGCCACATTTAAAGCTTCAGCAAAAGGAAAGGAAGAACTCAATGAATCAGGACATATTTTAGAAGAAGAAGATGAAGTAAACTTTGTCAAGAAGCTTCAATGGGGTTCT
The DNA here is from genome assembly GCA_031772625.1 of Pinus tabuliformis. NCBI lineage: Eukaryota > Viridiplantae > Streptophyta > Pinopsida > Pinales > Pinaceae > Pinus > Pinus tabuliformis. Next base: position 1,493,787,868 of record CM062820.1, on the reverse strand, counting down.
GGAAGATTTAGAGGTAAACTACCTTTCAAATGTTTTGCCTGTGGTAGAGTCGGTCATTATGTTGCCAAATGTCCTCATAAAGATAAATATGATAAAGGGAAGGAATCTGCAAAATGGAATAGAAAACAAAGTGTAAGTAAAAAGAGTTACTATACTCATGAAGATAGCGATGGTTTATCAAATAGTGATGAAGATGAAAATAGTAATGACTATAGACTTCTAATGGATTATGAAGATGATAATTTTTGGGATGCTTTAGAAGAAGATGACCTTCATGAAGAAATATCTAAAATCAAAATCTGTTTAGAAGAAAAGAATATGATTATAGATACCTTGACATACCAACTTGCTAAAAGAGAAAAACACAATGAAAAACTAGAATGTGAAATTGTGGGTCTAAGAAAGGATCTTGAGAAAACAAAATCTCTCAATCTTATATTTGCTAAAGGATCAGAAACCTTAATGAAATTATCAAAGTGCATCATTCTCCTATGATAAAGATAGGTCTTGGATATATTGAAGAAGCATCTCAATCACAGAAGTCGTCAACCTCCACTAAAAGCTATCTTGATGCAACAAAGAACAGTGAAAAATATGACCATCATCAACAAAGGCATAAAGTAGATCCTCAGGTAAATCATACTCAATTTTCTTCAAAGATGAATATCAATAGAAACTACAATCACCAGGTCAATAGATTCGATAATTGCAGGAACTTCTTTAATGGTTAATGTTTCTCATGTCATAATTTTGGACACAGAGCTGCTCAATGTGTTGCTTACAAAACCATCATGACTAGAGAAGCACGAAATCAAAGGAATGTGACAGGGATCAAGAAAAGTTCCTATAATAACTTTTCTCTTCTTGACAATGAAATAGAATGCTCACTCTGTAACAACTTTGGCCATGAAGAATATGAATGCAGGAGTAAATTTCGACAAATATCTCAAAAGGAGTGATCCGATATATGATCTTCAACAATATTAAGGTATTACAGACTCATGTGCATGGATTTTCCTATGTTACTTTGTGCAATGGATCAATAAGATTGAGAAATACATAGACAATGAAGCAGTAAAATAAACATAATGGACAACACACATAAACACAGCAGGTTTAATAAGGAGTTCACCCAAAACTCCTGGGCTATATCTCTTGGTCCAGTCTTAAGTGGTGACTACTATATTATGTCTTCAAAAACAGAGTTTTACAACAGTGAGCTCACTTTGAGCCTCACACAACAGATACAAAACAATAGGCTTTACTTGGATCCCCCAAGTCTCTTCTAAGTACATTGACTCTCCTCACTGAATCTTTGTCTCTGTTGCTTTGTCTCAGCACTGCTTACCTCTGTTTGCTCTTTGTCTGTGGCTTTAAAGCCAATCTGCACTGTCTATTCATTTCACCTTCTCGGGCTCTTTGGCTTCTCAACCTTTATCCGCTCAGATCCCCCTCTGAGCATTAGCAATCATTGCTAAATGCTTTCAGGGATGGTGGCCACCTGTACTGTAACAGAATGGGTCATCGGGCCTTTGAAATCCTTCAAAATCGCCATTCTCTGTTTACACAGAGAAATATGTTTAAACACAGGAAAAGTCTGCCAAACACTGTCTATCAGACTTCAAACATCCATAAATCTGCCTTATACTCCTATCGGGTCCGCCTGTATACCAACATCGCATCTCCACCGTTGATCTGGGAGATCCAGATCCAACGGTTATGGTTCATTTCGGGTGGCCCTTTCGTACGGGGGTTAACTACCCGATAAGGATGGTTTTCTCTCTCCTCAGCCTGGACACATGGCAGCCATTGTATGGGATTGGGCGGAGCCCGGCCCAAACCATTTACCACCTTTGGTCCTCCCGAAATCCTGCATGTTTTGTGATTTCCCTTTTATATAAAAAATTACATTAAAACGTGAAATCCTGCTCATATCGGACTTGAAATAGTATTCAAAAACATAAATAAATCCCTTCTGGTCCGTAATATCGCATTGGCGCTTTATCCCTTGTATTTAGTTTGTTTAACGAAAATGTGATTTACACTTAAAAAGCATTGTTTCTAGACTTGATATATTATCAAATATCGTCCATAGTTTTATTGGGTTCGGCTATCGCTGTCATCGTTATTATCGACCCCACTCCATTGAAATGTGCCGACACAATGTTGCGATGCGGTTGATCGCAATCACACATTGCACATACCTTGAGCCGTTGTAAGCTCTCCTTTGCATTTGCTGATAGTGATACTACGATGCAACTTGGGCCATCGATCTGCGCGCTTGATCGACGATCCTCGTTGACCCCGTTGATCGCTGTCGCGCATTCCTTGTGGTCTTCGTCGATAGCCTCCCTTTGCCTCCGACGATTGCAATTTTCCGATTGGATCTGGACCGTTGATTGGCCAGATCCAACGACTTCAATTCAAATTTGCTTTAAACTGCCGATACTCTATTTTTCAAGGATTTCTTTATGTTTTTGCCTCCCGATAGTGTTATTTGACTGTTCTAACACTTCTTCTTATGCGAAAGTTTTTGGGTTTTGAAGACTTAGAGGGTTTTCTAGGATCCATTTGGATCAAGGAGCAAACTCCATTAAATGCCAAAATATGGAGAAGGAAAGAACCTCAAACAGAAAGATGTGGTATAACCTTGTATGAAGAAGGACAAGAAAATCAGTGGTGCATTGACAGTGGATGCTTAAAACACATGACAGGAGACAAAGAAAAACTTCACTCATATAATGCCTTAGAAAAAGAAAAGAATGTCTCATTTGGAAATGACACTCTTGCTGTCATAAAAGGTAAAGGCTCTGTTTTCTTGAAAGAAAAGGTTAAAGCTAGGAATGTTATGTATGTAGATGGTCTAAATCATAACCTGTTGAGTGTCAGTCAAATGTGTGATCAAGGAAATGAAGTGGTGTTTCGATCAAACAGATGTGTTGTTCGTGAGCTTGATACATGAGAAACCGTGATCAAAGGTACAAGAACTCCAAACAACTTATACATACTCAAGGGAGGACAACAACAGTGCTATCTAAGCAAAAATGATGAAAACTAGCTATGGCATAGAAGATTGGGACATCTAAGCTTTTCTCAAATAAGAAAAGCATGCAGATTCCATGTTGTTCGTGATCTTCCAGATATCAACATTCCTGAAAATACAATATGCAAACCATGTCAATTTGGAAAGAAAACTAGATATCACTTCATTGAAAAAGAAGGGTCAGCTAGTAAGCCTCTTGAACTTGGTCATACTGGTTTATGTGGACCATCAAGGAAAAAGTCACCTCGTGGAGAAGAATACTTTATATTGTTCATTGATGATTTTTCCAGAATGTGTTGGATAGGTCTTCTAAAGCATAAATATGAAGCATTTGAAAAGTTCAAAGCCTTCAAAGCTTTGGTTGAAAATGAATCATATCGCAAAATCAAATGCCTCAGATCTGATCGAGGAGGGGAATTTACCTTGGATGAATTCTTTGACTTTTGTGAACAACATGGAATAAAAAAGCAGTTCTCCATTGCAAGGACTCCTCAGCAAAATGGAGTGGTAGAAAGAATGAACAGAACTATTCAACAAATGGCTCGAGCTATGCTAGATGAATCTGGAACTCCCACAACCTTCTAGGGTGAAGCTGCATTCGTCGCTGTAAATATTCTCAACCAAGCAAATGTTCAGGTAAACAACACTCAAACTCCACATGAACTTTGGTATGGTGAGACTCCTACTGTAAATTACTTTAAAGTTTTTGGAAGAAAATGCTATATCAAAAGGACTGATGAAAAACTTGGTAAGTTTGAGCCCAAAGCAGATGAAGGTATTCTTCTTGGTTACTCTTCCCGAAGTAAAGGATATAAATGTTATAATAAAAGACTTGGGAAAATTGTTGAAAGTATTGATGTTATAGTTGATGAAGCATGCAAAAATCCAAAACAGATAAAAACCGAAGATTATGACAATGAAGAAGATGGGGATTATTTTCCCACATCAAATCACAATGATTCTGAACAAGAAACCAATGAAGCACCAGTAGAAGAGATAATAGTAGAAGAAAAGACTCCATCCAGGTATGTTCAGAAAAATCATCTAGAAACTCAAATTTATGGGAAAAATGAGGCAGGTATACAGACAAGAAGAACTATTACAGAAACCTCAAGCTATCTAGCATTACTATCCTCCACCTAACCTCAAAATGTAAATGAAGCGTGAAAAGATGAATGTTGGTTCAAGTCCATGAATGAAGAACTCGAGCAAATTGAAAAGAATAATGCTTGGGAATTAGTTCCTAGACCTCATGATAAGAATATTATAGGAACTAAATGGATACTCAAAAACAAGCTGAATGAAAATGGAGAAGTTATTAGAAACAAGGCCAGACTTGTTTGTAAAGGATATGCTCAACAAGAAGGTATAGATTTTGAAGAAAATTTTGCACCTGTTCCTAGACTTGAAGCCATAAGGATGTTTCTTGCTCTTTCTAGTTTTCAGAAATTCAAAGTATACCAAATGGATGTAAAATCTACCTTCCTTAATGGAGACTTAGAAGAAGAAGTCTATATTGAACAACCAGAAGGATTCATTCTTGGAAATGATGCAAAACTTGTATGCAGACTCAGAAAGGCTCTCTATGGTCTAAAACAGGCTCCAAGGGCCTGGTATTACCATCTTGACAAATATCTCCACCAAAAGGGTTTTTCAAAGGGGTCAATAGATAGCAATCTATATACAAATATTGACACTGATAAATTGCTAATAATTTTTGTTTATGTTGATGATATCATTTTTGGCAGCAATGAAGAATCCATGAGTCAAAATTTTGCTTCAGTAATGCAACAAAAATATGAAATGTCCTTGCTTGGTGAGCTTACCTATTTTCTTGGTCTACAAGTTCAACAAAATAAAGGTGGTATTTTTCTTTCACAAACCAAATATCTCAAACAGATCTTGAAAAAGTATGGCATGGAAGATTCTAAAGCAGTATGTACCCCAATGGTAACAAGATGCAGTCTCAGCTCAAATGATGAATCAACAACAGTACATCAACCAACTTACAGATCCATGATTGGCAGTCTACTTTATCTAACAGGTACCCGACCTAACATCATGCATGTAGTAGGAATAGTTGGAAGATTCCAAGAAAATTCAAAGGAATTACTCCTTCAGGTAGTGAAAAGGATTTTCAAATATCTTCAAGGAACACAAAACTTTGGTTTATGGTATCCTAGAGATACAGATCTTACTCTTCATGCATATACAGATGCATATTGGGCAGGAAGTGTTGATAATAGAAAAAATCACTAGTGGTGGTGCATTCTATATGGGTTCCAGGTTAGTGTCTTGGTTTAGCAAGAAACAAAGTTCAATTGCATTATCTACAGCTGAAGCAAAATATGTGGTTGTTGCATCTTGCTGCACACAACTACTTTGGATGATGAAAACCTTGCAAGACATTTAGATCACATGTACTCCACCCATCTCCATTCTACGTGATAATACAAGTGCCATTAGTATTTCGAAGAATCTAGTCATGCACTTCAAGACCAAGCACATACCCATCAAATATCATTTTCTATGTGAACAAGTGCTTGAACAAAAGGTCAAATTGGAGTATGTTCCCTCCAAAGAACAGGTCGCTGATATATTCACTAAACCACTGCCCAGAGAGACATTTGAATATCTCAGACAAAAACTGGGAGTAGTTGTTGCATCATCCTGCTGTTAAATCCTATTCTTCAGAGAAAGGTTGTTATACGCGAGTTTCATGAAGCATAGTTGTGTACATACGCGGGTTTTTGTGGGCAAAATCGCGTATATGATGGTTTGAAGAAAAGCAGTGGGTCAGACTCAGGAAAAATGGGTCTGATATGGTTCTGTCAATTATCTGCTTTGTTTGATGATGGTTACAATCTGCTGATAACATGTGGAAATATGTTGGTCCTCATAAGTTGTTGATAACTTGATGTATATCTAATTGATGATGATGCCTTGATATTTCTTACTGATATATGCAATAATCAAATCTGACAGTGAACATCTGGCACAGGTTCAGGGGGAGCATATGCTTCTAATAATGCATTGTTGGCATTATCTTAGAAGATCTTGGTACAGATCCGCATAATTGTTTTGATTCAGGTGACTCTTTTGATGATGGAAATATATAGGTTGTTGATCCTGATGTTGCTGATGGTGCAGATCATATATGGTGTATGATAGTTGCTGATGACTATCATGGTCTTGTTTAGATCGGTTGTCCTTATTATAAATGTCATGTATATCATTTAATGTAAAGGTCATGAAAATACCTAATTTGTAACCCCACTATGCATGGGATGGATGATGTAATATTTCTTGTTTTTGTCATGTATAAACAATTGGTATATCCCCACTTGGTTGGGTGGATGAGTCAAATTTGGTATATCCCCACTTGGTTGGGAGATGGATGTATGAGTCATTGGTGATAGGAAGGTCATCCTCACATAGTTGATTTATAGAGTCATGTTATTCTTTTAGAAAATCTTCTTGCAGACTTTTCTAGTGCTCAAGGGGAGCATGGACTCAATCATGGGAGCTCAATCAGTACATTTTAGCATATCAAAGAATTCAACATGTACTTAGGGGGAGCATGACCCTTTGCCCTTGATGTCAAAGGGGGAGAGTGACTTGGTGTTGTTGTTGCCATCAAGTCCAAAGGGGGAGATTGTTGGCATTATGATACAAGTGTTGTCCTTGATGGAAACTCACTCAGATGAAAGATCACAGTACAACAGGTTAACAACAAAGAATTACAGATCAAACTACAAATAATGAAGAAAGAGAGGAATACGCAGGTTCACCTTGACTAAGGTGCGTATACACGCAAGTTCGTTGAACACAAGTAGCGTATACATACACATGCACTTTCACAGAAGGAAAAACACATATATCTTGGAAAACTAAGTTTTTGGTCCAAGGTATTTGATCCATGGTATTGGTCCAAGGTATTTGGTCTGAGGTATTGACCCTAGGTATTTGGTCCAAGGTATTGGTCCTAAGTGGTTTTGGTCCATGGTATTGAGAAAGGCCTAAAACTATAAAAGGAGGAGAAGATCATTAGGCCATGTGTGCAAGTATCGAATATCTAATGAAGTGTGACATCTAGTATGCAGGTTATTGGCTTATGGTGTTGTGCTTGATCTGAACCAAGGATGAACCTTAGCGGTTGATGGAGGATAAGGTCTAATGATGGATCATGATCTTAAGGCTTGAAATGAATTATCTTTATATGGTTTGATCATGTTTATTCTAGATCTAAATACTGACGCATGTGTTGTTCTATAAATATTATGATTTGGGTATAACTGAAGTCTGGAATAGCTACAGAATTATGAATTAATATTTGCAGATGTATACATTAGTTGGCTTTGAGAAAAGCGCGTATACACGTAGGTTCGACACATGGAAGTAGCGTATACCTTATAAAGTATGTTTTAGTTGTTTCTATCTACTGTTGCAGAGTTCTGTGTTCTGGTTTGGGTTCTAGTTATTGTATTCTGGTGAAAATATTATGAATGATCAGATTGATGGGTTGTTAAAGTGATTGATTGATTCAATTGTGGTTGGTTCAGAAAGTGATTGGTTGATGTAGATGTATTTGATGATTGAATTACAGTTATGCTGTTGTTGATGGATCCAGTTTGAAAATTTATGAAACGTGGTCCTTGGAGGAAGAAATAAGGTCATAGCCTTCTGTAGGTCACAACCTACGTACTAGTAAACATAATGACTAGGACAAGAATTAGGGAGTTGTAGCTCCCTTCTAGTAGAAGCTGAAGAACGAGAGGAATTTGTAACCTTCTACAGGTAAAAGTCTGCATACTGGTATAATTCTGCACCAGTACAAAATTGTAAACATATTTTCTTATTATTAAAAGAAGACAAAGACGACAACAGCAGGTGGTTTTCACCCACATTGGGTTTCCACCTTATATCTTGGTGTTCATGTGTGTTGCTTATGTGTGATGCTTTATTCTGCTTTTACTGCACTATCTAATAAATCTCTGATATATTGATTAAAGTTCAATGCATGATAAATTGGGTAAATCAAAAGTTCTCTGCATATACGCTGGTTTCTTTAAGTACAGTAGCGCATACACGCTAGTTCACTTAGCTGAAGTAGCATATACAAATTTGTTTGGAAAATTAAATTATTGATTTGATAATACTGAATCAACCCCCCTCTCAATATTATTTCCAACACCAAATGACAAGTGACTTACACTTTTGGAAAGCTAATGACCTCCTCTCAAAACCCATTCATCATATTTCTTAGAGAGGGCCCAAATTTTGAGAAAAAGGGATCAAAAATCAACATTCTGCCCCTCTTTTTGACAGGCACTGCGCTTTTGGAGACACCTTGGGAGAATGAGTTTTTGAAGGCCTTCCCATGGGTAAATAAAAAAAATTCAAGGTGTTATGGAAACTAGACAGGAAAGGATAGTTGATCATTCTCTCATATCTCAATTTGGACTTCAGGAAGGCACCTTAAAGTGGGCTCAAATTTGGCGCTGTGCTTCTACAAATTTCTGTGTTTTTCATTTTAAATTTCACCATGTAATTTCCTAGTTTTCAGTTTGACTTGGTCAAAGTCAAATTTCATGATGTAATTGAAGTAGTTCGAGGTTAGATGACGTAATCATGAAATAAGTAGACATGATAGGTTGTTTTTATGGTTTAATAGGCCTCATTAAGGAAGCAAAATCCAAAACAAAGTCTAAAAGAAGTGTTTATATTTGACCTTCTCACTCTCACCTGTTGGTTGAGAGAATATTTGAAACAATTCCACCACCTAGGAATTCGACTCCTGAAGGTGGGGAAGTGGTTCATTTGAGTCTATATGTATCATTTGTCATTCCACGAGAAGGGTTGGACTTTTTTGGAGAAGGCTTGTATCTTATGTTCTCTTCAGCTAATACAGGATCAGTTGTAACTATATTTCAGGAACTCTAGTTCAGTGAGTCTATGGTGTTGTTTCCTTTTCATTTCTGTTTCTAATGGATAAATCATCTCTCTTTACATGCTTTATCTTCTTCCTATGAATTTCCTTGCAGTTATATAGACATAAATATTGAGTTTAAGCTCTGTTTATGTGGAATTCATATTTGTGTTTCTTTTCTTCTAAATATAATGAATTCATGCTTTCACATGCTCATTAGGTTATATTAATCTCACAAATATATGCCACATTGATAAACACTCTAAGTGCACCATAACACACTGATATCTAGCTCCTATTTACACTTGTCTCTGCATACTTGAGGCCCTGACCTAATTACTTGTTATAAACCCTAGTCCAGCAGACCTAAAAAATATAAATTCACAAATACTCAAAACAAACTTATATATCTATCCTAAACCCTATTTCTTTACATATATTCATTGACAAATCCTTTGAGAGATCCCTATCTGGTTCAGTAGGGCTAGCTACTGAGATGAAAGTGGTTTGAGGTTACCTCTTTCTATCTCCTCCTCAGCGTAGGAAATTGTACAGGGTAACAGAAAGGATGAATTTTCTTCATCAAAATTAGTGGAGTAATATTATACAAAAGTGAATCCTCCCACAAAGGGAACACAAGTTGATAAAAATCTAGAAGCACAACTTTTTCTTAAAGACTTAGACATGCATATTCATGTTTCAAGACTACTTCGGTCTAGTTCTTAGGATAATCTTGGGTTGGTAGAAGTTATCGACATCCTTGAAACTTATAGATCAAATATCAACCCTCTTACTGGGTTTGACACTCTACTTTTTGTTTTCATTCAATAATTTTATGATTCAACTTCTCTTCCTACCCCTTCTTTTCACTTTTCCAACACGAACAATACTAGTCACACTACTGGGACGAGGTCACCCAGACCCCCATTTCTAACATTAGTGGAGGAGAAATTAACCCTCTTATCCATATAATTAATATGGATAATTTAGTTCTTCAATTGTTGGGGATACCCATAATCCTAGTTAAAGTGGGGGAACTCAACCCAGGGCTTTATATGTGGTGAGTGCTGTTCCTTTCAAAATGCAATCTGTTGGAATTTAAACTATCTCATCCACTTCTTCTATCATATTTTCAAGTTTTGTTTCTAAAATTTGGAGTAATACAACTCCCCTTCAAGGTTTCCCATTTGGTGGAGGAAACGTTCCTCCTCCAAATCCATCGTTAGCAACTGGGGAATTCCAGTTTCTAGGTTATTCTATAGAGTCAAATCATTTTCAAGGATTTGGGGGTCAAATCCATGGATATTTTCCATCCTCTGATACAACTAGAAACATCCCATCTTTTTTTTTTCTTTATTTAGAAGGGAATTAATGTTTTCCCCTCTTCCAAGATGCCAACTAGGACCATTCCCTTTCAAAATTTGGAATCCCATGCAATGGAATTTCCCCAATATGGGATATTAGCTGGGGGAAATCTCTCCTAAGATTTTGAGAATCCAATCGGTGGAGGTTTCCCTCCTAAAAAATAGGGAATTCAAAGTTTTAAGATGAACCCTATTTTCTCTACAAGCTATCCTTGACAACCTAGTGCGAGTCAAAATCAAGGATTTTCTTTTCCAAGTTTTATCCAACTAGGGGGTCCTCCCCCTAGGAGGATGGAATTCTATATCTCATCCATTTCTACCATTTTTGGAAACTCTTATTTGATATATCTTTCCAATATTACCAATGACCTAGTGCCACATAATCTATTCTAGCCCTTGGTCTCCTACTAAACATCACTCAGACATTCCAAAATTCAAATTAAATCTAGTGATTACCCCATTGATCATATCACAAATTTTCACCATTGGTGTTCTTTGAAGTCCCTAATAAATGATTCCATCAAGTTGAGTATTTTTCAATGATTGGGGTTGCTGCGAAATGGTATATCAAGTTTAAGGGGGGATCATTCACAAATTTTAATGACTTGGAAATTGTCTTTCTAAACCATTTCCAATCACCTATACACTATGATGCCAAGACTGAACTCCCGAAAATAAGAAAGATAATGCCTCCTGCATATCTAACCACATCAAATAATGGCAAAGAATAAAGAGGATGATAAAGGCAAAAATTATCAATAAATTTCTCCTAGAATGGTTCCTAAAGTCTATTGCATTTTATTTCGAAATATGTATCTCTTTCAATAATATACACTCAAGAATGGGTCATATTTAGGGATCAACTACTAGATATGATTTATTCTCAATTAGGATTCCTTCATGAAATCATTTTCAATGGTCCATGAACAAATACGAATCTTGCAAGACCAAAACAAGGACTACATGTTAATGGTGTTCTAGGTTATATTGATATTGCTAGCACATGTTTTATTTCTAGTCAACTACAACATATGATTTTATATCAATTAGTTCCCAATCAAAATCAGATGATGGTTGTTCCACCTACACAAAATTATGTTATAAATGTTATTCAATCTTCCAATTACGATCAAAATCAACAATCTAGCCGAAGCAAGAATAACGAAGGAAATAAGAAACAAGGTAGGGTGAAGAATCATTAGAGAAATTTTGAGGTCTAAAATGGGCCTCAAAACAAAAATGTACAACAAAAACCAACTTTATAACAACCAATAGGATTCAAGATGATTATTTCAACCATGGGAGATGATTCACCATTTTTGGAGTAAAAAAAAAACATAAAAAATAATAAAATACTAAAACTACTTTTTTAACTCATATTTTCAACTTATCTCCCTATGATTATACTCAAATTTCGAGCGAGACCACTCATTTGATGTAGAATTTAATTCCTCATACAAGGAGTACCCATGGTACATACTTTTGATGGACCCTGCTAAATGAAAAATTATAAATACATGAAAAAATGGATTGCAACCATGTTTTTCCATGTATTTCACATTTTTTTGTAGCAGGGTCCATTGAAAGTATGCAACATGTTAAAATGGAAAAATAGGGCCAAAATTAACTTTGGATAACTCATTTTATGGAGATGATGATTGAATTTAATTCCTCTTTTCGAGAGGCCAAAAATCGACCTAAATTTCATCAAATTTGGACAAGGGAAAGTGTACTTTTGAATTATAATCCAAAATGTGCATATTTGATCAGATCGACCCTAAAAAAATTGGGACACCCTTGGAAGACTATATTTTCAAGTGACCTCCACCTCACATGGAAATAATTATGGATTATTCCTCTGTTCTCTTTCTTCTTTTTGGCTCACATAGGTATAAGGCAGATTCACTGAGAAATGGGTTCGCTCGAAGGTGAAATTGGAGGGTCCAAAGCTCGCACATATTTTTCTAGGGTTTTGTTTCTCAGTCGCAGGCTTACCAAAGGAAATATTTGATTGGTCACTGGATTGCAGGCTCAAGGGAGCGAATGAAAAGTACCATACACTTGCATGCCCACTTCCTCCTTGTGATTGGGACCTAAAGTTACATTTTTTTCAGTTATCTGAAGTTTTTTCTCGTTGACCGAAGTGTTCGGTAGTTGACCGTAGATAATGACAGTTCATTACAAGCTTCTGAAACAGGTTTTTGAGTATGAGCATGGTTGGATTCATCTCATGGTTATTGTTTAGTTGATATTTGTTAGATAGTTTTATGGATGAAGATATGGATCATTGTACTCTCCTTTGTTGAGTCATTCAATGACAATCTAATAAGAAGAAGAATTTGATTTTCCTTGGTCTCTGACCAATATTGGTGTCTCTATGTGTGAATTCTTTTCTTCTATTGTTCATTTATGTTCAACTGCATTGATGGTGATGATATTTTTCTTTCTACATAGTTGTATATTTTGGTGAATAATGATGTAAATCTGAATAATGTTATCATGTTATGGGGTGAATTTAATGTGTAAATGAAGAAATGAAATTGTCAAAGCGAAGACAAATATAACTCTAAGAAAAATTAACATGGTATCAGACCTGGGGTGAAGAAATGTCATTGAATATCACCCCTATGGAGACACCATTGATGGAAGCAAGGGAGGATGGAGAAGACCTAAACAAATTCGAGGGTTTGAAGGAAGCCCTTAGAAATTTATGTATTAGCGTGAGGTTAGAGTTTGAAAGAAACCATGGTTTATGGAAAAGATCTGAGATATGAAATATAGAAACCATAGCATGGTCAATGTGAATATGCTCGAGCACTTGTGATAGATTTGATTGTTGGCATTATGATACAAGTGTTGTCCTTGATGGCAACTCACATAGATGACAGATCATAGTGCAACAGGTCAGTAGCAAAGAGTTGATGATCAGACTACAAAGAATGAAGAAAGAAGAGTATATACGCAGGTTCACTATATACCAAGTCATGTACATATGCAGGTTATACGCAGGTTCACTATGTACCAGTCGTGTATATACACAAGTTCGCTATATACTAAGTAGGGTATACACGCAGGTTCACTATATACAAAGGCACGTATACACGTGGGATTGCTGATCAAAAGTCGCGTATGCGTATGCACGCACTTTCATGCATGGAAAAGCGCGTACATGTGGGAAAGCTTATTTTTGGGTCCGTGGTATTTAAACCTATGGTTTTGGTCCTTAGTATTGCGTCCGAAGTGTTTAACCCAGGTATTGGGTCCCTAGTATTGGTTCTCAATGGTTTTGGACCATGGTATTGAGTAAGGCCTAAGACTATAAAAGGAGAAGAAGATCATTAGGCAAATGCATTGAGAAAGTCTTGAATATCTGATGAAGTATGAGATCCAGTATGCAGGTTATGGGTTCATGATGCATTTCTTGATCTAAGCTAAGGAGGAATCTCAACGGTTGATGGAGAACAAGATCTAAGGATAGATCGGGATCTAATGGCTTGGAATGAATCATCTCTATACGGTTTGATATTGTTTAGCCTAGATCTGTATACTGACGCATGTAATGTTCTGTAAATGTTATGATCCGAGTATAACTCAAGTTTGGAATAGCTGCAAATCATGAATGAATATTTACAGATGTATACGCTAGTTGACTATGATAAAAGAGCATACATACGCAGGTTAGATACATCTAAGTAGCGTATAACATATGAGCTGTGATGTTTGAAGTTACAATTGTTTCTGGTTGTTGATGAGTTCTGATGACTGTTTACTGGTGTCAGTATTCTGCATATTAAGATTGGTTGATTATGTTTAGCTTCAGTATTGATGGATGAGATCTATAATGGATCAGGATCAGAATGACTTATCTTTACGTGATCTGATGAACTAGATCTGGTTGCTAACATACATATTATCTTTGTATATGTAATGATCTGGGTATGTCTGAAGTCAGGAAGTGGAGCGAAGTTATAAGTAAGTAATTACTGACATATACACTGGTTTGCCTCGGTGAAGTTGTGTATACACGCTGGTTCGGCACTTCCAAGTAACGTATGCACTCTGATGCATGATTTTTGATGATACAGTTGGTTCTGAGTATTATTGCAGAGTTCAGTGTTCTGCTCTGTGTTCTGGTGACTGCATTTTGTTGATAGGGTTTCAGTGATTCAATATTTGGTGATTCAGAGATTGATGATGCTAGTGTTGATTGATTGTGTGCTTCAATGATATTGATGGGTCCAGTATGAAAAATAGATGAAAAGTGCCCTTTAGATTATGATGTTGTGGTCCATGAGTATCCAGTCTGAAAATTTATGAAACGAGGTACCTGGAGGAAGAAAGAGAAGGTTGTAGCCTTCTGTAGGTTGGCACCTACGTACTAGTACATCAGCTAGTACAAGAGCTAAGGGGGTGATAGCTCCCTTCCAGTAGCAGCTGGAAAACGAGTAAAGGTTGGAGCATTTCAGTAGGCTGGCACCTACGTACTAGTAAATGGATCAGCTAGTACAAGAGCTAAGGGGGTTGTAGCTCCCTTCTAGGAGAGTCTGGAGAACGAGAGAAGGTTGTAGCCTTCTGCAGGTAGAAGCCTGCATACTGGTATAAAACTGCACCAGTACAGAACCATTGTAAAAAAAGTTTCTTATTAAAAGAACATTGAGACGACTTGTAGCAGGTGGTTTTCACCCACATTGGGTTTCCACCTTACATCATGGTGTTCATGTGTGATTCTTGTGTGTGATGATCTATTCTATGTTACTGCTCATGTTTACTGTTCATATGGTTAATAATGTTCTGATGCACTCATTAAGGATCAACTAACTGAATCATAAGTTTACTGGGTA
Organism: Pinus tabuliformis; assembly: GCA_031772625.1. Taxonomy (NCBI): domain Eukaryota; kingdom Viridiplantae; phylum Streptophyta; class Pinopsida; order Pinales; family Pinaceae; genus Pinus; species Pinus tabuliformis. The sequence continues at coordinate 1,493,772,691 of CM062820.1, read as the reverse complement.
TACGCTTGTTGCATTATACACAGTTGCGTATACACGCAGTTTGCCTTAACTGAAGTAGCGTATATGAATCTTAATATGGAAATGAAAATGTTATATTGATTTAATAATACTGATTCAAACCCCGCCCCCCCTCTCAGTATTATTTCCAACATTGATGAAGCCCTAGATGGGTAGTTTCTATTAGGCCTAGTTGTCGATGAAGTTATTGAATATATATTGAAGGAAACAAGTGGACAATGGAAAATGATGGCTCTTGAAGGATGGTTCAAGAGGGAGATGATAACCTCTCATTGAAGATAAATATTTTTTGATTTATGGTGCTCATTTATGTGTTTAATTTTGTTTAGAATTATTGATATGATTATTGTTTTGATTATTACTTATACTTCCTGCATGTATATGTGAGTATTTGGATACCTCTAACTTCTTGATGAGATATGATAAGTGGATCCTTCTTGAGGATCATTTGAGATGTAGGAAATATGGCTAGTGCAGGAAGAGAAGAACTAGCATTGGAAAAGGTAAAGAGGCACTTGATGAAAAGGTGACAAAGTGCTACAACTACCGATGTAAAATAAGAAGGTGCACAAGTATCTAAACACTACAAGGTATGTATGGTGTTGTTTCAATGTTATGTTTCAGCTGCAATATTGATGGCAAGGTAAGCCCTAAGACATGATGAGTATATCACCTTCACAAATGGCTCATGTATGCATATGAAAGGAAGTTTGATTCATGATACCTATGATGAAATGATGCACTTGGTAGTGAAAAAGTATCTTATCTTTTAAACATGATGAACTTCTTGATTCTATGAAGCTACTGAATATTGTTCTTTGATATATTGGTATACTTGATGTTTGGTTAACATCTCATTTTGGATATCTTGATCCCATAAAGAAGGCTAGCACCTTGATTCTAATAGATGTTAACTTGATACTATTGATAATGTTTGTGAAAAACATGGTAGCCATGATGATAGAAGTGTAACAATGAGATTGATATTCAGGATCTTTTGTTGACTGTGGTTATGTTTTGATGTGCTTAGTAATTATGGCATATGGTAAAATTGAATGCCCTGACTTGATGGATTGAGTTATGTGACAAAGAAGTAATGTTGTGATCATGATTCTTGAAGTATAATCCTATTAGCTATTTGACACTAACCCTTGATGAAAGATTGATGTCATGATGTAATGGTGAAGTAGTTGATGCTAACATGATATGACCATGATAAATATGTGATATAGTTTGACTTTATGATCTAACAAATCTGTTGATGCATGAAAATATTATAGACAAGTTGATGACTTGAATGAAGATGACTGAAGTGGCTTCCCATTCAGAGGGAGAATCTCTCCATAAGATCCCTACACCTATTATCATTTGAATTATATGTATAGAAGATTCTTTATTGTTGAAGTAAGATTTATGGACATGAATAGACAAATATATGATATTGTTGGTCTACAACAAAGTTCTAGTCTAAGAAGAGAGAGTTTTCCTTACTCTAAGCCTCAACCGCACGGAAGCAAGACTAAGGGTGTGATTGTAGCCTCACAACCACATGGAAGAAGGTCTATGGGTGCGTTATTCCTGCAGGACACAAAAGATAATTTTTTTTTGCATGAAATCAAAAGTTCACCTGAAGGATGAAAATCCTACATACATGCAATAGACGATAGAAAGTTATATGAGCAGGGAAGTTTGAATGTTTGACTTACTATAATGTGAATGTGTTGACTGTGTCTGCAGGGGACCAAAATATGCATATCAATATGTCATTATGATTTAACCATTGAGGCTTGTGTATGCCAATATTTATAACAATTGCAAGGGTTTGACTAGATTTGGCTGATTGATATAGATAAGCAGTGTTGGGAGTTTTGACATGATGCTTGATAATTATTTATAATTTTGACTTAATGTTGATATATGTTTTGGGCTATAGATATCATTGGGATAGAAAATTTTAGGTTTTGACCCGAAGACTAATGATTTGATTTGATGACTGATGATTTGCTTTGATAACAATACTATATGGGCATAATGACTTTCAATGGCTTATATTATGTGTTGACATCATTATCTTTGACACAATGGTTGAAGTATAAACAATTGTTATTCATTATGCAGCATTATCACTATGAATGGATGAAACTTGCATAAATGAAACTTATATGACTTGTCCCTGATATATCCATTCATATTAAATAGCAAAAATGATTCATGCTATAAGCATGAGTATGACTTGATAAAGTTTGATTGGCTAGTACCTAGAAAATTAAAAAAAAGCTGTTGTAACCGAATATTTGGATATGAGCTCTACCAGTCACCTAGTCAAAATAATTTGTGATATTGATGAGTTTGATATTAGTTTTGATCTAACATCTAAACTTTGATAAGCTGACTTAGTTCATTTGATTGCACAATATTTATTTATGTAAGGTTGAGCATATTGGTTTGGTAAAGTGTTATTTTTACATAAAGCATTGTATGAAGGAATCTCCCCGAGTCTAGTATGTCTCCATTGACAGTTACTTGGTGAAGCTCAGAAGATGCGTCTGTCCAAACCTCTACTTCATAAGTGGTACAAGGTATGATTTTGATTTTGGTTTTATATACTGATGGTTTATTCTTGACAGGTAATGAGCCTCTGATGATCAAAGTAAGAGGGAGATGGTCTCTGAATTTCAAATCATGGCATGATGAATTACTTTTTGAAGTTTGGAAAATAAAATCTATATCATGAAGCTATTGAAGAGTTTTTGGAAAGTGGAAATGAAAATCCTTGGACACTCTGATTGAATTTCAAGAAGTTGTGAAGAGATATTGTTGAACTTGACTTGGAAATTGACAATTGATTGAAGCATTGATGTTTCGTTTGAACACACATACGAAGAAGATTCCCAGGAGCCATCCTAACCACACATGTATCATGCCCCTGGGTCCCACTAAGTTTTTAGGCTATTAAACCTCTGGACACTCCCATGATATGGACATGCCAGCATCTAGAGAGCTTTGGATGCCCCCACAAGCCTACATGCCTACGTCTAAGGACTATTTCCAGTAGACCTGTGCTAGAGACCATGGGATTTACGTCAATTTTCAAGCCTAGAATTTTGACCACTACCCATAACTTGTTGTAACTTTCGAAATCCATTAAACACATGATGACAAGACTAATAAACCAAAAACTAACTCCAGGACTAGGCATGACCATCCCCAACCAGGACCAACATTCTGTCAAACACTTGGAATCAATGCAATCTACAAGTGTAACAATAGATTTAAGAATAGGGGTCTCATACTTATATGAGAATCTCTAAGAAGGCTTGTTACATTATATAATTAGCTGCATTGTCATCTATTAGGTCATAGATACATTGTTCATTCATTTATAAGTAAAAACACGATGAGATCCATACATAGCCACTGTCATAAAACATATACTTAACCAACATAATAACAACAGAAATACCATGGAAATCACATCCATATGATCCACATATAAACTAGTGTAATACTCATAGAATAAAAAGGAGAAACAACCTCATATTAATGATGCATGATCCAACTCGAGATGGGACTACCACGTTCCACCCGACCATATAATGGTTGAGCCAAATCTCTCTTCAGCCATTCACCCCCGTGCCATATTCCAAGCATGAATGTGGGACTCATAACCAACCAAAAGAACCAAATAAGCATGGATGCTACTAGAGTTCTCCACCTACACTGTGAGGAATTTTAGTGCCTCCTAGTCTCTCAAGCTTTACCATAATCCACAGTCTGATCCAAGGATCACAAGGCCCTACACCAAGACCCACTCTCCAAGCTTTATTGTACATCCCATCCCGAGACTACTAGGCCCAACGGAAAGCAATCCACCTCTTGGATTTATCGTATATCCTGACATTCACCAACAAGGATTCCTAGGCCCACCGAGGCACACAATCTTGGATTTACCGTAACCCACAGTCTGGCTCAGGAGTTACTAGCCTAGTGGCTTTACCGCGATCCATAGTCTGGTTTAGGGATCAGAGATCCACCTCACTCAACTTCGAATCCATCTGACAATCCAGCTCAACCAAAGTATGAGCACCCATCTCATCAAGGCTATCCAGAAATGGAAAGGCTAGGCTGAAAACACTGTCACACCTAGAAACACCCATGCCATAACAACAAAAGAACCACATGCAATACCATGAATGCCAAATTTAGCAAGGAAAACACACATGCAAATCGATACCTACAAAGAATCCTGCTGTAGCTGCTTGATCCTGCTTTTCCTTGCTTTCTCCTTCCTTCCTCTTGCCTTCTTTTCCTTTCTTGCTCCAAAGCAAAACCTGAGAAAAATATTACCAACTGATCCTCAGAAACCTTTTTTTCAATGAGGCCTCTATTTTCTTCACTTTCCATTATTTTCCTTCATTCTCCTCCTGACATGCAACCTGCAACCTTTCACCTCCCTTTTCTCCCAATTTCCTTTATTTTCATAAATAAAATGCTAATAAATACCTCAAGCCTTTCCAAAGCCTTTACCATTGCATTTTCCAATTTCCTTAGCCGTAACAAACCGAACGAACACCCACTAAGATTTCTTGCCCACCATTCATCTTGGAAGAAGTGTCCCATCATCCATTGTCTTATATTCTTTACATGAATTTTTAACGAGGGTTGTTACACGCTTGTTGACTACAGTGTTAAGAAGTTGACCGCAAACAACGACATTTCATTACAGGCTTATGAATCAGGGTTTTGAGGATGAGAATGGTTGGGTTCATCTCATGGTTATTGTTTAGTTAATTTTTGTTGGATAAATTTATGGATGAAGATATGGATTATTGTACTCTTTTTTTCCGAACCATTCAATGCCAATCTAGTAAGAAGAAGAAATTGAAAGGGTTTTCCCCATAGTGGGTTTTGCCTTAGTCTCCGACCAATCTTGATGTCTCTATGTGTGAATGATTTTATTCTATTGTTCTTTTATGTTCAGTTGCATTAATGATGATGATATTGTTCTTTCTACAAAATTGCATATGTTGTTGAATAATGATGTAAATTTGAATAATGTTATCATGTTAAGGGGTGAATTTAATGTGTAAATGGAGAAATGAAATTATCAAAGCAAATAACAATATATCCCTAAGAAACAGTAACACAACATGGGCACTACCAGGATGAGGAATTAAATTATGCATCCAACAAGTGCTCCCGCTTGAAATTTGAGTAAAACTATAGGGATATAAGTTGAAAATACGAGTTGAAAATGTAGTATTTTCTTTTTTCCCTCTAAAATTTCATGATGTTATCTAATCTTATTTTATTTTTTTATTTCCACTATTATTTGATAATATTACTTAGTAAGCCCATTTTAGACCTCAAAATTTCTCTAATGAATGCAAGCAAGGCCAATACCAATACTGGCGGATCCAAAAAGGAGAAAAATAAGGTGAAGTTTCCTTTTAAGATTTTGTAAGGAAGAACCATCTGACATAGCTTTGCCCAAAATATACCAGATGCACAAACTTATTGTCACAGAAAGGATCTTTGAGTCAACAATTTATGCTTAATAACCCTTTCCCTCAAGGGAAACAATTAGTTGTTGGTGGTGCAAATAACCTTGGTTCTCAACAAGGGGGAAACTAGAGTAGTCCTTATATAGGGGACATTCTGACAAAAATCTCTATGTTGAAAGACAAGGTGGATCTTTAAACTTGAGCTCATAACTATTAGACCCCTAAGTATGTGAAGGAAAATAAAGATTTTGAACCACATAATCCTTTGCATATTCAAAAACTCATGGTTGAGTTAGTGCCTCAGATGCCAAAAGGCATATTTAAAAGGTTGATACATAACCCAAATGTTGGGGATGCTCAAAGTTACCGCATTGTGGAGAATTTGGCCCATGGATTATTTGTTATCTCTACCTTAAAAGTGTTCCAGATGTTTGCAACACAAAGGAGTGCACTACTCTCACTATTGAGGTCGTTGATCCCAAGAATTCTCAAATGATTATGTTTGACACATCTAATGTCAAATACAATCCTTCTAATCATGTAGCCTTTTAGATTCAGGTTAGTTACTACAAAATTTTTATTTTCAAAATGGGCATGGACAAGGGCATTTTGATGTGTATCATGTCATTATCATGTTGAAAATCCATAATATCTCTTAAGTTAGTTCCACCTTTGATACTATGGAAGATGTTTGACGATCATTCTTTTTAGTCTCATGGGATTATTTCCTCTTTTGTTGTTTATATAGGAGGATAATTTGTTTCCATTGAAGTGGATCTCGTCAACACTACGCTCAATTACAATATTCTGTTGGGATGCAGTTGGGTCTATGCTATGTAAGTTGTGGTTTCCACACTTTTTTTTGGTCCTCTGTTTCCATCACGAAGGGAAGATAGTTACAATCAACTAGATGACTTATTTTCAAAATGATCTAGGTGCATCTATAGGGTCTATGATCCCTCTAGTTTATAAATCTTAGAAGGCCACTAAAACTTTGGGGGTTGGAATATATTATTCCTTAATGAGAAATTTTAATTTCTTACCCCTTATCGCTTAGATGAACACTATTTCCACTGACTCAACCATGGCAATGACTTCACTTTTTTCCGAACACATAATTTTTGAATGTCTCATTTCAAGGACCTATGGGTGTTACCCTCTCGTTCTACTTTGGTAGAAGATAGTAAGCATGTGGGAATGACAATTCCTTTTTCTATAGTGGAGGTTGACTATCAAGACATTTTTAATGCCACTATAGACCATGATCCAACTCCTCTCCATTTAGAAGATTTAGATCACATTACAATGCCCATATGGGCTACCGATTTTTCCCTCTTGATGGATTGATTAAAAAATTTAAACTTTTCATGAAGCAATTCTCGAGGCAATGACTAGCCTTGAAGGCCTTGGGACGACATGCACCATAAATCACATTTCCCCAAAGAGAGTAATAGGGTAGAAAGCGATGGATTTTTCTTGACCATTCCAAAATATTAGGATAGAACAATGATCTATTGGAAACACCCTCTATATATGTCGAAGGAAACATGGCTAAAAATTTCCAAATGATAGTGATCAACATCTATTAAAACCTCGATGTTGTGGATAATGTGTTCACTGGAGTGGCTTGTTTTCTTGAGGAAATTCACATTTACATTGATTTATTCAAATAATTTCGTGATGTTTTTTCTTGGAAATATGAATAAATGATTGGAATTGATCCGAGTATTGTCCAACATGAAATTATAATATATGCAAATGCAAAGCATGTTCAAAAAAATATTTGGCTAGTGAATTTGAGGAAGGTTGTATAAATCAAGGAAGAGGTAGAGAAATTGCATAAGGTATGTTTCATATACGAAATTCCCATTACTAAATTGTTTTTTAATCCCATTCAAATGGATGAAAAGTATGGAACCATCATAATATGCATGGATTTTCAAGGTCTGAATAAATTTGATTAGGACAACTTTCCCACACATTTCATCAATCATAATGTCGATGAGTGTGTGGGGAGATAACTTTCATGGATGGATTTTTGGGTTAAATCCATATTAAAATTCAACTTGAGGACCAACATAAAATGACATTTATTTGTTCTTAGGGTACATTTTCATATGAAAAATTCATTTTGGTCTCTTGATAGGGCTACCTTCTAGTGGGCCATCTCATAGGCTTTCCATGACATGAAGAACACTGTGGAGGCATATCTTGAAAATCTAGCTTCTTGCTCCTGAAAGAGAGTTAATCATCTAGTTCACCTCTATTTAAACTTTGAAAGATACTGATATTATCAGATTTTGTGGAATCCTCACAATTGTATATTTTGTGTGATTTCTGGGATATTATTGGGACTCATCATGTTAAATAAAGGGATCATGGTTGATCCATTTAAGGTTGAGGAAATAGTGTAGTTTCCTCCCCTACATATTATTCATAAACGCCATAGCTTATAGGGTATTCGACCAACTTTTTATATTGATTCATTGTAAATTATGATGATATAACAAATGACTTCTTGTGTATACTAAAGAAAGGAATCCCATTTGAGTGGGAATATTTTTCTCAAATATCCTTTAATGCATTGAAAAAAGAATTGATCTCTGCCCCTCAATTTAGTCGTCAGAACAACAATAGGGATTTCCTTTTGTATATTGTAGCTGTGGAATCTATCATTTGTATGTTTTTGGTTTAGGAATATGAACATTGAGAAGATCACATTATATATTACCTAAGTTGAGACCTGATAGGTCTTGAGATAAATTATTCTCATGTTGAGAAATGATCTTTAGTAGCAGTTCATGTTGTATATTGACTATGTCATTATATTCTATTTAAAAAGACCGGTGTTGTATATTTTTTTGATCCCTTTCAATTTATGTTGCGTAGATGGGTGGTTGGAGGCACATTGAATAAGTGGATTGTGATTATGCAATAATTTGATCTTGAATTCACATTAGCAAATTCTAAGAAATATCTGGCCTTTGCAAAGTTAATTTCATAATTTCATATAGAGAATGAGAATGCCCATGAAGACAATTTGTTTATAGACAAGCATTTGTTTTTCATTTCCTCTATTGACACATGGTATTGAGATATCCTCATATAAATTCAAACTCTAATGCTTCCTTTGTATTTTTCTTGAGATGATCGACATTATTCCCATCATTTAGAAAAGAGCTATGTCATTATCAACAACATTTTATAATGTCATGGGAAGATTCCATTTTCCAGTGTTGTTTAACCCATTATAAAGTGGAGAAAGTCTTGAATGACTACAATAGTGGAGCATGTCGTGGACATCTCTCTAGGTTGGCTACAACCCATTTTTTTTTTAATGTAGGATAATTATAACCTATGATCTGCAAAGATTGTATGGAAGCAGTGTAGAAGTGTCATCTATGTCAAATTTTTACTGGGAAGATGTGCATCTTGTTCCTTTTTTTCTTATCTTCATCGTCAACCTCTTCACTAAGTGGGGGGTAGATTTCATGACGTGACACCTAGCTTTGGATAGGGGTCACAAGTATATTATTATGGTCATAAAATACTTTACAAAGTGGGACTAAACCATGCCAACACTCTCAAATGATGGTGAAATAACAACATTTTTCATCTTTAATCAAGTGATTGCTAGATTTGGTGTGCTAAGAGAGATTGCCACTGACCACAGAAGTCAATGTTAGTATAATATCATGACTATGTTGGCTTCAAAAATTGGGTTTCTAAAAGAACATTCTTATCTATATTATCCCCAAGTAAATGGTCAAGTAGAAGCAGTAAATAATTCCTTGAAGATTATCCTACAATGCACTATAAATTCAAATAAGTCCAACTAAAGCATCATGATTTTTCCTATGTCCTAGGCATATTGAAATTTGGTAATTACTGCAGGGTTTACTCCTTTCCAACTCATTCATGGGGTGGAATCAATTATCCTTATTGAATGTGATATTCTTTATCCAAAATTAGTAGTCAAGCTCCTCCTTGACATGTCAAGTTCAAAAGAGCACCTGGTTCACTTAGAACATATTGGTAAGCAACATCAAACCACTGCTGTGGTGAATGTGGCACATAATAACCATGTAAAAAATTAGTATGACTGATATTTCCACCCACATGTTTTCTCCAAGGGAGATTTAGTTTTGTTCTATGACCAAGAAAAATAAGTTATGGGGGCAAGAAAATTGAAGTCAATGTGGTACGGGCATTACATTGTAAAACATGTACTAAAAAAGGATCTTATGAACTTGAATATTGTTATGGAAATGTGCTAAGTGATCCCAAAAATGATCTCTACCTTAAAAATTACTACCCTTGAGAAACCTTGCTCATGTGTCTGTCCTTTTGAAATATTGTACATTAATAGTGATATTATAGGTTATATTTGGTTTTAATCATTTTTGTTTATCATGCTTTCAATGTGCGTGACATATTTTGATGGATGATTTGCATTTTATAGGATATTTTGACAGTGAAAATCATCACACTCAAAATTTAGCCTCTAATTCCCAGGTAATTTATTCTCTAGCAAGCTAGTTGGTTACTTCTGGTGTGCCTGGATCAATGCTATAGCCAAAAAATATTGTCGGGTATAGCGTCATCATTATATTTATTTCAATATCCATTTCTTATAACATTCAATCTGATCTGTAAACTGCTGTGGATATTCCATTGTAAATTTCGTCACAACAAATCTAATAATAACATATTAAAACTATAGAAATTCTACATTATTACAATTTATTAAACTTTAAGATATGTGGATTTAGCTATAATTAATGCATGCATGTGAATTGAAATTATACGGAAAAGTAGGGAATGAAAAAATAAGCACACACACACACAAGACACAAGATATGCTCTCCGGGAAACCCTTTTGGGATAAAACCCAACTGGAAGGTGAGGCCTCTTCACTCTCTTTCTCTGTCTGGAAATATGGCTGCAGGTACAAAGAAGTAATGTTTGTGGTTCGTGGGATGCTACAATGCACATATCCTCTATGTGTTCTCTACCTCCTATCTCTCCTGGATATCTTTTCCTAGTTATGGAACAAAATTCTTTCGAAAGAATGGAATGCCTCTTCCTCCTAGTGGCTCAGTTAAAACACAACCCGATAGCCTACTAGTGGTTAAGTTTAACTACATCAACTCTTAACTAGAGTTACAAAATAGACTCTTCTAGAGTCTTTTAAATCACAAACATGTGGATAGCACCTTTTCGATGAACAATGGGGGTTGACTCGATATCCTCCCAAACTATAAGTGTGAAAACAGGAAGGTCAACTTCTGAGTGGCATAATGTTTGCATACAAACTCCAATTGACGCAATTATTGCACCGTTGGAAAGGTATTTCTATGTAGAAGAGCATGGAAAGGTGCGACACTAAAGCGAAAATTTTTTACCCCCAAAAAACATTGTTTGATGCCTCAAAATGCTCCCAAAAGGTTTCAGACCCCGTTTCGCCAAACTAGGTCCCACCGGTAAAAACGGTCCCATGAGATGATTCCTCCACTTTTTCCACTCCAAATGCATCGAGATGGATGAAAAACAATATAATGATCCAATCTGGATCACAATATTTGGTGGTTCATCTCAATTCCAAAATAGTAGTGTCTCAATTGAATAATTGGTACCAAGTCCATGATCCTATTCTTTTTTGAAGGTTTCTACATGTAAGGCTCCTTGAACAAATCACATTGTTGTTGCATTATCTAATTATGTTTTGCATTGACATTGATATCATTCATAAAATTGAAAGCATCATAATTATGCGCTCATCATTTGTACATATGAAAATCTCTCTCTCTCTCTTTCTCTCTCTCTCTCTCTCTATATATATATATGTTCATCAACTACAAAATGTGGACAAATGTATATATATATGTTCATCAACTACAAAATGTGGACAAATGTCCCACAAAATCAGGATCACTACCCAGGTTCATACATCTGTACATCCGATCAAGTAATATAAGATACATAATGTCTAATCCTGAGGTCTTGGGTTATATATATATGTGTGTGTGTGTTCATCAACTACAAAATGTGGACAAATGTCCCACAAAATCAGGATCACTACCCAGGTTCATACATCTGTACATCTGATCAAGTAATATAAGATACATAATGCCTAATCTTGAGGCCTTGGGTCCTTATTGTCTCATGGTATCAAAATATGGTATGGGAAACCTTTCATAATATATGCACCCACACCCTCGGTACTTCGATCACTTGATGTTGAATATCCTTTAGTAGGTCTTTGACCTGTGCCATTGGCACTTAGAGGGTCAAACCATCCAAGTTTTGTTGTATAGATTAGAGAACTTAATCTTCCTCTCTACTAGATAAGTCCTCTCCTCTACCTCAACACCAATGAAATGGGTACCTCTTAGGGAACATTGGTCCCAAATTTGCATGATTAGTTGATTTTGTTATATTTTTTTCCATGCCAAAAATATTTCTTCAGTTCTTGAGTTCTTATTTTTATAAAAGTTAAAAATCAACAAAAAATATGTAAATTCAAAATAAAATACATGGTGCCTGTTTAGCTCCATGTGGCATCAGGAGGTAATACAATATCTAGACCTTCCCCATCAAGCTTGCATATGGATAGTCACAAATCACTATGATCTATTGTGCCCACCATTTGAAGGGGTTATCATGAATGATGGTGGTGACACTTACACCTGCTAGTTTGATTCCCATCAGACCATGTGTGGTTCCCATATGTATAATATGTTGAGTTTGACTCGTGGACATAGTATCTGATTGCACTCAGAAAAGGAGCACAAGATGCTCCATATCCAAAGTTCTTTATTTTTCCTAACTTTCACTTCATCGATTGAATTTTCTTGCTAGATAACAAAGCATTACACCAATCAAATAATGTTGGGTGTAGGAACTCTTTTGCATAAAGCATTTGTGGGCATGATAATTGATGCAGAGAAGCTAAGCTTGCCACTTGAGCAATGTAAAATAATATAATCTTAAGCCTTAGGCTCTCTATAATTCAAATGGGTATTTGGGTCCCTAATTTCTTGTTCCCATCATAACAATAAACATTGATGTAGTTCTCTATGGTTAATCCTCCTCCACTCCTACTTTTCAGCTTTGGTACCTATCCTTTCTAGGAGAGACCCATGATAAAGTAGATGTTCTCTACTTCTTATCTGAATGGCTAGTCATATAAAATGAAATTAATTTAGACTCCAATAGTTTACCAATGTTTCAAGGAGGAAATTTTGTGCACACATGTTGAGAACCTTGAAAGACTTGAGAAGGCCATAGTGCTAGAGAGTATTCAATGCCCTTGGGTCATTTTGAACATCATTATCAACATCTTCATGATCTATTTACCTGCATGTGATAGCCATCATGCAAAAATGAAGAACTTTTTTCTTAAAATGCTTGTTTTGAAGGTGGGGTGTGCGAATACACATAATTAATTAGGGACAAGTGCATATATATGTTCCTTTACCTAAGAAAATATGGATATTGGGCCATTCATATGCATCTAATGAGAAGGGGAAGCGTGTATGCGCGACCCTCTTTTAAAAATTAATTAAAACCTTAAAAAAATTCATAAAAAACTAAATGAATGGAATCAAATTGAAGATAAAATCCTAAGGAAACACCTGGTCTAGGTGGTTCATGATTCTTATAATTCAGTCTATAAATATTGATGGTTGGAAATCAAGGGTTTTGACACCAAAAATGCAAAAGATTTGGTAAAAAGTTAAAATAAAAAATTTCAACATTTTATTAAATATTTTACCCACTTTTCCATAGTTGCTAACCCTATTTTATGTTTTTAATTAATGGAATAAACAATAACAAGTTGTTTGTAGTGGTGTTTTCATTTTTCAGGTGCGACACGAGAATTTATGGCTTTGAGTTTTTTTTTGTCACTTTCATTCGCATTAGATTTGATGTGGCAGATAATGTTTTTGATATTTGACATATAAGATAGGGATTTTTTCATCTTGTAATTTGCATTATGATGTCATTTTCATTGTTGTCATAGGTTTGCTCCAACTATTTTGTGACATGAAGCTTTCTCTCAATTTTATAGGTATTGTAACTTGGTGGTAGATCCTACCTTTACATGTGCACTCTGGTTAGTACCTTACTAACCATTTGGCACCCTTGCTGCTATTTTTTGTATGCTTAGGAGCCCTCTTTAGTCCTACCATGGCCTTTTAATTAAGCCTCATTAATTAATATTAAATATTGTTATAGCCATTTCACAAGGGTCTCCCATTGTTGAGTTGCATTATTACATTACATTTAATTCCTTGTCCTTTTGAGCTTGATGTTGGCTTCAACTTACTATCTTATATCTTGTTTCTTATCTATTCTCTTTAGTTGATATCATTGCATCTTTTTATTTTGTGACTTGACACAATTATACCTATAGGAAACATTCCCAAAATGTCCATACCCTACATGTATATCTTGCATTGAGCATAGATTTATTCTAATTGCTAGAACTAGTTTACTTGTTTGTGACACTCATTTACTCCACTCTATATTGGCATTCTTTTATTATTTTTTAGGAATTTATAATTTGAAAAAAAAAATATGATAAAAAAATATGGGTAGGAAAGAATAAAGTTTTTAGTTTAGATGCTGGCAATAGTCACAATTTGTGTCACCCTTGAAAAAAGCACCCAGTTATGTGTCTTTATCTCATTTAGTTGGGTTACAGTATGACCTTAATAAGTCAAACCTTGTTTTTTGAGTTTTTTTAATTTCTCTGATTGGTTACTCATCCAACTATACAAAGAGTCTTTAAATTCCTCCTTTATCGTAGGCTTATATCATTTTTCATTCTTGAATATATGTTTCCAGGTCACCATTATGTTGTGGTTATGTTTAATGGAAGTTAACTCTATGTAATCCACACTACAATTGTATCTTGACTCGCTATGTCAGTCTTTCCATTTGTCAAGTCACTTTAAGTATCAACAAGTATATTTATCATGTACTTGTGTCAATATAGAAGGTTTCCATTTACTTCTTTCTTACGAGTCTACTCTCATCAACTATGACACATTGTTGTGAGAGTCATACCTAGAGTAACACCCTAGCCTATTTTCTTCATTGATAGGTGAAACTTTGTGCTTAGTAGCGACATGCATTATTGGTTGTTGAATGAGTGGTTTCCCTTGTGTTCGAAGTCAACATTTATATTCAAACTTTGGGATTTGTGCAATACGTTGGGTTCCACTTTTGTCATCATTGAAATTCCTCACCTTTGTCTGCATCTTTCAATATTGGTCATTTCTCAGAGGGTCTCCTCCATGCACTATTCCATCTGGTGCATGTAAGAGACATGCTTGGTGGTGGCCCTTGCAATTCTTTATCCTCACTTGTGTTGGTTGATGGGGGGTGACTCAATACCCTTCTTCCATTGAATCTTTTCCCATTGAAATCAACTCATTTACTCTTGGAATAAGATCTAGAGACCTATTTAGTACCTTGGGGTTTGTAGTAATTAATTGAAAATTCCCTCATTATTTACAATGGGAATAAATAAATGTCCCCTGATTAATGGTTCTATACATGTTTGACTCAAAATCCTTCATTCACACTTATTATAATGTACTAGGCACCTTGACTACCATTATCATCAATGGTGGGTTGTCTCACATTTTTAATGTTATACATCAATGATTGATAATCTAACGATCTATCCCATGTTCAACTTTGATTCATCTTTTCACATGGTGTAGATTTGTAACTTTTATGGTTGGTTTAAAGACTTTAGGTTTGAGATAATATCTTTATTAAAAAATTAACATCATTGGTTTATGCTAGTAGCATCCTCTTTGTTATGATGCTCCCCATTTTAGTAACATCTTTCATGTTGTTACCTAAGTTGTTGGATAGTACTACTCCTACTCAAATTATTGTGGTACTTTAGGGGGATTTGTTTGTTCATTGATTGCTCCAAATATCCTCCTACTCTGTATTCCGAGACATAGCTCCAATGTGTATTTATCATGGCTATGATCTTTTGACATGGATCGATTGTGTATTTTCTTCATGGCCATGATTGCTACTATTCTATATATTCATGGATCCATAGTGTAATTGATTTAATGGCCATGTTTTTTTGTATCTAAGCATGGGTATGCCCACTTTTGGAAATGAGTTATTTTGACTTGATTTCTTTCTATAGGTATTATTTTGCTTCATTGTTTGGTGAATTCTTCTTGGGCCCACTTGATAGCATCATCTTGGATTTTTTATAATGTACTTCGGCCATCAAATACCATTCTAACCTCACACATTAGGGGGTATTTGTTACAACATATTTTATCATACTCAACCTAAGATGCATGATTGACATTATGATATCATCCCATTATTCTTTTGTAGACTCTCTTCCTCTGAAGAACTCTTTAAAAAACAAAATTTGAGTTCATATATGCACCCTTTACTATGGCATAAAGAATACATATGTGATTGTTACTCAAGCAAATCACATGTATGCTAGTTTTCTTAAAGCAACTAGCATATACCTTTAATTTGCACTAAAAATAATTAAAGAGTGCATCCATATGTGTTATTAGGAAACATTTATGGGTTTTACCGAGATTTCACCTCTTGTATCCCATATTAAATGACCCAAACCACCTTGGATGAGTATTTAATGATGTCTATGGTGGAGAAGAATTAAAGAGTACCATGTTGTCACTGTGACAAACACCCTCCAAAATTTTTCCTATGCTTGAATTTTGGAGCCTACTGTAGATCTTGCGATCGGTCGTTCTGTAGTCACTCCTTGGTCAACTAATTATTTTGAGCTCCCTTCTTGGATTGGAATTGTTGAAGTCACTTGCTCACACATGCTTAGTTCGTAATAAGTGCATCAACACATTATTTTAGGCAAGCTTGGACAAGAATAGCAAGTTCCATCAAGAATGTGCCTGTGCAATGTCCAATCCATGTCAACAATCAGTGTGCATTGACATTGACAATTTCTCACATTCTAATTGCATTTGTACTTCAATTTCAGTGATTTTTGAAAACTGTCGCTTCTACGTACCTTTTTTTTGTGAGTGTCGTTTTCATGTTTTCAGTTGTTGCTTTTGATTGCTTTCACTCTAATTAGTGTCAATTTCATGTTATCTTTTCTTTGACATGTGTTATTTTCATTGTCGTTCACATATCGCAAGAATCATTTACACTTTAGCAATTATCATCTTCTCGCATGTTAGTTGCTGCACAATGTATGTATGCTTGTTTTGGTGGTTTGAAGGGGTCATCTTTTTGTGAATGAGTTTGTCTAACCATGTAAACATCAGTCTCATTCATTCCCAAAGTTTTAAGCATTTTCACACAAGTGTCATCACGGTCGTCGCAAATTGCACCTTTAGTGTCACACTTGTCATAAAGTTGTTGCACTGAGGGGAATATGTTGTTAACATGTTCCGGACAATCTATGTTGTTGTGTCATCAAATTGTTTCAAGTGTGTGATCACAATCAAATCATATCACTATTCACATCAATCTTTTTGGTCCCACACTTAGAAAATTTTCAGAAGTTCCCCAGTAACCTAGCCTCATCCGGCCTTCCTCAACTGCACATTGCATAGTTCCAACCCTCAAGCTGCATCCTTGTCCCTTGACACTGCGCAATGCATAGTTCCTACTTTCCAAGACTATGCACTGAGCATTTCTAGTGCTCAAGCCTGACCTTTGGATCCTAGAATTGCGCAATACAACCCTTCAGCCTGGCCCCAACTGCGAAATATCTGAGCTCAATCCCAAACCTTGAGCTCTTGAACTGTGCAACTACGTAATCACTAGGCCTTATTTTCCTTCGATAACTGCGCAGTTGGCTAAAATAATGCAAAATCCCTTCAACATGGCTCACTAACTCCTAAAACTACGTAATTTCTTTCTCCTACCCAGTCAGTACTACACATTGTACAGTATCAAGGTTCAAGCCTTAGCCCTGAGCTCTTGAACTGCGCAATCACCTAGGCTACTATGTTCTCAAGAACTACGCAATAGGATTATCTAATGCCCATCCCCTCAACCTATCACAATAAGCTCCCAGATTGTGAAATTCTCTTCCTTAATCCAACCTGAACTGCGGATTGCACAGTCTCAAGGCTCAAGCTGCACCCCTGCCTGCTTGAGCTGCACAATTGCGCAGTTATTGAGCCTCTTTCCCAGCCTGTCACCCGATTCCGGCTCAGTCAATGGATCAATATGAAACATATTATACTAGGGGTTTATAGGAATTATGTCGTCTTGTCATGAGTGGATTGTAGATGCAGGTACCCTATCATGCTGTGGCAAGGTGATGCAGGACATGCTAGAAGACACATATGGAGCTGAAGAGATAAGATGGCCATGATGTGAGAATACGAAGGAATACCAAACTATAACATAAGATGAAGATGAAAATCACATGGAAGATTCCTCATCTTCAAGTCATAAGGAGGAGGAAGAAGAAGAACATGTACCATATTTTCAAGAAGACACAAAGAAAGAAGTTGCAAGAAGGACAACTTGGCATTGTCACATGATCATGCAGTCTATGTCATCAGTGTCATGTCATGTCCTATCACAAGATCATATGCCACATAATTATTGTGGATTAGGTAATTACATATTCAAAATGTATTGTAAAGTGGAAGTCCAAAGGACACATTCAGAATATGAAGAGTCATGTAAAGTTGAAAGTCATAGGAAGTCAAACACTCATGAGGGTAGTGAAAGAGTCATAAGGAAGGTGACGCATCACCTCTTGGTTATATATACACCCTCATTGTACAAGTAAGGGACTTTTCACCTTGGTTCCTCCCACAAGGCATTAGAGAGATAAGCTAGTTCTTTTGAGGAGCAAGGAATGGCTCCAATGCTCCACTATTGGAGCTAGTTATGATCATTGTATATGTGTCTTGGAACTTTTACTTAATAACATAAGCCTTCATGGCCAACACGTTCTTCATGCATGGATTATGAATATTTATAAGTGTTGGCTTTGGAGCCTGATTATCTTCTTTATTCAGAGGTATCGCCTCGTTGGACCCCAGTTCGTAACGGTGTGGTAACACTGCCCATTTAATCACCATTAGGGAGGTCTAGGGGGGGGCGATGACGATTTTATGAGTCCCCCGGAGGGGGTTTGGGGGCAACATGGCCAAAGCTAAAAATAGATGTGAAATTTCCTTGTAAAATATTGTAATTTTGTAGTCAATCTAATCCATTCAGTAGGTGGATGATCTAATGGCAGAAGTTGTGTTTAATTTAGGTTTTTTCCCCTAGAAGGCAACCCCTCACTATATATGAGGGAATTGTATTTCGGTTGTGTAGATGTGATCCGGATTTAAACAAGAACGAAACAAATTACATAGATAACCATAAACACAAGGATGTAGCAGAAATAATACTTCATTTCATTAATGTAAAATACTAAAATATGCTTACAAACAATAATGGAAATAAACCAGCCAGGGTGATGGTAGCTTATCTCTGAGAAGATAAGTGGTGGCTACATGCCTCTGAACTGTGTTACAATGAGGCTCGAAGGCCTATTTATTGTTGAGAAACAACGGAAAACCCTAAACATCAAAAAACCTAACCCTAGAAGATGAAACACCAAACTGTGGGCTCCGTTTTGGGTAAATTGGTACATCAACTTCCCGAGGTTGTAACTTCGGCACCCGATCTTCGTTTGACACGTACAATAGCTCGTTAGAAACATCTATCCGAGAAATATAACTTTGTGAAGAGCAACATCGATCCATGGATCCATGTTGCCCTCAGATTTCCCAAAAAACATCATTTAGGGCCTCAAAACGGCTCCGGAAGTTCAGGACCCGGAAAACTACTAAAAATAGTAAATTGTGCTACAAATACGGAAACTAAAAAAATGAAAGAGACAGTTGCAGGGGACCAAGTGGGATAGGTGGGTGGCCACCAACATCCACCTGGATCATTCCTCCCCCCTTAGGAAGCAATGGTCCCCATTGCGTTGAGTTCCTCCATGAGATGAGGAAACTTCTGCTGAACTTGGTCCCTAGTGAGCCACTTGCCCTGGTGAAGGAGTTGGCCTGCTTTGACAACTCGATACAGTTGGATATTCTGCTGGCGAGTGTGCTTGATATATGTGTCCATGATCCGATTATTTGCAGCTTGTTCCATGCAATCTGAATTTAACTCTGTGGGTGTGAGCTGTTTTGCAATGTCGGATGTGTCTAGTAATGGTGGAAAGTATGGCTGAAGGCAGTCCACATTGAACACTGGGTGCAGGCCAAGGAATGGGGGAATGTTGAGCTCAAATGCATTATCTTCCACAACCTTGGTAATGGTGTAAGGACCATATTGGAGTGGTCTGAGTTTCTGATAGGCTCCGGTAAGGCGTTCCTTTTGCAAATGCAACTAGACTTTGTTGCCCACCTGAAACTTGTGTGGCACCCGATGTTGATCATGTCGCTACTTGTACTTGGCATTTGATTTCTCTAGAATGTCATGGAACTGCTGGCGAATATGTTGGATGTGCTCAATGAAGCTGTTTGCCTTATCTGTTTCGGACTAGACATGAGCCAAATCTGCGTGAGTAGCTGCAAATGGCATGGCCACATCAATGGGACATAATGGCTGGAATCCCAAGCCCACCTGAAAAGGGTTGTGGCCAATCGAGCTGTGGAGAGCCCAGTTGTAGCTGTGCTGAACATAGGGGAGGCTCTCATCCCAGGTGTGTGGGTGCTTTGAGTTGTACATGCGCAGAATGTGTACGATCATCCTGTTGACAACCTCTGTTTGGCCATCAATTTGAGGATGGAAGACTATGGACTTAGTGAGTTTGGTGTCCAGCATCGAACAGAGAATGGACCAAAATGTACTGAGGAAACTGTTGTCTCGATCTGAGATGATAGACTATGGGATCCCAAAGTGTACCCACACTCGTTCAAAGAAGAGTTTAGTAGTTGCTTCTGCTGTGACATTTTTCTTGCAGGTCGCCATAATGGCCATCTTCGAGAACCTGTCGACGACTTAAAAAACACAGTCGTTTCCATGCTTAGTGGAAGGAATGCCTGACATGTAATCCATGGAGATGGATTCCCAAGGTCGATTAGGGGTAGGTAGCGGGGTATAGAGGCCTTGCTTCTTGATGGTCGGTTTGGCAATGGCACAGGCAGTGCATGATCTGATGTACTTCCCGACATCTTGTCGAAGATTCGGCCAATATAAATACTTTTGCAGTACTGCCGCCATTTTCTCGGCCCCGAAATTCCTAGCAGCCTGACTGTAGTGTGCTTCCCAAATCATCTTGGCACGCTCGCTTGAAGGAAGACACAGGTGACCTAGGTGGCATAACAGGGCATCCTAGAGGTGAAAATCTGGAACATGCTGACCCTCCAAGAGTGTCTGGTATGTGTGGCCAAATTCTGGGTCGCTTTTGTAGAGAAGTGGCCAATCAGAAGTCTCGTGCCCACAAGAGTTGAGTATGGTGGTTAATGCCATGATCGGTGGTCGACTGAGGCAATCTAAAAAATTATTGGTGCTGCCCTTCTTATACTTGATATTCAAATGGAAATTTTGTAGGTATGTGGACCACTTCTGATGGCGATCATTCTGTAATTTTCCTTGGGTCTCTATGAACTACAGCTGTGGATGACCGTTTCCTTCCCCAAAATGTAATTTTTCCATTGTCAATAGGCCTGCACAACGGAATACATCTCTTTTTAATAAGTGGGATACTTTCGGACTGTGTCTGAAAGTGTCTCACTGTGATATGCCACTGGATGCCCGTGTTGAGTAAGGACTACCCCAATAGCATAGTTATAGGCATCTGTATCAACCTCAAATGGTTGTTGCAAGTCTGGTAATGCCAGCACTGGTGCTGTGCAGAGGCGATCTTTCAACTCTGTGAATGCCTTCTGTTGAGATTCAGACCAAAAGAATTTTTCTTTCGCTCCTCCCTTGGTGACTTGAGTCAAGGGCCAAGTGATATGAGAAAATCCCAACACGAACCTGCGGTAGAAGTTGGCAAGACCTAGAAGTTAGAAAATTATATATTACGGAGCAATGGAACCCATAAAATATTGCAGAATTATAAATATAGAAGACGCATAAAACAAGAGAGACACAGATATACGTGGTTCACCCAGTTTGGGCTACATCCACGGAGAAACAACCAATACTTCCTTTTATATTATCGAGCAAACTGAAGAGATACAACCTACAACAGATCCACTATAGTACCCTCTTCGCTCTCAATCTCCTCTCCCTTTCTCACTCAGAATACAGATCTACATAGACACAATACAATTCCCTCATATATAGTGAGGGCTTGCCTTCTAGGGCAAACAACCCTAAATTAAACATAACTTCTACCATTAGATCTCCGCCTAATGAATGACCCAGATTGACTAGAAATTACTATACTTTTACAAGGCAAATTTACATCTATTCTTAGCTTCGGGGGCACTACCCCCGAAACCCCCCGCCAAGGGGGGGCTCCCCAAAGGTCACAGCGGCCCCCCCCTAGACCCCCCCTGTAGCGAATATTTTATGGGCGGCGTTGTCGCCCCATTTTGAACTGGGGTCCAATGCGGCGATACATTTGAATACAGAAGATAATCAGGCTTCACACCCAAAAATCTCCCACTTGGAGACTGATTATAGCAACTCCAATGCTGCTTCATTTGCTGGACAATGACTCCTCTTTGGACCTGGCCGTTTCTCATCTTCTTCATCATACTTGAAGACCAATTGAAACTGAGCATATTCTCAGTTTCTCCCCGGTTACAATTTTTGTTAGCATATCTGCAGGATTCTGGCTAGTGTGTATCTTTTCCAGCTTCAACTCTCCATCTTCCAACATTGATCGTATGAAATGGTACTTGAGCTGTATGTGTTTAGTCCTGGAATGAAATGCTGAGTTCTTTACAAGATGAATGGCACTTTGGCTATCACTGTATAACGTGCCCATATCATGCTCCTTACCCAATTCACCCATAAACATTTGTAACCAAATCATTTCTTTACTAGTCTCTGTAGCAAAAACATAATCTTCTTCTGTTGTTGAAAGTGCAACAACACTTTGGATTTTTGAAACCCAATTGACAGCTGTTCCACCTACAGTAAATACATATCCTGTAGTTCTCCTATTATCTCTGTCACCTGCCATATCTACATAAACATATCCTTGTAAAGAAATGTTTGAACCACCAAAGCATAATGCTTGATTTGTGGTACCTTTCAAATATCTGAGAATCCATTTCACTGCCATCCAATGTTCCTTTCCTGGATTGTTCATGTACCTGCTTACAACTCCCACTGCATGTGCAATATCAGGCCTTTTGTAGACCATTGCATACATTAAGCTTCCAACTGCTGATGCATATGGAACTTTAGACATATAATCCATGTCTTCTTGGGTCTTTGGGCACATTTCCTTACTAAGCTTGAAATGGCTAGCAAAAGGTGTACTAACTGGTTTTGCATTGTGCATATCTTTCAACACCTTTTGTATGTACTCATTCTGAGACAATGTTAGTTTGCGTTTTTCCCTGTCTCTAGTTATTCTCATACCAAGGATTTGTTTTCAAGCTCCCAAATCCTTTATTGCAAATGAATTTGCCAATTTTCTTTTGAGCACATTTATTTCCTGCATGTTAGACCCTGCAACAAGCATGTCATCTACATACAATAACAATATAATATAGCTGCCATCATTTTGCTTTTTCAGATAAACACAATGATCAGAGTGACATCTAGTATAACCTTGTTTAGACATAAACTTGTCAAATTTTAGATACCATTTCCTTGGAGCCTGTTTTAAGCCATACAAGCTCTTCTTCAACCTGCACACTAGTTTCTCCTTCCCTTTTACCTCATATCCTTGTGGCTGCTGCATATATATCTCTTCCTCCAAATCCCCATGGAGAAAGGCCGTCTTTACATCTAACTGCTCAAGATGTAAATCTTCAACTGCTACTAGAATTAAAATAGTTCTGATTGAAGTCATTTTAACAACAGGAGAAAATATTTCATCAAAATCAATACCTTTCTTCTGTGCAAACCCCTTCACCACAAGTCTAGCTTTGTACCTTTGTTTTCCTCCATCTTCTTTCTTCAGCCTGTAAACCCATTTATTCTTCAATGTAGTTTTTCTTGCAGGCAACCTGACTAAGTCCCAAGTCTGGTTATGCATTAAGGAGTGCATCTCTTCTTCCATGGCTACCTCCCACTTCTTCCTACTTTCAACCAGCATTGCTTCTTCATAACATTCAGGTTCACCAGAATCAGTCAACAATAAATAATATAATGAAGGAGAGTATCATTCAGGGGGTCTACTTATCCTGGTAGATCTTCTAACACCACTTTTAGGTGTTTGGGGTGCCTGTTTCTGTTGTGGTGGTTGCTGTTGTTGTGGTTGTTGATTATTATTATTTTCAGGCACCTTTACCTTTTCAGTGATCTCATCAAGAACTGTGTATTCCTTGTTTTCTTTTTCTTGTTTCTTTTCCTACAACTGATTCTTATACAAGACCTTTTCATTGAATATTACATCTCTGCTCCTAATGATTTTGTGATTTTCATAATCATATAAGCGATAAACAAAATCATTAACACCATATCCAATAAAGGTACATTTCTTTGATTTTGCCTCAAGCTTTCTTCTATTTTCTTTATTAATATGGACAAAGGCCTCACAACCAAAAGGCTTTAAAAAGGAGTAGTTTACCTTTTCACCTATCCATGCTTCCTCTGGAACACCACCATCCAAGGAACTTGAAGGCCCTCTGTTTATTAGATAAACAAAAGTATCTACAACATTTTCCCAAAATTGTAAAGGCAATTCTGCATATAATCTCATGCACCTTGCATGCTCCATGATTGTTCTGTTCATCCTTTCTGACACACCATTTTCTTATGGTTTTCTTGGAACTGTCTTCTCTCTGCAAATTCCATGCTCTGAACAGTACCTATCAAACTCATTGCTGAAATATTCACCTCCATTGTCTGATCTGAGACACTTCAATTTCTTTCTTGTCTCAATCTCAACCAAAGCTTTCCATTTCTTGAAAGTATCAAATACATCAGATTTATTCTTAATACAATAAATCCAAGTTTTTCTAGTTGCATCATCAATAAAAGTAACATAATAATGAGAGCCACCCCCTGGAGCAAATATTTTACAGGCGGCTTTGCCACCCCATTTTGAACTGGGGTCCAATGTGGCTATACCTTTGAATACAGAAGATAATCAGGCTTCACACCCAACACTAGAAAGCTACGTAGCTCTGTCAGAGTGGTTGGTGATGGCCAATCCAGAATGACTTAGATCTTTGCTGGATCCACATGCACCCCCTGTTCATCAATAATGTATCCCAAATACTAAATCTGGGTGATGCCAAAAGTGAATTTATCCAAATTGGCACATAACTTGTGTTGCCGCAGTGTTTGGAGAACCTATCGGATGTGGTGGAGGTGCTCTTCCCAATTCTGGCTGAAGATCAGGATGTCATCCAAGTATACCACTACAAATGAGTTGGTGAATGGCCGCAAGATGTCATCCATTAGCCTCATGAAGGTTGCAGGAGCATTCGTCATTTCGAAAGGCATAACCAACCATTCGAAAAGGCCCTCCTTAGATTTGAAGGTAGTCTTCCACACATCGGAGGGTTTGATTGGTACTTTTTGATATCCGGACTTCATATCGTTCTTGCTGAAATATTTTGCCCCCTTCAGTTGGTCCAGGAGGTCATCAATCCGTGGGATCAGGTACCTATTATGAATAATGATCTTTTTCAATGCTCGATAGTTAATATAGAGTCTCCAAGTTCCATCCTTCTTCTGTACCAACATGATCGGGCTCCCACAAGGCGATGAACTCAGACGGATGTGACCTTTCTGTAGCAGCTCCTGAATTTGCCTCTTGATTTCATCGTTCTCTAGAACAAAGCGTCGATAGATTGGTCCATTGGGTAGTGGCGCACCTGGGGTTAGATCGATGGGGTGCTTGACCTGAAAGTGCAGAGGAACCCTTGCAGGGGAGGTGAAGATGTCCTTGTATTCCTCCACGACCTTATCCATCTGTAGTTGTCGTGCAGAGGGGCCTTGTTTGGAGCTCGTGGCCACCGTCTTCTTCTTTCCTTGAGGGCAGATAATCAGGAAAACAAATTTCTTGGTTTTGGAAATGAGCTTACTGCATTGTTTTGTAGTAACCAAAGAGATGGCGATAGGCGGTGCTACCTCCGATATCCTGTACAACTTATTTCCCAAAGTAACAATCACAACACGGGGCCTTGATTCATACACAACATGTCGCTTCCACAAGTATGGTTGTCCTAATAATACATCACAAACTTCAAGGGGAGAAATGTCACACAATACCTCATCCGTGAAGGGCTTGATGTTGTATGGAAGGCAACATTGCTGGCTCACGCAAAGATCCCGTCCATGGTGAAGCCACCCGATGGTGTACAGTTGTGGATGTGCTGTGGTTGGTAAGCCCAACCGCTTCACGACCTCTACCGAAATGAGGTTCTTTTGGTTCCTGCTGTCGACAATGAACTGTAGTGAGGAGCCCTTTACCCACATCTAGGAGTGGAAGAGACACTTCTCCTCCTCTGGATCTTCAGGTTCCTCCTTCTAGATCTTCGTTGTGGCAATGGTGGCATTGGGCTTTGCATCAATAATCTGGTTCCCTTCGCCATTCCCCTTTTCGGGTTCTGACTCAGAGTTAGAACATGCATCTGATTCTGAAACCTTTAGCTTGGCCACGAGTGACTACTTGGCTCGACACTCACTTGTGTTATGAGTGGAGCTTTTATGGAACTCACACCACTTTCCCGTGTCTTTTTTCATCTTCACGACAATGTTCTTTGCTTGTAGCTTTGGCAGGTTGTCTTGGGCCACCCCGCCTTGGCTTTGTCCTTTGTTCTACGGTTTGGGGAGACCCTTTCCCTTGCTTTGGATTTGCAGATCCAAAGTCTCGCTTCTTCTGTTTAAACTTTTGCTCGACCTTGACGACATATCAGTATGCCATGCTGAGCGAGGGGATGTTCAGGAATTCTATTTATTCCTGGATGTACTTGCGCAAGCAGCCACGATATTTGAGTACCAAATGCTGCTCCGAATCCTTGATACCCAACTTTGTGTGAAGGGTATGGAAAATATTGGTAAACTCCAACATGTCTTGGTCCCTTCCCTGCTGCAACGTGGTCCACTTTATGTATTGATCCTCATAGCTTCCGACAGGGTAGTACTGCTCCTGGATGGCATCCCGGAATGAATCCCAAGTGGGTGCGGCTTAAAATAGTGAGCCTGTACTTTCATCCTTTTGCTCGCAGTAGGTTTCCCACCAGTCCTTGACATGGGGGGCTACTTTGAGAAGAGCGAAAATAATCTTTTCTCGACTCGAAAAATCATGAACAGAAAAATAACTATCTAGCAGATTTAACCATTTATTGACGACATCTGCATCTATCTGACCCTCGAATATGGGGATTTCAAAATTAACTTGTTCCTTAAACGATGTGGCGTTTCTAGAGTAGCTTTTGGAAGTCGATGCGTCGTCCCTGTGTAGCCAATGAAGGATCTGGGCAACGCTGTCCATCATCGCGTCCCTTTGTTGCTCAAGGGCTTCTTTGAGCAAGATTTTGATAGGATCTCCTGCCCTCCGTCTTTCTTTTCATCCGACATGGGAGGCTGTCGGGATTTGTGAGGCTGGTCTTGTAAAGGTTCAACCAGTTCAAGCAACAAAAATAGTACTTCATTTCATTAATGTAAAATACTGAAATATGCTTACAAACAACAATGGAAATAAACCAGCTAGGGCGATGGTAGCTTATCTCTGAGAAGAGATGTGGCAGGTACATGCCTTTGAACTGTGTTACAATGAGGCTCGAAGGCCTATTTATTATTGAGAAACAATGGAAAACCATAAACATCCAAAAACCTAACCCTAGAAGATGAAACACCAAACTGTGGGCCCTGTTTTGGGTAAATTGGTACATCAACTTCCCGACGTCGTAACTTTGGCACCCGATTTTTGTTTGACACATATAATAGCTCGTTATAAAGATCTATTCGAGAAATATAACTTTGGGAAGAGCAACATCGGTCCATGGACCCATGTTGCTCCCAGATTTCCCAAAAAATGTCATTTAGGGCCTCAAAACGACTCTGGAAGTTCAGGACCCGAAAAACTGCTAAAAATAGTAAATTGTGCTACAAATACGGAAACTGAAAAAAATGAAAGAGACAATTGCGGGGGACCAAGTGGGATACATGGGTGGCCACCAACATCCACTTGGACCAATATGTGTATTCTGAGCTAGAAAGATAGAGGAGATTGTGTGAGAGCGAAGAGGAAATTACATCAGATCTGCTCTAGGTTGTGTATTTTCATTTTGTTGGATAATATAAAGGAAGGACTAGTACTGTTTCTCCATGGATGTAGCCCAAATTGGGTGAACCACATATATCTTTGTCTCTCTTGTTTTATGCCCTTTTTTAAGTGTTTGTGTTTTTGTAATATTTTATGTGTTCCATTGCTCTATAATATATAATTTTCTAACAGTAAGACTAGTATGCGTATGTTTGTATTTAATGTTTGCTTTCATCTGTGCTAAAGTATTTGAACTATTTCGGTTATTTTATTACTTATCATATTGATAATGTGTTGTAATGGTTGTTATTGTTGTCCCACCCTTGTGGAATATTCTGCAGGATACTAGATAGATCTTTCTCATTCATTGTTTGTAATGATCATCACATCTTTTGTGGACTATTCTGTAGGATGTTAGATGGATCCTTCCTCTTTGCGTGTGTCTCTACTTGGGTGGTACTATTACCTCTCTCTTAGAGGCTCACTTTACTCTTTTCCTTTGCAGTAAAATAAATTTGACACACTTACAACTGAACACTCACCAGACACACTTACTTGCTTTTTTGATCTAGGTGGCTCTAGACACGCTTAGAATTTGACAATGGCTATGGAAAAGCTAAAAAATAAAAGTTCTTGGCTTCCAACCAAACTGGGACCAGCTCGTAGTACTTGTCATGCTGATTCCAACGATGTTAACGAAACTTAAATCTGAGTTTGTATGCTCAAGTTATAGCTGATCAAAGTTCTGGTCAAACTTGGCCACGTGGTAGTCACTGATGAGGCAACAATTTGGTAGTCTTAGTGCACGAAATATGGCTACTGGTACAGGGGAATTTTTTGCCTACTTAGTTTGTCTAATATCCCTTAAAACTGGCGGGAAAATTTGAACTATTATGATTTAAAAAATCGAAAAAATAATATTCTTAGCGTGGCGGGTTGCCAACTCCGTCACCCCCAACAACCCAATGACATTGATATAATTAAATTATATATTCGTATGAATAAAACAGTGGGCGAGCCACCCTCGACGGACCTACTCGACCACTATACAATGTCACGTGTTGGGGAGGACAACAAGGTTCGAACCCGCTTGGCCCATCTAAGCCGGCCTCCAATGGGCGACCCCAAATTATAATAAACAACTGAAAAAGCAAAAGACAAAAAACTCCACACCACAATGGTTATAACGACTATTACAAAACCGTCAACGAAAAAATTGTTATCACCATCAACGGTTTCGGCACTTCACACCACAAACGGTTATGCCACATTACAAAGCGCCAACACAAACCCTTACACGACCAAAACCACGCTCCAAAATTAAAAAATACGCGAAGTGACAAGTGGGGAGGCAAGCAGGGTTGGAACTCGGGTCTCCCACACCCCAATTAGCCACCCAACCAACTAAGCCAACGAACTATGTTGGTTAATCTGCCCGAGTTTTTAATAAAACACAGAGCTTATTCATGCCATGGGCCAACGAATTGGAGGACGAAAACTGTGAGTGGAACTAGGAGCCAAGGAACTGCGCCCAAGCTGAATTTTTTTTTGAGGAGATAATATTCCAAGGGAATATTTCTTATAATATCCAAAAAATATTCCCCGATAGAGTGAGGAATCTAAAAGATTCCCTGGAGGGTGATTTTTCACAGTGACAAAATCATGTCAATTTTTTTTTTTTTTTTTCACTTACTGGTTCACGGATACCCGGGTCAGTGGGTAGCCGCTACGTCCAGGGTTTTAAACACTGAGTGGACGCCACCCGAAGGGAATCAACACCCCTCGGCCTATTTACTGACCTAACCCCAAGAGCTTTCGGGATTCGACCCTGTGACCTCCCATTGGTGAGGCACTTGATTTTACCGATTGAGCTAACTCTTGGGGCTTAAATCATGTCAACTTTATACTCAAAAGAACCAGAATTTCGCAAGGAACGTGATGGTGTGGTCCATTTCCCCACCTGAGTAGCAAAAATTTAGGAGGCCAACAGCAAGGAATCTTTTTAGAATCTTGTGGAATCTAAAAGATTCCTTTGGAGGCTTATTTTTGACAAAGGCAGAATGATGCCAACTTTATAGTCATTTTTCACAGAATTTTGCAAGGACCACAGTGGTGTTCTTAGAATATTCATTTGAATAAAAAAAAATTCAACCATCTTCAAGAAGGAATATTTAAGATGCCCAAGGGTTTATATTTTGACGGTGTTAGAAAGGGGCAAAGTTTATAGTCATTTGACACGATTTCACGCCACTAATTCAATGGTGCTCTCCATTTCGTCAACTAAGCTTTTCATTTTCAGGCCACCACCAAAAGTGGAGGTAAATGATGTAGTAATGCCATGTCTTTCTTCTGATTTGCTGAGATGATGTTTTTGTTGTTGAGATCCTTGATATCATTATGTTTAGGGATACTTGCATGCCACGTCATGTGAGAATTTGTTAGCTTGTCATGTTGAAGGAGGGCCCATGTGAGTGAGAGTTCCTATAGGAAGAATGTCTTGT
The DNA here is from genome assembly GCA_031772625.1 of Pinus tabuliformis. NCBI lineage: Eukaryota > Viridiplantae > Streptophyta > Pinopsida > Pinales > Pinaceae > Pinus > Pinus tabuliformis. The sequence continues at coordinate 1,493,742,296 of CM062820.1, read as the reverse complement.
GGAGGGACATGCCACTCTGGTTGAGGGAATTTATCCTTGTAATGAAAAATAATGTACCATGTACTCATCATCATCTTGTAGCACTTAATGAAGTGACCTTCCTACTCTTGACACCAGGCCCAAAGACGTAACCCCCACTAGGTGAACTATATTATCAATGTGTCTGTGTTCTTTGATTTGATGGTTGTCGTTATGTTTCTTCTTATAAAGCATGCACATGTGGCTTTTCATACTCTTTCATATGAAATTCCACTAACATAACAAAAGTAAAATATCTTGGTTAATTCCATTAGTTGAAGAGATCCATACCAAGTTTGGTGTCCGAGTGGTCTTCTTGCTGATGTGAATTGCATGATTGAACGTGCAACAAGAAGGGAAATAGAGAACAACAAAGATCTCTATGAGGACCTCCTTAGGATGACACACACATGGTGGACATAATGTATGCAAATTATGAGGAGAATATGGCAAGGGAGGAACAAGAGAAATAAAGAGAAAGGGACTATGCTCCATCTACCCCCTCAAGTGTACATTCATCTTCTTTATCGTCTTCTCATCATTCAAATGAGGAGATTAGTGAGACCCTTCAAGCAGAGAATGTTGAATTGGGGAAACTTCTATGAGAAGAAAAATAGGAGAAACAAAGATTTCAACTTTAGTTACGAATGACAGAAGAGGCCTTGGAAGAGTTGAAACGCAACAAAGGCTTAGGGAAGCCATCATCACCTGTTTCATAATCGACAACTTAGGCAAATAATGTTGATCTTTCTTCAGCTTCATTTTCACATGAAACTATTTATGTTGGAAACATGGAGGTACACATTTAAGGATATGGCATGGGACTCCTTACCAAGATGGGCTATAAAGGATGAGGAATTAGTGTTAATGGCCAAGGAATGACTTAGCCATTGCAGGTTGTACAAAGACCTCAATTTACAGGGTTGGGGTACACTAAAGGAGAGTGTTCAAAGGTAGAAAAATCTTCCAAGACATTGTTAAGCCATCAGAGAAAGAGGATGATTGGAACACATCAAAATCCTCCCATGAAAATGCACATTGTAGAGGAAGAGAAAAGGCAAGCTCTCATCGCCAGTGATGCACTAGAGACAACCAAGAGAGGTATAAACAGTCTCAGTATTCTAAAGTTCATTTTGATTACAAGAATATTGTTAATGATGAGTAGAAATCATGGCATAGAAAACAATGTAGTTTTTGTGGTTTACATAACCATGTGTTTGCTGAGTGTTGGAAGAGAATGGAAGCAAGAAAGAGGATGAGGTATGAAAGGCCTTCTCCACATCAAGGAAGGAAGAAGGTTAAGTAGGTATGGAGGAAGAACACTTTTTGCAACCATTGCAACAAAGGTGGACACTAAAGGGCCACATGTTGGAGGATCCATTTAGAGCATGTAGTTTGCAAAGATTGTACTACAGGTTTGTAGAAGATGCAGGTGTCGGCTCATCACTTATCGCTCTGAAGGAGAAGGAAGTGGGGCCTATCAGGACATTTGTGATGCAGACAATGTAACACAACAATTGCGGATTATATTCATGATTTTGGAGGACCAAAAGCTACTTGGTGGGGAGGAATGATCCAGGTGGCTCCAAACACACTCATAATTTAGAAGTGGCTATGGAAAAGCTCAAAAATAAAATTTCTTGAATTCCACACAAACCAAGACCAAATCATAGTGCTCGTTGCCCTCATTCCAATGGTGTGAACGTCACTCAAATCTGAGTTCGTATGCTCAAGTTATAGCTTGTCAAATTTCTGGTCAAACTTGGCCAAGTGGCAGTCACTAATCAGGCAACAATTTGGCAGAGTCCTGGTGCATGGAATCTGGCCATTGGAATGAGCAAATTTGTCTAATATCCCTTAAAAACTGGCGGGAAAATTTGAACTATTATGATTAATATATATATATATATATATATATATATATATATATATATATATATATATATATATATATATATATATATATATATATATTTGGGGTGGCAGATTGCTAACGTTGCCACCCGCAAACAAATCAATAACATTGATATATTTATATTATAAATCCGTTTAAGTAAATGATGGGTGGGCCATCCCTGGTAGACCTGCCCAACCACTATGTAATGCCACGTGTTGGGGAGATTGGCGGGATTCAAACCCGCTCGACCCATGTGGGCTGGACCCCAATGGGTGGCCCCAAATTATAATAAACCGTCGAAAAAAAAACAAACAACACATGATAACGGTTATAACGAATGCTACAAAACTATGAACACCAAAATCGATATCACCGCCAACAGTTTCGCTGCTCTAAATCACAAATGGTTATGCCGCATTACAAAGCGCTAACACAAACCATTACAAGGCCAAACCATTGCTCCAAAATTAATAAATACACCAAGTGAAAAGTGGGGAGGGCCGAGGGGTTGGAAACTGGGTCTCCCACACCCCAATTAGCCACCCAACCAACTAAGCCAACATACTATGTTGGTTATTCTACCCAAGTTTTTAATAAAGGCAACACTTATTCATTCGTCAGGGGCCAACGAAGTGGAGAACAATAACCGTGAGCGGAACCAAGAGTCAAGGAACTGTGCCGAGACAGTACATTTGTTAAAATTGGGAACTAGGGCCAAACTCCATATGGGTCATCTTATTTGTGGCAGCTGATATTTTGATTGAATCCCTCTCATCGAGAGGTGTAGGATTGATCTAAAGATCATCCGATTCTGACAAGTATTTATGAAGTTATGAATTTATTTATGTTATAAAACAAATTGTCAAGTCGGCCAACAACTTGTGTAGGCTCAGAAGCCTAGTAGTCATGCCTATTCATCATCTATGTTTTAGTATAAATTGGTGAGGATTTGAAGTCATTTGAGACACACTTACACTCCATGTGATCTTCTCCTCTCCACGTTTTTGGGTTTTGGTGAAGGAGAGACACCAAGTGTAATACGCTGGCCTAAAAATGAAGCCCTAAACGTAGTGCAAGTGAAGGCCTTATATGCAGCTACAGTCACGTGACCTTAAACGCAGTTGGCAAAGTATCCTAGCCGCAGTTAAGGGAGATCTTGCCATACCCTAGCCACAGTAAAGAGGTCTATTATGCAGCTGAAGGAGAAGCCCTAGCTGTTGTCCAAAGGTACTCTAGCCATAGGTCTAAAGGAAGTCTTAGACGCAGTTGTGAAGGTGCTTCAGAAGCCCTACACGTAGTAATAAGGAACCCTTGATCCACCGTTCAGATATGCTCCCATTTTCTGCTAGTCGCAGTCAAATAGAGGTTACTATACACAGTCAAAGCTGGCCTCAGTTTCGTGTTATTACTCGATGTCAAGAGGAATGCTAATTCACTATTCTAAGTGGTCCAAAATATGCAATTAAGGGTGGAACCAATGTGCCCTAATCACAGTAAAGTGTTCAGTGTGAAAGTGGCATGGTATGACAACATAGGTTAGTTTCTTCTTGCAAGAGAACCAAGTTAAAGGAGCATAGTATCAGACCTGTTGAGGTGTCCAATGCAGCTTCATACGCTACCCTAATCCACAGTCTAAGAAGTCCCATCTGCTAGTGTCATCTAATCTGTGTTAACTTGGATTGCTGTAGGTGACATTGTGATAATTTAGGTCTGCTGGAAGGTAGAACTATAGCCTAGCTGCTTTGTTAGGCTGCAAGCCATAGCAAGCAGCTAAGGCTGATATACTTGTTGCTACACGATGTAACAAGAGGTGATAGATGCATGATGATAGAAGATGCAACATAATGGGACAACATGATGATGTATGAGGCAGCATGATCAGTAATGATACTGCATGATGATGTATGGTGCAGCATGATGGGCATGTTCGTAAGGAACAATATAGTAATGGGAGCAACTCAGTCATCTAGGTCCAACACTGTGATGGTACAACATGGTGCTACACCGTTAGGTGCAACAAACAATAGGTGAATCAGTCACCTTAGAGAATCAGTTGAAGCAATATGTCTTCAACTGATCTCATGCCGAAATCAAAAGTCAAAATTTTGACTTCTATTGTAAATGTACTATCTCTCTCTCTTTCTCTGCTGAACTTTGAAGAACATAAAAGAAGAATTGATCAAGGGTTTCCACACATTGCGGGGTTTGTCCTTGGCTAGTGCCACATCTTGTGTCCTCTTGTCTTGGCTTGTCTTCTGTGATTTATATTTATGTTCTATCTGCAGTTTACTTTAAGGCTGATGTGATTGCTAATATGGAAAAGATATTGAGCTAACTATGAAAATTGAAATAAATTGCTCTAGCATAGAACATACCTAAAACTAACAACATTCTTTTCGAGGATAGAATATTCCTGGGGAATATTCCATAGAGTATTCCCTGATGCAGTGAGGAATCTAAAAGATTCCCTGGAGGGTGATTTTTCACAGTGACAGAATCATGTCAACTTTACAATCAAAAGAACCAAAATTTTGCAGGGAACATGATGGTGTGGTCCATTTTCCCATATGAGTAGCAGAAATTTAGGCAGCCAACAATAAGAAATCTTTGTAGAATCTTGTGGAATCTAAAATATTCCCTTGGATGTTGTTTTTTTATAGAGGTGGAATAATGCCATCTTTATAGTCATTTTTTACAGAATTTTGCAAGGAGTGCAATGGAGTGCTCAGAATCTTCATCCAAGCAACAAATTTTTTGCCCATCTTTAGAAAGGAATCTTCAAGATTCCCGAGGGTCTATTTTTTGATGGTGTCAAAAAGGGGAAAAGTTTATAGTCGTTTGACACAATTTCGCGCCACAAATTCAATGGCGTTGTCCATTTTGTCAACTGAGCTTTGCATTTTTAGGCCATCCTTGAAAGTGGAGGTAAATGATGCAATGATGCCATGCCTTTCTTTTGATTTGATGAGATTATTTTTGTTGTTGTTGAGATCCTTGTTATCATTATGTTGAGGGATACTTGTATGCCACGTCATGTGGGAATTGGTTAGCTTGTCATGCTGAAGGAGGGCCCATTTGAGTGAGAGTTCCTATAGGGAGAATGTCTCATGGAGAGACATGCCACTCTAGTTGAGGTAATTTATCCTTGTAATGACAAAGAATGTACCATGTACTCATCATCATCTTGCAACACTTAATGAAGCTACCTTCCCAATCTTGACACCGGGCCCATAGACGTAACCCACACTGGGTGAACTCTGTTATCAATGTGTCTGTGTTCTTTGATTTGATGGTTGTCGTTATGTTTCTTATTCTCTAAAGCATGAACATGTGGCTTTTAATACTCTTTCATATGCAATTCTGCTAACATCACAAGAGTAAAAGGTCTTGGTTAATTGTGGTAGCTGAAGAGATCCAAATCATTTTCGAAGGCACACACGCGTTCCTCTCTCTTGTTGATAGTTAGAACCAAGGAAAATCTATAAGAATACATGGAAATTGGGTCGATACTCCAGATGGGGCTCCTATTCCTAACAATGTGAGGTCTAATTGGGACTTCACATGAGGGAGACCCCTTGGTTGACAGATTTCCAACATCGTAAAAAATGGCGCTAGAAGGAGGGCTAGATGACAAGCTGTGCCTATTAGAGTCTGGTTTGAACCTCTTTTCTCAAATGGATCATCCTAAAATCTTATTTCCGAGGTGTTTCTCTAATTTATCCATTTGTAAATTTTCAATCCTTGATGAGCCTCTCAATCAGTTGTCTCAGTTGAAGTTTAATGGTGAGGATGGAACATCCATAACTGTTCACATTTCTGATTTTCTTAAATTTTGTGAATCTTACGAAATCAATGATGAAGTGTTTGTTTGTGTGATTTTATTCCTCACCCTTGATGGTCATGTTAATCAATGGTGCCATATCTTTCCACTCACTTCTATCCATTCTTTCCATCATTTTCTCAAGGAGCTTTATCAATCCTTTGATAGGTATGATTACCGAGATGTTTGTAAAATAATCAATCAGTTAAGAATGAAGGCTGATGAATTAGTTGAGGATTTATCTATTTTATTCCTTCACCTTTGTTATGAATTTCCTGAAGAATATGTCTATTGGGATTTCTTTAAACAAATGTTTTAGCATTTGGTTCATGTCTCTTTGCACGGTGAACCTGAACCCCCTGATGTTTTTACTTCCCCAACTCTTGTGGACCATGAGACACCTCTAATATCAGAGGAGGAATCTACTGTTCCTTTTGTTCTTTGTCCTCCTCCTTTTCCAGTTCCAATGAGGGTGCCTCCATGCAATGATAATAAAGTTTGGAAATATGTAAATCAAATTCCTAATCCATCTTCTCATTCTTCTTATACTTGTCATGACTCATATTTAATGGAGGAAATCCAAGAATGGCTCATGAAGCCAATGGTGAAGACTAGCTCCTCACTATTCATAACTTTAGTCTCTAATATAATCTGGATTTCTATTATCCTCTATCATCTACATGCCATGACGCTTTGTATCGTGATCTGCCTAATCAACCTGCTCCAACAACTAGTTTTTTCACACTCTCTCAATTTTTGAGTTGTTGGTTCAAATTGTGATAAGATAGAAGGCAGTCACATTACACAGGTAGGGGAATAGGAAGGTTAAGATGCTTTCTATTTTTATTATCTTTTCCAAAATCCTCCATGTGAAGATGATGCACTTCCATTCTTGGATGAATTTCAATCTACTAATCTCGGTAATGAATAAAATGCAATGAATTATTTCAATCAATCTGTAGCCTTAGGAAACAATCATTGCGATGATGATGACTTTGCTGATGTATGCGATCAGGAATGCCTAGGTGCATCATCTGATATTCAGTTTCTCATGAATAAGTTACTTTAGATCCAGAATCTGATTCGGTAAAAGCAAATGTGCTTATCAAAACTTATTCTTCATCTAATTGTCCCTTGTGCTCTACCATTGGCGATGAATCAACTCACGACGAAGATAATCCATTCTCTTTAAGTCCTTCATCTGATGAGGTACCTCTCAATTGGCACAAGGTGGCGAGATTATCCATGATATAAATGAAAACAATCAAATCATTGAGGACTCTTCCCATCCATCATCATCTCTTCTCTTGCATGAAGACAACTATTCAAATCATCTTGCTCATGAAATTTCCCCAATTCATTCATATTTGAATTTGCGATCAAAAGAATATTTCAACTTGAGTAATCTGGTTGTTGAAGTTGAAAAATATGGTAAAATCAATGACAGAGATGGATTCCATCTGATGAGTAGTGGCCTTTTTGAAACCAGTGGCAACAGAAATCCTCAAACCATACATGATCTGGTTCAATATTCAAAATGTGATTTTACAATCCTAGAAAGTTTTGGTACCTACCAAAGAGTTGAGATACTTCAACTTCCATTAATGGTCATGTCAAGATCTCACGACTCTGGTGAGCCCCTGAACTAAGTTAGATCTAGTTTCTCTCGCAAAATCATTCTCTTTGCATGGTTTCACTCAATGTAAATCTCTTTCTGAAATATGTTTGGTATTTCAGATGTAATATTTCAAACTTTTGAGATTTTGTTTTTGATCAGATTCAAGAATCTTCTTCAGTTGATTCATATTCATGAAAATCTCTCGCATAAAACTCAGGTTTGGAATGTGTATCTCTCATAGAGTCATGGAATTGCAAATATGATCATTTCAAAGACTATCTTTGGCCAAAGGAATCATGCCTATCAGATTCATTTCTTAGTAATCAGCTCCTGGTTTTCCTTGTGAATGTTGTATTGCAAATCTTTCCCTTCATCGCACTTGAAATCCTCTTGAGTGATAATGAATGCACGAGTTATCACATGAATCAAATCCTTCTTCGCTCATTATGTCCTTACTAGTATCATGTGTGTTTTTGTGTTTTCATCCCCTTTAAATTATTCCAATGATTACGATTCTTGTACAATTCATCACGAGTTCGAGGAAAATGATTCTTCGCATTTCCCCTGCGAGGAATTTGGTTTGATTATTCGAAGCATCCGCAGAGATGTTCAAATTGATTTATATTTTTTAATTACAAACTGGGAATATGATGCTTTAACCAACCCATCTAATCATGATTCTATCTCTGATGATTGTCATTCAACTTACTATTTTCCCATCAGCACATCAAATGAAAATTGTTCTACATCTTTTGATATTTATGATACTAGTAGAGCAGTTGAGGCACTTGAACTTTCGCTGTTGGTTATGTCAAGTCCTCACTATCTCGACATGATTACTGAATATGATCAAATCTATTTTCCCTCACAAGATTCTCATCGTAATTCCATGAATCTAGTTGAAAATTCGTATTTTCAAAGATTTCATGGTTTTCAAGAGGATTATCATGAATTTTACAATCCAATCATTGAATGGTTGGAACAGTCTTACCTGGTAAGCTCCGTCGCAAATAACAAGTTTTGATTGTTCCTCACACTTGCTAAGGATTTTAGTGCAGATGGAGACACATTCGCAGGAAGCTTTAGAGGTTTGTTGAAAGATGGCTCTCATGGAAAAGGTAAGAATGTAAACTGGTTAGAAGCAGTGGATATGGCCTATCTTTCTATTGACAAGAGAGACCTTCAATTTTTTGTGCAAGTTATTCAAGTTCTTATCTTTTCTATTTTGTTTTTTATTTATTGAAATCAATCACATCTTTGTGATTACAAGTTAGGAACAACTACGATGGCTACATTGGAAATTCCATTATAAGTTATCCAAAACTTCTAGTTGGTTAGGTTAGGAGTAGGTCTAGTTGCATTTTAGTTTACTTACACATTCATCCTGCATTCGTTTCCTGTAGTTTTTCTTGTGTTTTCTGGTTTTGGTTTCACATCATGTTTTGCTTTAGCCATTTTCTGTCTTGTCTTCTGGTTTTGTTTCCTTGTTGTGTGTTGTCTTTCCTTTCGTTTTGTGAGACTGTGCATGAAGATGCTTTGTTGGCTCAAAGGGAATGTGGCAAAATAGAAAAGGACTTTGTAACACTACAACATTTGGCTAACTCTTTGTCCTTCTTCTTTTTCTTGGTTACATATTTTGGTCGATGATGTTCTGACGGAAAATATAATCCTTGCATTAAGAAAGCCTTATGTCGAACCATGACCTCCATGTCTATTATGGAAACCTCATGCCTGCACTTGGGTTTTATGTTTCTATGTGTTTAGGCTGATCTAATTAAGTAGAGAAGGACAAAGGGAAAATATAAATGAGAAAACCAATATCAAAGGTCTTATATATGATTATTTGAAGGGACAACCTCTCCTGCACTCAATAAGTCGGGAACTCTCTTCTTCCCATGAAATAAATAATTTTCGATGCACAGTCCTATGTAAGATAATAAATAAAGGCGAAAGAAGAGAAATGCTTCTTGCAGAGAGAGGTGAAGCAAGCAACTCCATCGGGGTACTGGCCAGGCCTGCTGAGAATGGAGCAATGGTAGGTCCCCGAAGTGACTCTCTTGGGGTACTGTCTAGGCATGCTAGCAGTGGAGCAACACTAAATATGACAAACTATACTTTGAAAATCTAAAGCTGGCGAACTTCAATACCCTCTCCCGATTCGAAACATTGTGTGATTGCTGACCTTATGTTTGTGTTTAACCGAGTAAAGGAATGAAGGGGACTATGTTTATGCATGGGGTAAGTGGGGAAGCCATGGTAATCTGAATGATGAATCAATACTCCCTAAAGAACTAGATCCTACATGAAATAATTGACCAAGGTAGAGAAGATGGAGTTCTACCAGTGTGTCGCCAAGTGTTTTCATTGTGACAAACACCTTGCAAAATTTTGCATATGCTTGAATTTTGAAACCTACAATAGATCTTGCGATTGGCCGTTCGTAGTCACTTCTTGGTCAGCTGATGCTTTTGAGCTCCTTTCTTGGATTGGAAGTGTCGAAGTCACTTGCTAAAAAATGCTCAGTTCGAAACAAGTGCATGAGCGCATTATTTTACACAAGATTGGAAAAGCATTGCATGTTCCATCAAGAATATGCCGATGCGATGTCCAATCCATGTTGGTAGTCAGTGTGCACTGACAATGATAGTTTCTCACATTCTAGATGTGTTTGTATTTCCATTTAGGTGAGTTTTGTAAACTTTCACTTCCACACACATTTGTTTTCACGAGTGTCATTTTCAGTTTTTCGTCTATCACTATTGAAAATAACAAAAAGAAATGCTAAAAATAGAAGTGATAAAAATAACAATGCTATAAATAGCATTTAGGGATACATTCCAATTTTAGTTAGTCCTTAAACTAAAATTGAGAATTAAAATTCGAATTTGATCTTAGCAGTTGTTTATAAAATAGTTAATTAATTCATATTGAGTTAATTAGTTGTAGAAAATCAAACATGAAGTCTATGTGAAGTGTTGGAAATAATACTGAGAGGGGGGGTGAATCAGTATTATCAGATTAATCAAACTTTTCAAATGCCCAGAAACATATACGCTACTTCAGTTAAGTAAACCAGCGTGTACACGCTACTGTGACGAAGTAAAACAACGTATAAGCAGAAAACTCACAATTTAGTTAGCTTATTCTTCAATTAAGTGCATCAGGACATTATTCATCATATTAACAGTAAACATGTGCAGTATAACAGAACAGATAAAAAGCCACACACATGAACACCAAGATATAAGGTGGAAACCCAATGTGGGTGAAAAACCACCTGCTGCAAGTTGTCTCTATCTTTCTTAATATGAAACTTCAGTTTACAATCTTTTGTACTGGTGCAGCCTTATACCAGTACGCAGGCTACAACCTGCAGAAGGCTTCAACCTTCTCTCGTTCTCCAAACTTCCTTGGAAGGGAGCTCCAACCCCCTTTGCTCTTGTACTAGCCAAGATACTAGTACGTAGGTGCTGACCTACAATCTTCCTTCTTCCAGGTATCACTTTTCATACATTTTCAGACTTGGATATTCCTGAAGCACAACATTACAATCTGAAGACCACAATTCATTCAATTTCCACAACAGATCATTGAAGCATAAAACAACCAAACTTTGAATCACTGAACCACTGAACCCTGTCAATCACCAGTTACCAGAACACAGAGCAGACTACAGAACTCTGCAATAACAGTCAGACCCCACTGTAAACCCAAATCAAGCTTCAAAAGATATACGCTACTTTAATGAGCAGAACCCGCGTATACACGCTCTTTTACCGAAGCCAACCTGCGTACAGATCTAAAAATAAACTTTCTCAATTTGCAGCTGTACCAGACATTAGTTAGACTCAGAACGTAACATTGCGACAATATGCAGATCTAGAAATACGCATAATCAACCATATCATGATAGTGCATTTCAAACCATTAGATCCCGATCTATCCTTAGATCTAGTCTTCCATTAACCGATGTGATCTCTCCTTGGCTTAGATCATGCAACTCAGAACCTGCATATCAGATCTCTTTCTTTCTTAGATATTCATGCCTTGTCGAAAGAGATTTTGCCTAATGATCTTCTTCTCCTTATATAGCCTTAGGCCTTTCTCAATACCAAGAGCCAAAACCATAGTAACACAATACCATCAACTTTAAAACTAGGGATCGACACGCCCGTCGAGACATAATGGTCCGAAATCATAGGCACAACTTCCAAGGACTAACCACCATGAACCAAAGGAACCTTTCCACATACACGCGCTTTTTCTGAATCGAACTAGCGTGTACACGCGACTTGGGCTTAACGAAACAGCGTGTATGAGCTTCCTTGGCATGCTGTACTGAGATCTGTCTTCTGATTAAGTTGCCATCACCTGTACTAACCTCTGAGCACCTGTACCATCCACTGAGTGAGTTGCCATCAAGGACAACACTTGAATCATAATGCCAACAATCTCCCCCTTTGGACTTGATGGCAACCACCACACCAAGTCACTCTCCCCCTTTGACATCAAGGGCAAAGGGCTATGCTCCCCCTGAGGACATGCTGATACCTCTGCTTGGCTGTGCTGACTCGTGCTCCCCCTGACAGTAGGCCAGATCTGCAAAAGATGTTCTTCAACAAGAACCAAGACTTATACACCATAAGGGACCTTTCTATCACCAAAGGACTCAATACATACAACCATAACATATCAGAAACAACCAATTATATGACAGCATTCATCCCAGGCATAGTGGGGAAACCAACAAAGGCCGTTACATGACCTTGACACCATAAAAGAGACAAGAGAGATACATGACATAGAGACAACAGATCTAGACCAAGACTTAGGAAAGACATCAGCAGCATCTGATAAACATCTTGTTAGATCAGCAACTAGAATTTCTTTCTGAGCTCCTTCTCCTGAAACCAACAACCAAAACATCTGAATGCCAACAATGCTTTATGAGACTTTTGAGCTGCTCCCCCTGAACCTGTGCCTGTTGCACTCCCTGAAACTGTGCCTGAATAATTCTGACATTCCTATTGCTGTTCAGAACTTTAGAGTTTTCCCTTGCTGTTCAGAACTTCATATACGCGTTTTATCCTGTATAAAACAGCGTATGTACGCGGATATTCTTTCTGCAACAAGCGTCCATCATACACGCGACTTACCCAGCATGAATCCGCGTGTATACGCTCATATCCCTTCCGTAACCTGCGTATACCAACTTTTCTGTAGAACAAACAAATTTCAACAACAGGATGAAGCATCAACTACTCCCAGCTTTTGTCTGAGATATTCAAAAGTTTCCCTGGGCAGTGGTTTTGTGAGAATATCAGCAACTTGCTCCTTAGAAGGAACATACTCCAACTTGACCTTCTGCTCAAGCACTTGTTCCCGAAGAAAATGGTACTTGATTGGTATGTGCTTGGTCTTTGAGTGCATGACTGGATTCTTTGAAATGCTGATTGCACTTGTATTATCACATAAGATAGAGACAGGTGGAGTGCAAGTGATTTGAAAGTCCTGCAAGGTCTGCATCATCCAAAGAAGTTGTGTGCAACAAGATGCTGCAGCCACATATTCTGCTTCAGCTGTAGATAAGGCAATCGAACTTTGTTTCTTGCTGAACCAAGATACTAATCTGGAACCCATGAAGAAAGCACCTCCACTTGTGCTTTTCCTATCATCCACACTTCCAGCCCAATCTGCATCTGTGTAAGCATGAAGAGTGAGATCTGTATTTCTAGGATACCATAAGCCATAGTTTTGGGTCCCTTGAAGATATTTGAAGATTCTTTTGACTGCCTGAAGATGAGTTTCCTTTGGGTTGGCTTGAAATCTTCCAACCATTCCTACTGCATGTGTAATATCTGGTCGAGTACCTGTCAAATAAAGCAAACTCCCAATCATGGATCTATAAGTGGGTTGGTGGACTGCTGCTGATTCATCATTTGCACTGAGGCTGCATCCTGTAACCATGGGTGTACATACTGGTTTTGACTCTTCCATGCCATACTTCTTCAAGATCTGCTTGAGGTATTTGGTTTGAGACAAGAAGATACCTCCTTCATTTTGTTGGATTTGCAATCCAAGAAAATATGTCAATTCTCCAAGAAGTGACATTTCGAATTCTTTCTGCATAACCAAGGCAAAGTTTTGACTCATAGTCTCTTCATTGCTGCCAAAAATAATATCATCTACATAAACAACAAGAATTAGCAATTTGTTATTTTCAACTTTTATATAGAGATTGCTATCTGCTGATCCTTTTGAAAAGCCTTGTTGGTGAAGATATTTGTCCAACCGATAGTACCAAGCCCTTGGAGCTTGTTTGAGCCCATAGAGAGCCTTTTTCAATCTGCATACAAGGTTTGGATCATTCCCAAGAATGAACCCATCTGGCTGCTCAATATATACTTCTTCTTCTAAGTCTCCATTCAGGAAGGCTGATTTCACGTCCATTTGAAATACCTTGAAGTTTTGAAAGCTTGAGAGAGCAAGGAACATTCGGATGGCCTCTAGTCTTGCCACAGGAGCAAAGGTCTCTTCAAAATCTATTCCTTCTTGCTGTGCATACCCTTTACAAACAAGTCTGGCCTTGTTTCTAATTACTTCTCCATTTTCATTTAACTTATTCTTGAAGACCCATTTTGTTCCTATTACATTCTTATCTTTTGGTCTAGGAACTAATTCCCAAGTGTTGTTCCTTTCGATTTGCTCAAGTTCTTCATCCATTGCTTTGACCCAACATTCATCTTTGCATGCTTCTTTCACATTTTGTGGTTCAATGGAGGAGAGTAGAGCCAAGTAGCTTGAAGCTTCTGCAAGTGTCCTTCTTGTTTGTACTCCTGCTTCTTTCTGCCCCACAATCTGAGTTTCTGGATGATTCTTTTGGACATATCTGGATGGAGTCTTCTCTTCTATTCTTGTCTGCTCCTCTGGTTCTTCTTGAGATTCTTCTTCTTCTTGAGGTTCTTCTTCTTCATCATTTCGCCTTTGAGAGTAACCTTCATCTTCTTCATGATGAACTTGCCTAGGAATATATCCCTTCTCATCAACCACTATATCAATACTGTCAACAATTCTGCCAAGTCTTTTATTGTAGCACTTGTATGCTTTGCTATGTGGAGAATAACCAAGAAGAATGCCCTCATCTGCTCTAGGTTCAAGTTTGCCAAGTTGCTCATCAGTATTCTTAATATAACATTTGCTCCCAAAGATTTTGAAATGCTTCACGGAAGGAGTTTTACCACTCCAAAGCTCATGAGGTGTTTGAGTGCTGTTTACTCGGACATTTGTTTTGTTAAGAATGATAACAGCAGCATGTGCGGCTTCTCCCCAGAAGGTTGCAGGAGTACCTGATTCATCGAGCATAGCACGAGCCATTTGTTGGATAGTTCTGTTCATTCTTTCCACAACCCCATTTTGCTGAGGAGTTCTAGCTGTAGAGAATTCTCTTCTTATCCCATGTTCATCGCAGAAATCAAAAAATTCATTTGATGTGAACTCCCCACCTCTGTCAGATCTGAGGCACTTGATTTTGTGTCCTGATTCATTTTCAGCCAATGCTTTGAAGGATTTGAATTTTTCGAATGCTTCATCTTTGTGCTTCATAAGCCCTAACCAAACAAACCTTGAGAAATCATCAATGAATAATATCAGATATTCTTCTCCTCGAGGTGTCCTTTTCCTAAATGGACCACATACATCTGTATGGACTAGCTCAAGAGGCAAGCTAGCTGATCCTTCCTTCTCTGGAAAGTTAGTTCTGGTTTGCTTTCCAAACTGACAAGATTTGCATATGGTGTTGTCTGGAATTTTGATATCTGGAAGATCGCGAACTGCCTGATATTTGCATGCTTTCCTTATTTGTGAGAAGCTTAGATGTCCCAACCTTCGATGCCATAACCAGTGCTCTTCATCCTTGCTAAGATAGCATTGTTGTTGTCCTTCTTCAAATATGTACAGATTATTTGGAGTTCTTTTGCCTTTGAGAACTGTTTTACCTGTATCAAGATCACGAACAAGACATCCATTCGATCTGAAAATAACCTCTGTTTTTTGATCACACATCTGGCTGACACTTAGAAGATTATGCTTCAATCCATCAACATACAAAACATTTCCAGCCTTGACCTTTTCTTTCAAAGGAGCAATACCTTTTCCTTTTATAGTTGCAGGAGTATCATTTCCAAAAGAAACTTTCTTTCCCTTTTCTAAAGTAGAATAAGATTCAAGTTTTTCTTTATCACCTGTCATATGTTTCGAACATCCACTGTCAATGTACCATAGATTTTCCTGTCCTTCTGCATAAAATGCTATCCCACATCTTTCTGTTTGAGGTTCCTTTATTCTCCATGTTTTGGTGCTTGTGGCTTGTTCCTTTTTCTCCTGAAACCTGCTCCTGCATTCAGAGTCTTTATGACCAAAATTATTGCAAATAGAACATTCAACTTCATTTTCAAGCACCGAAAAGTTGTTATAGGTCCTTTTTGTAATCCCTGTCATACTTCTTTGTTTTTGAGCTTCCCTAGTCATGATTGTTTTATATGCAACACATTGAGCTGCTCTGTGACCAAAGTTGTGGCAAGAAAAGCATTGTCCATTGAAGAAGCTTTTGCGGTTATTGAATCTACCAGCCAACTGATTGTAATTTCTATTTTCATCTATTCTTGAGCCAAACTGAGAAGATTTTACCTGTGGTTGGTTGTAGCTTTTGTTCATCCTTAAGGAGGATTGTCCCTGATAGTTTCTGTTTGTGATTCGTCCCTGCTTTACCTGATTATCTTCATTGTTCTTCCGCTCATTTCCTCTTGCTGCATCAAGATAACTTTTTGAGGTGGATGCTTGAGAGGTTTCTCCATTATAGCCCAAACCTGTCTTGTTTAGAGGAGACCGCTGCACACTGATAATCTCATCCAAAGTTTCAGATCCTTTGACAAATTTAAGATTAATAGCTTTTGTTTTCTCAATTTCTTTTCTGAGACCAACAATTTCACCTTCTAGTTTTTCAAGATGTTTTTCCTTTTCATCAATTTGAAATTGCAAAGTATCAATGATCACATTCTTTTCTTCTATGCCTCTCTTGAGTCTAGTGATTTCATTATAGAGATTATCCACATCTATAGCATCCTCATAATCATCATCTTCAAATGCCATTAACAGCTTATATTTATTACCTTGTTCATCTTCATCACTGTTTGATAAGCCATCACTATCTTCATGGGTGTAGTAGCTTTTCCTATTTGCACTTTGTTTCTTGTTCCATCTAGCAGGTTCTTTTCCTTTATCCTTATAAGGACATTTTGCAGCATAATGACCTACTTTCCCACAAGCAAAGCATTTGAAAGGTAGCTTACCTCTGAACCTTCCAGAACCCCTTTGAAGATTTCTGACAAAATTTGATTCTTCTTCCTCTTCTTCTGGAACATGGCTTGCTTCATAGTAATCTTCTTTTCCTGATGCCTTAAAAGCAGCTTCCCTTCTGTCAGATGGACCTCCCTTTCTCATTTCATAAGCGGTTAGAATTCCATGTAGCTGAGACATAGTGAGAACACGGAGATTTTCTTTTTCTTCTATTGCAGATACTTTAGATTCAAACTTGGGGGATAAAGATCTTAGAATCTTTTGAACTACTATAGTTTCTCTTATTTCTTCACCCAAATTTTTCATACAATTAACAATCTCATCTACCCGAAGAAAATAATTAGCCACACTTTCATCATTATACATCTTGAGAGTCTCATATTGAATCCTGAGTGTTTGAAGTTTAGCTTGCTTTACCTGTTCATCTCCTTCATAGCTAGTGATCATTTTGTCCCATATTTCTTTTGCTGATTTGAAGTGCATGACCTTCATGAATTCTGTTTGAGATATACTTCCTAATAGAGTACTGACTGCTTTTGCATTTGTTTCATATGCCTTTTTCTCAGCTGGATCTGTAGGAGTAGCTGAAGGAAAAGCATAGCCTGTTTCTACAATGTCCCAAACTTCTGTACCAAGAGATTGAAGATATGCAGTAACTCTTACCTTCCAATAATTGAAATTTGTTCCATCAAAAACCGGTGGCCTGATTGATGCTTCTTTCTCGTAGTTGCTCATGATGAATGATCTTCCTTCAAGCGATCAAGCTTCTCTGAAGAACCTGGCTCTGATACCAATTGTTGGAAATAATACTGAGAGGGGGGGTGAATCAGTATTATCAGATTAATCAAACTTTTCAAATGCCCAGAAACATATACGCTACTTCAGTTAAGTGAACCAGCGTGTACACGCTACTGTGACGAAGTAAAACAACGTATAAGCAGAAAACTCACAATTTAGTTAGCTTATTCTTCAATTAAGTGCATCAGGACATTATTCATCATATTAACAGTAAACATGTGCAGTATAACAGAACAGATAAAAAGCCACACACATGAACACCAAGATATAAGGTGGAAACCCAATGTGGGTGAAAAACCACCTGCTGCAAGTTGTCTCTATCTTTCTTAATATGAAACTTCAGTTTACAATCTTTTGTACTGGTGCAGCCTTATACCAGTACGCAGGCTACAACCTGCAGAAGGCTTCAACCTTCTCTCGTTCTCCAAACTTCCTTGGAAGGGAGCTCCAACCCCCTTTGCTCTTGTACTAGCCAAGATACTAGTACGTAGGTGCTGACCTACAATCTTCCTTCTTCCAGGTATCACTTTTCATACATTTTCAGACTTGGATATTCCTGAAGCACAACATTACAATCTGAAGACCACAATTCATTCAATTTCCACAACAGATCATTGAAGCATAAAACAACCAAACTTTGAATCACTGAACCACTGAACCCTGTCAATCACCAGTTACCAGAACACAGAGCAGACTACAGAACTCTGCAATAACAGTCAGACCCCACTGTAAACCCAAATCAAGCTTCAAAAGATATACGCTACTTTAATGAGCAGAACCCGCGTATACACGCTCTTTTACCGAAGCCAACCTGCGTACAGATCTAAAAATAAACTTTCTCAATTTGCAGCTGTACCAGACATTAGTTAGACTCAGAACGTAACATTGCGACAATATGCAGATCTAGAAATACGCATAATCAACCATATCATGATAGTGCATTTCAAACCATTAGATCCCGATCTATCCTTAGATCTAGTCTTCCATTAACCGATGTGATCTCTCCTTGGCTTAGATCATGCAACTCAGAACCTGCATATCAGATCTCTTTCTTTCTTAGATATTCATGCCTTGTCGAAAGAGATTTTGCCTAATGATCTTCTTCTCCTTATATAGCCTTAGGCCTTTCTCAATACCAAGAGCCAAAACCATAGTAACACAATACCATCAACTTTAAAACTAGGGATCGACACGCCCGTCGAGACATAATGGTCCGAAATCATAGGCACAACTTCCAAGGACTAACCACCATGAACCAAAGGAACCTTTCCACATACACGCGCTTTTTCTGAATCGAACTAGCGTGTACACGCGACTTGGGCTTAACGAAACAGCGTGTATGAGCTTCCTTGGCATGCTGTACTGAGATCTGTCTTCTGATTAAGTTGCCATCACCTGTACTAACCTCTGAGCACCTGTACCATCCACTGAGTGAGTTGCCATCAAGGACAACACTTGAATCATAATGCCAACATGAAGACATGCAACAATTTCCCCTTAGATTGAGGAAGTTATCCCTTGATTAAAGGAGATCAGGATGAGTTGTACTTTGAGTTGTAATTAGTTATCTCAATTAACTGAGTTAATTCCAGTTAGATTAGTTCAAACAGTTTGTTGAACTGATTGTGAGTTCAGTTAGTTAATGCATGCATGCATGTAACTGCTGCACTTCAGATAACTGAATATTCTCTCATAAATAACTCATGCATGTTAGTTCAGTCAGAGACCTAGTTGAGATCAGATGATGGGATAGTGTACTATCAGTTGCAGGAATATTCCATTGAGGATATCTCTTGCATGCAGAAGGAATTCATTCCTTGGAGATTGCGCAGTTACTTCTGAGTTTGATGAGTGTGTGATGAGGCCAATTCACACAGGTGGCAGCAGTGGACCCTAGGAGAAACTGCACAAGGAAATATGAGGTTTGGAGGATTGGAGGAAGGCATATCTTGTGTCCATTCAGTCTATGAGCTGCATTGAGGGATTGTACTGAGAGCTAGATATCTTGTGAGCTAAAGCTTTGTGTAATCCAGACATATTTCCACTTGTATGATAATACATAGATCGGGGTTTTTAGCTGAGGCTTTCCCCAGAGTATTCTACTGTGTTCATGTGTGATTGATTTCTCATTCTCTATTATATGTGTTCTATTTGATCTTGCTCATAATTGATTAAGCTTCCGCAAGTTTATTTGTAGAAGTAGATCAAATATTTTGCTTTAGTATATTGCATTATCAGGTGATCTACAGTGGGAATTTCTACATGGTGTCGGAGCAATGGGGTGGCCGAAAGGAAGAACAGATCAATTTTGGGAGCAGATCGAGCGATGTTGCATGACCAGAGCCTACCACTTCATTTGTGGGTTGAGGCATGCAATACAACAGTATACTTGCAGAACAGAAGCCCACACCGTATACTGGGGATAAAGACACCAATGGAAGCCTTTTCTGAAAAGCGACAAGATGTGAGTCACTTCAGGATCTTTGGATCATCGGTTTATTGCCATGTGACCAAAGATGCCTGGAAGAAGCTAGATCCAACAACTGATTGGGGATACTTGTGGGGTACACTGATACACCCCACAATTATCGGGTGTTCTTGCCTACTAGTCAAAGGATAGTGGTACACAGAGATCTGAAGTTCGATGAGCAAAAAGTCATGTGAGTATCACTTGAGATGGAGCTCAAGTTGCATGTAGAGGAGGAACTTTTAAATCCTAAGGAGGAGGAGCCTCATACTGATGCGGAGCAGCCACATGTAGAGGATCCGAGAGTGGAGACATTTACTCATGCTGAGTCTTTTAGAGATGGGCGGAAATGCTCAAGGAAAGCTGACAAGTTGATGATGGATGCACGAGAGAATGTGGGACAACCATCTTATCAACGCAGATAGAGGAGGTCACCCAAGCGGTACACTGGTTACATGGCCCTGGTTGGGGAGTGTGTATAGACCGAACTTTCTTCTTTCAAGGAAGTAGTGCAACAACCAGTTTGGGTTGATGCTATGGTAGAGGAGTATGACTCTATCATTTAGAAAAACGTGTGGGATGTTGTCCCAAGACCTTAGGACAAGTCAGTGGTGAGTTCTCGATGGATTTACAAGGTAAATCAGGTAGATGATGGTAGTGTTGAGAAACATAAGGCAAGGTTTGTTGCCTGTGGTTTCTCACAGGTCGAGGGGATCGAATACGATGAGAATATTTCTCATGTAGCAAGGTACCCATCTATCAGATCGATGTTGGCACTATCAAATCAGATGGGTTGGAAGATCCATCAGATGGATGTGAAGATTGCGTTCCTCAATGGGAAGATTGAGGAAGAGGTGTACATTGTGCAGTCGGAAGGTTTTGAGACCTTTGATCGTGAGTCACTTGTGTGCCGACTCAAGAGGGCTTTGTACGGGCTGAAGCAAGCACCTTGTGCTTGGTACACCAGGATCGACAACTATTTTAACTGGGTTGGGCTTCACCAAGAGTGAAGCAGATGTGAACTTTTACCACATCATGGTAGAAGGTAAGCCATTGATCATTGTTCTTTATGTGGATGATCTGATTTTGACAGGTGATGATTAGTTGATCAAGTCTTGCAAGGAGGACCTTGCAAGAGAGTTCGAGATGAAAGACATGGGTCTTAAGAATTACTTTCTAGGCATGGAAGTGTGGCAGAAAGATGGGGAAGTATTTTTGTTTCAAGGAAAGTATGTTACTGAGATACTTAGGTGATTCCACATGGAGAAGTGCAAGCCTATGCAGACTCCTCTAGCTGGTAACTGGAGAAATGAGGATGCTACTTCAGGTGAGGTAGTAACTACTACTGTTTATCGTAGCTTGTGGGTTCACTGAAGTATCTAGTGAACACATAACCAGATTTATGCTTTGCGGTGAACCAGCTAAGTCAAGCTATGGTTCAGCCTACCAAGCTGTTTTGGAAGGCAACGAAGCATGTGCTAAGATACCTCAGAGGCACATCTCAGTATGGATTGTGGTACAGATGGACAGAGGGAGTGAAGCTTCAAGGCTTCATAGATGCAGATTGGGCAGGGAGTCCATCAGACCAAAAGAGCACTTATGGAGGAATCTTCAACCTTGGTTCAACTGCAGTTTCTTGGTACAATAGGAAACAGAGGTCAGTTGCACTTAGCTCAACAGAGGCTGAATACATGGCTGCCAGTCAGGCAGCATGTGAGGCCATTTGGATGCAGAAGATTCTAGTGGGATTTTTTGGTCAGAGGACGGATCCAACTGTGATCTATTGCGATAATCAGTGTTGTACCAAACTCTTTGAGAATCTAGTTTTTCATGACAGGTCCCAGCACATTGATATCCAGTATCATCATCTTCGAGATTGTGTGGTGAAGAGGATCATGTTGTTGCTGTATGTTTCGAACGAGGAATAGGATGCAGATATTTTGACTAAGGCATTGTCAAAATGAAAGTTTGAGTTCCACAGAGACTGGATTGGGGTGACTGATAATCCATTTCTTGTTGAGAGGAAGTGTTGAAAATAGCAACAAGAAATGCTAAAAAGACTAAAAATAATGCTGCTATAAATAGCATTTTAGGATACATTCCAATTTTAGTTAGTCCCTAAACTAAAATTGAGAATTAAAATTCGAATCTGATCTTAACAGCTGTTTGTAAAATAATTAATTAATTCATCTCGAGTTAATTAGTTGTAGAAAATCAAACATGAAGTCTATGTGAAGACATGCAACAATTTCCCCTTTGATTGAGGAAGTTATCCCTTGATTAAAGGAGATCATGATGAGTTGTACTTTGAGTTGTAATTAGTTAGCTCAGTTAACTAAGTTAAGTCCAATTAGATTAGTTCAAACAGTGTGTTGAACTGATTGTGAGTTCAGTTAGTTAATGAATGCATGCATGTAACTGCTGCACTTTAGATAATTGAATATTCTCTCATAAATAACTCATGCATGTCAGTTCAGTCAGAGACCCAGTTGAGATCAGATGATGGGACAATGTACTATCAGTTGCAGGAATATTCCATTGAGGATATTTCTTGCATGCAGAAGGAACTAATTCCTTGGAGATTGCGCAGTTACTTCTGAGTTTGATGAGTGTGTGATGAGGCCAATTCACACAGGTGGCAGCATTGGACTCCAGGAGAAACTGCTCAAGGAAATAGGAGGCTTGGAGGATTGAAGGAAGGCATATCTTGTGTCCATTCAGTCCGTGAGCTGCATTGAGGGATTATATTGAGAGCTAGATAGCTTGTGAGCTAAAGCTTTGTGTAATCCGGACATATTTCCACTTGTATGATAATACAGAGATCAGGGTTTTTAGCTGAGGCTTTCCCTAGAGTATTCTTCTATGTTCATGTGTGAATGATTTCTCATTCTCTGTTATATGTGTTCTATTTGATCTTGCTCATAATCGATTAAGCTTTCGCAAGTTTGTTTGTAGAAGTAGATCAAGTATTTTGCTTTAGTTTATTGCATTATCAGGTGATGTACAGTGGGAATTTCTACAGTCACTTCTGCTTTCTTTCACTCTAATTAGTGTTATTTTCATGTTATCTTTGCTCTAGCATGTGTTACTTTCACTGTCGTTCACATATTGCAAGATTCGTTCACACTTTAGCAATTGTCATCTTTTCGCATGTTAGCTGTTGCACAATGTATGTATGCTTGTTCTGGTGGTTTCAAGGGGTTATCTTTGTGTGAATGAGTTGGTATAACCATGTAAACATCAGTCACACTCATTCCAAAAGTTTTAATAACTATCGCACAAGTGTCATCATAGTCATCGCAAAGTGTACCTTTAGTGTTGCACTTGTCATAAGTCGTTGCAAAGTTGTCGCATTGAGGGAAATATGTTGTTAATATGTTCCGAATGATCTATGTTGTTGTGTCGTCAAATTGTTTCAAGTGTGTGATCACAATCAAGTCATATCACTGTTCACATCAGTCTCTTCGGTCCCACACTTAGCCAATTTTTGGAAATTCCCCAGCAACCTAGCCTCATACAACCTTCCTCAACTACACACTGCGCAGTTCCAACCGTCAAGATGCATCCTTGTCCCTTGACACAACGTAATACACAGTTCTTGCTTCCCAGGACTGTGCATTACGCAATTCCAGTTCTCAATCCTGATTTTTGGCTCCCCGAATTGCGCAATCCAATCCTCTAGCCTGGCCCCAAATGCACATTATGCAATCTCTGTGCTCAAGTTCAAACCTTGAACTCTTGAACTGCACAACTACACAATCACTAGAACTACTTTGCCTCCCATAACGGCACAATTGGTTGAAAGAGTGCAAAATCCCTTCAGCCTGGGTCACTAACTCCCAAAACTACGTAATTCTCTCTCCTTCCCATTTAGTACTACGCATTCCACAATCTCAACGCTCAAGCCTTAGCCTTGAGCTCTTGAACTACACAATTGCAAAATCACCTAATCTCCATTATCCACTAGAACTGTGCAATAGGTTGATCTAGTTCCCATCCCCTTAGCCATCACACTGAGCTCCCATATTGTGCAATTTTCTTCCTTAGTCCAACCTGAACTACACATTGTGTAATCTCAAGGCTCAAGATTCACCCTTAACTACTTGAGTTGCAAAATTGAGTAGTTATTGAGCCTCTTTCCTAGCCTGTAACTGGGTTCCGGCTCAGTCAGTGGATCAATATGCACCATATTAAATTAGGGGTTTATAGGACTAATGTCTTCATGTCATGAGTGAATTGAAGGTGTAGGTACTCTATCATGCTATGGAAAGATGATGAAGAAGGAGATGGAGAAGGAGGACATGCTAGAAGACACATATGGAGTTGAAGAGATAAGATGATCATCAAGCGAGAAGACAAAGGAACACTAGATTATAAGATGAAGATGAATATCACATGGAAGACTCCTCATATTCAAGTCATAAGGAGGAGGAAGAAGAAGAACATGTACCATCTTTTCAAGAAGACACAAAGAAAGAAGCAACAAGAAGGACAACTTGGCATTGTCACATCATCATGTAGTCCATGTCATCAGTGTCATGTCATGTCCTATCACAAGTCATCATATGCCACATCATTATTGTGGATTATGTAATTACCTATTCAAAATGTATTGTAAAGTGGAAGTCCAAAGGACACATTCAGAATATGAAGAGTCATGTAAAGTCAAAAAGTCAAAGAGGCACAAGGAAGGTGAAGCATCACCTCTTGGTTATATATACACCCTCATTGTATGAGCAAGGTACTTTTCACCTTGGATCCTCCCACAAGGCATTAGCGAGATAAGTTAATTCTTTTGAGGAGCAAGGAGTGGCTGCAATGCTCCACTATTGGAGCTAGTGATGCTCATTATATACATGTGCCTTGGAACTTTTACTTAATAGCAGAAGCCTTCATGGCCAGCACATTATTCATGCATGGATTATGAATATTTGTAAGACTATTCTGTTGATGTTTGTATTTCATGTTTTCTTTCATCTGTGATAAAGTAGTTGAACTATTTCGGTTATTTTAGTACTTATCATATTGAGAATGTGTTGTAATAGTTGTTATTGTTGTTGCGTCCTTGTGGACTATTCCGTTGGATGTCAAATGGATCCTTCCTTTTTGCGTGCGTTTCTATTTGGGTGGTACTATTACTTCTCTCTTAGAGACCCACTTTACTCTTTTCCTCTGTAGTAGAATAAGTTTGACACACTTACAACTAAACTCTCACTAAGCATACTTGCTTTTTGAAGGCACACATGTGTTCCTCTCTCTTTTTGACTGTTAGAACCAAGGAAATCTATAAGAATACGTAGAAACCAGGCCGATACTCTGGATGATTCTCCTATTCCAAACAGTGAGGTCTAATTAGGACTTCATATTGGGGAGACCCCTTGGTTGACGAATTTTGAGCATCGTCAACATACCCTTACACTAGCTATTTGATTTCTTGTTCACATGTCCACAATCCCTTGAGTTTTTAAGTAATCCTTCTATTTGAAAACCCTTATTTCCTTGTTTCTCAATCACACATTCTTCTAGAATTGTAAAGGGATTCCTCTTCCACTATCCTTGTGTTGAAGAGTAAGACACTGTGAAGGAGACCTTCAATGGCCTATGATAGATGGATCTAAAGGATAGTTCTGAGCAATGCCTACACCAAAGGGCCAAGTGTTTAAAATATTTGTATTGATATTTATCAATATGAAACTCATTTCATTATGCCCCAATTCAATGTATTTTCAATATGTATTATGATGTTGAATTTTTTTCTTGATTCTATCATTATGGGCACTTAGGTTTTATTTAAATATGATACTGTCAGATTTTCTTCTCTCTTTTTGAGCATAGGTTCTCAATGAAGATCTTGTGGTAAGAAGATTTGGCTTGTGGAGAAACTCCACCCTTTATATATCTTAGTAGGTTATCAAACCCTACTCAATAGTTATTTAAGATTTCTTTTATGTTCTTTGATTGAAGTGAGAGGTTCTTCCCTTGCTACTTTATGGATCTTAACCCTTGTCAAAGGAATTATTTTCCATCAACAAGGAGCTCTCGATTTTCTTGTAACATATTGGCATTGTTTTCGTGGATAGAGTCCATTTCCTATATTTGTAGTGTTGTTACATTTGACATATGATGACTATGTGTTTTGAAGATATCTTACTCATTGGGAAACTGCATATTTTGTGCCTTTCTAATTTTAGAGGTAAGGATAGCAACCAAAAATTTGAAGAACTCACCTTAGCAATTGCACATTTCAAATTTTGTATGAGATATTAGGGTATGCATGTATTTTCATATTTTATCAATTTGAAGATTTAAATTAATGGCTCCATTCAAAGGGAAGTTTTGAGAAGATTTGTTTACATGTTTGAATTTTTTCATTGATTCATGGATCTCCACATCATCTCCCATGTTGGGTTTGGATTCATCATGTTCTAATATTTTGGGAACAATCTCATTTGGCCTCTATGTGTCCTTCATCATTCATGAGATTGTAAAAAGTAATCTTTTCCATGACAATGTTTGATAACAATGTTTTCATTTCCTTTGAATGGAAAGAATACATGGACAGTTGTGTTTTGATTTCCATCTTGATGAGATAAAGCGAGTTCCATATGTTGTGAATAAATTTTAAAATTATGAGGTGTGTGGATATGGCTGTGAGAAACATGTAATAAATTTGTATGAGACATAATTTTCGGTTGATATTTGTGCTAAAGTGGAGGAGAAGTTTGATGGTTTTATGATTATCCATGAGAAGAACCCTTCAAGCTATTTCTTTATTAATATCAATATGAGATATGATGCTTACACTCACATCATAAAATATATTAAAATAAAATTTGCTAATCTTAAGAATCAATTACAACATTGTTCTCCATCCCATGAGCCACTTTCATATTATATTTAAAAAATGGTTCATGCATTTTTCAAAGAACACATTACAACCCCACATGTAGAAAACATTACTCATGATGTATCCACCTCATTCTCCCATAAAGATAAGGGTACTATAACTTGTATTTCTTTTCAAAATTCATATTTTGATGATGTGATATTCAATTTAGATATTATTGTTTTTGAAGAGATGCCTTTGTATTAAATGATGAGATGTTAGATGTATAGATTTATTCAAGTGATGATAGTGAGGGCAGCCAAGCTTTTGAAGTTAACAAAGAAACATTTCAGCTCGATAACCATAATTTGGGGATGGATTAATTGACATACTTTGAGTATCCCATCTATGACACTAATGGACCTGATGATTCTAGGGAGAAAAATAATACTTATATGTTTCTTGGATAGCCGTGTTTAGTCACAACAAGTGCATAAATTTATGTTGGTGATTTACAAGTTTTCCCATGTTCAATTTAGAAAACTATGTAGTTTTAGAGCATGTTAGTGATGACAAAGTTGTTGAAAATTTCCACCCATCTTCTTATTAAAAATTTAATGAAAGCGCATGTGATTTTCAATTGGAAATCATGTTTTTAGTGATGTAAATTATATGGAAATCAAAATATTATATGTAGATATTTTAACAGTCATTTCTAGCCATCAAATAGTGTGCATAATTTTATTTCCAAATATGAAATTTCAAGCATACTTCATCCACATGCTTGATAGAATATATTTTATTGTTGAAGCAACCAATATCCTCCTTATTTGAGGGCAAGACTATTGTTTGTCATGCAAATTTTCCTTTAGAGAGGTACATAGTTGATTTTTCCATATTGACGATGGGTTGCCATGTACATTTTTTAGATT
Organism: Pinus tabuliformis; assembly: GCA_031772625.1. Lineage (NCBI taxonomy): Eukaryota > Viridiplantae > Streptophyta > Pinopsida > Pinales > Pinaceae > Pinus > Pinus tabuliformis. The sequence continues at coordinate 1,493,714,566 of CM062820.1, read as the reverse complement.
TATATTATCTCTCTTCAGCATTGGATTGAGTTAGCATGTGCTAAAGCATGTTATCATTCTTTAGGTGTTTTGTATTGATTTCGATGTATGCAATGAAACTTCATTTTGTGGCCACATTATGATATATATCCCAACATATACAAGATTTATTATTTATGTAACCTTGTTTTGGATCCTTACTAAACTCAGGGATAGGGTTTGTAGCCTTTAGGTGATGCTTGAATGGTTGCATTTACAATTTTATTTCACTTGGTATCTTGTTTCAACCTATGTTAGAATAAGGTAGTATGAATACGCTTGGCACATGAAATAATTACTTCACTTTCATGTACCTTATTGGCATTATTGTAGTTAAAATTTGAAATTCTTTTTGTTGTATTAAAAAATACATTTAAAAAATGAAGAAAAAATATATGTTGTTTGGAGATGTTGATATGTATCCATCCCACCACATTTTATTTCCTCTTCTTTCTTCTTGATAGGTTATACTAGATATTTTTGGGGTTCTCATGCTCTCCAAAAAAGAGTGCATGTTCTTAAGTTTGAGCCTATTGTTACTTCTCATATTGTACAAGGTTCCATTTTATGATTTTCAGCACATTGAGGGAGATTTTCTATTGGTTTTGTAGGTATTTAGCGTAGGAAAGTACCACTTATCATTGGTTGAATGATTGTGATTGCTACTTATTACTATTCTCACATGTGATTTCCTTGCTCAACACCCCTTGGTTGCACTAGTTATGGATGTATGTGCAATATTTCATGATGTTGTTGATATTTTTTGTCAGGCCAGGAGGTAACTCCTCAAATCAGATTATGTTTATTCATTTAGGATGTTCATAGATATATACATGAGGGAGTGACTGTTGAGTTTCATCTCCCAATGACTCTCTATTTTCTCTTATTATTTATTTACACTATTTACGATTGTTCACCCAATCCCTATGATTAGGTGTCAACATCCCCCCCCCCCCCCCCCCCCCACCCACCCAAATTTAAAGGGGTGTTGGTGAGTCCAAGCGTCGTTATGAATCTTTCAAGATTTTCTCTTCCAAGTGCTTTGGTGAAGATGTTTGCAATCTGCTCATTAGTGGAACAATGGCGAAGATGGATTGTTTTGGCCTCAACATGATCTCGAATCAGATGATATTTTGTATTGATGTGCTTCGTTTGATCATGGAACTTTGGGTTCTTGGCCAACTTTATTATCGAGGTGTTGTCAATCATGAGTGGAGTCAAATGTACTTGTTTTACCTACAAATCTTCCAGATTTTTCCTGAGCCACACAATTTCTTTTGTTGCCTCAACTGCTGCCACATATTCTGCCTCTATTGTGGAATTTGCTGGAACTGATTGTTTGCATGATCTCTAGGAGACAACTCCTAATCCAAAACTCATAGCATAACCAGAAGTAGATACCCCAATTTGCTTGTCTCCATTGAAGTCTGAATCAGAGTATCCAATCAAGATGAAGTTGCCCACCTGTGTATACTTGAGTCCAAAGTCTTGAGTTCCCTTCAAGTACTTTAGAATTGTTTTTGTAGCATACCAATGTCCCTCACAAGGCTTTTGCATAAACTTGGAGAGGATTCCAGCAACAAACGAAATGTCTAGTCTGGTAGTAGTCAGGTAGTTGAGACTTCCTACAAGATGTCTATACTTTGTTGCATCCTCGAATTCTTTTCCTTCAATGGATGTGAGCTTTAAGTTTTGTTCCATTGGAGTAGTCAGAGGATTGTATTCATACATGCCAAACCTGTTCAACAAATCTCCAATGTACTTCTTTTGATAAAGGAATATGGACTTCAGATGTTGAGTAACTTCAATACCAAGATAGTAATGAACATAGCCCAAATCAGTCATTTCAAAACCTTTCCTCGATTCCTTCTTTATGGATGCAATGTAGCGCTCATTTTTCCATGTCATCAAAAGATCATCTACATATACCACAAGATATACAACTATTTTTCCAACTTTATTGACAAACAAAGTTGCATCATCAAGATCATAATGTTTGAAATTGAGTTTCAGAGGATGCTTAGTTATTTTTTCATACTAGGCTCGCGGTGCTTGTTTGAGGCCATACAAGGATTTCATAAGTTTGCATACTTTATGTTCATGTCCTTTCATAGCAAATCCTTCAGGCTGGGACATAAAAACATTCTCTTTTATATCTCCATTCAAGAATGCAATTTTTACATCCATTTGATGGACTTTCCAACCGTTCTAAGCTGCTAGGGAAAAGAGTGTCCGGATGGTAGCCCATTTTGTTGTGGGGGAAAAAGTCTCATCATAATCGACCCCTTCCTTCTATGCAAAACCTTTTGCCACAAGCCTAGCTTTGTGCTTGTCAAGTGAGCCATCAGATTTATACTTGTTCTTGTAGACCCACTTGCAACCAATTGGTTTGGTTCCCAATGGAGGATCAACCAGCTTCCAAGTGCCATTCTTTATCAAGGCATCATACTCCTTTTGCATCGCTTCTTTCCATTCATCATGAGAAGCGGATTCTTTGAAGGAAGTTGGTTCAAAATCTGTAGACAAATTCAATTCACAATCATAAGAAACATCCATATCAATAGGTGAAATAGAGTCATCTACATCACCTCTATTTTTCCGGGTCGAATTTCTAGTTCCTGTCATTCCAACCTCATTAGGATGAACACTTTCAAGTGTCTTTGTCAGCCACTTTGGGGGACCTTTCTGAGATGGTCCAGGCTACTTAGTTGATTGATTTGGGACTGAATCAAGATTGAGTCTCCCAATTCTGTCAATCACATCACTCAAAGTATCATCAATGGTTGGAGTTTCATGTGGGGGAGAGAGTGCTTCAGAAGAATATTCCATAGCTTGATCTAGTATAAGAATCCCCCCTTCAAGACGTGGAATCTGATTATCAAATTCTTGAAATGATTTTGCATTTGTAAATCTATCTAAGAGATCAAGTTGCTGCTTAACAACATTGTCAGCCTTGGATGATTCAAGAAAGATTACATCTCTAGATAAAACAAACTTTTTATTGACTTCATCATAGAGACAGTATGATTTGGAGGTGTTTGAATACCCTAGGAAGATACACTTACGACTTCTTGCACCAAGTTTGTTTCTATGTTCCTTTGGTATCAAGGCATAACATGTGGAACCAAAGACCTTGAGATGCTTTATCGAAGGAATGTGTACATACCACTTTTCATAAGGAGTCTTGGTTATAATAACATTAGATGGACATCTATTCTTTACATATACATCACATAGAACTACATCAACCTAAAACATCAATTTTACATTCTTGAAAAACATCATGGAGTGCACCATATTTAAGATTGTCCTATTCATTCTTTTAGCTACTCCGTTCTGTTGGGGATTATAAGGTACAATTGTTTGATGTTTGATCCCATGTTGGCGAAGATAGTTTTCAAATTCATTTGAAGTGTATTCTTTTCCATTATTAGTGTAGACAGAGCCAATATGAGATTGTGCATCATTTTCAATCCATGTATGAAAGTTCTTGAATGTTTGAAAAGCATCAGATTTGTTCTTCAATAAATAAACCCAACACATTCTGGTGTAGTCATCAATAAATGTCATCAAATATTTATTTTCATCTGAAAAAGGAACATGCATTGGACCACATAAATCTAAATGAATGAGTTCAAGTTTTCTATGTGCTGTGGAATGTGAATCATGAAAAGACTATTTGCTATGATTTCCTAGAACGCAGGCATCACATTGCTTAAGTTTCCTAGGAATTGTAGGCAAACTAGTAACACCATTTTTCTTCAACAAGAAGAGGTTGTCATAGCTCAAGTGTCCAAATCTAGAATGCCATAATAAACTTGATGGAAATGTATCTTCTTCATAATGAGAATTGTATGATAAATTTTGGGCACAAGCAGAGGTACCTTGCAGCTTGAGAAGACTTTCTTCTTCTATCCCAGTCATGACAAGTGAGTGGTCTGATGCTTTTCTCACCTCAACCTTGCCATCAAACATGTGAATGGAGTGTCGTTGTTGGCGGATGTGGACCAAGGACAACAAGTTTCTCCTCAGCCGTGGGAGATATAAAACATGATGTAGAAGAAAGTTTAGTAGACTAGGAAATTTAAGCCTAATTGTGCCAAGCCCTGATGGCTTGAGTTTTGGTTTGTATGCAAAGTATACTGCTCCATCAACATTGTCAGTAAATTCTTCAAAAAAATCTCTTCTAAAGGTCATGTGGCAAGTTTCTCCTGAATCAAGCAACCAGTCATTTTTCCAAGAAGCAAGTGAAGCATTAAATAGGTCTTCATTTACTCCAATATTACAATGTGCCACAACATAGTGAGCGGATTCACATGCTTTACCTTTATCTTTGTCATTAGTTTTACCTTTGGGTTGGTTTCTTTCCTTCTCAATTCTGTCCCAAGGCAACTTGCATGTGGATGCATCATGTGATCCATCTCTTTTGCAACGTATGGAATGTAAATCTGACTTTTCTCCTTGAGAGTGTCTGCCCCCTACCTCTAAAATTTCTTCTTCCTCTTCCTCTTCGACCACCTCTTCCTCTGGAAGAATCTTGAGCAAGATTCTTGTCTCTATGTGCAAGACACACAGTCTCTTCAGAAGACCGAGGAGCTGTCTTCTTCCCAAAATATTTTCTCTTTCAACAATTTTTTTCACAAGGGAGTCAAAAGTAATTTCTTTGAGGTTTCCATTTGCTTGCAATGACTCAAGATAATTTGAGTAAGTGGGATAAAGTGCCTTGACAAAAGCTATCAGAGGAATGTCCAGTTCAACATTAGTGACTTTGATATCATGCATAATAGATTTTACTTGTGATGCAAGAGCAAGAGGATCATCATTTTGTAATTCAAGGTTGAACATTTTAATCATGAGTTGAAAAAATTCAAGTGGAGAGTGTGAGTCATAGATTTCCTTCAGTTTTTGTAAGGCTTTGAAAGCATTTGAAAATGGCGAAATATGGCAACCCACCTCTTCATTTAATGATGCTGCAATCAAGGCATAAGCCTTGTTGTTCTTATTTTCCCAAATGGAGAATTCCTTGTCTGAGGTAGGCTGTTATGGTTCTTTGTCTCCATCTCCAACACACACTCCTTTCCACAACTCATTAAAAATGAGAGTGTGTTTGATTTTTCGTGACCATTTTGGATAGTTCTCCTTGTCGGTGAGAACCACTCCCACAATAGATATCAATGAATGCATTTTAAAAATACTGTGAACTGTAAAAAAATATACTTCTGCTGCCAATATATAAAATATTTTCACTTATGGTGTCGAAGAAAGAAATTACACTGTAATAGCAATATTTTGAAGAAAAAAAAGTGCAATTCTGGTCAAGAATGTAGTTCTGGTCAAAAATGCATTACTGGTAAAAATGCAGTTCTGGTAAAAATGTAGTTCTTGTAAAAAAATTAGTTTCGGTAAAAAAAAATGCAGTTTTGGTCAATACGGTATGGAGGGAGTAGACAGCGTGGGACACACTTTGGTCGCCAAGGAGTAGCACAACAAAGTTTTGGAGGAGCGGCCGTTTACATGTGTGGAGAGGCCGAGGTAAGCATAAGGGAGGTCTGCGTATGAGGAAACAGAGGCAACAAAGGCTGCGTATTAAGTGGAGTAGTGACAACATGGGAGGAAGGAGAGTATGGAGCATGGAATGAGCATTCATCTCTAGGCCCAGACGGAGCAGAAACATCACAACTTATAGGAGGGAGGGAGAGCGTATGTATACAGTGAGGGAGCAGCGTATGTTTAATGGTGAGGGAGTAGCATATGTTTAATGGTGAGGGAGCAACGTATGTTTAATGGTGAGGGAGCAGCATATGAGAAACCATAATGCTGCGTATGGGATCTGCAAGTGACACTACAAACAAGCAGTGAGACATGCTAATGCCTCCCCGCGATAACGAGAAGATGTGGTATGGGAGCACCAAGGGACATTGAAAACAGGGATAAATGCTACAACACAGGCTGCGTTCCCACCAATTGTTGTGCTTCCACACACTCTCAACCCTCTTGACAGGTAAAAGATAGGTACTTCTCTCGTATTACACTTGACTTCCATACCAACAAGAAAATTGTTGAGGAAGTTGCCATTATTCCCTCCAAACGTCTCAGAAACAAAATCACTGTATTCAAAAAGGAATCTCGCTGAAGCATTAACTAAGAGAGGTTCAGTTCTTTGATGAGAGGTTGAGGAATTTGTGCTGGCAGAAGGCAAATGTGTCAGGTTGTAGAAATGCAGAACATGGGCAGAATATGTAGAATAGACAAAAGGGAGTTACAAGGGCAGGAATGCTTAAAAATAGAGCTGGCTCTGATACCATGTGAGGCCAGGAGGTAACTCCTCAAATGAGATTATGTTTATTCATTTAGGCTGTTCATAGATATATACATGAGTGAGTGACTATTGAGTTTCATCTCCCGATGTTTCTCCATTTTCTCTTATTATTTATTTGCACTCTTTACAATTTTTCACCCAATCCCTATGATTAGGTGTCAACATTTTCTTGTGACTTGGTGTGTTGCTGTGTGATGTTGGTGTAATTATGAGATGGTGTTCTACATGGTTTGTATGTGTTGGATGTGTGATGAGGAAGATAATTTATGATTGGATGAGTTAGCATATTGTTATGTCTCCTCTCTTTTGATGTTTCTATGATGGGATGATTCATGCTACCTTGCTAAGATTTTCCTAAGTGAATTAACTTTATGGTGTAATATTTGTTAACATCAACTAGGGTGGAGTGTGATTCAAGATGTCAGTATACTCATTGATATGTTATTCCCTAAGTTTGTATTAGAAAGGTGGGGTGCTACATATGATTTGATGCTGATTTAACATTTTCCAAGGTTAGATGATGAATTTTGATGTAATAATCCCTTTGTTGTGGAGCACCTTAGGTTGGGCTTTATGTTTTGTTGTTATCATGGTGCAATTTTACTAGGGAGAACATATTTTATTTACATGGTACAACACTTTATTAGAGTGCATGCCTCATTGGCACATATGTTAATAGTGATTTAATTTGTTGGTGACTAATTGGAGGTTGAATATGGTTATATTTTAGCATTAATATTTTTCACACATGTTGAATTTGATTTAACCATTAAGTGATTAAATTGATCGAATTTAGATTAACAGTTTGGGTACTCTACTTCATTGAGTTCCTTTCACACTTGAAGGGGTTAGTTGAAGGTAGTTATGTAGAATTTTTATTGGGAGTCATGTGGCATACTTGGAGAGCCACATGTGTTGTGTAGTACACACATTTACTTGACCATTTTACAATACCGGGGATATCTTTGGATGGTGAAATTTTGGAGACACTTCTTGGTATTCTTGGAGGTGAATATTATTTATTTCTTAGAGTTTCGACATGGTTAGAATCATAATTCACCTTTATCTGCCTATATTTTCTGTTGTTGGAGGTTGCTCACTTACTATATTGTGGTTTGACTACTTCATCTTGGACATTCATCCATGGAGGTGGTTACCTTGGGATTTGCACATGTGGATTAGTTGCAGGCATCCATTCTTGGATGGTGAATTTTATGTGGACCCATTTAGTACTTGACTTGCTATCATTGCATATTTGGATGAGAGTGGCCTCTCTTGAGCAAGATGGCATCAACATGTCTTGATTTTGTCAACTATGGTCCTAAATACTCCAATATTTTACTATTTGTTGACTTGTCATGTAAGAAATATAATATACTTTATTCAATATACATAAAGAATAAATTCTCTCCATTTCATTTGGAATTGACAATTGGATATTTAGGAGTTAGAGAAGAGATGAAGTATCAATCTTAGGAATTGAAGCATGTGGAGCTCCTTTGTACTGCCATTCTTTAGGATTAATAGAATATCAAGGTATTGATATGTTATGTAACTAGATAAAAAAAGAGATAGATCAAAAACTTCAAAATGAGCCTCTTCGAGGGGGCAACCTCCTTTACATCACATAAATGAACAATTATTCAATGATACAAATGACAAGACCTCCTTTCTGTATATAGGAGTCTAAGGGGTCACAATATAATCAAAGCCTACATAACAATAATAATGTAAGGGCACAACAATAACAATAGTGGGCTTCTATGGGGCACAATAATAACAATATGGGGACTAAATGGGCACAATGATAACAATAAGGGGGCTACACTAACAATAACAATACAGGGCTACACTAGTAGTATAGGGACCTAACATTTCCTTGTCCTTCAAAATGGTATTTTCCTTGACGCTTAAGTATTTATGGATGCTTTTGTATAAAATTAGCATCCTCCCATGTGTAATCTTCAACAGGTAAGTTCTTCCACTTCATGAGATACTCTGAAATTGATTGATTTCGCAGCTGTCGGGTTCTTGTTTCTGTGGCTACTTCAAGTTCCAATATTATTTTTCCTTCCTCATCAAGTTCTGGAACTATTGTTTGAACTGGGAGCTTGTCACCTATAAACTTCTTTAAGCATGAAACATGGACAATTGGGTGGACTCAGGAAGATGTAGGAAGCTCCAATTTGCATGCCATAGTACCAACCTTTTGCAACACCTTGTAAGGACCATAGTACTTTGGTGATAATTTATAATCCTTCTTAGCTTTCTTTAGGGACATTTGTTTGTATGGTTGTAGTTGTAAAAATACCCCGTCGCCTACAACAAAACTTCTTTCGCTTCAATTTTGATCTACCTGTTGTTTCATTCTATTCCGCGCCAAAGTGAGGTTATCCTTTAAGAATTGGAGAAATTGTTGTTGATTCTCAATGTGATCTTCCATTTCTTGAACCTTAGAATTTTATCTTAAAGCTGATGTGATGTATGGTGTATTATATCCATAAAGTGTCATAAATGGAGTCATTTTTGTTGTAGTATGGAAGTGTTATACAATCATTCAACTAGAGGTAACAACTTGAACCATTGTGTTTTTTTATCAGATACAAAGCAAAGAAGATATCCTTCTAGTCATTTTTTTACTATGTCTAGTTTCCCATCAGATTGAGGATGATAAGACGAGCTATGAGCTAATTGATTCCCATACAAGAAAATAATTCCGTCCAAAATTTTCCAGTGAAAATAGGATCTTTGTTGCTTACAATAATATTTGGTTTTCCATGTATCTTTTGAATTGTTTCCATAAATGCAGTAGAAACTGTACCGGCTTTAAAGTGATGAGATAATGCACAAAAATGTGCATACTTGGTAAGTCTATTAACTACCACCATGATGACAGTCTTTCATTCAGGCTTGGGTAAACTGTGATAAAATCCATTGAAACCTCCTTCCAACGTTGAATTGAAATGGCTAAAGATTGTAATAGACCCGAGGCCTTAATTGTCTGAACTTTATTTTGTTGGAAAACCAAACATTCCGCACAAATTTTTTAATATCAGATTTAAGGCCTTCCCAAAAAAATTCCTTCTTGACCTTGTGGTAAGTTTTTAAAAATCCCGAGTGCCCTCCTAAGGGAGAGGTGTGCAATTCCAAAATCATATTTTGTTTCAGTTAGGAATTATTACAAAGATATAAGTAATCTTTGTACCATAATGAATCATTTTTCCAGATAAATGTATTAGATATACTGGGATCTTGCTGCAACTTTTGAATGAGCATCCACACTTCTTCATCATTCTTCCATTCATCCCTTGCTTCGTTTATCCAATCTTGTTGGATAAGAGAAACGGCACAAAGCATTCCACCCACATCCTCATCCTTTCTTGAGAGTGCATCTGCAACAACATTTTGCTTCGCTTTTTTGTAGATGATTTGAAAGTCATAACCCAATATCTTTGTCACCCATTTTTTCTGCTCTTCTAAGGATAATATTTTCTCCAAAAAGTATTTAAGACTATCATGATCTTATTTTACCTTGAAGTGTCTTCCCATTAGGTAAGGTCGCCATTTCTTTAGTGCATGTAGTATTTCCAACATTTCCTTCTCATAAATAGGTTTTTGTAAATACTTTCCTTTGATTTGACGGCTTTAAAAAGTAATGGGTCTTCCTTCTTGCATTAAAACAACACCGTTTCCATTTCCTAAGGCATCAAATTCCACAATAAAGGTTTTTGTGAACTCTGGCATAGCTAATACCAGTGCTTGGCACATTGACTTTTTAAGATGTTCAAAGGCCTTAGCTGCTTCTGGAGTCCAAGAAAATGCATCTTTCTTCAGTAATGTTGTTAGAGGTGATGCTATTCTCCCATAATTCTTAACAAACTTGAGATAATAACCTGTCAACCTAAGAAATCCTCGAAGATGCTTTATGGTTGTGGAGATTTTCCATTCCTTAATGAATTTAATTTTGTGAGGGTCTACCTTAACACCCTCATGAGATACAATATGACCCAAATATTCCACTTCTTGTACTTCAAAAAACATTTGGAGGTTTTTGCATATAATTGTTTCTCCTCCAATAGTTTGAGAACCCTGTCAACATGTTGAACGTGATCCTTCCAAGACTTGTTGTAGATTAGTATATCATCAAAAAATACTAACACAATTTTTCTAAGGAAGGGTTTGAAAATGGAATTCATCAAACCTTGAAATGTTGAAGGTGCATTTCTAAGGCCAAAAGACATGACAAAAAATTCATAATGACCCTCATGAGTTCTAAATGCTAATTTCAGAATGTATTCAATTTTCCTTCTAATTTGATGATATCCTGAACGAAGATCCAACTTGGTGAAGTAAATTGGTCCATGTAAATCATCCAAAAATTCATCAATGGAAATAATGGGAAATTTATCTTTAATAGTGAGACTGTTGAGCTCCCTATAATTTGGACACATGCACCATGATCCATCCTTCTTATGCACCAATACTACTAGAGCAGAGAAATAACTTTGACTAGGTTGAATTATACCGGCCTCTAGCATTTCTGCAACCGTATGTTCAATTTCACTCTTTTGGGCATAGGTTTATCTGTAAGGCCTGATGTTTGGAGGAACACTTCCTGGAATCAAATGAATAGCATGATCATGATCATGAATAGGTGGGAGGCCTTTCAGAGTCTGAAATACCTTGGAATGATTGTCCAAGACTTTTTGGAGGTCTAGAGAAATAGATGATTTCGATGTTTGAATCTCTAGTGAGCATAATTATGCAATTACGCCTCATTGTTATTCTTTTAGAATCTTTGTAATGCCATTGGAGCTGATTATCTTTCCTGGTTTCCCTGGGATACCCCTTAATTCAACTTCCCTTCCTTCCCAAAAAAAAAATCAATAAAAGTTCTTCAAAATTAAAAGCTATTGTACCTGTTATAGTGGCTACAACCACCCTCCAAAATTTTGGCTTACATGCAAATTTCAGAGCCTACGTTAGATCCTATGATTGATCATCCTTGGTCACTTGTCAGTAAGATGGTGATCTCAATCTTCCCCTCCTTGATATTAAGAGTTGGTCATGTTCTCATCTTTATGCAACATGTGTCATCTTGGGCATAGGGATTGTTGTTTGTCATGTAAAGGGAATGTTGTTTTGCTTCAGGGGAAAACATGCAGGCGTGAGTTGCTATCATCACATAGACATGTTTCACAGTCACTTCACGCATTCTTGTCACGAAAGTTGTTGCATCAAGAAGATTATGCTTTATACATTCTAGATTGTCTATGTTGCATGACTAAGTGTTTGTGTGCAATCAAAGTCAAGTCTTATCGATGTTTACATATGTTTCATTGTCTCACACTTAGCCATTTTCTCGAGCAACCTAGACTCATCCAGCTTCTCGAAACTTTGCACTTTGATTTTGCAACCCTTAAGCTTCCTCACTTGCCTTCTTAAATCCTGCAATGCGTAGAGACCCCAACATCCCTTTGCATCCAAAACTGCGCAGTTTTTTCCTCCAGTGTCCTTCCCCCAACTGGAACCCACTATCATCAGAAACTGTGTAGTATTGTCCCTCAACTACTCAGTTTGCCTTGCAGCCTGAAATTGCACAGATGTGTCCTCTTAGAACCCATCCCGCAGTAGTGCCTCACATCTAGAAACTGCGCAGTATTTCCTCCCAACTGCCTAGGCTGCACTGCACACAAAAATTGCGCAAAGGTGTCCTCCCAGGACCCCCATCTTGTGAAAGTGTCCTGTGCCTAAAAATGCGCAGTGTTGTCCAAGTTGCCCTATCTATCTTGCATTCCGAAACTATGAAAATGGGCCTCCCATAGCCTCATCCTGATAGTAGTCACTTCCCGTTGAAACCACGTTGATCCATTGCTCAGTGACTACAGGAAAAGGTGACATGCTGAGATCACTCCCAAGGAGTTGAGGAGAAGGACCAAGAGACCAAGTAATGGAAAAATATCAGGACCGCATGCAAACTCTGTCGGATGCATGATCATATTGAGGGTAAGTATGGTAAGTAAAAAACACCTTTCAAAGTGAACCTCTTAGTTGAGTTTGCAGGACTGCTTGTCATTGTCATATCATCCTGTCCTCAGTAACATGCATGTGCGCAAACACAAAAGGTCATTTCATGTGTTTCCTCTACATGTCTTGCTTCCTTTTCACTTGTTTGACCAACTGTCGTCTTTGGCATGTTGATTGTTATGTCATGCTTGTGACCTTGTTCTGGTGATGTTGAAGGTTTGTGTTTGAGTTGTGTTCACTATATAAACATCTATCACAATCACACACGATGTTGTAAGAACTGTCACGCAAGTTTTGTCACGGTTGTCTAAAGGTCTATCCGATGTGTCACAATTGTGTCTTTCACCATTAAACAGTTCTGCAGTTAGTCACACTGAGCATATGTTGTCTTGTTTGTTCAAGATGTCTTATCATCAAATCATGTTGAATGTGTGTTCGTAGGGTCATGTATACACGAGTTCACGTGCTCACACACTTAACCATTTTGCCGAAGATTTGTCGACTAGACCACCCTCCATCAACCAGACTCCACTAAAATGCACTGCATAGTGTCAACCCTCAGTGACCATGTAATGATGCCCAAAATTATGCAGAGCTTGAGGCTACCTCCCAGGTAGTCTGCACTGCACAATCCCAAAATCGACCTGGATGACTGTCACTTAGAACAACACAAAAGTTTCCCAAGAAGCTCTTTCAATCTAGGCTATCTGCAAGCCTATCCATCAAGCCTCCCACTCGTCAACCGGAGAATTTGACCGGGAAGTGACCCTGGGCTTCAATCCTCTCGAAAATTGCGCAGTTCTATCAGTTAGTCCCCTTTCCGGCCAACCCACTGATCCTCTTGAAAATTGCACAGTTTTCTTGGATTGTCCACCAAATTCTCAACACCCCGCTCAACTTGGAAACTACATAGACATGTCCTGCATGATTACCTCCCAGTTCTGCACATTTAGACAGAAAACTTCCGTAACCTGCTCCGAACCTCCCCTGAGAATCTACGCAGTTTTCACTCCCAGTGCTCACTGCTGCGCGCATTGCCTTCCATGGAAAAAATTGCGCAGTTCTGCCTCCCAATTGAGCTAGATCCCCCAGAATGTCACTGCTATCTTGAATTTCTCAACCCAACCTCTAGGTGACCTTTGTGAAATTTTTCTTGATAGTGCCCCAGAGTTTCACATCCTAGCCTGAACTTTTCTTTGTGTAGTTTTAGAGCCTTGTCCTCTCTCCTGGTCACTTGCACTCGAAAACGAAACATGATGCATCATGGTAGACTAGGGGATTTTTGGATTCGATGACGTCTCATCATGAGTGATTATAGATATAGGTACATGGATGAGACATAGCGCGACGATGAATGAGACGAACAAGGAGTGGATGCTAGAAGGCTTGCTCGTGGTTGGATGAACACACGAATCATACCAAGTAGCAAGCGAAGGAGACACATGCGCATGCATGAACTATCAAGCGAACACCAAGACCATTGAAAAATCCGCGCAACCTGCCATGTAGAGGTGAAGCTATGGTACACCACGACCACACTCATCACTCAACAACACAACAACTTAACACAAACAACACAACCATCATGTCGAGTTGTGTCATGAGTCACCTCAGCCACATCACTACTTTGGGTCATAACTGTGTAATCAATGTAATGCAATGTGGAAGTCCAAGAGACCCACAGATGAAGTCAAAGAGTCATTTAATTCGAATAGTCATGAGGGAAGTCGAATAGTCACAAGGGTCAGTTTCACCCTTGGCTATATATACCCCTCATTTGCATATGAAAATGACTTTTCACCTTATCTCCTCCCACATAGCCTTGATAGTTTGCAGTCTTTTATTTGAGTGAAAAGTGGCTCTAATGCCCCGCTATTGGGGTTACTGATGTAATGGTGTACAAATGTGTCTTGGAATTTTCTCTTAATTTAGAAGCCTGTTAACAGGCCAACACATTTCCACACATGTATTGTATTCGTTTGTAAGACTATTCTTTGGACACTTGTAATGCATGTTGCTTTAACCTGTACTAAGACAGTTGAACTATTTCAATTGTTCTAATACATATGCTGTTGGAAATGTGTTGTATCAGTTGTTAACTCTGTCTTACCTGTGTGGACTATTCCACCAGACACTCGACAGATTCATTCTCGTAAACTTGTTATACCGACTGTTGTACTCATGTGGACTATTTTGCTAGGTGTTGTATGTGCTATCTATTCACTTTGTGTTTGTGACTTCCCCATCCATGTGGGCTACTCCACTAGAATCTGTGCATGTCCTGCTGTGTTGAGTATCTCTAATAGAGTTGGGACTATTCCCTTTCGACTTAAGACTTACTCTCAACCTCTCCCTCTACAGTGAAAGAACTTAGACACAAGTTACACTAAGCACTCACCAGGCATAGAAACCTCACTGTTTGAAGACTAAGTAAACTACTCTCATGTGCTGACAAGAAAGAGATAAGGCATATCTTTAAGATAATGGCAACTGGGCCATCATACTAGATGGGATCCCTACACCAAATGATGTGAGGTCTAGTTGGGACTTCATATAGGGGAGATCCCCTGAATGTTGGTGGGTCCAACACCGTCAACATTTTTGGCGCTAGAAGATGGGCCATATGACAAGATGAGTCCTCACAATCTATTTTGAATGTCTGCATACTTATCATGACTAACCACATAATTTCTCTTTCGGAGTGTATGTCTTATGGAAACGAATTTGAAATATCGGAAGAGATCTACAATTTCTTGTCACAATACACATATGATGGTGGAGGCCAAGTAGCCTTGGTTAGACATGCAGTTGGCATCGTAGGCTCTTGTGAAAGGCATGAAATCTATGAATATTATATGACCCGCACTCTGCTTGCATACACGGTTCAAGGGCACCCATTGCATTGGTGTGCCACGCTGCCAAAAAAATATATTCACTCTTTCCATCATCTGATCGTAGAGATAGACCATGCTTTCAATCATTTTGACCGTAAAGCACTTAATAAAGAAATTCTGAAATTACAAAAATCACCTGATGAATCCGTTGAAAAATTTCACACACACTTTTGTAATCTTTCATACCGATTTCCTGAAGATGAAATTGATTGGGAATTTCTCGATGGAATATTTAAGTATCTTCTTTACATATCCGAAAATCCACAATTCTTAGAATCATTCAAATACATCCCAGCAGACCTTGGTGTTAGAGCTGCTAAATCTAAGCCGGACAAGGTTGTTTATACAAGTGACTGTCCGTCCTCTCCTCATAATACAATTGTAGATCCACAGTGCGAGGTGGGAGAAGGTGCGCGCACATTTGTTGAACCGTCACATCGTCCCACACCACTTGCTCTCAATGTCTGCACGTGTTTGGCTTGCAAGCCTACTAGTTGTCACATGGATTCATTCCCTCAACCTCCGTCCCCGCATTCTATTGATCCTCTAGATTGTACTATCTTGTGTTCTTTCGCTTTGGACTCCACACTTGTTGTGAACGAGGATCAAGTTATCGATGGAGTTGGTGTTGTGCATCTAGCCTGAGCTATCATTCATGATGAGTGTGTGTGGGAATTTGAAGAAGAACCCATGGTGAAGGATGACTCCCTTCCATCCATGCCTCATCCACTCTATCCTAACATCCCTTGTGATTCTGCCACTGTTGATTTCCCCTGTGAAAAATCATCTCCAGATGTTTCTACTTCCGATAATTCATAAGACACATTGGATGTCAGTTTGTCATTACATTGCGGAGAGGATACATATTCCTCTGAAAATTTGTCCCATTTGTCATCTGTCATTTTTGAAAACATAGAGGGTGAACTTCCTTATTTATCATCAACCCCTCGGCATGATTCATCAGATCATGAGGATGTCGATGAACAACTTGAATTTTCTGATCGTGGTTGTCGTGATATTTCTACTTCTTCATTTGATCACGATGTTGATTCACTTGCTGTTAATCTTTTTAAGCCACTGGTCTCTGGTGATCTATCCATTGACGAAGTGGAAACCCCACAGGCTGTCGAGGCACTTCAGCCAATGGTTATGTCAGGCCCTCGCTATCCTAAGGTTAGTTCCACTTCCAATTAGAAAATTTTTGAAACACCCAAGACTCCTCATCACGCTTTGCTTCGTATTGAAGATCAACCCAACACAGATTTCGCTTCCTCCACTTGAATCACTTGATCCCATCGCTCGTGCCTTGGAGGAATCTTACACAATGAGCATGCTTACAAAGCATAATCTATTTTTATTTCTCATGTTCGCTCGTATGTCACAATCCAAAGAGTGTGTATGTTTACTATCGGCATGCAGTACGTCGCAATGCCATGGTACGTCTACAAAATGTTTGTTTTGTGCATTAGCTCTTTTCTTTTCTGTGGATGCTTTAGAACTCGGAGCATGTTGGTCTTCACTGATCTATCTTTCTTGTTCACTTGTTTACATGTATATCTTTCTTGTTTACCATACCTTCGCCAACATGGGCCAGCCAATGTTCTGGTGTCTGCATTGGAAATATCACTTCACGTGAGTAGACCCATGCACTGTTTAGTGTTGGAGTAGGAGTAGTGTTTGCTTTCTTGCTCCTTTTTTTTTTTTTTTTCTGGTTTGCATGTTTTCTTTACTTGCTTACTTGGTTTGGTTTTCTTGCTTGCTTGTTTTTCTTTCACTTTACTTTTTCTTTTTGCTTTTTCCTTTCTTTGCTTGCCTGCACCCGTAGGTTAGCCTCTCATGAAACTGTGTTTGGTTCTCGATACAAGCCAGGAAAATCTAAGAGGACTTGTAAAACTATTAACATCTGGTTATTTGTTGTCCTCTCTCTTTATGAAGACCTTGTTGTCTTCAGTCGATGATGCCTTGATGGAAAACAAATTCTATTCAGAGTAAGTCTTGGTGAAAACATAATGCTTGCACTGTTAACTAGTACCACCTACTCTAATAAGTTCTTTTGTTCTAAACCTTGTTAGCTCAATCGAGTAGGGTGCGATGAGGGGGAAAACATTAACAAGTATGTCATAGGTATACATAACATACTTCTCTGAAGGTACAACCTCTTCTACTCTCAATAATTCGGGATCCCTCTTCTGCCTCTGAAATAAATAAGTGCCTATGCATAGTTTTTTGAAAAAAATAAAAAAATGAAAAGTGAAAAATGAATAAGGCCAAAGAATAGAAAGGCTTCCTGCATAAAGAGGTGATACACGTAACTCCGACGGGGTAATGACCAGGCTCGCTGGTAGCAGAGTGATGCTTGTGTTCCTGCGTGACTCCGCCAGGGTATTGTTTAGGCCTGCCGCCAGCGGAGCAACACCAGAGATGAAACTTAAAATATGACAATTGTATTACTTGTGCATCAATATACTCCTAATACCCAATCGAAAAAACTAAGTTGACTTGGTTTGGAATGTGTGCTGACCGATCAAGAGAATGGTAGGGACTACATATTTCACACAAGCTAGTGCAGAAGCCATCACGATCAAGGAATTGAACAATACTTCTGGAAATGTTAGACTCGCTTTTCATGAAACAATGTCCATATAGAGAGCTGGAGTTCTATCAGTGTGTCACCAATGTTGTAGCACCTATTCTAAAAATTTCGGAGCATACATTGGATCTTGCGATCAATCGTCCTTGGTCACTTGGCGGTAAGCTAGTGATCTCAAGCTTCCCCTCCTTGATCTTAAGAGTTGGTAATGTTCTCATCTTTATGCAATATGTGTCATCTTGGGCATAGGGATTGTTAATTGTCATGTAGCGGGAATGTCTTTTTTCTTCAAGGGAAAACATGCACGCGTGAGTTGTTATCATCACATAGGCATGTTTCACACTCACTTCACGCACTCTTGTCACGGAAGTTGTTGCATTAAACAAAGTATGTTTTATACATTCTAGATTGTCTATGTTGCATCACGAAGTGTTTGCGTGCAATCATAGTTAAGTCTTATCGATTTTTACATATGTTTTACTGATCTCACATTTAGCCATTTTCCTGAGCAACCTAGCCTCCTACAGCTTCCTGAAACTTTGCACTTTGCTTTTGAAACCCTCAAGCTTCCTCCCTTGCCTGCTTAAACCCTGCAGTGTGTAGAGACCTCAACATCCCTTGGCATCCAAAACTACAGAGTGGTTTCCTCTAGTGCCCTTCCCCTAGTCAGAACCCACTATCATCAGAAACTGCACAGTATTGTCCCTTAGTTGCTCGGTCTGCCTTATAGCCTGAAACTGTGTAGATGTGTCCTTCCGAAACCCATCCTGCAATAGTGCCTTGCATCCAGAAACTGCGCAGTATTTTCTCCCAACTGCCTGGGCTGCACTACGCTCATAAATTGCATAGAGGTGTCCTCTCAGGACCCCCATCCCACAACAGTGTCATGTGCCTCAAAAATGCGCATTTTTGTCCAAGTTTCCCTGTCTGTCTTGCATTGAAACTGCATAAATGGGCCTCCCATGGCCTCATCCTGACATCATTCACCTCCCACTGAAACCACGTTGATCCATCACTCAGTGACTATCGGAAAAGGTGACATGTTGAGATCACTCCCAAGGAGTTGAGGAGAAGGACCAAGAGATGAAGTAATGGAAAAAGATTAGGATCACATGCAAACTTCGTCGGATGGATGATCATCTCGAGGATAAGTATGGTAAGTAAAGAACACATTTCGAAGTACACCTCTTAGTTGAGTTTGCAGGACTGCTTGTCATTGTCATATCATCCTGTCCTCAGTAACATGCATGTGCGCAAACACAAAAGGTCATTTCATGTGTTTCCTCTACATGTCTTGCTTCCTTTTCGCTTGTTTGACCAACTGTCGTCTTCGGCATGTTGATTGTTATGTCATGCTTGCAACCTTGTTATGGTGATGCTGAAGGTCTTTGTTTCAGTTGTGTTCACTATATAAACATCTATTGTACTCACACACGATGTTGTAAGCACTGTCACGCAAGTGTCATCACAGTCATTCGAAGGTCTATCTAAAGTGTCGCACTTGTCACTTTCACCATTAGACAGTCCTGCAGTCAGTCACACTGAGCATATGTTGTCTTGTTGGTTCGAGATGTCTTGTCATCAAGTCATGTTGAGTGTGTGTTCGCAAGGTCATGTATACATGAGTTCACTCGCTCACACACTTAACCATTTTGTTGAAGATCTGTCGACCGGACCACCCTCCATCAGCCGAACCTCCACTGAGCTGCACTGCGTAGTCTCAACCCTTAGTGACCATGTATTGCTGCCCAAAATTGTGCAGAGCTCCAGGTTGCCTCCCATGCAGTCTGCACTGTGCAATTCTAGAATCGACTAGGATGAATCTCACCCAGAACAACGCAAAAGTTGCCCAAGAAGCTATCTCAATCTACGCTTCTCGCAAACATATCCATCAAGCCTTCTACTGGTCAACTGGAGAATTTGACCGGGTAGTGACCTTGGGCTTCACTCCTCTCGAAAATTGCACAGTTCTGTCAGTCAGTCCCCTTACCAGCTAGCTTGTTTCTCCTCCTAAAAATTGAGTAGTTTTCTTGGAATGTTCACCCGCTGACCGATAATCCGTTCAGCCCAGAAACTGCGCAGACATGTCTTGCATGACTGCCTCCTAGTTATGTGCAGTTTTGGCCAGCAAGCTCTCGCAGCCCGCTCCCAGCCTCCCCTGAGAATATGCACAGTTTTCACTGCTAGTGCTCGCTGCTGCCCGCATTTCCTACCTTGGAAAAATTGCGCAGGTATGCCTCCTAGCTGAGCCAGATCCCACAAAATGTCACTACTGTCTCGGAATGCTCAACCTAGCCTCTGAGTGACCTCTGCGCAACTTTTCTTGACAGTGCCCTAGAGCTTCGCATCTCAGCCTGAACTGTGCTTTGCGCAGTTTCAAAGCCTTGTCGTCTCTCTTGGTCACCTGCACCCAAAAACAAAATATGATGCATCATGGCAGACTAGGGGATTGCTGGATTTGATGTCGTCTCGTCATGAGTGATTGCAGATACAGGTACATGGATGAGACATGGTGCAATGACGAATGGGATGAACAAGGAGCACATGCTAGAAGAATTTCTCGTGGTTGGATGAACACATGAAGCATACCAAGTAGCAAGCGAAGGAGACACATGCACATGCATGAACTATCAAGCAAACACCAAGACCATTGAAGACTCTGCGCACTCTGCCATGCGGAGGTGAAGCTATGGTACACCATGGGCACACTCATCACTTAGCAACATAACAACTTGACACAAACAACACAACCAGCATGTGCATACCTGCAGCGTCATGTCAAGTTGTGTCATGAGTCACCTTAGCCACATCACTACTTTGGGTCATAAATGTGTAATCAATGTAATGTAATGTGGAAGTCCAAGAGACCCACAGATGAAGTCAAAGAGTCATGTAAGTCGAACAGTCATGAGGGAAGTCGAACAGTCACAAGGGTCAGTTTCACCCTTGGCTATATATACCCCTCATTTGTACATGAAAAGGACTTTTCACCTTGGCTCCTCCCACATAGCCTTGAGAATCTGTAGTCTTTTCTTTGAGGAATGAGCAGTGGCTCCAATGCCCCACTATCGGGGTTAGTGATGTAATGGTGTACGGATGTGTCTTGGAACTTTTGCTTAATTAATAAGCTTGTTAACAGGCCAACACGTTTTCACACATGTATTAGATTTGTTTGTAAGACTATTCTTTGGATGTTGGTAATGCATGTTGCTTTAACCTATATTAACATAGTTGAAATATTTTAGTTGTTCTAGTACATATGATATTGGAAATGTGTTGTATCAGTTGTTAACGCTGTCTCGACTGTGTGGACTATTCCGCTGGACACTTGACAGGTTCATTCTCGTAAACTTGTTATAACGACCGTTGCACTCGTGTGTACTATTCCGGTGGGTGTTGTACGTGCTATCTGTTCACTTTGTGTTTGTGACTATGACATCCACGTGGACTACTCTGCCAGAAGCCGCGCATGTCCTGTTGTGTTGCATGTCTCTAATATAATAGAGTTGGGACTATTCCCTTTCGACTTGAGACTCACCCTCACCCTCTCTCTTTGTAGTCAAATAAATTAGACACAAGTTACACTAAGCACTCACCATGCACATGAACCTCGCTGTTTGAAGAATAAGTAAACTACTCTCATGTTATGAAAGGAAATAACTAAGGCATATCTTTAAGATAATGGTAACCAGGCCATCGTACTGGATGGGACCCCTACACCAAACGATGTGAGGTATAGTTGGGACTTCATACCAGGGAGATCCCCTGAATGTTGGCAGGTCCAACACCATCAACAATACCCTAAGATTGTAACCATTAGACTCCTAGTACAACATCAACACCACCCATTTGAATGGAAAGCATTAGACTATTCAATACATATTCCCCCATGGTTAGTTTGATATTATGGCACTTTCAGAGCAATTTATAGTTCCTTCATTTACAACCATCACTTGACACTTTGGTGTAGGATATAGGAAGCAATTCAATTCCTTGGCTATCTTACAATGAATAAAATTATGGGTACTACCTGAATCAATCAACACTATTACCTTTTTCTTCTTGATATGTCCTACTAGATTGAGAGTTTAAGGAGTGGTCATTATTGCTAATGCATTACAAGATATGGCCAGATTCATTTCTTCTTTCTCTAGGTTTGGTTCCTAGTGTATATCCTCTTCTTTTGACGTTTCTTGTTCCTTTTCTTCCTTCTCTTCACAAACTATGTAAAATAATTTCTCCTCGGCACGCTTATGAACATTAGTGTATTTGTTATCACAATTGTAAAACTTCCTTTTTTGTCATTTTTCTTCCAATTGTTGTGGTGTCAACCTTGTAGGTTATGGAAGGCTAGGAGAAAAAACACATCCATATTTATAGTTATGAGTGGTGGACTTCCTTGTTGCCATACTTTTGCTTTCAACTTTTCTTGCCACCTTGAATGCCTTCTCTAATGAATTAGGTTCCCAAAGGCGAACCTCATGTTGATGTTATCCTTTAAAGTCCCTATGAAGACATCAATCCTGTGTTCCTCTAGAATATCATTTACCCTTATATTCAATTTCTGGAAGTCCTAGATGTGTTCCGCCATTGAACCCTTTTGTTTGAGATTTATCAATTGGCTAAAGAAGGTGTTGCTCTTTGTATCGTCATAATGTTCTATCATTTCCTCCATAAAAATTGACCAAGTAATGAGTGGTTTACGAGAACAAATCCATTGATACCATATAAACTAATTGGGTTTTAAATATAAAGTTGCAATGTACACCTGTGTGTGTTGCACATTATGGAGATCAAAATATTGCTCCATGTGTAGTATCCATGTTACCAGATCCTTGCCATCAAACTTCCTCATATTGATCTTTGGAATATGGTGGGTCTTTAATCCAATGTTAGCGTCTATGAAATCATGATTAATATTTATTTTTTTTCTCATCATGAGGTTTATCTAATATCTTTTCACCATTAGGAAGCATTTCTTGTAGAAACTTTGTCAAACCTTCTTTCAAACCTTCCATGTTTGCTTTTAAACCATCCTTCAAAACTTCCATGTATGTATGTAATCCATCCGTCAAACCTTCCATGTATGATTTCAAACCATTTTTCAAACCATCCATCTTAGCTTCCATTTCATTTTTGGTTACTCTTTGCAAGAGAGAAATTTGTTGCACTTGGTCTCGTAATTTTGATATATCATGTTACATTTCTTCTTCTTCATGTGCCATAGAAGCGCTTTCTGGTTGCTTACTAGGTGTGTCCTTTTTTTTTTTTTTTCGAGGAATTTTGAAATCAAATAATGATATCTATGCTTCACTATGCCCTTTGAATCACTTCAAATTGATTTTTCAAACAAAAGTTATGCAAACTTTAAAAAATACACACCTTTTTCTTTCTTTTTAGGAGATAGATAATGCAGCTATTGTATCTCTGTAATTACAAATATCCAAGATCTAAAATTCAATCCTGTAGAGCCCTTTGAGTCTTCTTTCCAACCCAATGAGTCATACTAATATTGGATTCTTCAAGAAAGAGTTATGCCCAATATACCGTGATGATCTGATTATTAACTGGTTTAGTAGAGCAAACATGTACGGAGTGTCACGTGTCATTGTTTCGACCTTCGCCCCTGAAAATGATACTAAAAAAACTACATTCCGTCCTATTTATGTCACTTTTCAAGAAATTCAAATATGATGCTCATAGATAAAGTTATGATTATTTTCCCTAGGTCACCTATTTGAGATGGAATTCTGGAGCCTACAAAAACCCTAACTTCCTCAGATCATATCTCCAAAAATATAGCGAGACTAGATCTAAAATTTGTACATGAAGTTCACCAAGATCTTAACTACACGTGGTTGCAATTTCAGATTTTGAAGCTTTGTAGAAAAAAACGTTATAGCGAAAATTACACAATGGCCTGTTTGAAACAACGAAACTATAGAATTTAAAGCTCTGATACCAAATGTTATTTAACTAGATCGAAAAAGAGATAGATCAACGACTTCAAAATTAGCCTCTTTGAAGGGGAAACCTCCTCTACATCACATAAATGAACAATTCTTCAATGATACAAATGAAAATGCCTCCTTTCTATATATAGGAGTCTAAGGGGTCACAATATAATCAAAGCCTGCATAACAATAATAATGTAAGGGCATAACAATAACAACAATGGGCTTCTATGGGGCATAATAATAACAATATGGGGACTACATGGGCACAACAATACCAATAAGGAGGCTACACTAACAATAACAATAAGGAGCTACGCTAGTGGTATAGGGACCTAACATGATACACTTTCATGTATGGTTTATTTACTCTCTTTAATTCATTGTTCACATTATTGTAGATTCTTCTTGTTACCATTATTTTATGAATGTTATGCAATGAAATTATTCATCTAGGAATATATCAATTTGAGGAGTTTATTTCTTTTTCTTTCTTTATTATTTTATTTCTACACGTATTATTATTTATCTTATCCACTAAGTTTCATATTTGGAAGCACATCACAACCATAAAACACCACCTTTACACTTTGATTGTTGAGTGGAAATCTTAGCCCACCAAGACTAGCTTTCTACAACACATTTCCAAAAAATACTTAATATTCATGTGTATCACATTAGGCCCTTTTTACTAAGTACACATTTTAAAGATGAATGTATCAAATAGTTTCTTCAACTATTAATTGGTGGAAGATGGTAAACAAACCTAATCTACCATATGGCCTACTTCATAGTTATTTATGACCCACTAGTTCTCTCATTTATCCAATGTCTTATTATTATAGCATGATTTTCCACTGATGCATGTCATAGTCTCATTTCATCATTCCCTTCATTAGAGGAAATTTAAGCCTAAAAGTGGCCTCCTAATGAAAAAAATAAAATAATAGTTAAAATAATAAAATAAGAGTTATGAAATTTGGAGGGAAAAGAAGAAAACTATTTTTTTAATTGTATTTTTGGCTTATATCCTTATAGGTTTACTCAAATTTCAAATGTAAGCACTCATTGGATGCATGATTAAATTCCCTATCCAACAAGTACCCATTATGCATACTTCTGAGAAGACTCACATTAATAAAAATGAAGATACATTAACAAAGTATGTTGAACACACTTTTTATGTATCTTAAATTTTTGTTAATGTGGGTATTCTCAGAAGTAAGCATAATCGGTACTCTTTGGACGTGGAATTTAATTTTGCATCAAATAATTGTCTACAGTTGAAATTTGAGTAAACCTATAAGGAGATAAGCCAAAAATACAGTGAAAAAAAGTACTTTTCTTATTTTCCCTCACAAATATTTACATATATCTCTTTTTAAATTTAAAGGATCTTGATTGGTTTACATATTATGACATGGAAATTACATGAAAATTTCATGGGCACTTTTGGGTCGAAATTTCCCCTTATGGTAATTGCAAATACTGCCTCTCCCATTAACTCTTCAAAAACATTGCCTCACTTGATATACACAACTTTTGTTCTAACATAAGGCATACATGAGCTACTCTTCCTCATACAAAGTGTACACATATGCCTATTTTCCTTTAACAACTTTCATATATCTCCAATTTGTACCAAAATGTTAAAATATTTGCATAATCACATGTTTTTGGGTATGGTTTATAGGTTTTACCAAATGATAATATCTAGTATTTAGTCCCAAACAACCCAAACTAATTTGGAAGAGTATATAACAGAGCCTATGGTGGAAGAAGAGTAACAAACACCCTTATCTTGATAATCTGATTCCCTATTTGCAAGTTTGCATTCCTTGATCTTTCAAGTTATATCTCCGAACCAGAAATCTTTGTTTCTTGATTATTACTTGTTCATCTTTCATTGGAAAGAGACACCTTCTCGTTCATATATTTTTATTGAGAAGAGGATACAACATAGTGTTGAGAATCAATGCTAGTATAATTAGGGTTAGGTTTCTCTTTCTTGATCTTGTGAATTATGTTGGATTCCATTTACTTTGTTATATTATCCAACAAGTAATTACCAAATTATGTGTGTATAAAGACCACAAAAACAAAAGACACAATATGTAGGAACTTTGCTAGGGAAAAAAACCCTATCTAAGGTAAAACCTAGTCAACAATTCTTCCTTCAATAGTTTCACGAGATAATCGAAGACTCTTGACCTAGACAACGACTTCCTCCACACTAAGTCAACTCTCTTTTCCTTCTTGCAGATGATAACCCTTTAATAGTTACTTCGAACTAGCAACATCAACTTGTTGTAGCAACTTCAACCCAACAAATGGCATCATCAACAACAACATAAAATTTGACCTAACAAGAGAGACTTCGATCTCCTAAAGGAATCCACCTAAGAGAGAGAGAGAGAGAGAGAGAGATAGCCCAAAATTTTGATTTTTTGATTTTTCTTCTTCTTTCTCCAATTTCACACTTCTTTTGTCTTCCTTTTCTTACTTCACACTTCCCAACACTTTCTTCTAGATATCGAACTATTTGAGAGAGAGTGAATTCCTCCAAATGGATTCGAACTGCCTTGTATATATAGCCTTCCAGTGATGTCGAATTTTCCTTCTTGAAGCTAACTTGGTGTGCAATGGACAAATAACATATTTGACTCAATATTAATTCACTTTACATGATTCAGAAGCCCAAGAGGGGCCTCTTTTAATGTGCAATGACTCTAATGACTCAAAATAAATCCTAGAAGTCCTCAATGGGGACTTTGACCTAAAACATGATGACACAAGCATGAAAACCATGACTTAATCGGTCATAATAATAATATTAAATTATTTTCTTTATCCTTTTGATAAATACATTTCATTATGACTAAAATATATTTATTAAGACTGAACCTAGTTACATATTTCAACACTCCATCTTAACTATGGAGGTATTCATAATAACAAGTACAAGGAAGATATCAAAACACATGAACCATGAAGAATTTAGGCACCACAATGACATGGACTAGATTTCTGACCAAATAAATCTTTCCAAGGTCCTCTAGCAATTTAGACACTCATGATGCCATGGACTAGATTCTTGACCAGAGAAATCTATCTAGGTGGGACTAAGATGGAATAAACATTTCAGCCAATCTAGGTACCATCAGGTTTACTTGCTAGCCATCAACCCAGGGATCCAGGTGGGTATTTGAGGTCAGAGCTCTAAGACCAATGCCACCCTTCCTACTTTGGGATATAGATATCAACACAAAGTGTCGGCCAGATCTCCTCCCAGGAAATGTGTCCTACACAAAAAGCCTCAACAATCCCAAATATTCCAATCGATAACAAAACGTCCTTGATCAAATAGATTGGTAACAAATCTCTCTTGTGTAACCAACATACTATCGAACCTCAAAGAGATTTACCTGTACAAACACAACCCCAATCAGTAACAAAATTTCAAATGTACATAAGTAAACACAAACCTCTGGGGTCTTCCAAACAACTGATGTTGCTTCTTAATTTTATCATAGTAGGAATTCCAAACAAATATTGAAATAAAATCCATTAATCATACATATTCCTTCCCTACTTCACATGCAGCAACACATTCTTACAAACAGATCATGCTTTCCTTAACTCCTCAAAATGCATTCTCCAATTTATTCTTTCAAGGTGTCCATCATGACTATGATATTCCCTCCCTCTCAACTCAGGACTTGTTTCCATGAAGACAAGAGTGATGTGCCCTTCTCTCACTCATGGCCTTCAATAATACTTATGGTTGTTAGTCCTGGTCTAGTGCATGACACATGAAGTAGAGAACCATATCCGTCACTCCCTCTTAACCAGGGATGATCTAATCATTCTTATAAAAGGAATATACCCATGCTCCTTCTTAACTTAGGGAGATAAACTTCTTTTCTATGACATCGGAAAATATTTCATGGATTCCATCCTTCTCATTAGATTTATCATGACCATCATCATCCATATAACTTTCGTCATCATTCTTATAAAATGAACATCTTCACCATATTGAAGATTATGTACCTACACAACTTAGATAGAAAATACAACCAAATATATAGAAGCATGAAGTTAACCATATCAAAATCATATAATAATGGAAGCATTTGCTAGCTTATATTCTCATATATTGATGTTTTTATTATCAAGCTTTATATGTTACACATATTATGCTTTGTCTTGTCTATGTCCAGGTTCTAATCTAGGAGCTAGCGAATAGGTCTTCCACTTTGTCATACTGAGTTTTCTAACAAGACTACACCAAAGACTGAGGTAATCCTTCTCCTTTCACTTTGTCAATCATGGATTAATATGAATATATGTGTGTTTCTTTGTGACAGTTGCAACTAATCTAAATTGTTTGCCTTGGGTCCCAGGAAGACCCGAGAAGGTATTTCATCCACAACCACCCGTGAATTAATCCCTATAGAAACATTCGACATTAGACATCAAATGCCTAAACTTAGTTAGGTTCACAAACAATAAGAAACATATACTTTTATACTTCAACTATATGCTAGGGTTTTTTTGTCATAAACCCTAGACTTCATCAAGACTTAAGCACTTCAATCAAGAGAACAACCTTCATTAGACCTAAGGCTTCAATATTTCCTCTAGAGGTATGACACACAAAATATTGCAAACCCTAGAAGCAATTCAAAATATAGTTCTGCAATGCATCTTAACAACTTTACAACTCATATGTTAGACTTCCACTAGGATTTAGTGCAAGATCCTAGATTTCATACATTAAACATTAAGCCAAACAATCAAAACTAATCATAACTCAGATTTCAACAATATTATATTAGCACACTTTTCATCACATATTAGAGAATTGAACTTTTACTAAGGGTTAGTTACAACCCTTGAATTCACAAATATTATCATCCTAGAGAATCAAACTTTGACTAGGGCTTAGTTCCAAACCCTAGGACTTATGACCATCAACAATTAGGTCAACACACATCTCTAGGATTTCATCATCATGCACAAGCATATCATAACATGTGTTAGTCAAACCCAATGACACAAATATCAATAAAAGTTAGACATATAACAAACTTGATCAGACTAGGGTTTGATCAGACAAACACACATATACCAAGGATTTTATTTCTAGGACATTATAAGGGTCTTGCTTATACACCTTACCAAACCCTAATGATCTAGGGTTTCAATACTAAACATAGAAAACCCTAATTTATCAATACTTCAAAGGTTTGGGATTTCAGACATCACCATTCAACCCTAACAAGTTAGGGTTTTCATACCAAAACCCCAAACATGACATCATTAAAACTTCAAATATCAAGAATAACATTCTCTTAGACTTCACCAATAACCCTAAGTAGGCTAGGGTTTCATACATCATCATCGACACACCCTTAAGTTAGGGTTTTTACAAAGAACCTTTTTAGGGTTCCACAAGAGTAACCAAAGATATGAGGAGGGTAGATTTATCTAATGATGAATCACCCAATCAAGAATCTTTATGATTCAAAAGAGCTAGACACAATGATGTTAGTAATAGTTTATCAAGAATGAATATCATGAAGGGAGAAAAAACTTATAGTTTAAGACATACCTTTGTTTCTTAACAAACCTTGTAATTCCAATGCTTTGTCTTGTGAAGCCTTCTTCCATGTTCCTTGAGTATTCAACAAGTCTTTCCTAAACAAGGAAAATATGAATATAAATGTGATTAGTATTTAATGCAAACAAACTTAGATAAGTAAGGAAAACTAAAAATTGAAAAGGTAATAAGATACTTATCTTTGGAAGTTGGTAAGGGCTCCCTCCAAGCTTGAGGGATACTTATAGCCTTATAAAAATAATTCAAAAATATTTTTCAAAATACATTAAACCTAGAAATCAAAACATAAAAGAAATAAATTCAAAACTTAGAGTAGAAGGACATGCAAATGATAGAGTCCTTGAGATTTCCTAGCAAATAGGTCTTTGACTTTTGGTCCTTCCATCATGTTCTTCTTTGGTGAAATTTCTTTGGCAAAGTTTGCTTGATCCCTATCTCTTCTTTCTTGGCCCTTTAGACATCTTCATTTCTTTGTAGACTTATTCACTTTTCTTACTAGATCCAAGGCTTTATTCTTTTCAAGGATGAGATATATCCTCTTCTTCCAAGCATTGTAATTGGATGCTCCTTCTAATTTGCTCTCTCCCTTTATTGTGTTAGACATTATCCTTGAAGATAGTAAGCTTCTTTCCTGTTAAGGTCTCCTTATATGATCCTTTAATTAACTTCTTGAAGTTCCTTAGATTCCTTTCAATATATCCTTAAACTGTATTTTCCCTCCTTCTTCACCTTAGCTCCATTCTCCAACTTCAATGATGTTTATCCCAGGCCTCTAATAGCATAACTTTTGCTATGTCCCAATTCCACTACAAGAGAAGATGATTCCTTTGATAGAGTGTGAATTTGTTTACTCTTCCATATCTTCACTATCAATAATACATGCATTATCATCATTAAGTGAACCTGTAAGTGTAGCCAAGAACCCTTGACTTTTGACTTTGTTGAATAAGTAGTAGAATATATTCTTGATACAACTTCTTGCAATATTGAATTCCATTCTTATCATAGAGGGAGTAATCATTTCCTTCAAGCCAACGAAGTGATCTTCAATCTTCTTTGAACTCATCTCTGATACCATGTTGAGAAATCAATGCTATTAGATTTAGAGTTAGATTTATCTTTCTTGATAATTACTTGTGAATTATGTTGGCTTCCTTTTACTTCTTTGTTATATTATATTTCATCAAGCAATTACCAAATTATGTGTGTATGAAGATCACAAAAACACAAAACACAAGATTTAGGCACTCTGTCAGGGAAAAAACCCTATATTGGGGAAAACCCAGTCACCAATTCTTCCTTCAATAGTTTCACGAGATAATCCAAGACTGTTGACCTAGACAAATATTTCCTCCACACCAAGTCAACCCTCTCTTCCTTCTTGCAGATGATAACCCTTCAATAGTGACTTTGGCCTAGCAGCATCAACTTGCAATAGCAGCTTTGACCTAGCAATTGGCAACAGAAACAACAACAAAAACTTCAACTTAACAAGAGAGACTTCAATCTCCTAGAGGAATCCACCTGAGAGAGAGAGAGATAGCCCAAATTTTCGATTTTTTTTCTTTTTCTTTTTCTTTCTCCAATTTTGAACTTATTTTATCTTCCTTTTCTTACTTCGCACTTCCAAACACTTTCTTCTGGATATCAAAGTATATGAGAGAGAGTGAATTCCTCCAAATGAATTCGAACTGCCTTGTATATATATCCTTCCAGTGAGATCGAATTGTCCTTCTTGAAGCTGACTTGATCTCCTTGAGGCCGACTTGGTGTGGAGGGGACAAATAACATATTTGACTCAATATTAATTCTTTTTACATGATTAAAAAGCCCAAGAAGGGTCTCTTTTAATGGACAATGACTCCAATGACTCCGAATAAATCCTAGAAGTCCTCAATGGGGACTTTGACCTAAAACATGATGACCCAAGCATGAAACCCATGCTTTAATAAGTCATAATAATAATAATAAAATTATTTTCTTTATCCTTTTGATAAATACATTTCATTGTGCCTCAAATATATTTATGAAGACTGAACCTAGTTACATATTTCAACACATAGGAGACCTTTAGTGGCCCAAGGTAGAGGGACCCAAAGGGTGGTTCCAAGCAGTATTATTAGAAACAACCAAGTTGTATTTGGCATTTATATTATTGTTCATATATTTAATAAAGAAATCACTTCATTTCTACTCCAATTAAATATTTTGCAATATATTTTAGTAATGGATTGGTAGTGATTGTTTGTTTGGTTCTAATCAAATAGGTTAGTCAAGGTTTTATTATCAATATCATTTTTGCTTGTTTCTTGTCTTATTTTGTGTGCAAGGCTACAAGAAAGGTTTTGGAGAAAATATTTAGGGCAAAATAACTCGTTAAAGAGATCTTATATAACCATCAAAATTAGATGTAAGTTGCCACAATCGAATAAGTAGTTATGATGATGGACATTTTCCTTATATTTTAGGTCTAAATTTTATTTTCTCTTTGCACTCTATTGTGATTTTTAATCGTAACCATAGGAGTGGTTTTTTCCACAAACAATTGTGACTCCATTAGACCATGGCTGATAGGCACTAGTTTCCTTCCATCTCTTTTCATACCTTGTTTTTGTCCTTAATTTTCATATATTTCCCTTATCCCATTTCCCTTTCCTTCTTATTTCATATATTTCAAATACAAGTAATTTTACTTAGACTAACTCTTCACCAAATCAACTTGTGCCCCCATTCTATAGCCTAGAAATATTAACTTTTAGGGAGCCCCCCCCTTGAGTTGGATAAGATCTAGTATAAAGAGAGAGGAAGATATATTGATGTGAAAATGGTAGCCTTCTTGAGTTACACAAACTAGGCCCTTGATGCTTAGGACTCTACATCATGTGGGAGTTCTACATTTCATTGTAACACTATTAATCATTTATCACAAAAAATATCATGTATAGTTGACTTTAGTTTTCTAATATTCAATAAAGTGTTTCCACTAGTGAAGATTTTACTTGAAGGGTAAGATAATCTTAAGTATTCTAACTGGACTACTTTCATGGATTTGGTTATTAACAAAAAAAAAAGGAAATAGGGAAAATCATAAGGTTGATGGTGAACTCTCTTAAAGGAATCTCATAGATAGATAGAACAAAATGATATTGAAAGAAGGACACATTCAATCTTACACATCATGTTCTAAGGTAAAATAATTGGAAACTTTTAATAGATGATGAAAAGATAGCATAAACAAGAGGCTACCACACTGTTGGGATTGGATGAAAGTCATAGAAGCTTCTAGCATTTCAATGTGGTCATATGGATGTGTAAGATGCAATAAAATATAAATATAATCCACCAATTAAGTTTGATTTGATTGTAGGTTTCCAAGTTTATTATTTAAGCTATTGTTTGAGTGGACATGGCATATAATGGATATATAATATCTAGTGGTGATTTACTATAATTGATATCTAATGGTTATGGACATAGTTTTCATTGTTTGTGAACATATATGTGCCTTCATTAACGTTGACGAGTAAACTTAGGCCGGGTGCATGAGGTCTTCTTATTTATAGACCAACATTTGTTTGAGAAAGTGTTAATTGTTGATTTATCATAGGCTATTGATTGACTTGGTTAGTAAGAGTAATTAGTATTTGTTTGGCTCTTTTTAGGTCTAGGAGTTCACTAGTCATGCATGTTGGAGTATAATACTCATCACAGACAATTAGAACACAATGGAATGGGAATGGACATGTGTCTCACTAATAAAGAGTAAACTTGTAATCATTTAATCTACACTAGATATGACTATTTTAGAGTTTTCTTTATCCTAAAATCTGGTTCTCATTTTATATTTAGTGTCTAAACTTGATGGGATGTTATTTGTTGTGTTTTCTTATTATTTTAAGTTATTTTGCAATTAGTGCATATTTTTAAGTATGAGTTTGTACTTAGCTTAGACATGATTATATTTAAGGATAAATCTCTGTATAACATTTAATATTTGAAGAAAATTCTATTGGATAATTCAATACTCCAAGAAGGTTTTGGACCATATCTCAATTCAATTAATAATATTCACCAATGCATCACTTTTCATTTCCTAGTTTCCAAATTTCCTTAATACACTCAAGATTTTTAAAATTGAAGCTCAAATGATAAATTCTTCGTATCACTTGCACACATAGTTATAATCTCATTGCAAATAAAACAAACCTTTTATAAATTGTCATTTTTTATTAATAATTATTGTCATAACTATGGTCCCATGAAAACAATTTCAATTTGGATGCAAACATAAATATAAGCTCTTGTTGTTCTAAGGTCTTTATTTCCTAGAAACTCAATGACTAGTTGTTTATGTTACTCAATAGAATGTATTTAGTATTCTCTTTATTTAATTTAGCCGTCATTTCTCTATCATAAACTTGTGTCATCATGCTAATCTTGAATTTTACAGTGTTTATTGTTCGTGCGTTGATACCTTTGGGTTGAGGTACAATTTCATTAGTGGTGACAAATGGTCTTCCATAATATAATTCTGTAGATGTCACTTTGTCATCAAATTATTTCTTTGTCTCAATATTTGGATGCTCCTTGTTTGATAAAACTTTGTTACAGGCAACATTCAATTTTTCCATTTTGATTAAATCTATGAAGGCTTATTTATCTGAGATTTGGATTTTAACATTAAAAAAATTACCCACTCAACGAGGTCTATTGATGTCTCCTTGTCAATTTTTGGGATTGATATATCCTTAGATTTTTTTTTTTTTTTCATTTCCATGAGAAATATTTGACATGATCTTATGAAGCAATGACAAGGAAATACTAATTTAAAGAAAAGGGTGTACCTTATTACAATAATCAATAATAATATTTCATGATAACTTATTATGACACTTATGAGATTAATATTCTAATATGACATTTATTACATATTTGTAAATTACATTCTATGTATATTACAAGTATGTTTCCCTAAAAACACTTTGTTCTCAAAGCATGGAAAAGAGGTGCCAATTTTGATTCATCTCTAGAATACATCCTTATTCTGTATGTTTTATATTGCATAGATACACTTTCGATAGTGTCCCAAGGTTGAGAAAACAAGACGATAAGATCATCAAATATTTAAAAAAAAATGTTGCATGGTAAAAGATATGGATCCATCCTAGGTTTATTTTTCCAATATTTTTTGTCAGACATAATATTTAATGAATCTTCC
Source organism: Pinus tabuliformis (assembly GCA_031772625.1). NCBI lineage: Eukaryota > Viridiplantae > Streptophyta > Pinopsida > Pinales > Pinaceae > Pinus > Pinus tabuliformis. The sequence continues at coordinate 1,493,679,920 of CM062820.1, read as the reverse complement.
TGACTTACCACTCCAATTATGATGTTGATTTTGTCTCCAAGTTGTTTGATAAATATGACTTATAAAATTATTTTATCCCACTGTGGAATGTGTCCTTTGTTATTGATGGTGATTTGTTAGTCGATGAAACTTTGTTACAAACAATATAGGATCCTTTTTTATTTCAATTGATTCTATGCAGGCTTATTCCTTCGTATTTTGATTCTTGAATAAAATTATTATAGATTCAATATTAACATTTTTTTTTAATATTTAAATGAATTTGTCATTTCATTTAATTTCTTAGCTTCACAAAGAAAGATTTATATATCATTTTAGTGTTGGACATTGGATAAACCAACGCTCTCAGTGTGTTTCACGACATGGACTAATCGTCTCTCATGGATCCTTATCTCTAGTGATGCGATTGTTGAATAACACCTGCGGGTTTGGTCTAACAACAATAATGATTCCCAATAAGTTGTATCATAGCATAGGTCACGAGTTTGATACACACCTGACTCGTGTTGGGGGGGAGATTGTTGGACATTGGATAAACAAACGCCTCCCGTGTGTTTCGTGACATGGATTAACTGTCTCTAGTGGATCCTTATCTCTGGTGACGATCGTTGAATAACACCTGCAGTTTTGGTCTAATGACAATCGTGATTTCCATCATTTAGATGAATGATTTCCTTATCCTTACTCCCTAAGACCTTATCATTTTTTTCTTGAGATATTGATTCTTTTGTTGTAACTCTTGGTATCTTTTTATTTCACCTTTTGTTCTATCAAATTTAGATTAGAAATCAATATTTGTAAGGGTTTCCTTACTAGAACTCACTCTAATTTCCACCAATTATTTTTCTAATTTTTTTCATCTTACTCATTCTATGAAGATCAATTTTGTCATTTTAATAGATGGTTAAAAATATTTATTTTCTCATACAATCCATCTGGCTTATAAATCTTGGCACACCTTTATTAATGGTGAACTATCCAATTTGCAAATATTGTGGCTTGTAATTTTTATTTGTTATTTCTATAATGTAAGATCGTGACATGTTAATACCTTGTAAATGGCCTTTACTGTTTATTTTTTTCATCTTACTCATTCTATGAAGATCAATTTTGTCATTTTAATAGATGGTTAAAAATATTTCTTTTCTTATACGATCCATCTGGCTTATAAAACTTGGCACACCTTTATTAATGGTGAACTATCCAATTTGCAAATATTGTTGCATGTAATTTTTATTTCTTATTTCTATAATGTAAGATCGTGACATATTAATACTTTGTAGATGGCCTTTAATGTTTTTTTTGGGATTCCTTGTCACATTTTTTCCATAGGGGTATTTATTGAGAAATTTTGACACCAAATTCTATAGCTTCAATAATTAAAATTTGCTATGCATTTTCATTTAGATTCCACCAATCAAATGGTGGTTTTGATTGTGTGTTGATTGACTATGGTGGTCCAACATAACTTTTTAGAAATTTTACAATGAGATCGGTGACTACACATTGATATATGCATAACGATTGTGAAATTGTGGCGAGTGAGTGTTATTGTTGCAAATCACAATGATTTAACAAGTTAATAGTGTTGTTATTTAGATATTTTGAGTATTATTGTTTCCCTTCAAAATTGTAATATCTATTGTTTATTCTTTGACTCCATTTAAATTTCTCCATATAACAAAGTTTTTTTTGTTCCAAATAATGTGTTGGTTGTTTTGACGTATTATGTTAAATATTGCTTGAATAGTGGATCACCAACATGAAATATTTGTTGTCACAAGTAACACACAAGTAGTTTTGAAATTGCTCTAATACCAATTGGATATAGATTTGGAGGGTGCATAGTGCAACTCACACAATGAAAAGTTTCAAGGAAACAAGGCACACATGATTGTATATATAAGGTATCCATATTAATAATAAAATGAGTATTGGATGATTACAATGAAAGAATGGTTGGCTTATATATTCCTAACAACATTAACTAATTTTTAATAAATTTATTTAATATTATAGTGTATCAAATTATGTATATCGAAGAAAACCTCCAACATTTAAGAGTAGCATACTATTCAAGATAATGTGGTAGATGCCATTGTAAATTTGTTGGAAATACTAAGAGGGAAGGTAAATAAATATTACTTTTACAATTGTTATTTAGTACAAGAAAACTATAACTATATATATATATATATATATATATATATATATATATATATATATATATATCTATATATATATATAGATATATATATATATATCTCTGTGTGTGTGTGTATAATAACTTTAGTAATACAAACAACAAAGAATCCAATCCTTTTTTACAGTTATCAAATTATATTTTGTGCAATAATTCTTCAAGGCTCCAACCCTTGATGAAGACTCCAATCTTCAATTCGACCAAGCTATAATATTTACTTCACCTAGCACCAACTTGCTATACTTGAGGACTCCAATCCTCTAGGGCTCCAACCCTCTCCTCTGGCTCAGGCTCCAACCTCGTCTTCTTGAGGAATCTTATCCTCTAGGGATCCAACCATCTACTCAATTCTTTAAGATCGGTACAAATGTTACTTCAGGGATTCCAACATAATCTTCAACAAGTACTGATAATATCTTCAAGATCGCCTTCAACAATGCCCTCAATTAATCTCCAAAGTACTTAGTTCATCAATGACAACTTTAGTAGGTGTCTTCAAGACTCTTCATGATACATAAGTAGTCTTCTCCAATGTTACTTCATGAAGGCTTAAATCATACATCAAGGTCTCCAAGAATGGCTTAAATATTTTCTTCTACAAGTCTTCAACAATGCTTTAAGGAGTCTTCAATAAGTTACTCCAAGAAGGTCTTCAATCTAAGGTCTACACACTAGACTTCAAGGGATCTTCAATAATGGTTTCTTCACAATCTTAGGTCTTCAATGCTCCTTCAACAAGACTCAATTATGTTCCAACAAGGCCCTTAATCTATTATTCAAGGAAGTAAATAGGTACAAGATCTGCTTCTTTTCCAAGGTAAGGCTGCTTAAGAGACTGATCTATATAGTGCACAAATCTCCCTTCAAAGGAAGAAAACTCCTTGCCACAATGTCATGAACAGTTCATCAATATTGCTTCAAGGTGACTATCCAAAGGTTTGATCCAATTTTAGCTCAAGTCTCCACAACACTCCAATGAACCATTCAACAAATCTCAATGTATCCTAAGGATGACTTAACAAGGTTAGTCAAAAACATGTCACCACATATCCACAAGACTTGCACAATTCCACGTTTATAGTCAAGCCCAAGGTTTGTTAAGGTCCACAACTTCTTTAATTATCCCAAGGTCTGCAATTCCCAAGCAAAACAAGGTCTACAACTTTGGAGGCCAAATCTGCAACTTCTATTGAACTACGCCAACAATAAGATAGGTTCAAATAGAACATATCCAAATTCTTCAAGGTTTGTAGCAACAGGTCTGAAGTGCACTAGATCTATAAAAACCGAAATTATTCAATAGAAAGAACCAAATCAAAGTTGATTTCAAGTCCAAAATTTACAAAAAAAATGCCAAACAACTGAAGTTTCCACCAGTGCAAATGTCCCTTGACAACACATGTATGAGTTTATTTCTTACTCGTGTTTGAGTTTAATCTTCAAGAAGGTTGAGGTCTAGTTCTGCAACTAAAGTTAAGGTCGAGTTCTAGTTCTATCCTCCCACAGGTCCGATTTTTTTTTTTTTTTTTTCCACAAGATACTGAGATTACAGGCCTATTAGGGCTGATTTTCTCTGCAGTAAAAAAGAACAAATTGTAGGTATAGGAGGCCAAAGTTGGAGGCCAATATTTCAAGTGAGTTGCATGCCTAGTTGCAGAGATATGTTCTAGGTCTGAAATTACAGTAGACTACAACATGTCTCAAATATGTTGATATGTTTGAGGTCTATGGCTCCTGTATTGGTCTAAGGTCTTTCTCCAATAACGAGATCTGTACTAGTAATAGGACAAGGTCTATACTTGGTTTAACAAATGCATCTTCAACAAATCTTTAATTTTCTCTTCTTTAGCCCTTCTCCTTCACTTCAATTTCAGATATGAGTTCCTCTTGTTTTGTTCTTCCTTGGCCGAGTGGATGGTTAAATGGGAAGGGATTCATACCAATATATAGTGGGTTTCTTATGCGGGATTTTATGAAACCAACTCAAAAAAAGATAGAAAAGATAGATCAATGCCTTAGAATTCAGCCTCTTCGAGGGGGCAACCTCCTTTACATTACACAAATGAATGATTCTTTGATGATACAAATGACAAAACCTCCTTTATATATATAGGAGTCTAAGGAGTCACAATATAACCCAACTGACCTAATAATAATAATATAACGACACAAAAATAACAATAGAGGGATTCTATGGGGCACAGTAATAACAATATGGGGAAAATAGGGGCACAACAATATTAACAAGGGATATAACTACAATAGTAATGGGGTAATCACTAGTATTATAGGGACCTAACATGCCCCTCTCCTTCAAAAAAGTGTTTTCCTCAATGCTTGAGTAGTTCTGGATGCTTCTGTATAAAATTCTCATCCTCCCATGTGGAATCTTCAGCGGATAAGTTCTTCCACTTGATAAGATGCTCTGAAATTGATCGATTTCATAGCTGTCAAGTTCTTGTTTCTATGGCTGCTTCTGGTTCCAATATAATTTTCCTTCCTTGACAAGTTCTGGCAATATTGTTTGAACTGGGAGCTTGTCACCTATAACCTTCTTTAAACATGAAACATGGAAAACTGGGTGCACTCGAGAAGCTTCAGGAAGCTCCAATTTGTATGCCATAGTACCAATCTTTTGCAACACCTTGTATGGACCATAACACTTTGGTGCTAATTTATTATCCTTCTTAGCTTGCTTGAGGGACATTTGTTTATATGGTTATAGTCGTAGGAATACCCAATCACCTACATCAAAAGTTCTTTCACTGCGATGTTGATTTTCCCATTGTTTCATTCTATTCTGCGCCAACACAAGGTTATCCTTTAAGAGTTGGAGGACTTGTTGTTGATGCTCGATGTGATGTTCCACTGCTTGAACCTTAGAATTTTCTCTTAAATATGATGTGATGGATGGTGGATGATATCCATAAAGTGCCATGAATGGGGTAATTTTTGTTGCTGTATGGAAGGAAGTGTTATACCACCATTCAGCCAGAGGCAACCATTTGACCCATTGTGTCTGTTTATCAGATACAAAGCAACGAAGATATCCTTCCAAACATTTGTTTATTATCTCAGTTTTCCCATCAGATTGAGGATGATAAGATGAGCTATGAGCTAACTGAGTACCGAGACAAGAAAATAATACTGTCCAAAAATTTCCAGTGAAAATGGGATCTCTGTCACTTACAATAATCTTTGGGTTTCCATGTAGCTTTTGAATTTTTTCCATAAATGCAGTAGAAACTGTACTAGATTTAAATGGATGTGATAATGCACAAAAGTGTGTAGACTTGGTAAGTTTGTCAACTACCACCATGATGAAACACTTTCCCTCAGACTTGGGTAAACCTGTGATAAAATCCATTGAAACCTCCTCCCAACGTTGGCTTGGAATGGATAAAGGTTGTAATAGACCCGGGGTCTTAATTGTTTCAACTTTATTTTGTTGGCAAACTAAACATTCTGCCACAAAATTTTGAATATCCGATTTAAGGCCATCCCAAAAAAATTCCTTCTTAACCCTGTGGTAAGTTTTAAAAATCCCGAGTGCCCTCCTAAGGGAGAAGTGTGCAATTCCATAAGAATCTTTTGTTTGAGTTGGGAATTCTTACAGAGGTATAAGCGATCTTTGTACCATAACGAATAATTTTCCCAGCCAAATGTATCAGATGTACTGAAATCTTGTTGTAACTTTTGAATAAGTGCCCACACTTCTTCATCATTCTTCCATTCCTCCCTTGCTTCATTTATCCAATCTAGTTGGATAATAGAAATGGCGCACAACAATGCTTCCACATCCTCATCCTTTCTTGAGAGTGCATCTGCCACCACATTTTTCTTCCCTTTTTTGTAGATGATTTCAAAGTCATAACCCAACATCTTTGTGACCCACTTTTGTTGCTCTTCAGAGGATAATCTTTGTTCTAAAAAGTATTTAAGCCTATCATGATCTATTTTTACCTTGAAGTGTCTTCCCATTAGGTAGGGTCGCCATTTCTTAAGTGCATGTAGTATTGCCAACATTTCCTTCTCATAAATGGCTTTGTGTAAAAACTTTCCCTTGATTGGACGACTTTCAAAAGCAATGGGTCTTTCATCTTGCATTAAAACAACACCAATTCCATTTCTTGAAGCATCACATTCCACAATAAAGGTTTTCGTGAAGTCCAGTGTAGCTAAGACGATGCTTGGCCCATTGCCTCTTTGAGATGTTCGAAGGCCTTTGTTGCTTCTGGAGTCCATGAAAATGCATCTTTCTTCAATAATGTTGTTAGACGTGCTGCTATTCTCCCATAATTTTTAACAAACTTGCGCTAATACCCTGTCAACCCGAGAAATCCTCGCAGATGCTTTATGGATGTGGGGATTTTCCATTCCTTAATGATTTTTCTAGGGTCTACCTTAACTCCTTCATGAGATACAATATGACCCAGATATTCCACCTCTTGTACTCCAAAGAAACATTTGGATGTTTTTGCATATAATTGTTTCTCCTCCAATAGTTGTAGCACCCTGTCAACATGTTCAACATGATCCTTCCAAGACTTGTTGTAGATTAGTATATCATCAAAAAATACTAACACAAATTTTCTAAGGAAGGGTTTGAAAATGGAATTCATCAAATTTTGAAATGTAGAAGGTGCATTGGTAAGGCCAAAAGGCATGACCAAAAATTCATAATGACCCTCATGAGTTTCAAATGCTGTTTTCGGAATGTCTTCAGTCTTTGTTCTGATTTGATGATATCCTGAACGAAGATCCAACTTGGTGAAGTAAATTGATCCATGCAATTCATCCAGTAATTCATCAATGATAGGAATGGGAAACTTATCTTTAATAGTGAGCTTGTTGAGCTCCCTATAATCCGGACACATGCGCCATGATCCATCCTTCTTGTGCACCAATACTACTGGAGCAGAGAAAGAACTTTGACTAGGTTTAATTATACCAGCCTCTAGCATTTCTACAACCATACGTTCAATTTCACTCTTTTGGGCATAGGGATATCTATACGGCCTGATGTTTGGAGGAACACTTCTTGGAATCAGATGAATAGCATGATCATGATCACGAATAGGTGGGAGACCTTTGGGAGTCTCAAATACCTTGGAATGATTGTCCAAGACTTTTTGGAGATCTGGAGAAATAGATGATTTCGATGTGGAAACATCTAGCGAACATAATTGTGCAATTACACCTCTTTGTTCCTTTTTTAGAAGCTTTGTCATACCTTAGAACTGATTATCTTTCCTGGTTTCCATGCAATACCCCTTAATTCAAATTCCTTTCCTTCTGCAGAAAATTTCATGAAAAGTTCTTGAAAATTAAAAGCTATTGTACCCAAGGATTGTAGCCATTAGACTCCTAGTACAACATCAACACCTCCCATTGGAATGGAAAGCATTGGGCTAGTCAATACATATTCTCCCATGGATAGCTTGATATTATGGCACTTTCCAGAGCAATTTATTGTTCCTCCATTTGCAACCATCACTTGACACTCTTGTGTTGGATATAGGAAGCAATTCAATTCTTTTGCTACCTTACAATGAATAAAATTGTGGGTACTTCTTGAATCAATCAACACTATTACCTTTTTCTTCTTGATTTTTCCTTCTATCTTGATGGTTTGAGGAGTGGCAATTCCCGCCAATGCATTACAAGATATGGTCGGATTAATTTATTCTTTATCTAGGCTTTGTTCCTGGAGTATATCCTCTTCTTTTGACCTTTCTTGCACCTTTTCTTCTTCCTCCTCACAATCTATGTAGAATAATTTCTTCTCAGCACACTTATGACCTTTAGTGTATTTGCTATCACAACTGTAACAAAGCCCTTTTGCTCTTTTTTCTTCTAATTGTTGTGGTGTCAAACTTATAGGCTGTGGAAGACTGGGGGCAACAACACTTCCATATTTATAGTTGTGAGTGGTATGCTTCTTGGTTTCCATAATTTTTCTTTCCATTTTTCTTGATAACCTGAATACTGTCTCTAGTGAATCAGGTTCCCAAAGGCGAACATCATGTTGGATATTATCCTTTAAAGTCACTATGAACACATCAATCCTATGCTCCTCTGGAATATTTTTTACCCTTATGTTCAATTTTTGGAACTCTTCAATGTGCTCCATTATTTTTTTATTTATATATATATATATATATATATATATATATATATATATATATATATATATATATATATATATATATATATATTTATTTATTTATTTTTTTATTTTTTTTTTTTTTTCGTGTGGTTCACGGGGCACCAGAGGTGGGCCGCTACATCCACGTAGAGAAGCGGGGCAACTCCCCGAAGGGAACTGCCGTTCGGCCGTTTCAGACCTGACCCCGAGGAGGTTTGATCCCGTGACCTCTCAAACCGGGAGAGTACTATCAACGGGAACTCAACCATTTGAGCTAACCCTCGGGGCTAATGTGCTCCATTATTGAATCCTTTTGTTTGAGACTTATCAATTGGCTAAAAAAAGTGTTGCTTTTTGTATCCTCATAATGTGCTATCAATTCTTCCGTAAAAATTTCCCAAGTGATAATTTGTTTACGAGAGAAAAGCCATTGATACCATACAAACTAATTTGGTTCCAAATATAAAGTTGCAATACGTACCTTTTGTGTGCTTTGCACATTATTGAGATCGAAAAATTGCTCCATCTATAATATCCATGTTGCGGGATCCTTGCCATCAAACCTCCTCATATCGATTTTTGGAATATGGTGGGTCTTCGATCCAACATTAGAGTCCATGAAATCATGATTAACATTTCTTTTGTTCGCATCATGAGTTTCCTTTACTACCCTTTCACCATTTGTAAGTATTTCTTGTAGAAAAGTTGTCAATTCTGTCTTCAAATCTGCAATGTCTATCTTCAAATCTACCATGTATCTCTTCAAACATGTCTTCAAATATATCTTCAAATCGTCCATATTAGCTTCCACGCCATTCATATTAGCTTTCATACCCTTTATCTTAGATTCCATGCCATTTATCTTAGCTTCTGTTAGCTTTTGTGAGAGCGACATTTGTTGCACTTGGTCTTGTAATTTTGATATATCAGGTAGCATTTCTTCCTCTTCTTCATGAGTCATGCTAGAGATTTCAGGTTGCTTACTAGGTGTTTGCATTTTATTTCCTCGGGGCATCAGTTACCAATAATAATGCTCTACTATGCCCTTTGAATTCCTTCAAAATATTTTTTCAAACCAAGCTTAAGCAAAAATTTAAAAAAATCTACACACCTTTTTTCACTTTGTAGGAGCTCGATATTGCCTCTGATGTATCTCTATAATTTCAGATCATCTAGTTCTGAAATTGTGACCTGCAGTAGCCCTCTGTGTCCTCTTTCCAATGCCACCAGTCTGATCCAAATTGGATTCTCCAACAAAGAGTTATGCCAAATATCCCACAGTGACCTGATTATAGACTAGTTCAGTAGAGCGAACTTGTACAACATGCCATGTGTCCTTGTTTCAACCTTTCACTCTGAAAAATATATACAAGAAACTATAGTCTGTCTTATTTCTATACCTTCTTACGAAACTTCAATCTGATGCTCAGAGAGAAAGTTATGATGTTTTTCCCCAGGTCACCTGTTTGGAATGTAATTCAGGAGTCTGCAAAAAGACCAACTTCCTCAGATCATATCTCCACAAATATAGTGAGAAAAGCTTTGAAATTTGGACCCAAGGTTCAGTGCGATTTCGTATCACATGGGTTTTTTTTTTTGCTTCTGAAACGTCACAGAAAAAAGGTTATAGCGAAAATTCCACGATGACCTATTTGGAGCAGCGAAATCCTAGAACCCAAAGCTCTGATACCAAATGTTATGAAACTAGCTCGCAAAAAGATAGAAAAGATAGATCAACGCCTTAGAATTCAGCCTCTTCGAGGGGGAAACCTCCTTTACATTACGCAAATGAATGATTCTTTGATGATACAAATGACGAAACCTCCTTTCTATATATAGGAGTCTAAGGAGTCACAATATAACCCAACCGACCTAACAATAATAATATAAAGGCACAAAAATAACAATAGAGGGATTCTATGGGGCACAATAATAACAATATGGGGACAATAGGGGCACAACAATATTAATAAGGGATATAACTACAATAGTAATGGGGTAATCACTAGTATTATAGGGACCTAACATGGGAATATTCATGTCTCTTGGGGGGTCATATGGGCTGACTTATATAGGCTCATGTAGGCTTAATGAAATGATGCATTTTTTACTTTAAAAATAAATTTCTCCTCAATGACAAGTAGTTAGAGGGCATATGAATACTCATTGGAAATCTCTTGGAACCATCTACAATATGACGTAATTGTCTTTGCAAGAAATTTCTTCTATTGTTAGCAATATTAATTTTTCTTTCATCATATGATAGTTTTTCATGATAACCCCATTTAATATTTTCTCTCATGCATCTAGGGCATCTTCATCATGTTGTAAGGGATTCATTAATGTAGAAAGGATATTGTCATCATATTGACATACCTAGGCTTGGACAATCTTAGGGTTTCATGCAGTTATTAGCTACAACCATTTAGGGTTTCATTTAAGCATGGGCTAGGGTATGCTCCAACAAGGGATATCATCAAACATATAGGGTTCTTCAACAAAACTAGGGTTTAACTGAGCTAGAGACATGCTTCAACAAGAGCTAGGGTTGGTCATGTTCCTAGGGTATGCTTAGGACACAGGTTTCATCTAGGGAATGCTTCAACAATGCATATAGGTTTCCATATTATTGACATCAATGACAACTTTTTCCAACAAAAATTATGCATTTATTGCTAAAGTTTAGAGTGGTGACTCTTAAAAGCACTAGAAGCATTGAAAAGAGAGATGCAAACGTCTATAGTTGTCACTCCTTTTCCAAAATTATAAAACTGTGGTAATGAAGGACTCCACTACATTATGGTTTACAAGTTTTCTAGAGCTCTTAATTGTGTATTGGGGTGCTAATTCTTCTATGGTATACACATGCATAACAAAAAATATAGTTAATCCCTAGTTCCAAGGAACGTGACATTCATATTTGTTGCATTTTTTTTTATATAAATTCCCTCTTTAAATTCATTATTGTTATTTGCAAAGGATTTTGTGCATAACTTTAGCATTATGTTGATCAAAGCATCATTTAATACTCTTCAAGTTGTTTTTCCATGAGTACATTACCTTCGTCTAACTTGACATGTGTATCAACTAGATCTATGATTTATAAATCTCATCTCCAACATAGATTCATTCAATATCTACAAGGTGTTTAAGTAAATATTAACCTTGTCCTCATACTCTTCATATTTTTTTTGATGCACACAATTCTTAATATTTACATATCTATCTCCAAAAATTCAACTCTCACTAAAACGAGACATATAGAGGAGGAAACTCAATTTCATCTTCTGATCATATCTAAGGTAGTGTTATCTTTGGCACTAAAACATCTAGAAACTACTAGAGTGGAATGTCGAGACTGATTTCTTCAATTTGAGGTTGTAGTTGGGGATTAGTGACTAAAGGAGTGGGCACAATGGAATATCTTAGTAAGAAGGTGAAGGGTATGGTTATATTAGGGAGTGATTTATATTGAGAAAATATTTATAAGATCTAAGTAGGGAAAGGTGACTAGAAGGCTCATAGGATCACATTGTGGTAGCGATCTAGGGTGGATATGTTGGAATGGTTAGCTAAGTCCTTGTGTTGAAATATCCTTCTTGACTGGCCATAACTTTTTCAATATTTCTTACAAATGTATTGTTTAATCGATTATTGTCAATGCTAAATACAAGTCCTTGATGAGAGAGTGAGAGAATTAGAGTCTCATTAAGAGATAAAGAATGAATATTCAAGCACTCTTTCCAATCTAGTGCTTTATAATTGAAACAAAAGAAAATATGGGAAAACACCTACATGACAATAGTCCAATTCTTGGTCTTAATGATCAGTAGATTGACTTGATTATGGCATAAGGATTAATCCAATAACGACAAACCACAATACCAAAACACCTTTCTCATTTCTTTATTAACATTTCACAAATATAAAATTAATCTAGAAGAATTAACCCAACTAATATCAAGTTTATCAATTACATACCAATTTCATGAATAAAATATAAAGGACACAATATGAAAAAAAAATTATTGAGTGGGAGGTAGGGTAGAGGGAGGGGAGAATAGAGATATATATTAATAATATGGAAAAGTTTAAATAAAAATAATGGTACCTTATCTTGCTATAAAAACCTAGTCACTAGATTATGGGTTCCTCTAGCCTCCAACATTGTTTAAACTCTCAAATGGGAAAGGAATATGATTCTACCAAAGTAGGGGAGCTAAGAAGTGACTCAATGAAACCTAAGGGAATCAATATTAAAATTAGAGAAAACAAGTGTTTCTCTTAAGAAGAATGGGACAAAAGTTTTCCTAGTTCAAACTACTCTTCCAATGCTAAGGCATGGGGGTAAATGTTCCATTACCCGCTCTATGTTGATTTTTCTAGTGAAAATTATACAAACACTTATTTCTAAAACTTGATAATTACTTCCAATGATGTAGATGATTATTATTCACTTTCAATGTGTCATTAAGAAAATGCACATTCAAGAATTCAAGCATAGAGACAATAGAGCAATAGAGATCACAATGCACAAAGAGACAAGAAGGGAAAACCCACCAGGGGGGAAAACCAAACCAACCTTTTCCTTAGAGAATCAATGCAATAAGAGATACATCAAAGTCAAATTAACCAACAAGATGCCTCAAGATTCCATGTCAAACTTCACCAAATAATTTCAAGTACCTTCTCCAAAAATTTGCTCTAGGTCTGTACTAGGGCCAAATTTTAGCCTCTCCTTTTATCTCTGAATTTCGAACCTATAACCAGATGTTATCACATAAATTTCAGACCTTCAATATCACACGTGCGAGGGAAACAAAAGATCATACGTGCAAGAGACTTCTCTTGCATTCAGATCCTTCTTCTCAACCTTCTCTTTCCTCATCCTCCACTATGCTAGATCAGAAATGCTTGATGAGATGAGATATGTGAATTTCTTTGAGAGGAGATCAAATCATCTCTATTTATACACACTAAAAGGGGTCAAATAAGTATCTCTTGGGCAAGGTTGACTTCATCATTGGTAGGCTGACTTGGGCATCTTGTGGTGTATAGAATGAAAATTTATTTTTCATTTTCCTGCTCTTGATAAGGCCATGAAGGACATGCCTTATAAAAATTTCCATTGAATATAAAAACAATAAATATTTTATTTTTCTTGCAAGCATGAAGAACATGCTTCAAATACTTTTTCTTTTACAAATATAATTTATATTTCATTATTACAAGTACAAATGAAACATTATGAAGAAACCATAACTATAAAATTCAACACTCCCTGTTAGCTAGGGAAGTATTCATAATGACTATCCAGATGTTCTTTGTGTACATGATTTGTCTGAGGAAAGGTACAACTCATTGATAACATCATCATCTTGGTGCCCACTCTTGACCTACATCATCATCATCATCATCATCAATAGGTATTGTTGTATCTTTGAATATAGTTCTAGGCTCGGAAACTGTGCCAAAGCATCTAAGGAAGGAATTTAATTTAAATGGATGACCAATGATTCAACCATTTACACTTGTACAATCCATTTTTTTTTATTTTATTTTTTATATTTTCAAAGTGCTGATTTTCACTATTAACAACATATAATGCTTCAACTGATTTTGACAGAGGAAAGAAGAATATATATGATAATTAAAAATTCATCTTGAATACTTAATTTATGAAATATAGTAGAAGTGTATATAAAATTTTCTACAGCCAACACATATACATTCAAGAGATGCCAAAAGGAAACAATTAAATGATGCAGAGGTACTAATTTAAACAACCTGTTTAATTAGCTATTCTCAGTGATGATTATAACTTTGTAGTGCGCTGTCAGGGAAGTTAATACTTAACTTAGACTTTCCCTATCTCCTATGTTACCTTGAACATATGATGAAAACTAGTAATGATTAAACCAGAAAAACTCACATGAACTGCTAAAACGGAAGCCTGAATCCTTTGATTATCTTCAAAAACTTCTAGAAAATTACAATGATGTTTCTTGGCTCTCTCTCAAAGGTTCAACCCTTCTTACTTCGAATTACAATGTATATATAGAGTGTAATTCAAAAATATCTAACTTAATACAATCTTTTACAAAAATAAAGTTCTATCCAAAATGATTTGGATATATCTAATTAATACAATTCAAAATAGGGATTCTAAAACTGATTATGTAGAAACAACACATTATTCGAGGATGTTGTTTACAATTGTTGCCTTGAAATCTGCTCCTGCTAATTGTGCTCATGTCTCTACTGCACTGCCACTTGAAAAGTTGCACTATGTTCCTTCTTTTTTAGTGTTGCTACCTGAAATCTTGCTTTCAATTCACTCAAGAATTTTGAGGAACTTATCCCATTTTTCATCATCTGGACATGAAAATTTAATTACCCTCCTGTAGGATTCATCCACTTTAGTGTACTTCTCAAAAGTTGTCTTAGTGATAAACAGATGATGGACCTCATGCAAAATAAATAAATCATTCTCCAAACCTTCTAGAAAAGATTTACCACTAATGATCCCTTTTACCTTAGCAAACTTTGACTTAACTGTTGCTATATCAGGTAACTTGTATTGGTAATTTTATAGTGGAATCAATTGGCCACGAGAATATCTTAAGGATGGGAGTCCTTTTTGCTGGAGGATAGAAAATTTTTTGTGGAACTTCTTGATTTGAGCTTCTAAGTTTTGACATTTGTTTTCCAGCTGCAACATTAAATTTCTTTTTGTTAATACCTTTCTAACTTCTAGGACTGTGTCTGTCCTGTCTTCAATTCCCAAGTCTTCAAGTTCATCTTTAGTTTTTGAGTTTAGCACTTTGATGATCCTTGTTGCTTCTCCTGGTATGTTGTCCATTTATTTTTTTTATTTCTGTTATGGATACTTTTGATTTATGTACTAGTTGTTCCTATTCAAAAATTATTCAATAGATGTCCAAAGCTATGAAATGGTTGAATTGATGTCAATCCAAATTTTCTCTTTTGCTTCAGATAATGTCTGTGCATTGGTTGATTCATCTGTGTACTTTTCAAGCTATTTAGTTAGCTTGAAATTCTTTTGCACTTCTGAGATATATGCATTATCTACCTTAAGTTTATTTTCTTCCATTCTTTGCAGTGATGCCTTTAATTTATCTATTTCAACATTTCTTAATGACATATTTCCCATAGTCTTTGACAACTTTTCAGTGGATTCTTTGCAGGTTGATTATGTTTGTACTGCAGAAATTCTTGCACTCCTTTGTTGTTTCTTCTCACTTAAAAGTTTTTCCATATCTACTTCCATCTTTTGAATCTGAATATTCTGCTCAACAATCATACACAACATATTTTCCTTTTGTTTCTCTAATTGCCCTACTTCCTAAGTTTGAGGATGCTCTATTGTTGGTAATTTCAGTTGCTTTCTTAATGCTTGAATATCTGCATTCTTGCTCTTAATAATTTCTTCAACAACATTAACATCATTAGGATCTAATCCTAATTTGATTACCAAATCTTCCAATCCTTTTATCCTTGTATCTTTAGCTAATGAGGACATATTTTCTAGCTTAAGTTGAGAATGGATATTGTTTAGAGAAGCTTGCAACTTTGAAGTTGTCATGGCAGAACTTGTCAAGGAGGAATAAATCATCTCACCTACCTGTTTATGTAGATCAATTTGATCTATTGGATGAATCTGCTTTGTATCAAAAGAAAATATATAGGTCTTCTAATCCGTTGCACTTTTAGGATTTGGAACCTTTGGCTCAAGAAATGCCAATTGAAACTGTCCTTTGTCAAGATCCAGTGCTGACAATAATCTAGTTTGAGTGGTAGAAGATTGTTTCCAAAACTCAGAATATGTAGAAGTCTTCAGTGCTTTATTCTTATTCTTCATTTATTTTAATCTTGCAAAAATATTTTGTTGTCCTAAATAAGGGGAAGCAAGGGAGTCAAGAATTGTTTCTTGAGCTTGCTGTAGTGAATACATAGGCTCGCTTGATAGCATAATTGTAGTAGATTCTTCTATATTTTTGAACTCTAATGATTATTCTTATATATTCATTTTTTTCTCCTTTTAAAAACTTTAAATTCTATTGGTTTAAAACCTAGACCTGTAGGGGGCATACTCTCACTTGTTATCTTTAATTCTTTTTCCTTTAATCCTGGAGTCTTTAGAGCAGCCTGACAGGAAATTTTCTCCTCAACCTCTTGCAAAGTGTTCTCCTCCCATACTTCCCGATTTACATACTGCTCAATTTTTCGTTTTGATATGTGAGTATAGGGAGTTGAGTTCTGTTCAATTCTCATGGATGAAATTACTCCTGGAGGGTCATAAGGCCAACTGAATCTTAGCTTGAATTTCATCTATCTCAAAAAATTCCCAACCTCCTTTTCTGCTACTCTGGTATTAACTATGAATGGACCAACTTGTGCTTTCAACTTAAATTATTTTTCTTTCTTCCTAGACACAAAAATAATTTCATCCATGTTCATCCTCTAGCTAATGAAATCTAGAGAAAAATCCCAACTTATATGGGGGAATTCACAACCATAAACTTTGATTTCTATAAAATTTTGATAAATGTACCAATCTCCCACTTTTGATTGTTCATTGAGATGCAAAATTCTTTTGATTTCTGTAGATATTCTTGGAACTACATCACTACTAAGGAGACACAATGACATATGTAAAAACTAATTTACAAAATCAATGAAATAATACTCTTCTGAATTTTTCATGACCAAATAAGTCTAGTGGATGAGAGACTGTGGTCTTCCTTGTGAATCAAGCTTTTGCAGTGGGATTTTGAATCTTTATGACTGGTGGCACAAAAATAAATATACCGATATTGATTGATGCTTAAAAGATCCTTCAACACTGAATTTTAAAATTTTTTCATTCATGACATCTGATATAAACTGGCTAAAATTAAAAAGGATTGAGGATTTTTTTTTCAGATAAAACCACTGATAAAAATCCTAAGATTACTTCATCAACCCACTAATAATTTTGGTAATCTAAGAGACAAAAACCCATATAAATAACTTGTCTGGAAATTTATGGAAAGATAGCATAGGAATATAGTGGATTGGTTTGAGGCAATTTTCAATTTTCAGGTAAAAATGACTCGAAAATATGAGCTCACTGCTGAAAGGTAAGTTATTGATAAATTTCCATCAGGGAATCAACTGAAAAAGTATGAAGAGAACTCTGAGGTTTTATTTGCAAAGGCTGACAAATTGGTTATGGCATTATGGAAAATAGAATCTCATTATTTCGGGCAATTATGGATCTTTGACTTGGTGGGTAACGAATTTCATAACAAGTCAAAAGATTTAGGGAAATGACAAGTTTGGGGGAAAATGAACTAGGGTAACATGGACTCCTAGGAACTGAATTCATCATTGGCATCTTCGAATTTCTGAAATGCCTAATTATGTAGTCCATACATGCCAAATTCACACTAGGTCTCTATGATTTTAAATTGAGTATCGACCATAGAGAATTCATCTAAATTAGGTGCGAGAGGTAGGATTGGGCTTTCAATAGAAACCTTAGATTTACCCTTTTGACTGGCCATTTTGAAAATAAAAAGAACAAAGAATATTTGAAAGAGAATACCTAGTGAGCTAGCAACTAATATCACTGGTTTCTTGCTGTAATCCAGAAATTTGGTGTCAGTGAGTACTCTGGTGAACAATGGAAGAATGAAGAACATAGCACTTGACAAAAGTCAATTTAGATTTACAAATGGGTTTTAATAGGTGTGGTTTGAATAGTTGTTATTGGCGCATCAATAAATGATAATCAGGACGTTGGTGGGAGGGATTTAATAATTTAACGGTCAAATAGTTAAATTATCGGGAAATATAGTGGAGGTCAATTTGGCAGAAATGGTGGTAGTGTGACAAAATGGTGGGAGTGATGGCGGAGAGCGGAAGTGGTTTGCGGGGGGGGGGGGGGGGGGGGAGGGTAGCGACAATAAGTGGTTTATGAGGGGGGTGTGGGGGTGATACTGCAATCCTTGAAATTTACACACGTCATGTCTAGCGGCAATTGCAAAACCATTTTTTGGACCCCCCGTTAATTGTTGGGAGTGCGGGGGCTCCCGAAATTCTTTATTATCCATTGATTAGAGCAGCGGTGACTTGGAACATCCAAAGATGCTTGGATGATAAATTCTTTGGTTGCACTTTTATTTATAATTATAAAAAAACATTTAAATGAAATATTTGTGCCTATATCAAACTTTAAAGTGACATTTTAACAAATGCTCGTCTTTATTACAAAGTGCATGACAAATTTTTGGTTGTTGTTTGAAAACTATATAGTTTAAAAGACAAATTGCATAGGTAAAAATAACTTACAACATCGTCTCCATCTGGGGATTGCTTCCCTCTATAGGATGCAGAGAATGTGCAAATCTATGTGCATTCTCCTTGGGTTGTGGAGTCATTGCTGTAGAAAAACCACACTTTCTCTTGGAAATATAAATGAAATCGGATATATACAATGATTGTAACAAAAACTTACTCAGTACTGGATATAGTGCTTTAAATATTTCCCATTGACTAGCAATGGGAAATATTCTCCCTCCAAATTTTGAAGAATGAAGGTATTATTTCCTTTGACTTCTGCAATACTGAAAGGTCCCAACTAGAGATTGTCAAACTTTCCATGCTTTCCTTTTTCTTCTCTTCTTGCATCCCATCTTAGAACCAAGTCTCCTTGTCTGAAATCCCTTTCTCTAGATTTTCTGTCAAACAAACTTTTCATCTTGTCTTGATATTGTAGGAGTTTGTGTTGTACTTATTCTCTATCCTAATTTAGTTCAATGATTTGATTTATCCTTTTTGAGAAATCATTAGTCTCCTCATAGGAATCTTGCAAAAGCTTCATGACTAGAAATGCTAATTGAGTAGGGAAAATATCTTATGTTTTGTAAACAAGTTTAAAAGGAGATTTACCATTAGACCTCTTCGGTGAAATTCACTTTTCCCATACTGCATATTTCAAATGATTGTCATTGTTTTTTTATGATCTTCTAACACCTTCTTGATGACTTTAATCAACCTTTTGTTTGATGATTCTACTAGCCCATTCCCTTGTGGATAATAAGGTGTAGAGCGATGTAATGAAATTTGATATTTTTGATAAAACTCAATCATTTTAATGGAAGTAAAAGCTTCAACATTATCTGTAAATATTTTTCTTGGACAACCAAATCTAGACAAAATGTTTTCCTCAATAAACTTCATGACCACATAATCAGTTGCATTCCTCACAAGAATAACCTCTACCCACTTTTTGAAGTAATCAGTTGTTGTAAGTATCCACCTGTGTTGATTACTGGAAGAAGGGACTATTTCACCAATAAAGTCTAGTCCCCACTATAAGAAGGGAGCTTCAACTGAAACTGGAATGAGAGGGAGAGCAACTAATCTTTGTTTTCCTGCAAAAATATGACAAGGAATACAACTTCGTACCTTTGAACCAACTTGTGCAAACAACTTTGGCCAATAGAATCCTGCTCTGAGTATTTTGTGTTATTGCTTTCCAAGCATAGTGGCCTCCACACACTCCTTCATGAAACTATTCAATCACCCCTTTTGTTTCACTTTCAGTCAAACACAATAAAAGAATGTTCAATGGGTCCTTCCAATATAGATTTGCATTTACTATATAGTATTTCATTGCTCTAATCTTAAGAGATATACATTTATTTCTTGTGAATTCAAGAGGATATTCAAAATCTCGCGGAAAATGTACAATGTCTTTATACTAATATGAAAATAAAATAAAATCATTAATATGCAAAGGAAGTGGTATAGGTACTAAACTGGGAGAAGGTTCTTGTGGATTCTTCTCTTATGAAAGATCTGAAACCCACGTGATTGAATTGATGCACAAAATTTTACAATTTGATTCTTCCAACAACTTAGCTAGACCTTGTCCCTTAACCAACTTTGTTGGTTTGATATCCAAATCAACTCCAGGATCTTAGCAATCCATCTCCCCCTTTTCCCATCCGTATCAGGTTGAGTCAATAATGTTTTTACAACATTCTTAGGTACACAATCAATTAGAAGAATGCAACACATAGATTCTAAAAGCTTTCAAGGCTTGAACTAAAGCATAAGTTCTAAAAACAACACATAGCTTATTTTAACATTCTTTTTCCTAACAGGAACTAGATTAGCTATCCACTCAAAATATATTAAAGGAACAATGATTTTTGCATCTAGAAACTTCCTTACTTCTTTCTCAATAATTGGAAACAGTATAGGATTAATTCTTCTCAGTTTTTGTTGAAATGGTTTAGCTTCTGGTTTCAAAGGAATTTGTGCTCAATAATATTTGTATCATAAATATTCCAATCTTCATATGACAATGCAAATGCATCTTTATATTCTTTGAACAAATTGAGATATTTATCTCTGATATCATGTGGCAAGGTTGTTGATATTTTGATATTTCTTACTTATTCTGTAGTACCAATATTGCAATCATGTATATTTTCTTATTGTGAATTTAAGAATGAAGATCTTGGTACATCATTTTGATCAAACAATTTTTCAAGAGGAACTAGTCCTTTAGGAATGTAATTATTAGGCAACTGTATAATATCATGATCAACTATTTTTGTTTATATGGATCACCAACGTTTTCTTTTATCACAACATTGTTTTCTTCTTTAATATGTGAGCAAGAAAACTCTTTAATAGTTTGCAAAAAATTCTTCAATTGCTCATCATCCTCAAAAAATTTCCAGTGTCTTAAGTTATCAAGGATAAAAGGTCTGTACTTAACTTCTGTTTGATATTAAAGATATAGGGAATCTGGAATTTTGAAAGTGCTTTAGAAACTGCCAAAGAATCTGCATGTATGTTATCTTCTCTTGGAATAGCTAAGATGTAAAAAGCTTGAAAATAATTCTCCAGACAATCACATACCTCATTTCTGTAACCCTTTAATCTATGATGTTGTGTTTCACAAAGATTTACAACATGTTTCCTCAAGATGGTCTCGTATCTCCTCAAGAGTTATCCATCAAGAGATATACAAGACAAAGGAACCACTGGAATATTTAGTGTTGATTGAGTTTTTCCTCTACACATATGATATTATATATTATCCCTCGTAGGTGTGGGCTCCCATGAGATCATCAAATAAACTTGCCCTCTCAGCCCATTCATGGATTTCTGGGCAATCATCACATCTCAACATGCAACCAATGCGTTAGTTATAATCATAACATTATAAAAATAATTCATATGTCGACTCTTGCATGCCATCATGAGAACATAACAACATTGCTATCACAACATTCTAAATAGTAAAAGTTGCATGCTCATGCATATCATAAAGTCTGCATGCAATTACCACATGCTTAACATCATAAAATACCCTCATAAGTTATAACATCAAGATATTAACATCAAAGATATATCATGACATCACATAAGAAATGAAACACGTGTTAATATAGATCATAACATAACATCATAATCCATATGTATATCATATCCATCATGATCATACAACATCATTATCATAAAAAATAAATAAATAAGCACCACACATGCATCCTTAACCTCTCATCATAATTATATCCATTTACCACATAACATTACATCATGAAACATCATTAATATGAGAATCATCTCAATACTTATTAGATATAGAACATTAACACACTATAATCATTCTTATCATGGTTCATCAGAAAAATCAATTTCATTTGTTTGTATAAACAATGATACCAACTATAAAATAAGATTATTAAACATCCATCTAGGGTCTAGGTTATCTCATCAATTCTGTTAGTGTCATGTTTTCATCAAGATAATAGTTACTTTTCAATAATCATTTCCTATTCTTTCAACAAGGAAGTTGATTGTTTACACAATAAGTATAGTCATTTAAGTACAACGTTAAGCTTCAAAAGAGACTCATCATCTTGAGCCTCAATATCTAGTCATGTCTTCTTCTTTGCCCAAGGAAATTTAGTGGGATTCATTGTTAAGATATTACTAGTCATACAATCATTCCTCAAATTAGCGAAATAGAAATTAAAAGTCCATGATCACTATACAAATTTTGATTATTCTAGTACCATTTTTCTCAATAGCACATAACACCAGGTCACCATTGTTTAAGTCTTCTATCATGCTTAGTTCACTTAAACAAATGGCTTGTTGATCCTTGGTTATTTATCCATCACTTGGTCATTATTGTTGTTCACTCTAAAAGGATTTGCTTATCCCATCAATTTCCCGTCTTAATATCACTTGATCTCTTTTATCATAGATTCACATTTATTCATGTTGGACAAGAGATTATTTCTTTTCACTTTTGGTTTGTGAACAATCTTTTTATAATTTGTAACACTTGAACTACTACTACCATTATTGTCTACAAAAGTTTTGTATGTTTCGTGTGGTTGTATTAACTTCTTTCATTACTAATGACTCAAACTTGATAAATTGCTTTATATGAAGTCTGAATATTTTTTTTTTCATATAAGAATTTCCATATTGTTGTTATTCAATGGGGCGCCCTACCTTATTTCCTTTGTGCTCAGGTGTTTCCTCTTTTTTTGGTAAGTGTTGGTTGACATGGTTCTTTTATTTCCATTCTCCCCCCCCTTGAGAAGCGATGTCCTCGAAGAAACACAACCCAATAGACAAAATTATGAATTCGACCACTTATAGCTCAACAATCCTCTAAATCCATCCCATTTATTCCTAGTCATTCACTTCTCTCTACACCATTAAGTCATGATCCTTAGGTTGTTTTTCCATTAACTTCCTCTTCTCAAAGTTTTTGAAAGTAATCAAATATTATCTCATCATTTCACCTAACCTTTAGAATGATAAGAATATTTGATTTCTATTGGCTAAGAATTTAAAAAAAATGAATAATAGATATATCAATTGCTTTGACAAGTTTCCTAATCTACATTTCTCTATTCATAGTCATGAAAGAACTTGTATAATCTTTTTTTTTAGAAATTAATAAAATAATATCAATTTTAGTAAGCAATTATATTAATTTTTTTTTTTTTTTTTTTTTTTTGAATAGGCATTTATATGCGTCATAATTTCTTTTATTAAAATTCAACTTTCACATATAATATTACATAAACATTAAAAAAAATCTATCCTTAATTTTATTTCCATAATATCCAAATAATTTATTTATTAATAATTAATTTACACTCAATAAACTACTAACTCAAAAAAATTTAATAAATATTTAGACAAATAAGCTACTAACTCAAAAAAATTTAATAAATACTTAGACAAATTAAGTCACACTTCGAATAAATAATACAACTTAAAAATCACATATATAACTAATCAAACTAACTAAATATATATAAATAATTAAGTTATTTTATTTACTTTACATTATTATTATTTCCCCATTTTACATAATATTTAACTTTAAAGATCGCATGAACTTATCCTTCAATCTTGAAATTCTATTTAAAATTTATGCATGTCGTTACATGGAAAAAAAATGTTTTGTTATTTCACATTTTATGTTTAGTATAATATTAGTTGTCTATTTGACAATCAAACTTTCAATTATGATTCTTTGGGGTTGGGGCTAATATTAGGGTAATCGTAACTTCCAGCCTGGTGCATTCAGAATTTTATATTCGGCTTATCTAGAATTTTAGAATAGTTGAGAAGTAAATTGGTTGGGAAAGTTAATTAACTTGTTATCTCACACCTTCTATATTTGGAATTTCAAATTCTATACATTTAAAATTTTAAAATTTAACTAGTAAAATTTGCTGTCACTATAAATCTGAATAGATCCAGGATCAAATTCAACTGGCTGCCACTATAAACCTAGGCTAGGTGCAATAGCCTGCAAGCCACACAATAGCAATTAACTTATGCCTCAACAAGAGTCGAGACGTTCACTCTAGGGTCGCGCATCATTTTAAGGCTTAGGCTTCCAGAGACAGGTTGCTCTTTGCATAGATAAGCATGCTTAGTGTTTATTAGACTTCTTCTCTTTTAGCACACTCACCACACCAAAACATTAACAACTTAGGATACTAAAAAACAAGTGATAACTCAACTGGTTGAAATGGTAGATGCACAACAAATATCGGACTTTCCAAGCTCACAACCAGACCAAATAAAATTGTGACCCTCCTTTTACTATTATAGTAATATTTACCTATAAAATTAATTATTAAATATATAAATACAACTAAAAATTTATATATCAATAAGTTAATATAATTAAACAACATTATCAGTAATTGAATCCACTTTAATATATTACTTTAATGGCTCACATGCAATTTTTTTTTTTTCATTTAATTATGATAAAAAGTACAATAAAAATTTGTTTAAGGTCTATGGAAAATTATCTAATGTTTTTGCTGCTTCGATCTCAAATTACATTCTTTCTCACAATAAAGTCAATACTAAGTCAATCTAGTGTATTTGTTTTCCTTCCGGCAAAAGGTCAAGTTACTACTATAATATAGTTTCTATATTTTATGTTAAAATGTACGTGATGTTGTTGTATATGTGATACCAGAGTCCTCTGAGTTAGAAAGACTCTCGAGTTTGACTTCAGTGTGTAACAAAACTGAGTCTTCACTGTATAACAAAACTGAGTCAAGGAAACTCTTCCCAGTCAAATTGGGAGTCACAAGTCATGAGTAAATTAGATTGACACACTTAGCTTGTAAGTTTTTTAAGTTAGATTAAATTTTTATTTATATTGATATGCTTAATTGTCTCAGATTTTATGCTTTTGTGATTCATGATATAATGTTTAGATTTTTGGGAAAAATCACATAGAGAACAAAGGGTCGACGTGTTTCGAATCTAGATCTAGATTCATCATCAAGACTAATTGTCTATTAATAATTTAATAACTAAATAAATCTATATTTAAATTATATATATATATATATATATATAAACATGCAAGAAGAAACCAAGAGATTTCTACTTCTTCACTATAAATATTTCTCAAGTTATTTTTTTTAATTAAAATAAATTAAAATGATCTTTTCAAATATAAATTTTACTTTTTTCCTTTAAGCAATGAAACTTATTAATTATGACTAGATGAACTTTAAAGTCGTGGGATTCAACCGAATTAGAACACAACAAAACAAGGATCAATAGCAATGGAGTGTTGGTTAAAAATGAATTTGTAGATGAACAACTATCTGATAATAATGGAGTCTAAGTTAAAAATGAATTTGTAGATGAACAACTATCCGATAAAAATGAATTTGTAGATGAACAACTATTCGATCAGTGGAATCGTTGAAAATTATACAACTAGTAAGTTTCTCATGTTTTTTCTTTCAAAAAATTAATTTGCATATATTTACAATGTTGAGATTGTTTTATAAAATAAGAATATAACTTCAAAATAAATATTATTCAGTTTAATTAGGAAGAGAATTTCCTTATAAATTTATCTAATCAATCATATAAAATCATAAAGATCTTTCACATGGTTAGCAATCAACTTTGCATATAGATTTTAACTAAAAATGTATATGTATGTCAGGACTCATAGGCCTCAGGGTTGCAACCTCGCTTTGATACTGTGTGTAACAACTCCAAAACTAAATACTCAACTAATTACATTAATTTTTGCAATTAATAATCAACTCACAACTATTTAACTCATTAGGATAGAATGTCCAAAAACATGAACAAAGACAACTTACCTGTAGCGATGATATTCCTTGTGATTTCAGAATTGAATGCTACTTGAATCTCACTAACCACAACGAGGTTTTGGGGACAACTCTTCACCCAACCATAGGCTCAAATGCATATTATCTTTCTACAGTTGACCACCCTCGAGCCCTCAATCAATGTACTACTGCCAGGGAATTCTTTGTCTCACAACGTTTTTTTTTCCAGGAGAATGGGTGAAGGAATATCTGAATCTCATCTTCCTCATCATCTATTAAATACACCAAAAAATGGAAAGAGATTATGCACACATTCCATGTGTCAACATGCCAACTTTTATTTATTTATTTTAAGTTTTACTTAATTTAATATTTTTCTTAATTTAACTTTTCTAATTTCATTCTTTTTTACTTTTTTACTTTTTGTTACTTTTTTTTTCCGAAGGTGGTAAAACCTATCAACTCAGGTGTCAAACCAACAGTGAGGACAGCCATCTCTGGCTGCTATCCGCGAATGCTGGGTTTGACTCATCACTGTTAAATAGTAAAACCACGCCACCTGGTATAACCCTGCTGGTGGTCCGTAATCGGGAGCAGGCTCTCACTCCTGCCAGATGCCTCTGGGTCTTGGGCCGTTAACCTGTTTCCTTACGTCCGAGGAAGACGAGCTCTTAGCCAAGCAGAAGCAGTTTTACGGCATACTCCAGGCCGAACTTTTTGTTACTTATTCTTACTCACTCTAGTTTATTATTTATTATTATTATTATAATATTTCCTTCATTATTTATTTAATGTTATTATATTTTCTTTATTATTTACTATTTATTTAGTATTATTATCTTGTATTTATTGTTTATTATTTATTTACTTATATTTTAATATAATACTATTTTACTTGTTTTATTATTATTATTATTATTATTATTATTAAGGGGCATTACAGTCTTCATTTTTCTGCAATAACACAACTGCTATCGTGGTGTCTGAAGCAAAAGAGAAAATGCTAAAGAGTTTTGAATAATCAGGACTGGCAAGCACTAGTGCCTCTGAAATTGCTTTCTTAATTTGAGAAAATGAAAATCTAGCTTGTGCACTCCATTTGACTTCATGATTTTTCTTAAGCATATCAGTAATATCCTTGACAATCTCAACATAATTTGGTATGAACCTTCTTAAAAAAAAAATTTTCCCTAAAAATGATTGAATTTCTTTCTTTGTTCAGGGTAGGTTGATTAACTGAATTGTTGAGAATCTTTTAGGTTCAATTGTGTCTCCTTCCTTTGAAATGATATGTCCTAACAATTTACCTTCCATCATGGCAAATATTGATTTTTTGGGATTAAGAGAAATCCCAAATTTTCTACATCTCTGAAAAATTTTCTTCAAGTGTTTGATATGTTTTGCATCATATTCTGAAAATACAGTTAAATCATAAAGATATATTACTATGAATTTATTTACCTTTCCAACAAATGCCAAATCCATGGCTTTTTTAAATGTTGCACCAACATTGATTAAGCCGAAATGCATTTTAGAATACATAAATGTACCCCATGGTGTTGTGAAGGTTATCTTTTCTTTTTCTTCTTGACTGACTAGAATCTGATTGTATCCAAAACAAACCATCTAACATTGAAGTCATGTCAAAGTATATTACTCTTTGAAGTAATTGATCCATTTT
Source organism: Pinus tabuliformis (assembly GCA_031772625.1). Lineage (NCBI taxonomy): Eukaryota > Viridiplantae > Streptophyta > Pinopsida > Pinales > Pinaceae > Pinus > Pinus tabuliformis. The sequence continues at coordinate 1,493,652,204 of CM062820.1, read as the reverse complement.
TGGCAGTGGATAATTATCTTTCAATGACAACTTGTTCAAATTTCTAAAATCAATGCACAATCTTATTTCTCCATTTTTTTTACTAACAGGAACCAAATTAGCTATCCACTTAGAATATCTTAAACAAACACTGAATTTTTCTTTTTTTTACTGAAGCAAGAGTCGTACCTTCTATTCATTTGAAACAGAGAAACAAATTACATATATTACAACAAACCCAAAGGACCTGAGGGACATAGAGTTAACTATCCGCTCAGGGCTTAGGGCACCGAGCCAAAGGCTTAACATTCGGGCCATGGGCCCACAAACCTAACTCTGAGTCCTTCAAACTACCAACAAACGCCTGGACTGTCTGATCCGTCTTCGAAGATCTAACGGATGAGGCACATATCGGAGCGAAAAAAGGCATATTCTTTGATTCTAAAATCGGACCCGATGAGGAAATAGAAACCAAACTATACGGATTTCGGGTCCGAATGGGGGAATAAACTTCGTGCATGTAATCCACCCGAAATCCACTGATTCCAACCTAGAAGCTAAACATGCATGGAAGATATCATTGAATCCGGACCCGAAATCAATTACCGCCATAATTTAGGTTCAGTTCAGGTCCGATGTGCAAGGTAACCACCTTGCAAGTTGCCTTGCGAAATCCATAGGATTGCCGCGAATCTGCTTAACTGCAAGTACTTTAAATCAACACCCGGCAGAGCTAAATCTTCGGTAGATAATTCAGTTGTCATTAAGAGTGCAGGGTGCAAATTGACATCCACCCGATGACGAGTTCTGGTTGCTCGTTCTCTCCCGCAGCCCCGATGACCATGCACTGCTTCACCATAAAAGATCGAACTTCCCCTGATACCTTTAGTCAACATGCTGTCAGTTTCCCCTGCTTTGATAGAGCTCCCTGTCTGCATTCGCCTGTTTGAGACATTCTTCCCTCAATCTGCCTTGGGGTATCTCTATCCAATCATAAACTTTATTGCTCTTGGTCCAGCGCACACCCTCATTAGCAAGTAAGTCTGCTACTTTGTTGGCAGTACGTCGCACATGAGTAAAACTTATGGTTCTCATGTTCTGCAGGTGAGAATGAATCCGTTGATATACTTGTAGAAGCTGCCAGTGTTTCGAGACTTTCTCTGGAGCAGAACCATAGCAAATTCTCTTAACCGAATTAATAATTAATTCGGAATCAGCTTCAATTATGATATTCTGAAGATTTGAGTTCTTCAAGATTTCTAGACTTTGCTCAAGGGCCATAAGCTCTGCCATATTGTTAGTGGCTTTACCCAAATGGCTATGAAAGAGGGTTTTTATGTACCCATTTTCATCTCTTACTACTCCTCCATACCCCGCCATACCCGAGTTTCCTTTAGAGGCCCCATCTATATTGCATTTTAAGAATCCCTGAGGGGGAGGCTGCCAGAAATCCTTATCATAGATTATGTGACTTACATTCTTGTTTTTTCCTTGTGGGGTAAGCCCCTGAAGACCCAACTGCAGAAGAATCTGTACATCCTTATCTTTAGGTCGTTCTTCAGGGGGGTTTTTAATGAGGGTTCCTACTGTCTCCTTGAGTTGTCTTAATATTTGAGCCATGATGTTCTGGGGAGAACCTTTCCTGTTCTTGAATATTCTGTTGTTGCGTTCTTTCCAGACATCCCATATTAGAAAGCCTGGAACTAATGCCCAAGCTTTGTTGATTGTTTCATTGTCAGAGAAATTTCTCCTCCACTTCTTTAGAGTGCTGGTAATGCTGCCCAAGTCCCTATCTGTTTGTCTGAATATTGAAGCAACTCCATTCCACAAGGTGGAAGTGAAAGGGCAGAGGTTGAGTAGGTGATCCATGGTTTCTTCTTGTGATTCACATAGTTGGCATCTGGATGGACCATATACCCCTCTTTTCCTAAGATTCTCCCAGGTCAAAATCTTTTTATGCTGCACTAACCACGTGAACAGTTTGATTTTCATCCAACTTTGGTTTTGCCATAGGTCCTTCCATACACCATCAGGGTTTGGGAAGTCTAGTCCTAGGGCTATACGCTTGGCCTCTTTGAGGTTAAAGTTACCTTCATTGTTATTGCCCCATCTCAGCTAGTTTGAATCAGCTGAAGTCAAAATCTTTCTTTGTTCCAGGATGTCGAATAAAGCTTTTGCTTGTGCCTTCAATGGGGAGTTCTCACTATAAACCAGAGTCTTCCATGATATCCATTTTGCATCCCTTCTTTCCAGATCTTAGAAGTCTTTTACCCTGTGTAACCCCTTGTTGTCAGTATCATTCTTGAGACTGGCGAATTCTTCTTTTAACAGTTTAGGTTCCCGTTGCCAGTTATCTTCCTAGAACCAAGCAAGGTTTCCATCTCTGATTTCCTAGAAGCTATGTTTTTGCACAATGGCTCTATTTTCCCAAGCTTTGTTCCATATGTGGGAGCCTTCGATGAGCCCAGACATTCCAATGTGGTCCTTGTCTCTTCAATTGATTTCATATTTTTGTTTCCAAATTTGGGCCCAAGGGGAAGCTGAATATTTTAGCCATCTCCACCATAGCTTAGCCTCGAGAACTTTGTTTAGCATTTCAGGATCGTCCAGCCCCAAACCACCATGGGTCTTGGGTTTACAGATCTTTTCCCAGGCCACCAAGGCCCATTTTTTTCCCTCCCCTTTGCCCCAAAGAAAGTCTCTTTGGATATTTCTACATTACTGCATGATTCCTTTAGGAGCTGGAAGGGCTGAGAACATAAAAATGGGAATAGTTTGAAGGACAGCTTTTGTGAGCACTAGCCTTCCTGCTAAGTTCAAAGACCTAGTAGTCCATTTCCTAATTTTTTCCTATAGCTTATTAATCACCGGTTCCCAAACTGACTTGCTCAGAGGTTTGTCTGTTAGCGGTACTCCCAAATATTTGGATGGTAACAACTCTCTTTGAAAGCCTAAAATTCTAGATATATTTCTCTGAATAGCAATGTCAGTGTTAAAAAAGAAAATCTTTGATTTGGTAAGGCTTACCTCGGTGCCTGCAGCCATTGCAAAGACTTTCAGGATTTGTTTGTAGGCTAGAGCTTCCTTCACCATAGGTATACCCTGCAGCATGGTATCATCCACAAATTGTTGATGGGTTAAAGCCTCTCCATTCATGGTGAGTTTGAGACCCTAGATTTTGCCTTCTGCTTTGGTTGAATTGATAGCTTTTCCAAGCCCTTCCATCATGAGAATAAAGAGGAAGGGTGAGAGTGGATCCCCTTGTCTAAGACCTCTTGAAGGGTTAAAGGTTTTGGATGGCGAGCCATTAACCAGTATCGAAAAACTCGAGGTAGTTACAAGGGCCATAACCCATCGTACCCAATTATGGTCAAAGCCATAAGCTATAAGAACTCTTCTTATGTAAGTCCAACTTAGCTTATCATAAGCCTTTTCTAGGTCAAGTTGCATGATCATACCTGCCTGCCTCTTGCTTTTAAGTGAGTGAACCACCTCGTGAGCTTGAATGATGTTGTCGAGAATTTGTCTACCTTCCACATACCCAGTTTGTTCCACAGAAACCAGAGTCGGAAGAAGGGGCTTAAGCCTGTTGGCTATTATTTTGGAAATGATTTTGTACACCACATTGCATAATGCTATTGGTCTGAATCTGTCTAGAGTCATTGCATTATCTTGTTTGGGGATCAAGGATATGAAAGAGGTATTGAGGGCCTTCAATACAGTTCTGTTTTTCCTTGAATCCTCCACCACCTCAAGAATATCCTGCTTCACAATTCCCCAACATGCTTTGAAGAAGTCAACATTGAAACCATCTGGACCTGGCGCCTTCCCATTTTGCATCTCTTTGATAACTTCACTGACCTCTTCTTCATTCATGGGCTTGTTTAGATTGTAATTATCTTCCCTTGTCACAAGCTTCGAAATGTGCTTTGTTATGTCCTTGATGAACTGTGATCTATCTAAGAGAGGCTCCTCGGCAATGCCTTGGAAATGTTGAACCAACTCTGCTTCTATTTCTTTGTGGGTATTGAGTTGCTTACCTTGAGCATCTTTGATGACTAAGATCCTATTATGAGACCTGTGATCCATGGTGGATTTGTGAAAAAACCTTGTGTTCCTTTCTCCTTCTTTTAACCATTGTACCCTTGATTTCTGTTTCCAGAAAATCTCCTCTTGCGCGCATAATTCTTCCCATTCTTTTTGAAGGTGTTCTGCTTGTTTCTTTCTCCCCTCATTGAAGCCATCTGTAATGAGGATCTGGTTGATCTCATGTAGCTTTCGTTCAACAACTTTTTTGGTTTCAAAAATGTTTCCAAATTCATTCTTATTCCAATCTTTAAGCTTATGTTTGATATGTTTCAATCTTTTATGTAGGAGGAACATTTTAGTGCCCTGAACATGCATATCCTCTGTCCACCATTTTTCAATATTGCTGATAAATTCTGGATGGGTGAGCCAAATGTTTTCAAACCTGAAAGGTCTGTTTCTTGGAGTTCCTATAAAGGATGCTTCAAGTTGAACAGGCCAATGATTCGATCCCCCAAAAGGAAGTATCCTTACTGATAGGTCAAGGTCTATAAGGATGAGGTCCTCCGAGATTATAAATCTGTCGAGTTTTGAAGCCACCTGGGACTCACCTCCCCTTTTATTATTCCAGGTAAAGATTCCATTACTTGTTGTTGTGTCTACTAGCCTCATCTTGTTTATAAAATTTTGAAATTCTATGGATTCTTTGCCTAGAGCTCTAGTTCCACCTTTTTTTTCAAAAGGGATCTGATCATATTGAAGTCCCCTCCCAAAATCCAGGGAATGCCCAACTGTCTGTTCCTTAGATCCTCAAGTGAGGTAAGAAGCCTAAGTTTGTCCTCAGGCTTCTGTGGACCATAAACATTCGTGATCAAATAAACTTCCTTGTCCCCCAAAGGTTGAATAACCATTGAGAGGTAGTTTCTTGATGCTTCAGCATCAAGGACTCCTATTTTTAGAGGGTTCCAAAGTGTAAGAATTCCTCTTGCTGTTTTATCTGCTTTAACTTCTAGATATTCATATTTAATTAGCCATTTGCTATGTATTTCTCTTATTTTTCCAATTGAACATTTTGTTTCCTGGATGAAAATCAAGTATGGTTTTTCCTCTTTCATTCTATTGCTGAGATTTCTTTGTTTCTTTTTATTTCTGAGACCCCTAATATTCCATGTTGTGAGCTTCATTGAGAAAGATTTGTAAATGAGTAACTAGCTAGGTCTTTCATCTTACCTGAGTCAATCATCAATTTTCCACACTCTAGTAGCAGCTCATTATGTTTTTTCCTGCCTCTTTTCCTACCTGGGTTCCTAGGAGCTAATCCCGATGTTGCCTTCATTGTTTTCACTCCTTCATTGTTCTGACTCTCTTGGTTTCTTTTGACTCCCGAACCTTTCACCTGGGTTCTCCATAGGAATAGCTATTGCACCCTATTGAATTCCTCTTGTGGTAGCGAGTCCATTACTTTGGTGGTTCCTTGCTCCAGAAACTCTTCCAGATCTAGAAGCTCCCTTTCAAGAATATATTGCAGTTCATGGTCCTCTGTTCCCACCTCGCTAGGGGTCATCTCTTGATCCCTATCCACTTCCATAGTGTTCAATAGATCCTCCTTTTGTTGGTTTTTTTCCTATGTGTCCATGCTATCTTCCTTTTCCTTCTCTACAGGGTCGTTGATGAGCCCCGAATTGGGTAACTTATTGGGCTCATTTTGCCTAATTGTCCTTGTTCAATCCTCCATTTTTCATAGATTATGCATGTTTTTTTAGTATGTTTATGTTATTTGAACGAATAAGGGTGGTCACTCTACCAAGGAGGCTAATACGTGGTTATTTCAGGTTTTTTGGACAAATTTTGGAGCAAAACCAAGCAATTATGGGCCAGGTGAAAGCCAAGCTTGAGGTGAGGATTCGTAGGGAGGTTTTCTCTTGCATTAAATGGCCCTTCCACAAAATCTCCACCCTCAACTCCGAGCTCAACCGGCCACCAAAACGAATCCTAAAGGCAGCCGAGCAGCTTTGGGAAGAGTGACTGTTTACTAGCAGTTGGAACAACCGAGTCCCTTGAATTTAGGGGGCTGCTAGGCCCCTCGTAGTGTATAAATAGGAAGGCCTCGACCTTCGTAGTTTACTTTTGGAACTGTTGGTATTTGCACTATAGTGCTGTCATTTTCTTAGCTCGTTTTCTTGTAGCTACTGCTGTATAGCTTTCTTGTGATGATTATTTTTGAGTAATGAGAAGCAACTTTACTTGGAATCAGATCTGAGTTCTTTATAGGAGCCGGCAGCTCTTGGGGTTGGGCCCAACCCAAGTGCCAAGACCTCCTTTATGTATTGTTATTTGTTCTTCATGTATTTGCAAAATCATTTTTGTTAAGTAGATTAAATCTTGTTGATTAACTAAGTCATTGTTGATGATTAGAAAGACTTTTGATGTTCAGATTGAGTTGATAGGTTATTAACAGGGAAAAGCTTCAGAAAAGGGCCATCAAGCACCTCTGATTTCACCTCTCCCTCAGTGGGATCAGGAGCTGGGATCAAGGTGACCTTGCTGCCAACAAAAACACTGACTTTGCTTTGCCATGCAATCATTAGTGTTTGATTTTCATTTGCAGAAGTTGGTTACATGTTCAGATTCTTGAATGCTTTGTTGCATAGTTAATATACATGGTTTCCTTGCGAATAAAACTTCTGTTCATTCTCTTTACTATTAGCTAGATCAGATTAGGTCAACGTAACTAGGTCTCAGATTTTACAAGTCTTCGTTGGTTCAGTTGGAAAAACAACTTGCAGAGCACCTGTACCACTTCTCTATCTGCCCATACTCCATCAAACCCATTTGCTCCATCCCCTAACTCGGATTCTTGCCTCATGTTTGCCATTTGCTCACATAACCCTAATTTTTGTGCAACATTGCTTCAGTCCTCCTTGAACAAATCCAACCATCTACATCTTTCCTCAACTCCATCCACCAAGTCCTGGACCACCTCAAACCCTTATCCTACCTCCATACTCACTCCTGCACCTCTTTTCTCTCCATCCATCCTCCAAAATCCCATTTCTGAACAACCTGTAGAAAATTACAGACATCCTGTAGAACCCTTGCAGACTTCCTGTAGAGGTTCACGAATGAGGTTTCTTGATAGCCAAACTCTGTGAAACTCTCTGGAAGGGTGTTAGGGACCACTTAGGCCCTCTCTGAACCTTCCTGACCTCCTCCAAGCATTTCCTCTCACCAATCCACCTTTGCACAGTCAAAAACAGTCAAATCGCATGCATGATAATTTTGGCAACTTATTCAAAAATACAAAAACATGTTTTTTTTTTTTTTTTTTTCCAGATGTTACTGTAGAAGTAGCTTAGATACATGTATTTACCTTCCTAGAAGTCAATGGCATCTCTTTCAGTAGCTTTCATCCTCTTTCTTGCATCAATAGGGCTAGCTGGTAAAATTAGGGTTTGCTAGGGTTTACGTTTCCTTTCAGCTTTCCAGTTTCCTTCTGCAAGTAGATCAGCCTTCTTTGAGTTAGCTTTCGTCCATCAGTTAAAAATCTTCTTCTCAGAGCTCATAGAAGTTGGCTTAAGCTCCTAGCGGACTTGTGCCAGCTGACCAAGTGACAGTTGTGGCAAGAGCTAGTACTTGTGCATACAGCACCGACGCTTCCAAGTTTGTTACGAACTACCGGGTTGATAAAAGTAAAGAAGGGAGTCCCAGGAGTTGCAGCAATATTGCTGCAATACTGGAACCCACCATTCTTTTTGGCGCCGTGTCGGGGAAGCGTCAGAGTATTTGTGATTGCTGCTTTTCTTCTATTTTCCTACTCTAACCTTCTACTAAGTAGTTTATTTCAGTTCCATCCTGCAATTCCGTTTGTGCAAAAGTAAATTAGACATTTCCTGCGTTCATAGATTTGCCTTTCAATTCCGCAATTTCAATTATGCAAGCGTAGAATAGAATTTCAATTCTGCGAGCGTAGTCGAGCATTTCATTCTCGCAATTTGATTTCAGCAAAATAGATTAGTCCTTTCCTGCTTTCATTTCAATTCCGCATTTTCATTTCTGCAAGATAGATTTTATTTAGTTACAATTCCATCTATTTCAGTTTTGCAGGTACAAGCAGAGAAAAAAAAGCAAAAGCAACCAAAAATCTTTTCATTCCTTGTAGGAACAAAGATAATACAGAAAATTCCTACCCAACACCCCCACCACTTTACTGAGTCACCCTTCTCTCTTGTTTGGTGGCAGTGAACCAGAAGAACCTATAGGTGAACCTCCTGAGATATACAAAGATCCTATAACAGAAGAAGAGCAAGAAAACATTCCTTTCGAGACCATGGCTCAAAATAGAAACGGTAGAGACGATGATGAGAGAATAGAAGGTACCTTCCCCATCCGAGAGACCAACAGGGACATGAAGATGAAGAACATAAGTCCCTCAACCTTACCTCATTTCCATGGATTGACCACTGAAGACCCTAATACCTTCTGTTTGAGTTTGTTGTCCTTTGTCGAACTTATGACTATGCAGAAGATGAGCAAAAGTTGAAACTCTTTCCCTCTACCCTCAAGGATGCAACATTACGCTGGTTCATGGGGTTACCTGGAAACAATATCACCACTTGGGCTCAGATGCAGCAAGCCTTTAACAACAAATACCGGGACTACTGTAGGTCAAAGGAAACAAAGGGAGAAATCTTTCGGATGACCATGGGAAATGATGAGTCTTTAGAAGACTACGAGGAAAGGTTCCAACTTAGCTATAAACGGGCCAGGTGCACACTTGACCCTGAATCTCTAAAGCTTGTTCTGCTCCGAGGAGTCCCTGAAGACCTTCTAGATACCCTTCACATGCTAGCTGGAGGAGACATCTACCAACTACCTTATGAGGACATAAAGACTGTGTTTAGAAACCACTCTAGGGCAGCCCGGAAAAGAGGTAGGGGGAACCCACTTTCAGCTAGTACTACCTTATCCAAGCATGAGTTTTCTAATCAGATGGAAGACCTCAAAAGTGAGATGAGACAGACCATTTCCATGCAACTCGATACCTTCCGAATCCAAGAAATAAAAGAGGAAGCTGAGAGGGCTTTGGCCATTTTTTGTCCTAGATGTACGAGGAAGCACCCTAAGAACGAGTGTCCATTGCACTCAGTAGAGGTATGTTTCATTTGTGAGGAAAACCACCCCACAAACCAATGCCCAACCTTACCCGGATTTAAAGCCATGTACCAAGGGACTGAGGCACCCACTGAACCTCTCTACTTCCTCAACCAAAGGAAGCCGCATGGGCCTAGACCTTACCAGCAGGGGATGCAAGGGACATCCCAAGCTTATTATAGCCCCAACCAATCTGCTCACATGCCTTCTTGGGGTCCCCCTGCTCATCCTTCCTGGTCCGCACCTCCTCCGTGGTCTTATCCACCTCAATACCATACTCAACCCACTGCTCATTCGTTTCACTCACATGTCCAGCCGCAACCTCAGTGGAATGCACCTCAACCGGGGTGGAGGCCCCAATACAACTCTCCTCCTGCCATTCTGCCTCCACCACTAGCTCAGCCACAACCATTACCTCCTGCTCCTCCAAGACAACCCCAGATGCCTGCTCAACCGAACCCGAACCCCAACAATCGACAGGCCCAGCAGGTATACACTAGGGAGACGACATGCCCTACCTATGCTGTGGAGATCCAGGAGATCAACCTGCGATCCGGGAAGACCCTTCCAGATCGCCAACCTCCTCCACTAGAGGACGAGGAAGAGAAACATGAAAGTGAACCCAAAGCCATTCCACCCTTTCCTGAGCGACTAATAGTATCCACGCAACCAAACCCAAAGGAGACTGAACTTTTGAGAGAACTTAAACAGTTGTGTGTGAAAATACCACTTCTCCAGGCCATAAAAGATGTACCGATATACAATAAATTGATTAAGGAGAAGTTTTTCAGGCACCCAGGCAGGCGAAAGAGAGATGCCCCGACTATCAATGTCATAGGACAACTATCTGATCTAATGTTGGGGTAAGTAATCTGTCCAAAGTATTTGGACCCTGGGAGTCCTGTAGTTGATGTCCACATCAATGGCACCATAATCCCCCATACCTTGATTGATCTAGGGGCTGCCATTAATGTGATGACCAGGGACACCATGCTTAAACTAAACCTTCAAAGTTCCTTAAGGAAGACCTCGACAATCCTGCAGTTGGCAGATCGCTCCACTGTGACTCCCGAAGGGATTGTTGAAGATGTCTTGGTCTCTGTTGACTCTTGGGAGTACCCTGCGGACTTCTTGGTCCTTCAGCCAAAGGCAAAGCTCACTGGATACCCCCTCATTTTGGGAAGGCCTTGGTTAGCCACTATGGATGCTTACATCAGTTGCCGAGCTGGAAGCATGACCATCAAGAATGGGCCCATGTCCAAGTAGCCAGTCCTATATCCTCTTGCCTAACCTATGCTAGAACATGACTTACCACTCTGGTTGGAAGAAGGAGATGAGGATGAGGTCTACTCTGCACCATTGTGCACAGTAGAAACCACTGGGGAGGCCCTCAAACCAAGGATGATTTGATTGAGACTTTGATTCAAAATCCACCTCCCAGTGCACTGTCCTTAGACGAACTGGTGGAAGATACCCAAGCCAACACCTTAGTGGACCTCTGTGTGATTGATCCGACCTCTACCAAAATTAAGAATGTGGAGTTTGGTCCGAAAGAACTTTAAAGATCGGCTCCTCCCTATCTCCCTCCTAGGAGAAGGAGCTGTGTAGCTTACTGAACAATCATTTAGATGCTTTCGCTTGGAGCTATAAGGAGATGAAAGGAGTCCACCCTTTGGTCTGTACCCATCACGTTTACATTAAAGAATATTGTAAACCAGTCAGGTAGCCTCAGAGGAGAATGAATCCAGCCCTTAAAGACATTGTCAAAGAAGAATTGCAAAAATTGTTGGACGCAGGATTCATCTACCCTATCTCCGATAGCAAGTGGGTCTCACCTCTAGTGCTGATCCAGATCTTGGGAGGAGGCCCCCAAGATCTAAAAGATTGAAATGGATCTTGGGAGGAGAGACCCCGAAGATCTGAAAACTTGAATTGCTAAAAGAAAAAAGAAGGAGAATGCCCAATAAACAAAACCACAAAGAAACTTTTATTTAAAATAGTAACGGAAATAAACCAGTTAGGGCGATGGTAGCTTATCTCTGAGAAGAGATGTGGCAGCTACATGCCTCTGAACTGTAAAGGCTACATTTTGGCGGACAATCTCTCCTTTTACAAAATGTGACTTGTTACTTATAGTATTTTTCAATTACAATACCACGGGTCAATTCCATGGGTGAATGAATACCATGGGTGGATTTTACAATACCACGGGCGGATGCCATTTACAATACCATGGGTAAATTCCATGGGTCGATGAATAATATGGGTGGATGAGTACCATGGGTTGATGCCATTTTCCATTCGGATCATTCCTCCCTCCTTAAGAAGCAATGGTCCCCATTGCGTAAAGTTCCCTCCTGTGAAGCCTTTGTGGAATATGAAGAGCCATTGAAGATAAGGGTTTTATGTGGTTAACCCAAAACCCTGATAAACGAAGATCCGAGGATAGAGATACCCTGTAATGTTTGTGACCAACATTGATTCTGACAGTGTGCGGCCTAGCAAATGGACTTCGATGACAAGGATTTTATGCGGTTGACCCATAACCATGATGTTGATTGCTGATGAAGTAGCAGGTGCCTACATAGCCTGGGGTGGGAGGGCACGTCTCCAAATAACCCAAGCCGAATGCTGCTATGTTGAAACTGATGAATGTGAAGCAGGTGCCTACTAAAGTGGGGTGGGAGGGCACGTCTCCAATGGGAACCCACTCCGAATGCTGCTCCAAAATTAAAATGGACATAACTCGGCCAATATAACTCAGAATATTTATTATAACCTATTTTTAGAAGTAGAGGGATCATTTTTCATCTTCCCATGAGCTGGAAATCCTTATCTGGACACTCTGAGATCTCAGATTCGCACTGCAACAGTTCCGCCATCACAAAAATTCTGATAAAATAGCTGATTTTAAATCAGCCATATCTCCCACATCCGGACTCCGATTTGACCCATTTTTTTTTGAAATTGGGTGATTTTTTGAGAGGAATCTAGAACTGGTATTTGTTTTTGTAAAATTTGTACCAAATGTTTCAGATCTAATCTGCAAAGTCACCGCCCAAAAAAATATTCTTGCAAAAAAAATGAAAAAGAAAAATTCTTCCTGCTTGACCCAAGAAAGTGCTCTGTGGAGGTTGTAGCACATGCCTGAAGTTTGTTGAATATTGCTGCAAAATTTGAAACTGAAATATGGATCAAACCCTTGTTCCCATGGAATCGTAACCTGCTCTAATACCACTGATCCAGATCTTGGGAGGAGGCCCCCAAGATCTAAAAGATTGAAATGGATCTTGGGAGGAGAGACCCCCAAGATCTGAAAACTTGAATTGCCAAAAGAAAAAAGAAGGAGAATGCCCAATAAACAAAACCACAAAGAAACTTTTATTTAAAATAGTAATGGAAATAAACCAGTTAGGGCGATGGTAGCTTATCTCTGAGAAGAGATGTGGCGTTCCCTCTTGCAAAGCCTGTGTTGAATATGAAGAGCCATTGAAGATAAGGGTTTTATGTGGTTAACCCAAAACCCTGATAAACGAAGATCCGAGGAGAGAGATACCCTGTAATGTTTGTGACCAACTGTGATTCTGACAGTGTGCAGCCTAGCAAATGGACTTCGATGACAAGGATTTTATGCGGTTGACCCATAACCATGATGTTGGTTGCTGATGAAGTAGCAGGTGCCTACATAGCCTGGGGTGGGAGGGCACGTCTCCAAATAACCCAAGCCGAATGCTGCTATGTTGAAACTGATGAATGTGAAGCAGGTGCCTACTAAAGTGGGGTGGGAGGGCACGTCTCCAATGGGAACCCACTCCGAATACTGCTCCAGAATTAAAATGGACATAACTCGGCCAATATAACTCAGAATATTTATTATAGCCTATTTTTAGAAGTACCATGGGTTGATGCCATTTTCCATTCGGATCAAGTGCTTGTGCCCAAGAAGAATGGGAAGTGGAGAATCTGTGTAGATTATCAAGAACTTAACAAAGCCACCAAGAAAGACCATTTCCCTTTGCCTTTCGTAGACCAAGTGTTGGATGGACTGGAAGGGAAGAAGTTCTTCTCTTTCCTAGATGGGTTCAACGGGTATAACCAGATCCAAATAAGTTCGGAAGACCAAGATAAAACCACCTTCACTTGTCCATGGGGTACCTTTGCCTACCGAGTCCTTCCCTTTGGGCTATGCAACGCTCCTGCCACTTTCCAGAGAGCAGTATTGAGCATCTTTTCTGAGTTGGTCCATGATTCGGTAGAAATCTATATGGATGACTTTACTCCTTATGGGTCCAACTTCCAAGAAGCATTGACTAATCTGGGAAAAGTCCTAACTAAGTGCATTGAGATGAACCTGTCCCTCAGTCCTGAAAAATGTGAATTCCTGATGACTGAAGGGACCGTGCTAGGTCATACCATTTCTCGGCAAGGATTACAGGTGGATCCTAACAAGATTGCTATCATCCAAAAGGTCCCACCTCCTCAAAAGGTAAGAGATGTTCGGAGTTTCCTAGGCTTAGCAGGATATTATCGAAGATTCATTAAAGATTTCAGTAAGCTAGCCTCGCCATTGTTTGGCCTCTTAGGGAAAGATGTTGAGTTCAAATGGACTGACGACTGTCAGGGGGCTCTGGATGAGTTGAAAGATAAGCTGGTGTCTGCCCCGATCTTGAGAGGTCCAAACTGGGCCCTACCTTTCCACATCCACACTGATGCCTCAAACAAAGCCATAGGGGCAGCCTTAGGACAAGTTGAGGAGAAACTGCCATATGCCATATACTTTGTCAGCAAAAACCTGTCCAAGGCAGAAATGAACTATACTGTAACCGAGAAAGAGTTCCTGGCTGTAGTCCATTCCCTAAACAAGTTCAGACACTACATCACTGGTTATCAAACATTTGTACACACTGATCATGCTGCGATTAGATATTTAATGAATAAGCCTGATGTAAATGCTCGTATCATTAGATGGTTACTTTTGTTGCAGCAATTTGATTTGACTATTGTCGACAAGCCAGGTAAGGAAAATGTTGTTGTTGACTTCTTGTCTAGATTGGATTTGCCTGTAGGTGAAGAAGGAACAGTGGATGACCAGATGCCAGATGAACATCTGTTTGCTATCTCAGTACTCTCTCCATGGTTTGCTGATATAGCAAATTACTTGGTCTCAACACAGTTCCCTCCGCATCTATCCTCAAAGGAGAAGAGCAGAATCGTAAGGAAGAGCGCCCCATTCACTTGGATCGGGGGCAACCTGTTTAAACTTGGCCCAGATCAAATCTTGAGGCGTTGTGTTAGGGAGGAGGAAGTCTTTGACATCCTCCTAACCTGTCATGACGGACCTTGTGGAGGTCACTTTGCAACAAAAAGGTCTGCCTTCAAAATTCTACAGGTAGGCTACTATTGGCCTATTCTTCATCAAGATGTCAGAAGATACATCAGCCAGTGTGACCAATGTTAGAGGATGGGGAAACCGACTCCAAGGTTTGAAATGCCTCTCCAACCTCAAGTGACCTTCGAGCCATTTGAGAAGTGGGGCATGGATTTTGTGGGTCCTATCAACCCTCCTTCAAAGCAAAGGTTTTACTTCATTGTGTGCACCGACTATCTGACCAAGTGGGCAGAAACGAAGGTAATCAAAGCAACAATAGAAGAAAAGGTGGCTGAGTTTTTAAGGGAAAATATCTTCTACAAGTTTGGCTACCCAAGAGAGTTAGTCACAGATCAAGGAAGCCAGTTCACCTCCAACCTGATTGAAGACTTGCTCGCGCATCACAAGATCAAGCACAGGACTTCCACCCCATATCATCCTGAAGTAAATGGGTAGGTGGAAGTCACTAATAGAGCATTGGAAGGGATTTTGACTAAGGTGGTGAGCAACAGTAGAAAGGATTAGGCAGATCGCCTGGTTGAAGCCACCTGGGCCTACAACACCACTTGGGAGACTACAATAGGTTTCACACCTTATGAGCTGGTCTACGGGAAGAAAGCTTTGCTGTTAATAGAGTTCGAGTACAATACATTGAGGGTGGCAGCTCAGCTAGACCTAGATCTCAGCCATGCTCAACGTGAAAGATTACTGTAGCTGAATGGATTAGATGAACATAGAATGCAGGCCCTCCTCCACTCAGAAGTAGTTCAACTCCAGAGGAAGATATGGCATGACCGACACCTTAATGAAAAGCAATTCCAGCCAGGAGATTGGGCGTTGTTGTATGACTCAAGATACAAGGATTTCAAAGGAAAGCTGAGGACAAGATGGTTAGGACCATATATAGTGGAGAAATGCAATGACAATGGTTCAGTCCTTATCAGGACCATTGATGAAGAAGCCATCCCCATGCTTGTTAATGGACATTGATTGAAAATCTACAAGAAACCCCTTTCGAGGCAGGAGTTCATTGAAACTGTGGAAAAATCAGTGTTGGTAGTAGAGCAGGGTTTTGCCTCTATTCCGGCCACACCTTGATCATAAAAAAAAAAAGGGAATAAAAAGATCCCTGGGTGAAAACCTCTTTGAGGCACCCAGGGCAGACAGTGAGGGTGAAAACCTCATGGAGGTGCCCCAGCTGTCTCTTAGAAAATAAATAAATGGAATAAAAAAGATCCTTGGGTGAAAACCTCTCTGAGGCACCCAGGGCAGATAGTGGGGGTGAAAACCTCATGGAGGCGCCCCTGCTGTCTCTCAAAAAAAAAAAAAAAGGAGAAAAAAAAAGAGGAAAAGAAAAAGAAACAGGTCTAATCTTTGGAATTATTGCAGGTTGCAGGGAATACAGTGCAGATAAAGAAGGTTGCGCAAAACGAGGACAGGGGTCCGTACCAAGTTACCATACATCCTCACAGACACTCCCTCCATGGCCACTCACTTTTTCCAGGATTTGAACACATTCGGGTCGAGATTCAACCTCCTATAGGAAGTTCTGAGCTTTCTACATGAAGTTTTGGGGCTTTCTACAGGAAGTTCTGCATTTCTATAGGAAACATCCTGTAGAGCCTTCGGGCAGGCCAAAATCGATTCTGGAAAGGGATTTAAAAGCTTGAAGTCTATTGATGAGGCCTGCATCCACCTCTCTCTTCCATCCATCACCGGTTTCATCTCTTTTCATCTCTTTCCATCTCCATTGCAACAATCTGGTTATGTATTCCTGCACAGTCATACAAAGAGTCTTGTTTTACTCAGATTGAATTTTTTTTCCCAAGTGACAAATCTAGCACACAAAGGCTCGCACACTCTACCTGTCAAAGCTCCATCAGGGCCCTTCATCCACGAATACGACCTTGCTCATTTCAGCATGCATCCCAGGAGGAGAAGCAGCTACAGGATGTCCTACAGGAATCCTGTAGCAGCTGATCCGTCTGGAGCACATACTATGGAGTCAATAGCAGCTGAAATCGACACAGGGGACATGTAACAAGCTCCGCTTGGACGTGAACACCTCCTCAACAGCTGAAATCAGACGGAGCCTATGCATGTAGCGTTTACAACCAGAGGATCGGGTCCCGAAGCCTTGCATACAACATCAGCCAATGAAAGAAGGAGTTCCAGTGCCTGTGCACGAAGCAGCAGTGAGCAAAGCCATCGTTCCACGTCCCGAAGCCTGCAGAACACGTCCACGGCCACACAGGTAAGTGTCTAACCTTATTCGTCAAATTGCATATACTATACTCTGAAAACTGCATGTCTGTGAAATGGTGCGGGTTGAACGAATTCAGTGGCCAGTCAACTGGCCACCCACAGTCAGTCGAATGGCCTCGTGGGATCCAAATGAGCTCGGTTATGCCAAAGAGACGTGCAGCTGACACGTGGGAAGTGTCCAGTCGGGGAGAATCGGCGGATTGGCGGTAATGGCTGCGGTTAATTACAGAGAAAGGAAATGGCGGTTAGAGACACGCCGAGGAATGATGGCCATGACGTTGGCTAACGGATCGGCCTGGACACATCACCCCCTCGCCATGAATTGCGCCGTAATTCAAATTGCTCGGCCGAAGAACTCACGATGAACCGTTGTCATTTACACTTGCAACCGTTTTCAGCAAAGTACGCGTCCTCCTCCTCTGCAGTTTGTTAGCCCGAGCTTCTCGGCCCATTTCAAAATCCTCCCGCATCCCAGGCTCGTTCAGAAGCGCCGTGACACCCTCCAGAAGCCAACAAAGCTCTCTACAGGAAGGAGCTCTACAGGAAACACGGCATAGCCTCCCGGAGCAGAGAAACTTGGACTTTCTGCGTCGAAATTGGAGTTTCGAAGAAAGGTAGGCTCGAAAACACCATTCCCATGCATGATATTTCGAAAGGTGGTGAATTAAACTGTCTGGAGTAGGAGAATTAGAAACAATTCTGCTTTTGGGTCAAGAATAGTAGTTTTCCTGTGTGATACACGGAATTTTTTTCAGTTGGTTCTGCGTCAAATTCTCCTCCACAGTTCCTGTTAAGAAATTCCTCCTATAGAAACGATAAACCACTGTAAGGGCTAACCCGTGCATGAAGAATGTGACTTTTATGTGGTTGGGGATGAAAATTAAGCTCTGCACTCTGTCTGTGGGAGCCTAATTCCTTTTTGGTAGTCGAGTTTTGGGCAGCAACAACATTATAACCAGGGAATTGGTGCAAAGTGAAATACAAACATCTGAGAAACCTTGTCCTGAGAATCAAAGGAGGAAACCATACATGGAATTCCCCTTCTGATCAGAGCACAAGCCAAAATAGAGCATTCTCACCATGCTAGGAGGATTTACAAGAAAGGAACCCTCGGATTCTAGGAAATTGCGAGAAACTCCCGAGGTGGTAGACCTATTTACCCGTGCCAATTGGATGAACTTCTGTGACAGAATTCAAGGTCATGACGATGAGGTAACATAAGAGTTCTTAATGTCCCTGCAGCCTAAATCCAAGATACTAGCCACCATAAATTTCAGAGAGTTGACCTTAAAGCTTACCCCACAACTAATTAGTCGAGTCACTGATTTGCCATTGGGATACCCTGGAGCAAAGAGGAGAGGGCATTGGGCCAAAAAGCCAAGAAAGAATTCTTCCTACCAGAGGAACAGTTTTCAGAAGATAAGAATGGGGTCCGGAGAGCCAGCCTACATCCATTTTGGAGCGAGGTCAGCCTTCAGATCATGAAATACATTACCTGTGAGGGGCGGTTCAGTATTGTATATGGTTATCACTTCTATTTGCTAACTGAACTCAGACATAAGATGGATTTACCCACAGAACAAAAGTTAAGCATACCCTATTTCCTACTACAATCATTAATTGAGTGTGGCATAAAATTGAAGGAAGGGACACCGGACCAGCTGGCCCATCATGGGCTTATCAAGCTTTTAGTGGAAGATGCCCTCCATACCTATATTGTCCCTCTCTCCTGGGAGATTTTCCGCAATATGTCGAAGGATGATGATATTCGGATTCTGGCCGAGGAACTCACTTCATCCAGCAGTGAGGAAAGGGAGCATATTGAGGCAGAAGAGAAAGCTAAGGGTGAGGTAACCCAGGACAGACCACCACAGAAGGAACAAGAAGAGGAATGAGGGAAAGGCCAAGCTGCTGAGGCCAAAACTGTGGGTGGAATAAAGGCACAAACACCAAGGGAGAAACGATTGCAAATCAGGGCAGAGAGGACTGAAAAAGTCCAAGCAAGTGAGGGCACACCCAAGGCAACCACAAAAAAATTAAAAGAGAAGGCACCCCCAGCCAAGCAGGCCAAAACAGTGAAAACCGTTTCTACAGG
Source organism: Pinus tabuliformis (assembly GCA_031772625.1). Classification (NCBI taxonomy): domain Eukaryota; kingdom Viridiplantae; phylum Streptophyta; class Pinopsida; order Pinales; family Pinaceae; genus Pinus; species Pinus tabuliformis. Next base: position 1,493,633,320 of record CM062820.1, on the reverse strand, counting down.
AAGCCAGAAGACCGTTTCTACAGGAAGCCAGAAAACCGTTTCTATAGGAAGCCAGAAAACAGTCAGCACAGGACTTTCTACAGGAAGTCTGGAAAAAGGGCAACAGAAGGAAAAATCGCCTGAGATTTTAGCCAGGGAGGCAGCAGCTGTGCTGGCCACCCTAAGCACATCTCCAAAGCAGAAAGGGAAGCGGAAGAGGGAGCCTTCCATGTATTTTAAGGCAAGAAGGAGCATGAGGATAAAGACTGGCAGACCCCAGCCACCGTCAAAAGAACCAATCACGATTGTGGACACCCCAGCTACACAAAAGGAGAGGTCTCCCTCCAAGGCATCCATCACTTATGAACGGGGAAGCCCGAAAACATCCACCTAGAGAGAAAGAATGAAAATGTTGGACACAAAGGTCTCTCTACAGGATGCTGAGACTATTCTACAGGAAACACTGGCTAGGCTAAAGGAGACCGAAGAAATGGAAGGTGAGGCAGCTAAATCACCAGAGGAGGAAGAAAAGGTGGAGAACATTGTGGAACCTAGCCCCCAGCCCAACTTAGGCTCCTACTATAACTTCTTAGAGGCCAAAAAGATCATTCCTCAAAAATTCACAGTGCCACTTTTCCTTGCACTAGAAGAAGAGAGAGTGAGGACCCACACTTAGATGAAGATCGCTAAGTCCAAGGGTGTGGCAGATATAGGTCCTCTGGAGGAACAACTCAAAGAGGCAAGAAGGAAATTGGCTATGGTACGACATGTGGAGAGCAGCTAGCGGGTCAAGCTACAGGAAGAAAATGAGCTGCTTAGACAGCAGCTACAGTTACAGGGACAGAGGAAGGAAGACAGGCCTCACATCTTGGGAGAACAACAACAACAGGAGGAGCCCACAACAGCCAAAGATACCACTGATGAACAACAGAGAAGGGAAGGGATGCAGGCTGAAATTGAGACACTGAATTGATAGCTACAGGAAAAAGAATTGCAAGCAAGCCTGGAGATACAGTCTCCGAAACAATAGGTACAAGAAAAGGAGGCCCAACTGGCCTGCATGGCCAACTGGGCAATGGAAGCTTTGCAGTGTAGGAAGCCTACCAAATCCTATGCCCTATACCTCAAGGATCAGTGGTTACAGTTTCAAATCAACACCTTGGTCCAAAGGGGCATCACCCCATTCCAAAATTATCATCAGTTTGCAGCTCTATGTGGCAGTAGTTCATTAGAGGATAGGGCCAAATTATCAGAGTTCTACTTGCACAACCTCACCCTTCCGAACATGAATGCATGGGATCCCAACACTGTGATAGGAGATGTCCAACTTATGGCCATGGCCTCTTGGATGAGTCATGAGGAGAAGAGAGCAGCAGAGGTCCACAACATCATAGGCAGAGAACTCAGTGAGCCACTAATGATCAGAGCAGAGCCGGATGACCCCTCAGCAGTGATAAGCGCCCACCAGCACTTGGCCAACAGCCCTCAGGATCTACCGGAATACATTGAGCAACAGGCTCAAGCTATTGCCCACTTTGAGGACATGGAGAGACTGTTGGGAGAAAACTGCCTGCATGCCTGCACAAGGCGGTGGAACACATTGCCTCACAGCTTGAAGATAAAGGAATACCACTCTCCCACCAGGATGAGGGAAGCCTTGGCAAGGGTACCTCTCTACAAACAGTTGATGCAGAATCTGCAGGCCAATTGGATTGGCCTGAAATTCATTCCTCCTTTGATTTTGGGATTGCTAGAAGGAGTTAAGGAAGAGGAGGAAGGTAGACAATGGGAGGAAGTGGAAAGGAAATCAGGATTCCATGACCAGGAAGAGGATATCACCGCCGAGGCCTGGGACGTGAGGGAGGCAATCAAAGCCATAAAGGATGATGAGCTGGACTAGTTGCTCAGAGGATGAGCAACCCATTTAGCAGGGGGGTGATGATGAGCCCCGAATTGGGTAACTTATTGGGCTCATTTTGCCTAATTGTCCTTGTTCAATCCTCCATTTTTCATAGATTATGCATGTTTTTTTAGTATGTTTATGTTATTTGAACGAATAAGGGTGGTCACTCTACCAAGGAGGCTAATACATGGTTATTTCAGGTTTTTTGGAAAAATTTTGGAGCAAAACCAAGCAATTATGAGCCAGGTGACAACCAAGCTTGAGGTGAGGATTCGTAGGGAGGTTGTCTCTTGCATTAAATGGCCCTTCCTCGAAATCTCCACCCTCAACTCTGAGCTCAACAGGCCACCAAAACGAATCCTAAAGGCAGCCGAGCAGCTTTGGGAAGAGTGACTGTTTACTAGCAGTTGGAACAGCCGAGTCCCTTGAATTTAGGGGGGCTGTTAGGCCCCTCGTAGCGTATAAATAGGAAGGCCTCGACCTTCGTAGTTTACTTTTGGAACTGTTGGTATTTGCACTATAGTGCTGTCATTTTCTCAGCTCGTTTTCTTGTAGCTATTGCTGTATAACTTTCTTGTGATGATTATTTTTGAGTAATGAGAAGCAACTTTACTTGGCATCAGATTTGAGTTCTTTATAGGAGCCGGCAGCTCTTGGGGTTGGGCCCAACCCAAGTGCCAAGGCCTCCTTTATGTATTGTTATTTGTTCTTTATGTATTTGCAAAATCATTTCTGTTAAGTAGATTAAATCTTGTTGATTAACTAAGTCACTGTTGATGATTAGAAAGACTTTTGATGTTCAGATTGAGTTGATAGGTTATTAACAGGGAAAATCTTCAGAAAAGGGCCATCAAGCACCTCTGATTTCACCTCTCCCTCAGTGGGATCAAGAGCTAGGATCAAGGTGACCTTGCTACCAACAAAAACACTGACTTTGCTTTGCCATGCAATCATTAGTGTTCGATTTTCATTTGTAGAAGTTGGTTACATGTTTAGATTCTTGAATGCTTCATTGCATAGTTAATATACATGGTTTCCTTGCGAATAAAACTTTTGTTCATTCTCTTTACTGTTAGCTAGATCAGATTAGGTCAACGTAACTAGGTCTCAGATTTTACAAGTCTTCGTTGGTTCAGTTGGAAAAACAACTTGCAGAGCACCTGTACTACTTCTCTATCTACCCATACTCTATCGAAACCATCTGCTCCATCCCCTAACTCGGATTCTTGCCTCACATTTTCCATTTGCTCACATAACCCTAATCTTTGTGCAACATTGCTTCAGTCCTCCTTGAACAAATCCAGCCATCTACATCTTTCCTCAACTCCATCCACCAAGTCCTGGACCACCTCAAACCCTTATCCTACCTCCATACTCACTCCTGCACCTCTTTTCTCTCCATCCATCCTCCAAAATCCCATTTCTGAACAACCTGTAGAAAATTACAGACATCCTGTAGAAAATTGCAGACATCCTGTAGAACCCCTGCAGACTTCCTGTAGAGGCTCACGAATGACGTTTCTTGATAGCCAAACTCTGTGAAACTCTCTAGAAGGGTATTAGGGACCCATTAGGCCCTCTTTGAACCTTCCCAAGCTCCTCCAAGAATTTCCTCTCACCAATCCACCTCTGCACAGTAAAAAACAGTCAAATCGCATGCATGATAATTCTGGCAACTTATTCAAAAATACAAAAAGATGTTTTTTTTGTTTTTTGTTTTTTGTTTTTGTTTTTGTTTTTTTTTTTTTCATATGTTACTATAGAAGTAGCTTAGATACATGTATTTACCTTCCTAGAAGTCAATGGCATCTCTTTCAGTAGCTTGCATCCTCTTTCTTGCATCAGTAGGGCTAGCTGGTAAAATTAGGGTTTGCTAGGGTTTACGTTTCCTTTCAGCTTTCCAGTTTCCTTCTGCAAGTAGATCAACCTTCTTTGAGTTAGCTTTCATCCATCAGTTAAAAAGCTTCTTCTTAGAGCTCATAGAAGTTGGCTTAAGCTCCTAGTGGACTTGTGCCAGCTGACCAAGTGACAGCTGCGGCAAGAGCTAGTACTTGTGCATACAGCACCGACGCTTCCAAGTTTGTTACGAACTACCGGGTTGATAAAAGTAAAGAAGGGAGTCCCAGGAGTTGCAACAGTATTTCTGCAATACTGGAACCCACCAGCTGTCCTCCAGAGTCTGGTTTGCTTTATCTTGCTCCTCTCCTTCTTCTAATACCTTGTACCTATTTTGATTCAACTGCTTTTCCTCACTGGGTTTTTTATTCCTTTACCTTTGCTTCCCACTTTGTTAAAGCTTTCAGTTTCTTTCCCTGAGGTAGCTTTAGTTCTATTTTCCATTCTATTTAAGGGGAAATCTCTGAATAGATGCCCATGTTCATGACATTTTCGACATCTGAAGGGGACATGCTCATAGTCCACCGCTTGCACCCATTCTTCATCAGAAAATTTGAGAATTACTTCATCCAGTAGAGCTCCACAGAGGTCCATCTCTACACATATACGGGCAAAGGAGGTATACTTTCCCCACATAGTGACCTCTGATATTTTAACAAAATGCCCTAGTTTATTTCCTATTGATCTTAATGATTTCGGCTACCAATAATCCAGTGGTAGGGAGTATAGCCTAACCCACACTGGGACTGATGTGAATGATTCATGCTCTGGGACAAAATTCATTACCGAAGGCTGCATATAGAGGCCAATAGCTGCATAGAAGTATGGCCCTCCTTCAAACACCCTGTCTTTATCCTCGATGTTTGTAAAAACTACAGTGAAGAAACCCTTGGATCCAAGGTGCAGATCTATATCCCCCTTAGGTTTCCAATGATTCTTCATCCATGCCTATAAAGCCTTCTCCGTAGGCCATAACCCCATGAATTTACAAATTATTGCATAGTTCACCATGTGTTCCCGGTGTGCTTGTATCGTTGGATCACTTAACACCACTCGGGGTATGATGGTTGCCTTAGGCTTACAAGGCCCAATCCTCTTTCTGGTATCAACATTCTGATTCTCTCCTTCTATTTACTTTCCTTTTCTAGCTCCTTCCTACGTATTTTCCTGCCCCTAAGTGCCTCTGTTTTCCTATTTCCTTTCTCCTAAAACCCCGTCTTCAACCTCCAGAGGTTTCTTGAATCTGTTAGATACTACCTGATTGTAGGAGGGAGTGGAGCTCGCCCCTTCTCGCCTCTCCATGGTGCCCAACATTTCTCTTCTGCTTCAAACCCTAGCTCTTCTCTCACCCCCTCAATATCTTCTTATAGCAATGTTTAACACTAGGAACACTGAGTTTTTCATCTAGCAACTTCCTTACTTATTTCTCACTAATATGATTAATTCTTCTCAGTTTTTGCTGAAATAGCTTGGCTCCTAGTTCCAAAGGAATTTTGTGCTCAATAGTAGTTGTATCATAAGTCTTCAAATCTTCATATGACCATACAAATACATATTTATATTCTTTGAACAAATTGATATATTTATCTCTGATATCATGTGGCAAGGTTGTTGAGATTTTAATATTTCTTACTTCTTTTGTAGTACCAATATTGCAATCTTGTATATTTTCTTGTTGTGAATTTCACAATAAAGATCTTGGTACATCATTTCTCAAGAACAACTAGTCCTTTAGGAATGTAATTATTAGGAAACTATATAATATCATGATCAACTATTTTTTGTTTCAACAACATTTTCTTTTATCACATCATTGTTTTCTTCTTCAATATGTGAGCAAGAAAACTGCTTAATAGTTTGCAAAAATTTCTGCAATTGCTCATCATCTTCAAAAACTTGCTAGTGTCATAAGTTATTCGGGATAGAAGATCTATACTTAACTTCAATTTTATACTACAACAGAGGATCTGAAATTTTGAAAGTGCTTGCAAAAACTGCAAAAGAATATGCATGTATATTATCCTCTCTTGGAATAACTGAGATGTTAAAAGCTTGAAAAAAATTCTCCACATAGTACCATACCTCATTTTTGTAAGCTTTTAATCTACGATGTTTTGTTTGACAAATATTTCTAACATGTTTCACTATCAATCTGAATTGCCAAATATTGTCAAAATTTGCACCTTCATTTTCTTGGCTAACTCTAATACCAATATTAAAGCTTCATATTTTTCCACATTGTTAGTGACTTCAAAATCTAACTTGAAATATTGAGTGATGTTTTTTTCTTTTCAGGTGAAATAAAAACAATCCCAGCTCTAGTTCTATCTCTAGAAAAGGCTCCATAAAAATACATGTTCCATACTTCATTCTTTGAAGGCTGAGTAACAGTTATAGTATCTTCAATTTTGTTTTGTACATTGAACACATCATTTACAACCAATATAAAACACGCTAAACCTTTATCAATGGCATATATAGGGTGATTTACTGCTTGATTCGCATTACACACAATATTTATAAACCTCACGTCTCTAAACAATCTTGGATGTTTACCTCCATAAATAGGGATGGTAGCGTAAGACATATCCATTTGTAAGCTTCCTCCAAGCTTAGCACAATAAGATCTTGATAATAACATACCAAATTTAGGAGGGATATTTGTCACTACTATATCCATTACTATGCTCTTTACAGGAATCTAGGCAAGGGTGACAACTAGATCTTTGATTAACCCCAAGCATGGCACCTTCTTTGAATCAAATGTATACAAGTCATGATAGGGCCTAGTGATTTGCAACTGAAGTTGGTCCATAATAACTTTAGGCATTAAATTGTGAGAAGCACTAGAATCTAGCATACAATTGTACAAAAGAAAATCATGAACTTTTAATGTGACATAGAAAGGTGGAACACTTTCATCCATCATATCCAAACTAGGACCAAAAACCACAGAAGGTTTCTCATCTTGTAGGCTAATCACATCTCCTTCAAAATCTACACTTGAAGATTGTATCCATTTGGAAACCTACTGCTTATAACTTGGATTTCTTGAAAGTTCATATAAAGGGATTGGAATTTTGACCCTTTCTAATTGTTTTTCCACATTGAAAACAAGTGACATTGGTTTTTCTACAGTTAATTAGTCTTGTGGTTTGATTTGAAGTTGAACAGATGAAGTTCTAGTAGATTTATCTTGTGAGACATCATTTTATAGGTCTACCTGGGCCTTGTCTAGGTCTCAAGTCATATATTTTATTTAACTCAATAATAAGAAATTCAGAAAAAAAAGCTTGATATTTAGAAATTTCAGAAGATTCTTTATTTTGAACAAGATGATGAATTTGATTGAGAGGGACAATAACATTTTCAGATGGTTGGTCAGCAAAATAATTGATATCATTGGTCACAACTAGTATTACTTCTTCAGGGTCTTGATCATCAATCATTAATGGAGGTTGGATTTGTTGATCATTGTTTGGTCTTTCTCTCTATAAGATTTGTGGCTGAAAAGGTCTTATGTATTGTCCTAGAGGTCTATTTACATTTTGTTGTGCTACTCTTAGTTGAGTTTCCATCCTTGAAATTCGATTAGACAAATTTCTTAATAATGAAGTAATCTCATCAATTTTGTGTTCCTCTTCTTTATTCTTTGATGATGAACCACTTTCTTCTTTAGCTTTCAGTTTCTTCTCTGTTTTTTTCTGCCTTTGCCTTTAATTTACCTGATGCTGCCCTATTAGCTTCTACCTCAATTGCATTGGTTTGCATATCTGCTAAGGTTTTAGATTTTCTTTCTCTTAACATTAAAGCAAAATCATCATCGAATCCTTTAGAAAATCTGACTTTAGCTGCAACAACTAGAGGTTTACAATATGGTGGCATCTTATTGTAAATCTTATTAAACATTTTAATAAATTCTGCAACATGTTCACCAAGATTCCTTCTTATGTCTTCAAATTTTGTCAGATAATAAACAAGATCATTTTTTATTCCCCATTGGTTTATGAAGATATTTGTTAATTTTGTCCATGAATTTATATAAATTGCACGTAACCCTTTGAACCAAATCATGACATTTCCTTCTAATGATTGAACAAACAGTCTCATATAAACATCTTCATGTTCTGGTCTCTGTTCATATTATCTGCAAAGTCAAGGAATGCAATCAAATGATCCTCTATTGATGGTCTTGTTTCTCCATTAAAACTGGGTAGATATTTTACATATCCTTGATGAAAGTCAAGAATTTAATTTGTTGGTGGAAGTACTAGCACTGCATACCGAGTTGTCACAATTGGTATATATCCAACCATTTGTTGTTGTGGTAAAACCGCTTGTATAGGAGATAAAGCTTTTTTGGAAGAGTATTGGTTTGAAACTATAGGCTCCTTTGGAAACTGAGGGTGAGCAATTAACTTTTGAACTTCAAAAACAATTTTTTCTTGATCTTTGAAAGCTAAAGGATTTGTGTAGATTTTAAGTTCCTCTTCAGGCTTGGCAGAAGTACAAGGATAAGTGTGTATGACAGTGGATATGAAATCACCAAGTTTAAGTTCAGGAAACTCAAGTTCAAGTTTTTCTTATGTATCAGATGATGTTGAAAGGGAGACAGGAAGCTCGAAGGATTCGAGATGATGAACTAATAAAGCAAATTGTATATCTACTCCCTTAAAAATAAGTTCTAAGACTTTAGGTGGTAAATCTGATAATTCAGCAGGGATATGAAATGGTTCAAAGTGCTCAGATTGTGAGATTGTTTTAGGTGGGAGAGAAGTAGAAGTAGAAGTAGAAGCTTCAAGTCTATGTATAAGGGAAGCAATTCACACAAGTCTCTCTGGATCTAATAATGCAGTGAAAAGCTGAGGATTAGAATGAGATCTGGTATGTCTGCATGAAGCCATATTTAATGAATGAAGTCGCCAGGTGAATAATTTTAGCATGCTAACCTCTTATTCACAATTAAGGGGTAAGTCTTATTGTTGTCCTAGGGAAAATGAACTGATGAAAACTTGACTAAAATGGGGGGGGGGGGGGGGGGGGGGGGTGAACCAGTTTAGTATATTCATGGACATTAAAGTTATTTTCATTAATCTCATTAACTGAAACATTGCATGAGAAAATTAACAAATAATGATCAGTAGATTGAATATGTGAACAACAAGTAATAAGCAAACCAAAACATCACATCAACACATAATAACAACACACATATTGACACCAGATATATTTGGAAACCCATAAAGGGAGGCAACCATGATTCTATTATTGTTGTGACGCAAAGGAAAGTTCCTATACCTTATTACATTTGATTTTCTATACGCTCCAACCTATAGGAGGCTACTACCTCAGTTTTCTGCACACTACAACATGCAAGGGAGCTCCGAATCCCATATATTGTCTGTAGGCTACAACCTATAGGAAGCTCCTACCTCAACAGGCTCCAACCTAAAGTTTATCAAGCTAGTACTTGAAAGGAGACTACGATCCCCTGATGCAAACAAGAAACAACAATGAACTAGTTTACCTAGTCATAAATTTTTCATATCTCCATCTTCATTTCTGCCTCTTCTTCCCTTCAAATTTTCTTCACATAAGCTTCATATGTGTTAGGTAACTAATGTATAACACCTCAATCATTTCTCACACATTCTCCAACTCTCCAACTTATATTTTGCTTCCAAAAGCAACATATTTTATAAAGATAATTTGTTGGCTGTTTGTATTCCACATAAGAATAATAAGTGAACAAACTTGACTCTTTTCCTTCCACTCATTCGTTTCCAAACTCTTCAAATTTTGATTACAAAATAAATAAGTGCTTCACCACATATTATTTCAGCCATCTATAGTGATTAGGTGCATCAATACCAACATAGTGCCAAGAATAACATTATACCACCACAACACATGCAAGCATTCTCCATTGTAAAGAATATGCAGACAACATATGAAAATAATGCAAGCATATGTATGCAACATTCACTCTCCAAAGCCATCTATATGTTCAAATTCATCTTTTCTTCATGCCATTGCCTCAACCTCCTTGAGTCTTGTCTTTTTTTGTTGTCATGGAATCTTGCCTTTGTTGTCATGGAGTCTTGCCTTTGCATCACAACAATTCAGCTCAACCAAAAATTAGTGTCACCACAAATTATTCATTAAACAATCTATACAACATTATCCAAGCATCAATCCATCAACATGCCAACATCAATGTTCTGCCAAACCATCAAGGTATTTGTTGCTCCTTTGTCTTGTTGTCATCAAGCATGCCAAGAATAACATATGCAATATCTAGCATCAACATATGTGCCATCAACATCTAGCATTTGTCTCACCAACAGGTATTACATCTGATTTTTTTTTTTTTTTTGGTAAAACGCTGACAATTTTAGTGTCAGCGAAAACAATTTGTAATAAACAGGGAAATGTCAATAATGTGGTTATCAACATTAATCAGTCTCAAAAAAACGATCAACATGAATACACTGACAATGGGAGTGTCATTGTTATTAGGTATTGGTTGATAGCGGGAATATTAGAGATTACCTTAGAGGTTTTCCTGCAGGAATATTAGAGGTTACCTTAGAGGTTTTCTTACAGCCAGGTATTACTGAACCTGTTACTGCTCTTGCCTTGTTGCTATGTTACCTTAGAGTTTTTCACACAGTCAGGTATTACTAACCCTGTTACTGCTATTGCTTTACCGCTCCTTTGTCCCTTGATCCTGCACACCTTGTTGTTGCTTCTTGCCTTACTCATGCATACCTTGCTGCTCTTGTTGCCCTGTTGCTCTTTTGTTGCTCCTTTTCCATCAATGACAACAATGCCAACAATCTCCCCCTTTGGCATTGATGACAACATTGTTTCTTGAGAAACAACTTCAACAACCTTTGCTTACCTCCCCCTTTGACATCAATGGAAAGGGGGTTACAGATGTCTTGTAGCCCTCCAATCCACATTTATATGTTCTTTGTCCTCAGTGAAAAATATGGTCCTCAATGTAGCCCTCCAATCCACATTTATTTGTTCTTTGTCCTCACTAAAAATATGGTCCTCAATGTAGTTGTCTCCAATGCATTAATGCTCTACAACCTGCAATGTTTTGTGCTACATAAACAATGTTAACATTGTCATTGAATGAATGCCACTCTAGATGGAAAATTAGGGTTGCTCCAGATTGAACACTACTCCAAAATGAATGTTGCTCCACATGTCATATAAACACTGCTCCAAATATGCTTCAAAATGTTTTAACATTGCAAGAGCGTTGCAGAACATTGTTGTGAGAAAACTTTGTAAAATATTGCAAGAACTCATTGAATGAACACATTTCCGAACACATTGTCGAACACATTGCAGGAATATTGTTGGGAGAACACTTTGTAATATATTGCAATTGTATATAGATAAAAAATAAGCTCTAAATAATACTCGCCAAATAATAAGTGCATTGCACATTGTTGTGAGAGGATATGAACACATAGATTATGAGGCATTGAATATGTGAGGCAAGTATTTGAGGATCAACATGTATGAGTGCATGAACACATATAAGATATGCATGTATTTGATACAATATGAGCAGTACCATTTCCGCACCATAAGAACAAGATCAACAAAAAAAAACATTGCGATGTTAATATGAGCGCTGCACACCAATACTCCATGCTTACAATTCATTTTTCTATGCATCCGAACAAATAAAGGTCGTAATTAACTTTCAGTTTGTGTTTTCAGTTGTTGGACAATGAGAAATGATTGATGAACGCCAATTACTCAGCATAATCAGAAAGGAAGTACTAGTGTGGAATGTGCCATACTCGTGAACGATGTGAAATGGCCAAAAATGTCATTGTTGAAAGTGAACATTGCATCTTTCTCGACTTATACTGCACCGTATATATCTATATCTATATCTATATCTATATATATATATATATATATATATATATACCAGATCATATGTCACGTTTGAAAGTATCATGATATATGTATACTAGGTCATATATATGTTAGATAATATATGTCACTGAATTCCAACCCAATAACAAATCGTTCAAATCCGTAGGTGCAATGATGAAATTTGTTGAATATGCTCCATAATCAAATAAGCAGATACCACTAAACTTAAGTAGATTGAACATGTTATAATTCAAGTGGGATAAAAAACCAACAAAGCCTTTTGAGAAGGCTGAAATGACTGGATTAGATGTAGTACAGGTACATGCATATACAAGAATGAGTACATGTGCTATGACCAATCATAAATCATCAATGAGTATTGAAAACCAAATCCTTTCAAACATACATTTTAGGGTTATGCAAACAAACTTCCTTTCTCCATTCCTGTTTCCAATTATGCAGCAGCATGGTATGATACCATTTGCATAGTTTCAACCTCCGATGCCTTTATACTCTCTACTCAAGCTGTCTCTACGATTGCATACAAGAAAACATTGACAAATATGCCATTAGTGAAGTACTTGCAGCAGTATGAGATCAAATTTGTGCCACCATATATCAACCTATAACGTCATAATTCATAATGTAAAAGGAAATTGATCTAGGTTTGTTTCCTCGCTATTTGATTAAATATTCGAGCACTTTTGGATATCTCAGTTGATGTACACTCAAGAGAACAAATCTCTCAATGATGTTGTCATGATTGACATTCAAGTCTTCATTGCTAAACATCCTAAAAGTGTGAAGGACCTCATCATTATCTTCATACCCATACCTCCTATTAAAGTAGAGCATCAAACTAAGAGCCATTGAACCTGAATGCTTTAAAATTTTAAACACTTGTTTCATGTCCTGAAGTCTTCTAGCTTCTCCATACTTCGTCGCATAACATGATAGTGAAGTAAAGCACTCAATGCAAAATTTAAAAACATAACATTTTTCGAGCATGCTCTTTAGTACATTCAATGCTATGTCATAAGACCCTGTCTTCGTATATACTCGAGCCATTGCAACATATACCAAGTCACACAAATTTCCAGTTAGAGTCATATGTCTATACAACATTATCACTTTATTGATTTAAATCGCACCAGCACTAGTAAATAGTGCACAATATAATTTATTACTACTAGTATATATAAGTCCACGCCAATAAAAATTATGGTCTCCAATCCATTTGAAATATACATGAAGATCAAAGAATCCTCTTATTCCACACAACAACGACTTTTGACAAATATCTTACCGAGAATTAATAAAATTTTAGGGCGTAAAACCCTAATTCATGAATATAATATATGATAATGCACATAATATCAACGCCATTGTATAATGTATTTTTGTTGAATGATAATGTCATATGGGTCTTCAATATATGTTGCATGATTCATAAATGATATAGTGTACAGACTGTGTGCCAGTGCATAGACTTTTCTTGCAGATTTGTATGCAATAGTTGCTTATACCCCACTTGTATGGGATAGTTGCCATCGCACAAACTTCTTTCAAATTACATTTCCCAATTGTTTATCAATCAATGATCTCTTGACCAATCCACGTTCCACATGTTCGCATTTGTGAATAACACATACCACTCCTATGAATGTAACTGTTATGTATTCGTTGAATATGTCACAGTTTATCCTGGTTTATTCGTTGTCTATGTAGCATTGAACCAAACAAACATTGCCATGTATTTACGTTGTTAGCTTCGCTCCATTTGTGGCATTGCAATATATATAATGCATAATATGATAATGTCGTCATAATTCATAAAATGTTGTCCCAATAATATCATAGCGTTCACTGTTCTGATAATTTCAGTTCTCTGTTTGATCCAGCACAGTAATTTAATGTAGGTAATAACTCCAACCATTCAACCATAAGACTCCATTCAACGTACTGCATGTAGAATTCATTCAATGCATATCTAGAAAATAATGTCTTTGCATCCCTGAAACCTCCATTGCATCCCTATCAACTATGTCACTAGTGAATCTTGTTGTCAAGTCTAACATTCTTGCTTTACCTGTCATCTCTATTCATAATTATTTCTCTTCAGCGTTACCTTCATGTTTGTTTGATGTATTTTGTTTCTTGATTGTGCAATTGTCTAGTTTCTCAAAAGAACAACGAACAATCCATTTTTATTCCCATTTCAACATCAGCCAGATGCCCATTATCTGGTTCACACTACAGCTCCAGTCTATTGTCTCCAAAAAGGTGAAGACTTATAAGATTTCTTTGTAGCAACAATTTGGGCATTCATGGGAGTATCAATAGTGGCGGCATCCCTGCACCGCTACCTTGCCTATTTGTAAATTTCTATTGCTCGATGCATATGATTCTCCAGTAAACATGAGAAAAATGTCTGACTAGTTACAACATGAGGTGGTGGACCGCCTGGCCCTGACCAAGTAATTATAGTACCATCTTTCTTCCTAAAAACCATTTGACCTGGTGGTGGTGCGAGGAGATCTTGAGAAGGAAGTGTAAAAGATTTATCCCAGCCAATCTTTAGTTCATACTCATAAACAATGACCCCTTGCATTTCATCCTTTGTTGTCTCACCATCTGCTTTGTTCATAAAAGCAACAAAACCATAGTTTCATTGCCTCCTTCACTCTTCTTTTTCGCATCATCTTTTTCTTTATTAATCGTAGTTCCCAACCCAGGAGGTATGAATGGTGGTATGTATCTGCTTCCTTTATGGCCTCCTCTTCCTTTCCATTTCCTCCTCGGCTCCGACTCTCATCACAAAACTCGACTCTTTTCTTTTTCCTCTACTGGAAGAGGTTCACCATCAATTCCAAAATGTCGGCATCCACATCCACAACAAGGCTATTGTCCTTGTAATTTATTTCTTTCTAGATGCAGTATTAATATCTCACAAATATATTTGTGCTTCATTGGAAACACTTACTAGTAGCCTTTGATTAATGCTTACATCTAAGCTCATTGTCTTTACTGCAATGACAAATGAATTATGTGGTATGTATCAAGGTTCAAACTCAAAGCTTATTTCTTCACACATATTGGTCTTAGAATTTGAATGTTCAATGTTCAATTTGTTTTTCTTTTCTAATTTTTCTTTCAGGTCATTTTGAGACTATTCTCCCCCTTGGATGGTGTTGCTCAAGCATTGTCATTAACCAGATTATTCATTGCTTTTATGAGCAACTCCCCCTATGATTATGACTTCATTATGTCATTGCAGTAATGGGATCCTCCTTTTTCTTCCTCTTCCACACTTTATTGGGTTGTCTTCTAGTTTATGCATTTTTTATTCAATGTTCGGTTTGCTTTGATTGGCTTCCATCATCTGCCTAGAGTTCTTTAGCGTATATAACAATTTGCATTCTATTAGATATCATTTTTGGGATTCAACTGCGTTAAGTAAGTCATTCAAACGTATGACCATTTCCATGAGAGGTAGTCGTAAAGTGACTAATTTCTCATGATTTTTGAATAGTTCACTTAGTACTCATTGCATCGGGTGATGCTCACAGGGGTGAAGAAGTGGGATTGAAACTAGTGAAATGTGGAGAACGAATCACATAGCATCAATCATCACTTCCGGGGCTTGCACCCGGTAACCAGGACTTCCCAGGAGGTCACCCATCCCAGAACTCCTCTGGCTCAAGCGCGCTTAACTGTGGAGTTTTTCCCCACAATCAAGCCCACTTAGCTTGCTACCCCATTTGCAAAACCTTAGCAAGTATTGTGCCTCATGAACCATTCAAGTAGAGATCCCTTGACTCTTTTTGAATTTAAGTATGGGGGATTTACGCAGTGCATTATATTAGATATCATTTTTGGGATTCAACTGCGTTAAGTAAGTCATTCAAACGTATGACCATTTCCATGAGAGGTAGTCGTAAAGTGACTAATTTCTCATGATTTTTGAATAGTTCACTTAGCACTCATTGCATCGGGTGATGCTCACAGGGGTGAAGAAGTG
This sequence comes from Pinus tabuliformis, assembly GCA_031772625.1. Lineage (NCBI taxonomy): Eukaryota > Viridiplantae > Streptophyta > Pinopsida > Pinales > Pinaceae > Pinus > Pinus tabuliformis. The sequence goes on along the minus strand of CM062820.1, from coordinate 1,493,617,613 downwards.
GGATTGAAACTAGTGAAATGTGGAGAACGAATCACATAGCATCAATCATCACTTCCGGGGCTTGCACCCGGTAACCAGGACTTCCCAATATTTCTACATACATAACATTTTGTGTTGCCAAGAAATGCAAGAAATGGTGTGCTCCTTCTTGAGTTCATGCTTGCCTTCGCATACAATTTGCATTCAAATGCTTTATGTCCAAATGCATGACACATATAACAATAACCATAGAAAGATCTTATGTACCTGGTTGTTGATGTTCTTGTTTGTTTTCTTGTTGGATAGTACCTTCTTGTTTGTTGCATGTTTTGTTGAATAGTCTTGATCTTCTTGTTCTTACAATCTGCTACCACATGTCCATGTTCATGGCAAGAAAAACATGTGATGTTTTTCCCAAGAGCAAAGAATCTCCTTTGAGATCTTCCGAACTTGTTCAACTCATTTTCAAGAGAGAATGATCTTCTTGTAGTGAACCTTTTCTTCACCTAATTCTTTGGTTTTTGTTGTTGTTGCTTGGTTTTGTTTGCTTCTTTGCTATTCACTCTGCTTGTACCTTCTTCTAATGATCTTTTCAGGGATGCTTCATTATCCTCTATGATTTCCTTTAAGTTACTTCTCTTTTCTTTTGAGTCCTTCATGGATGCAATCTTCTCTCCTAACTCCTTACACAACCCGTTATTTTCATCTAAGTCTTTTCCAGCAGAAACAATCTCAACCTCTAACCTTTCACATTGTTCTTCTTTCTCTTTTAGTTGTCTGCTCATTACCTCTTCTATTCTTCTTTCTTATTCAAGTTGTGTCCTTAGGCTAATGATTCCCTCCTTGTATTCATGCTCTCTTTCATCACATATTTAAACCAATTTATTCAAATCTTTGTTTTCATTCTTCAGTCTTTCTATTTCAGTCAAGGCTATGTCAAGCTTGGCTTGTTTTTTAGTTGTCTTTTCTTCATGGAAATAAGGTCCATTCACACTAGCAGAGACCTCATTTGACCTAATGATTTCCCTTTGACAAGATTTTTTCTTCCTCCTCTTTATCTTCTCCTTCTTGACAGTGCAGCTACTAGTGTCTCCTTCATGCATGAGATGCAATCTATCCCATATTTCTTTTGCAAAATTTAAGTCTGTTACTGTATCAAGATCCTTATTATGAAGATTATTAAACATAACACATTTTGCCTTAGCATTCCACTGTTTTTCTTGTGTAGAGGGAGAGTCTTTACAATAGCCATCACATACTAGTTTCCACACACTAGGTCCATAAGCTATCAATTCATATTTTACCTATCTCTTCATTCATGAAATTTCGATGTAATAAGAATAGGTACAATTTGACAATCCATGACTCAACCATAACTACTTTCAAGTTGTTAGGCTTACACCGAAGGAAATTGGCTCTGATACCAATTGATGAAAACTTGGCTAAACTAAGAGGGGGGAGGGTGAATCAGTTAAGTATATTCATGGACATTAAAATTATTTTCATTAATCTCATTAACTGAAACATTGCATGAGAAACTCAACAAATAATGATCAGCAGATTGAATATGTGAACAACAAGTAATAAACAAACCAAAACATCACATCAACACATAATAGCAACACCTATCGACACCAGATATATGTGGAAACGCATAAAGGGAGAAAACCACGATTCTATTATTGGTGTGATGCAAAGGAAAGCTCCTACTCCTTATTACATTTGATTTTCTGTAGGCTCCAACCTATAGGAGGATGCTACCTCAATTTTTTGCACGCTGCAACATGCAAGGAAGCTCCAACTCCCTTACCTTTTCTATAGGCTACAACCTACAGGAGGCTCCTACCTCAACAAGCTCCAACCTGAAGTTTATCAAGCCACTACTTGAAAGGAGACTACAATCCCCTGATGCAAACAAGAAACAACAATGTGTTGGTTTACCTGGTCATAAATTTTTCATATCTCCATCTTCATTTCTGCCTCTTCTTCCCTTCAAATCTGCTTCACATAAGTTTCATATGTGCCAGGTAACTAATGCATAACACCTCAATCATTTCTCACACATTCTCCAACTCTTCAAAATTTTGTATATTATAAAATAAATAAGTGTTTCACCACATTTTATTTTAGTCATCTATAATGATTAGGTGCATCAATATCAACAGTGTCAAGAACAACATTATACCACCACAACACATGCAAGCATTCTCCAATGTAAACAATATGCACACAACATATGAAAATAATGCAAGCATATGTATGCAAGAGTCACTGTCCAAAGCCATCTATATGTTCAAATTCATCTTTTCTTCATGTCATTGCCTCAACCTCTTTGAGTCTTGTCTTGTTTTTTTGTCATGGAACATTTCCTTTGTTGTCATGGAGTCTTGCCTTTGTTGTCATGGAGTCATGCTTTTGCATCACAACAATTCAGCTCAACAACAAATTAGTGTCACCACAAATTCTTCATTAAACAATCTTTGCAACATTATCCAAGCATCAAGCCATCAACATGCCAACATCAATGTTTTGCCAAACCATCAAGGTATTTGTTGCTCCTTTGTCCTGTTGTCATCAAGCATGCAAAGAATAACATATGCAATGTGTGCCATCAACATCTAGCATCTGTCTCACCAACAGATACATCTGAAGAAAAAAAATCTGTAAAATGTTAACAATTTAAGTGTCAACAATTTTTTTTTGTAATAAACAGGGAAATGTCAATAATGTGGTTATCAACATTTATTAGTCTAAAAAAAATGATCGACGAGAGTACACTGGCAACAAGAGTGTCAATGTTATTAGGTATTGGCTGATGGCGGAATATTAGAGGTTACCTTACTGACCATGTTATTGCTCTTGCCTTGTTGCTCTGTTACCTTAGAGGCTTTCCCGCAGTTGGGTATTATTGAGCTTGTTACTGCTCTTGCATTGTTGCTCCTTTGTCCCTTGCTCCTGCACACCTTGTTGTTTCTCCTTGCCTTTCTCGTGCATACCTAGCTACTCATGTTGCCTTTCTTCTCTTTTGTTGCTCCTTTGCCATCAATGAAAATAATGCCAACATGAACTTCAAACTCCATTCCCCGACAACAATGCTAATTTGATGTTGTACCTTTGAAGGCAGATATAGGCATGGGAATTGTGCTAAAGCATCTAAGTAAGGGATTTAATTTAAATGGATGACCAATGATTCAAACCATTTACAATTATACAATCCAAAAACTTTTGAGATTTTCAAAGTGTTAATTTTCATTATTAACAACATATAATCCTTCAATTGATTTTGACAAAGGAAAGAAGAAGATATATGATAATTAAACATTCATCCTAAATACTTAATTTATCATATATAGTAGAAGTGTGTAGAGAAATTTCTACATCTAACACATATACATTCAAGAGATGACAGAAGGAAACAATTAAATGATGCAGAGCTAGTAATTTAAACCTATTTAATTGGCTATTCTCAGTGATGATTATAACTTTGTAGTGGGTTGTCAAGGAAGTTAATACTTAACTTAGCCTTACCCTAAATCGTGTGTTACCTTGGACATATGATGAAAAACAAAAATTAATATACCAGAAAAACTCACATGAACACAATTGCTGCTAAAACTAAAGTTAGAATCCTTTGATTATCTTCAAAAACTTCCAGAAAAGTACAATGATGTTTCTTGGCTCTCTCAAAGGTTCAACCCTTCTTACTTCGAATTACAATGTATATATAGAGTGTAATTCAAAAATATCTAACTTAATACAATCTTCTACAAGAATAAATATCTATCTAAAATTATTTGGATATATCTAATTAATACAATTCAAAAAGGGATTTTGAGACTGATTTTGTAGAACAACACACTATTTAAGGATGTTGTTTGCAACTGTTGCCTTGAAATCTTCTCTTGTTAATTGTGCTCATTTTTTTACTGTACTAACACTTGAAAGGCTGCGCTTTGTTCCAACTTTTTCTATATCCTGCTTTCAGTTCACTTAAGAAGTTCGAGGAACTTATCCCATTTTTCATCATCTGGACATGAAAATTTAATTACCCTCCTGCAGGCTTCATCCACTTTAATGTATGTTATGAAACCAGCTCAAGAAAAGATAGAAAAGAGAGATCAACTCCTTATAATTCAGCCTCTTCGAGGGGGCAACCTCCTTTACATTACATAAATGAACAATTCTTGGATGATACAAATGACAAAACCTCCTTTCTATATATAGGAGTCTAAGCAGTCACAATATAATCCAGCCGACCTAACAATAATAATATAAAGCCACAAAAATAATAATAGAGGGATTCTATGGGGCACAGAAATAACAATATGGGGGTAATAGGGGCACAACAATATAAATAAGGGGTATAACTACAATAGTAATGGGGTAATCACTAGTATTATAGGGACCCAACATGCCCCTCTCCTTCAAAAAAGTGTTGTCCTCAACGCTTGAGTAGTTCTGGATACTTCTGCATAAAATTCTCATCCTCCCATGTGGAATCTTCAGCGGATAAGTTCTTCCACTTGATAAGATACTCTGAAATTGATCGATTTCGTAGCTGTCGAGTTCTTGTTTCTGTGACTGCTTCCGGTTCCAATATAATTTTTCCTTCCTCGTCAAGTTCTGGCAATATTGTTTGAACTGGGAGCTTGTCGCCTATAACCTTCTTTAAACATGAAACATGGAAAACTGGGTGCAATCGAGAAGCTGCAGGAAGCTCCAATTTGTATGCCATAGTACCAATCTTTTGCAACACCTTGTACGGACCATAATACTTTGGTGATAATTTATTATCCTTCTTAGCTTGCTTTAGGGACATTTGCTTATATGGTTGTAGCCGTAGGAATACCCAATCACCTACATCAAAACTTCTTTCACTGCGATGTTGATCTGCCTGTTGTTTCATTCTATTTTGTGCCAACACGAGGTTATCCTTTAAGAGTTGGAGGACTTGTTGTTGATGTTCGATGTGATGTTCCACTGCCTGAACCTTAGAATTTTCTCTTAAATATGATGTGATGGATGGTGGTTGATACCCATAAAGTGCCATAAATGGGGTCATTTTTGTTGCTGTATGGAAGGAAGTGTTATACCACCATTCAGCCAGAGGCAACCATTTGACCCATTGTGTCTGTTTATCAGATACAAAGCAACGAAGATATCCTTCCAAACATTTGTTTACTATCTCAGTTTGCCCATCAGATTGAGGATGATAAGATGAGCTATGAGCTAACTGAGTACCAAGACAAGAAAATAATTCTGTCCAAAAATTTCCAGTGAAAATGGGATCTCTGTCACTTACAATAATCTTTGGGTTTCCATGTAGCTTTTGAACTGTTTCCATAAATGCAGTAGAAACTGTACTGGCTTTAAATGGATGTGATAATGCACAAAAGTGTGCATACTTGGTAAGTCTGTCAACTACCACCATGATGACACTCTTTCCCTCAGACTTGGGTAAACCTGTGATAAAATCCATTGAAACCTCCTCCCAACGTTGGCTTGGAATGGATAAAGGTTGTAATAGACCCGGTGTCTTAATTGTTTCAACTTTATTTTGTTGGCAAACCAAACATTCCGCCACAAACTTTTGAATATCTGATTTAAGGCCATCCCAAAAAAATTCCTTCTTAACCCTGTGGTAAGTTTTTAAAAATCCTGAGTGCCCTCCTAAGGGAGAAGTGTGCAATTCCATAAGAATCTTTTGTTTTAGCTGGGAATTCTTACAGAGGTATAAGCGATCTTTGTACCATAACGAATCATTTTTCCAGCTAAATGTATCAGAAGTACTGGAATCTTGTTGTAGCTTTCGAATAAGTGCCCACACTTCTTCGTCATTCTTCCATTCCTCCCTTGCTTCGTTTATCCAATCTGGTTGGATAATAGAAATGGCACACAACAATGCTTCCACATCCTCATCCTTTCTTGAGAGTGCATCTGCCACCACATTTTGCTTCCCTTTTTTGTAGATGATTTCAAAGTCATAACCCAACATCTTTGTGACCCACTTTTGTTGCTCTTCAGAGGATAATCTTTGTTCTAAAAAGTATTTAAGGCTATCATGATCCGTTTTTACCTTGAAGTGTCTTCCCATTAGGTAGGGTCGCCATTTCTTAAGTGCATGGAGTATTGCCAACATTTCCTTCTCATAAATAGCTTTGCTTAAAAACTTTCCCTTGATTGGACGACTTTCAAAAGCAATGGGTCTTTCATCTTGCATTAGAACAGCACCAATTCCATTTCCTGAAGCATCACATTCCACAATAAAGGTTTTTGTGAAGTCCGGTGTAGCTAAGACCGGTGCTTGGCACATTGCCTCTTTAAGATGTTCAAAGGCCTTTGTTGCTTCCGGAGTCCATGAAAATGAATCTTTCTTCAATAATGTTGTTAGAGGTGCTGCTATTCTCCCATAATTCTTAACAAACTTGCGATAATACCCTGTCAACCCAAGAAATCCTCGCAGATGCTTTATGGATGTGGGGATTTTCCATTCCTTAATGGCTTTAATTTTGCTAGGGTCTACCTTAACTCCTTCATGAGATACAATATGACCCAAATATTCCACCTCCTGGACTCCAAAGAAACATTTGGATCTTTTTGCATATAATTGTTTCTCCTCCAATAGTTGTAGCACCCTGTCAACATGTTCAACATGATCCTTCCAAGACTTGCTGTAGATTAGTATATCATCAAAAAATACTAACACAAATTTTCTAAGGAATGGTTTGAAAATTGAATTCATCAAACCTTGAAATGTTGAAGGTGCATTGGTAAGGCCAAAAGGCATGACCAAAAATTCATAATGACCCTCATGAGTTCTAAATGCCGTTTTCGGAATGTCTTCAATCTTCATTCTGATTTGATGATATCCCGAACGAAGATCCAACTTGGTGAAGTAAATTGATCCATGCAATTCATCCAGTAATTCATCAATGACAGGAATGGGGAACTTATCTTTAATAGTGAGCTTGTTGAGCTCCCTATAATCTGGACACATGCGCCATGATCCATCCTTCTTGTGCACCAATACTACTGGAGCTGAGAAAGAACTTTGACTCGGTTGAATTATACCAGCCTCTAGCATTTCTGCAACCATACGTTCAATTTCACTTTTTTGGACATAGGGATATCTGTACGGCCTGATGTTTGGAGGAACACTTCCTGGAATCAGATGAATAGCATGATCATGATCACGCATAGGTGGGAGACCTTTGGGAGTCTCAAATACCTTGGAATGATTGTCCAGGACTTTTTGGAGATCTGGAGAAATAGATGATTCCAATGTGGAAACATCTAGCGAACATAATTGTGCAATTACACCTCTTTGCTCCTTTTTTAGAAGCTTTGTCATGCCATTAGAGCTGATTATCTTTCCTGGTTTCCCTGCAATACCCCTTAATTCAACTTCCTTTCCTTCCACAGAAAATTTCATGAAAAGTTCTTGAAAATTAAAAGCTATTGTACCCAAGGATTGTAGCCATTGGACTCCTAGTACAACATCAGCACCTCCCATTGGAATGGAAAGCATTGGGCTAGTCAATACATATTCTCCCATGGATAGCTTGATATTATGGCACTTTCCAGAGCAATTTATTGTTCCTCCATTTGCAATCATCACTTGACACTCTGGTGCTGGATATAGGAAGCAATTCAATTCTTTTGCTACCCTACAATGAATAAAATTGTGGGTGCTTCCTGAATCAATCAACACTATTACCTTTTTCTTCTTGATTTGTCCTTCTATCTTGATGGTTTGAGGAGTGGTAATTCCCGCCAATGCATTACAAGATATGGTCGGATTTATTTGTTCTTCATCTAGGCTTTGTTCCTGGAATATATCCTCTTCTTTTGACCTTTCTTGCTCCTTTTCTTCTTCCTCTTCACAATCTATGTAGAATAATTTCTTCTCAGCACACTTATGACCTTTGTGTATTTGCTATCACAATTGTAACAAAGCCCTTTTGCTCTTTTTTCTTCCAATTGTTGTGGTGTCAACCTTGTAGGTTGTGGAAGACTATGGGCAACAACACTTCCGTCTTTATAGTTGTGAGTGGTATGCTTCCTAGTTGCCATAATTTTGCTTTCCATTTTTCTTGCTAACCTGAATGCCTTCTCTAATGAATCAGGTTCCCAAAGGCGAACATCATGTTGGATATTATCCTTTAAAGACCCTATGAACACATCAATCCTATGCTCCTCTGGAATATCTTTTACCCTTATGTTCAATTTTTGGAACTCCTCAATGTGCTCCATTATTGAACCCTTTTGTTTGAGACTTATCAATTGGCTAAAAAAAGTGTTGCTTTTTGTATCCTCATAATGTGCTATCAATTCTTCCGTAAAAATTGCCCAAGTGATAAATTGTTTACGAGAACAAAGCCATTGATACCATACAAACTGATTTGGTTCCAAATATAAAGTTGCCATACGTACCTTTTGTGTGTTTTGCACATTATTGAGATCGAAGAATTGCTCCATCTGTAATATCCATGTGGCGGGATCCTTGCCATCAAACTTCCTCATATCGATTTTTGGAATATGGTGAGTCTTCGATCCAACATTAGAGTCTATGGAATCATGATTAACATTTCTTTTGTTCTCATCATGAGTTTCCTTTACTACTTTTCACCATTAGTGACCATTTCTTGTAGCAACTTATTCATATTTATCTTCAATTCTTCCATTTTATCATCCATGCCATCAATTTTAGCTTCCATGCCATTCATCTTAGCTTCCATGCCCTTTATCTTAGATTCCACGCCATTTATCTTAGCTTCTGTTAGCTTTTGTGAGCGTGACATTTGTTGCACTTGTTCTTGTAATTTTGATATATCATGTAGCATTTCTTCCTCTTCTTCATGAGTCATGCTAGAGCTTTCAGGTTCCTTACTAGGTGTTTGCATTTTCTTTCCTCGGGGCATCAGTTACCGATAATAATGCTTTACTATGCCCTTTGAATTCCTTCAAACCAAGCTTAAGCAAAAATTAAAAAAAACTACACACCTTTTTTCACTTTGTAGAAGCCTGATATTGAATCTGATGTATCTCTGTAATTTCGAATCATCCAGTTCTGAAATTGTGACCTGTAGTAGCCTTCTGTGTCCTCTTTCCAATGCCACAAGTCTGATCCAAATTGGATTCTCCAAGGAAGAGTTATGCCAAATCTCCCACAGTGACTTGATTATAGACTAGTTCAGTAGAGCGAACTTGTACGACGTGCCACGAGTCACTGTTTCAACCTTTGAATCTGAAAAATATATAAAAGAAACTACAGTCCGTCCTCTTTCTGTACCTTCTTACGAAATTTCAATCCGATCCTCAGAGAGAAAGTTATGACGATTTTCCCCAGGTCACCTGTTTTGAATGTAATTCAGGAGTCTGCAAAAAGACCAACTTCCTCAGATCATATCTCCGAAAATATCGCGCGAAAAGCTCTGAAATTCGGACCCAAGGTTCAGCGCGATTTCTTCTCAAATGGGTTTTTTTTGCGACTTCTGAAACGTCACAGAAAAAAAGTTATAGCGAAAATTCCACGATGACCTGTTTGGAGCAGCGAAACCCTAGAATCCAAAGCTCTGATACCAAATGTTATGAAACCAGCTCAAGAAAAGATAGAAAAGATAGATCAACGCCTTAGAATTCAGCCTCTTCGAGGGGGCAACCTCCTTTACATTACATAAATGAACAATTCTTGGATGATACAAATGACAAAACCTCCTTTCTATATATAGGAGTCTAAGGAGTCACAATATAATCCAGCCGACCTAACAATAATAATATAAAGCCACAAAAATAACAATAGAGGGATTCTATGGGGCACAGAAATAACAATATGGGGGTAATAGGGGCACAACAATATAAATAAGGGGTATAACTACAATAGTAATGGGGTAATTACTAGTATTATAGGGACCCAACAATGTACTTCTCAAAAGTTTGCTTGGTGATAAACAAATCCTGGACCTCAAGCAAAATAAATAAATCATTCTCCAAACCTTCTAGAAAATATTAACCACTAATGATCCCTTTTGCCTTAGCAAACTTTGGTTTATATGTTGTTATGTCATGTAACTTGTACTGGTAATTTTCAAGTGGAATCAATTGGCCATGAGAATCTCTTAAGAATGGGAGTCCTTTTTGCTGGAGGATTGAAAACTTTTTGTGGAACTTCAAATTTGAGCTTCTAAGTTTTTGCATTTGTTTTCCAACTGCAACATTAAATTTATTTTTGTTAATACATTTCTAACTTCTAGGACTGTATCTGTCCTGTAATTAATTCCCAAGTCTTCAAGTTCATCTTTAGTTTTTGAGTTTAGCACTTTGATGATCATTGTTACTTCTCTTGCTTTGTGGTCCGTTTCTTCTTTGAATTATTTTATCGATGCTTTTCCTTTCTGTACCAGTTGTTCATGTTCAAAAAATATTTCAATAGATGTCTACATATATGAAATGATTAAATTGATGTCAATCCAAATTTTATCTTTTGCTTCAAATAATCTCTGTGCACTGGTTGATTCATATGTGTACTTTTCAAGTTGTTTAGTTAGCTTGAAATTCTTCTGCACTTTTGAGATATATGCGTTATCTGCCTTAAGTTTATTTTCTTCCATCTTTGCAGTGATGCCTTTAATTTCTGTATTTCAACATTTCTTAATGAAAAATCTCCCATAGCCTTTGACAACTTTTCAATAGCTTCATCGCTGGTTGATTATGTTTGTATTGCACAAATTCTTGCACTCACTTATTGTTCCTTCTCTTCAATTTTTTTTTCCATATCTACTTCCATCTTTTGAATCTGAATATTCTACTCAACAATGATGCACAACATATTTTCCTTTTGTTTCTCTAATTTCCTTACTTCCTAAGTTTGAGGATGCTCTGTTGTTGGTAATTTCAACTACTTTCCTAATGCTTGAATATTTGCATTCGTGCTCTTAATAATTTATTCAATGTCATTAACATCATTAAGATTTAATCCTAATTTGATTACCAAATCTCCCAATCCTTTTATCCTTTTATCTTTAGCTAATGAGAACATCTTTTCTAGCTTAAGCTGAGAATGGGTATTGTTTAGAGAAGCTTGCAACTTTGAAGTTGCCATGGCAGAACTTGTCAAGGAGGAATAAATCATCTCACCTGCCTGTTTATGTAGATAAATTTGATCTATTGGATGAATCTACTTTGTATTGCAAGAAAATACTTAGGCCCTGTAATCCTCTATACTGTTAGGAACTAGAACCTTTGGCTCAAGAAATGCCAATTGAAATTGCCCTCTGTCAAGATCCAATGTAGACAATAATCTGGTTTGAGTGGTAGAAGACTGTTTCCAAAACTCAGAATAGGTAGAAGTCTTCAGTGCTTCATTCTTCTTCTTCATTTCTTTGAATCTTGCGAAAATAATTTGTTGTCTTGAAGAAGGGGAAGCAAGGGAGTCAAAAATTGTTTCTTCAGCTTGTTGTAGAGAATACACAGGCTCGCTTGATAACACAATTGTAGTAGATTCTTCTGGATTTCTGACCTCTGATGATTCTTCTTCTACATTCATTGTTTTTCTCCTTTTAAAAACTTTAAATTCTATTGGTTTAAAACCTGAACCTGTAGGAGACATACTCTCACTTGGTCTCTTTAATTCTTTTTCCTTTAATCTTGGAGTCTCTAGAGTTATCTGACTGGAAATTTTCTCCTCAACCTCTTGCAAAGTGTTTTCCTCCCATACTTCCTAATTTGCATACTGCTCAATTTCTAGTTTTGATATGTGAGTATAGGGAGTTGACTTTTGTTCAATTCTCATGGATGAAATTACTCCTAGAGGGTCATAAGGTCAACTGAAACTTAGCTTGAATTTCATTTGTCTCAATAAATTCCCAACTTCCTTTTATGTTGCTCTGGTATTAACTATGAATGGACCAACTTGTGCTTTCAACTTAAATTGGGCCTTTTGCTTCCTAGACACAAAATGAATTTCATCCATGTTCATCCTCTGCCTAATGAACTCTAGAGCAAAAATCCTCATGGGTACGAAAATTGGCAATTTATATGGGGGCAATTCACAACCATAAAACTCCAATTTTTGTAAAATTTCGATAAAGGTACCAATCCCTCACTTTTAATTGTTCACTGAGATGCAAGATCCTTTTTATTTATGTAGATATTCTTGGAACTACATCACTGCTAAGGTAACATAATGATATATTTAAAAATTGATTAACAAAATCATTGAAAGAATACTCTTCTAAATTTTTCTTGACCAAAGAACTCCAGTGGATGACCGGACTGTGGTCTTCCCTGTGAATCAATCTTTTGCAGTGGGATTTTGAATCTTTCTGAAATGTAGTACAAAAATAAATATACCAATATTGATTGATGCTTAAAAGATATTTCAGCACTGAATTTTAAAAAGTGCTCATGAATGACATCTGATATAAACTGGCTAAAATTAAAAAGGACCGAGGATTTTTTACCAAATGAAAACACTGATAGAAGTCCTAAGATTAATTCATCAACCAAGCAATCATTTTGGTAACCTAAGAGACAACAAACCATAGAAATAACCTGTCTGGACATTTTTGGAAAGATAGAAAAGGAATATGGTGGATTGGTTCGAGGCAATTCTGTTTTTTTTTCAGGTAAAAATGACTCAAAAATATGAGCTCACTGCTAAACGGTAAGTTTTTGATAAATTTCCATCAAGGAATAAACTAAAAAAGGATGAAGAGAAGTTTGAGGGTTTATCTGCAAAGCCTGACAAATTGATTCCGAGGTTATGGAAAATAAAATATCATTATTCCGGGCAACTATGGCTCTTTGACTTGGTAGGTAATGGCTTTCACACCAGGGCACGAATTCAGAGAAATGATGAGTTTGGGGGGGAATGAATTGGGGTAACATGGCCTCCCATAAACTAAATTCATTACTGGCATCTTCGAATTTCTGAAATGCCCAATTATGTAGTTCATACAGGTCAAATTCACATTGGGTCTCTATGATTTTAAATTGAGTATCAACAAGAGGGAATTCATCTAAATTGGGCACAGGAGGTAGGATTGGGATTTCAATAGAAACCTTAGATTTACCCTTTTGACTAAACATTTTGAAAATAAAACGAACATAGAATCTTGGAAAGAGAATACCCGGTGAGCTGGCAACTGATAGCACTAGTTACTTGTTGCAATCCGGAAATTTTACGTCGCTGAGTACTCTGGCAAACACTGACGAAATGAAGCACAATTCACTTGACAAAAGTCCATTCAAATTTCTAAATAGGTTTTAATAGGTGTGGTTTGAATAGCCATTATTGGCGCATCAATAAATGATAATCGGGATGTTGACAGGAGGGATTTAAAAATTTAACACTCAAATACTTAAATTATCGGGGAATATAACGGAGTTCAATTTGGCAAAAATGGTGGCAGTGTGACAAAATGGCGGGAGTGATGGCGAAGCACGGAAGCGGTTTGTCAGGGGAGATGGGTGTCCCGCAATTCTTGAAATGTCGACACGTCATGTCTAGAGGTTATTGCAAAACCATTTTACCCCCCCCCCCCCCCGCTTGTTAACTGACGAGAGTGCGGGAGGTCCGACAATTCTTTATTATCTGTTGATTGGAGCGATGATGATCCAGAACGTCCAAAGTTGCTTGGACGATAACTTCCTTGGCGACACTTTTACTTATATTTAAAAAAACATTTAAATGAAATATTTGTGCCTATACCAAACTTTAAAGTGGAATTTTAACATATGCTCGTCTTTATTACAAAGTGCATGACATTTTTTTTTTAAATTGTACAATTTAAAAGACAAATTGCATAGGTAAAAACAAGTTACAATAGTTACCACAACCCAAGTTAGCACTCCTAACCAATGGCACTCATGTAACTAGTCACCATGATTCGGTGGGCACCTCACCTTATGGTATTCTGACTAGTCCAAGGTTGCCATCACACATGGTTAAACCCTAGGGATACACATGTCCCAACTTCAAAGGCCTCACCCTAGGCCATGATGCTAAAAAGGCACCCACTCCATTAAGTGTTCGAGCCTCAAGGACCATTCCTCTTGAAAATGTCCATCCCTCATGCTATCTCACCAATAGTCCGGGCAATGCCCATGTTGTCCACTCATAAAAAATTTGGTCCATGCTCCTCTTGTCACTAACATTTCAATCCATGCCCTTGTTGATGTCACACTAGTACTCCCTCTCACTAATAGAGGGGTTCTCCACAAGTCCAAGCTTGTCCCTAAAGTATACAAACTTCGCCCAAGACACAGGCTTTGTAAGAGTATCAACTATCTGCTCATCAGACGAAATATACTAGAGCCTCACTACTCCCCTCTGTACCATATCACAAATGTAGTGGTACTTGATATCAATATGCTTCATCTTATCATGAAACATTGGATTATCTGTCAGCTTCACATAGCTTTGATTGTCACAAAATAACACAGTTTGTTCCAGCATTTGATCGAACAATCCAGAGAGTAGCTTATGAAGCCATACTCCCTCACAACATACCAAACAAGCTACAATATACTCTACTTCTATAGTACTGAGTGCGAAAAATGTTGTTTCTTGCTCATCTAGGATATCATATCATAGCCCAAACTAAAACATACACTAGATGTACTCTTCTTGTCATTTGCACTCCCTGTCCAGTCAAAATCTATATATCCTTGCAGTTGTAACTCACCACTCGAGGCATATCTCAAACAATAGTTAATAGTACCATGTAAATATCTTAGTATATGATTTGTTGTGATCCAATGCTCATGTCTTGGTTTCGTCTGGAACTGGCTTAACGTGTCACTACAAAGCAAATGTCTGGCTTGGTATTAACCAAATACATCAATGATCCAATAAATTGTCAATACATGGATGGATCTACTAGACCATACTCATAATCTCTCACCTTTCTCATATTCATCACCATAGGAGTTGCCATAGACTTGCATTCCATCATTCCAAACTTTTGAAGGATCTTGATGACATACTTCCCTTGCCTGAGAAGGATTTCACTAGATTTTTTCTAGAATTCCAATCCCAAATAGTAATGCATCAAGCCAAGATCCTTCATGTCAAATTCAGAGGCCAACTCCCTCTTACTTTGAATAATAAGATGCTCTACACTTGTCAAGAACAAATCATCAACATATAATAGTAGTGTCATAGGCTCACCCTTGAAAATCTTGACATGTAGGTTTGGATCAACAACACTCTTAGAGAAATCAAGTCTCATTAAATATCCATCAATTCTAGAATACCAAGCTCTCAGTGCTTGCTTGAGTCCATACAAGGCCTTCTTTAATCTGCACACATGAGATTCTTTCCCATGAACCTCAAAACCTTGAGGTTTCTCTATGTACACCTCTTCCTCAATCACACCATTGAGGAAGGCAATATTTACATCCATCTAATGTAACTTCTATCCCATAAATGAAGCAAGAGAAATAAGAGATCTAATCGTGGTGTACCTGGCAACTAGTGCAAAGGTTTCATCATAATATTCTCCCTCTTTCTGGGAGAACCCTCTAGCCATGAATCTTACCTTGTATTTGTCAATGCTCCCATCTTCTGCATAGTTGATCTTATATATCCACTTTAAGGTTACCATAGACTTTACTTCGGGTCTTGGAAAAATCTCGTAGACATCGTTCCTTATAATAGATTAGTATTCTTCCATCATTGAATCCTTGCAAACTTGTTGGATGGCTACTTCCTTGATGTTGGAAGGTTCAAAGTCAATCAACTTAGTCATTAATGCTACATGGCTAGAACACTAGTTAGGTCTCTTAGATTCCCTGAGACCTTATCAATTTTTTCTCGATATATTGATTCTTTTGTTGTAACTCTTGGTAATATTGTTGGTATCTTTTTATTTCACCTTTTGTTCTGTCAACCTTAGATTAGAAATCAATATTTGTAAGGGCTTCCTTACTAGAACTCACTCTAATTTCCATCAATTTCTAATTTTTTCATCATACTCATTATATGAAGAACAATTTTGTCATTTTAATAGATGGTTAAAAATATTTCTTTTCTTATACAATCCACCCGACTTATAAATCTTAGCACACCTTTATTAATGGTGAACTATCCAAATTGCAAATATTGTTGCTTGTAATTGTTAATTTTTCTTTCTATAACATAAGATCATGACATGTTAATACTTTGTAGATGGCCTTTAATGTTTTTTTTTATACATTGTCATTTTTTTCCATAAAGGTATATATTGAGAAATTTTGACACCAAATTCTATAGCTTCAATAATTAAAATTTTCTATGCATTTTCATTTAGATTCCACCAATCAAATGGTGATTTTGATTATGTGTTGATTGACTATGGTGGTCCAACATAATTTTTTAGAAATTTTGGAATGATATCAGTGGCTACACATTGATATATACATAATGATTGTGCAATTGTGGTGGGTTAGTATATTGTTGCAAATCAAAATGATTTAACAAATCAATAGTCGTGTTATTTAGATATTTTGAGTATTAGTGTTTCCCTTCAAAATTGAAATATCTATTGTTTATTCTTTGACTCCATTAAAATTTCTCCCTATAACAAAGTTCTTTTTCTTCCAAATAATGTGTTGGTTGTTTTGACGTATTATGTTAAATATTGCTTGAATGGTGGATCACCAACTTGAAATATTTGTTGTCACAAGTAACGAGCAAGTAGTTTTGAACTTTCTCTAATACCAATTGGATATAGATCTAGAGGGTGCATAGTGCAACTCACACAATGCAAAGTTTCAAGGAAACAAGGCACACAAGATTGTATATATAAAGTATCCACATTAATAATAAAATGAGTGGTCGATGATTATAATGAAAGAATGGTTGGATTATATATTCCTAACAACATTAACTAATTTTTAATATATTTATTTAATATTATAGTATATCAAATTAGTTATATCGAAGAAAACCTCCAACACTTGAGAGTAGCATACTATTCTAGATAATGTGGTAGATGTCATTGTAAATCTATTGGACATACTTAGAGGGAAGGTAAATCACTATTACTTTTACAATTATTATTTAGTACCATAACACAAATATATATATATATATATATATATATATTAATACAAACAACGAGGAATCCAATCCTCTTTTACAATAATCAAATTCTATTTTGTACAATAATTATTCAGAGGTCCAACCCTCTCCTCTAGCTTAAGCTCCAACATGGTCTTCTTGAGGACTCATATCCTCTAGGGATCCAACCCTCTGCCTCAATTCTTTAATATGGGTACAAATGTTGCTTCAGGGTGTAGGGACCAACCCTATATATATATATATATATATATATATAGCTTAAATCAAGATAAAAGTAGAACCAGAAGAGAATAGCATTGGGAATTCAAATTTATTAAGCACTATTTAACACATCCCTGAATTTCACTTCATTGAACATATCATCTAATTTACATATATTTAACTAAAGCCATAATGAAGTCATACAAAATAATATTATAACAACATAGGTACCGTTCACCAAAAGATGAGATTCAAACTTGACTTTCCGCTACTTGTCTTCCTTTGTTGTCAGTCGCCTCTGAGTGTGAATGTCGATGTGCTTAATCCGAATGCAGTGACCCACCGGTTGACCTCCCAGCCTACTCCTTGGGTACTCTCCTTCCCCGCGGACCCCTGAGCTGCAATGCGGTTGTACAACGGAGGAATGTATTAGCTAGTAGAGGAGAGCACTCCTTGGTTCAAGAGTCCCCTCTCTAAAGTCCTCTACCTCACCAAACTCACTATAGCTCGTAGTCACTACTCTGACATGGTCTCATCCATCCAACAGTAGGGTAAAAAAAGTCCCTTCTCCCATGGCTTGCCCCTTCTTTTATAGGAGTCCTCATAGGTGACACTTGGCCTTTCATGCATAATTAATTATTTTTTATAATCCAATAGTTTGATTATTCACCCACCCATGTGTCACTCTCTCATCAAGGATCTCCAAAATTATTTATTTAAATTTTAATTTAAAAATAATATTTTTCCTCACCTCAACAAGATTCCTATTTCTTCTCCTAGTTGTCTCTTGATCCCATTTTTACTCAATTTGTGTTCATTACTAACGTCAATTAATAAGTCAAGATTTGATCCCCTATATACTCCCTAATTTAACTCAAGTTATCTCTTAGATGGATATTCTTATGTTGGTTGTTGCCACATGGAGGTTCTTTATATTTCTCTAAAATTTAATTTATTAACCTTATTTTAATTCACCATCCTCTTCTCTTAATTAGGTTTAAATATTTTAGGATTAATATTTATCCTTACGTTTATGTCCCTCTTTCCCCTTTTTACCTAATTAAACTACGTTATCTACCTAATATTTTCCAACATGGGAAGGGTAGAGTTTTTAAGGTAAAATCTTTTATTTCTTACTATGATCCCCTTAACCCAAGTTTTATTCTTGATTAATTACCTCGATTCTAATCATCATTTACCACTTGATGTGAATTTACATGGTTTTCATATCTTGATTATATTTATTAATTTATTTATTTTTAATGGTTCCAAGGGTGCCAAGTTTGGTCGTGCCCTTCAAGAAATTATCTTGAAGTTCCAAGGGTGCCATGCCTAACAGTTTATTTATCATGCTAATGGTGCCAGGTTGGTCGTGCCCTTCAAGAAATTCCCTTGAAGTTCCAAGGGTGCCACGCCACTTTCCCTTCAAGCATTCAATGGCTACGAGGGGAAAGTATAGGTGCAATGACAGAGACCACTATCATCTCTTATGTTGCCTGCTATAGTGAGACTAATGGTGTTGGGGATCAAGGAATCTGCCTTAATGCACGTCCCCCGTAAAATCCTCATGAGCGACCCAACTTTGGGACCTGCCCTCATGACATCGTGATCTTCAAGGCGAAGGTGTTTCAACCTTTCCAGCCCAAGTCATGGCGGGAGTGCTAGTGGGTGAGATCAGGGACACTATCCCACCCCTCCCATGCAGTTCCATCCAATTGTACAACCCCATCACCCATATGTGAGTCATTCGGCCAAGCAACTAATATGTGCCTACAACCACTAACATATCATCAGAATATAGATAAACATATATAGCAGGTTTCAAAATTGACTTATAATTTCAAAGATAAAATAATATAAATTTTCATCAAACCAGGTGTCGTCAACTCATCATATGCGAGTGCCTCTGGTGGTTTCCTGCCATACTCAATAATCATCAGTAACAAGGTTTCTCAATGTTAGTCATTGTCCTAATAACATCATCAACATCACCTAGTCATTCACATCATTGTTCATTGTGAACCAAAACTAATGCAAGTAGCTAACATAGGGGACACATCCATCATGGCTATCATCATCATAACATCAATGGAAACATACATATCCATCAAAGCTATCAACATCGTAACATCAATAGAAAACATACCTATCCATCAAAGCTATCATCATCATGATATCAATAGAGAGCATACATATCCTTTACTACCACCATCATCATAAATTCAATAGAGACCAAACATAACAATTTATGCTACAATCATCATAATATCAATGGAGAACCTACATAAACATCACAACCACTAATAATAGAGTCATGTGTCCAGATCCTCAACCTGAGGTCCTCAAAGAATAAAGTGTGGCCTTTAGGGCTAACTAAATATTAATGTCATATCATTGTCAGTCGACTAGAGTGAGGCACTACATACACCCCCTCTTAATAATAGACTTTCTCTCGAAGTCCTTGGAATAGGTAAGGAAAACAGTGACGCATCTCCTTGGCGTCCTCCCAAGTAGCTAAACTGGGACTATAGTTGTCCCACTGGACCTTAACCTAGTCCACTAACCGTCGTCTAAGCTGCAAGGTTCGTTGGTCTAGTATGTGAACTAGTTCAGCCATTACTGTTCCCTCGTCCGAAACCTGCAAATGACCAAAGTCAATAACATGTGAAGGATCTGAAATGTAATGATGCAAAACAAAAATATGAAACACATCATGCATATGCGCTAAAGATGAAGTTAAGGCAAGCCTATATGCCACTGGCCATTTCCTTTCTAAGATTTCAAAAGGTCCCACAAACCATGGAGACAATTTTTCTCCCTTTCCAAATCTTATAAAGATTTTTTTTTGGGGGGCCTTACTCTTAGGAACACCCTATCTCCCACTTCATAACTTTGGTCTACTCGATGAGCATCAACATAGCTCTTTTTTCGATCTTGTGCTTCTTTTATCCTTCCTTTAATCATAGTCATTTGTTCTTCCATCTCTTGCACCACTTCTGGTCCTCTAGTCGGTCCCAACTGAGAGGTGTTCTACAAGGTCTTTCGTATAAGAACTCAAATGGCGCCATCTTGATGAAAACTCCTCCCATCTCTTTTGTTGGTCCATCACAAACATCCGAAGCATGTCTTCGCGGATTTGATTAGTCCTCTTTGTCTGTCCATCTGTCTCAGGGTGATAAGTAGTGCTGAAGTTCAACTAGGTTCCCAAGGCTTCTTGGAAACTGGTCCAAAACCTTCCTGTAAACACTGCTCCCCTATCAGATATGATCTTCCTAGGCACTCAATGAAATCTCATAATCTCATCAATAAAAACTCTAGCTATTTTTGGTGCCTTATATGTAGTTTTAACTGGTATGAAATGGGCACTTTTGGTCAATGTGTTCACCACTACAAATATGGAATCATGTCTTCTTGAGGTCATTGGTAGTCCCATAATGAAGTCCATTGATATAACTTCCCATTTAGATTTTGGTATCTCATGGGGTTGCAATAATCCTGCTGGATGTTTGTGTTCAACTTTTACTCGTTGACGCTCTAAGCATATTGCTACCAAGTTCACGATGTCCTTCTTCATCCATTTCCAAAAGAAGAGTGGTTTCAGGT
The DNA here is from genome assembly GCA_031772625.1 of Pinus tabuliformis. Lineage (NCBI taxonomy): Eukaryota > Viridiplantae > Streptophyta > Pinopsida > Pinales > Pinaceae > Pinus > Pinus tabuliformis. Next base: position 1,493,596,765 of record CM062820.1, on the reverse strand, counting down.
TTGCACTCAACTCTTTAACACCAGGGTGTGCCATGTATACTGCGTGATGTGCTTCATTCAAGATTAGCTGGTGTATATCTTCATTTGGTGGTACATATACCCTTCCCCAAAATCGTAGTAGCCCATCATTATCAAAGGGAGTATTCTTCATATTTTTGGACCCTCATTTCATCCTCCCTCAAACTTTTTCTAACGTCCTGATACCAGGTGTCTTTAAATTGTAAATCAAGTAATTTCTCCCTCAAATTTGTCTTTACCAAAAATATCTGAGGCCTACTACTTAAAGAATCAGCCAACATATTTATCGTTCCTTCTATGTAAGTGATATCAAAATCATATTCACTAATTAGCTCAGACCATCATCTTTGTCTTGCATTTAAGTGGTCTTGAGTGAATATGTGATGTAGCCCACAATGGTCAGTCTTAATATCAAACTTCCTTCGTAGAAGGTAGTGTCTCCAAATCTTTAGTGCATAAACAATTGTTGCCATTTCTAGATCGTGGGTTCTAAGTTTCCTTGATGCATAAGCTATTACTCTTCCTTCTTGCATCAACACACAACCTAACCCTTCCTTGGATTAACAACAACAACAATAGGATTACCCATGGTGATCGCAGTTAATGGAAAAATTTCATCATTGGCTGTGCTTGTGTTCTTCAAAACCTATGATCTTTTTTTTTTCTGCAAAGTTCCATGGACAATGTTGTCAAACTTGGTTTGCAATGTGGCCAGAATGTTTTCATAGGACTGGATGTGGATGATATTCATAGATATGGAGAACAAGATATTGTTGCAGTTGAAGATCACAATAAGATTAACAATGAAGACATTGGTGGCATTGACAATAAGGATGACGAAGAGGAAAGGAATTCTATTAGTAGTGGAGATGACTCAAGTATTTCCGAGTCCTCAAGGGATTGGGAAAAACTAGATACTGCAAACACAGTTCATCCAATTAACTTTGCAGAAAAGATAGCCAAGGTGGTGTCTACAAACTACTTCGTAAAGATGGATAGGTCGTCAAATGGCATTCCCATTATTGGACTTCTAAGACCTGCTTATGTGGAGGAAGAGTCTTATTTACGGAAGTTTTTATATAGCCCATCCTACTCAAGTGGAGATGACAATTATACAGAAGAAGACGAGGTCAGTAATGGATCTGGTGAACCAAGTTCACCGTATGATGCTGTGAGAGACTCAAGACCAGCATAAATTGCAAGTATTGTTGAATTGGAGAATATGTCTGATTCAAGAGATTTGGATGTGACAGATTCTAGTCTGAGTGATGAACTGTTCACAGAGTCCTCTATTCCACAGGACAATGATCCCAACTTAGTGTCCATGATGTTACCTGAGGATGGTATTCCTTGGGAACTTGGATCAGAAGAATCTGATATGAACTCGTCAATATACAAGCTTGATATTCTTAGCATTCAGCTAGTTTCTGTTTATGGTAATCAATCAATTGTCATCCTGGAAGATTTTCAACACGCAGAGCCAAATATTCTTGTATATTCTGCTACAGAAATTATAGATCGTGTAGATAATGGTGGGCGGAAAACAAAACATGCTCTTAGATCTCTTTTGTGGAAGAGGAAAGGCCTTCATGTTGAGGAGGCATTTCTCATTGGAGTGGATAGTCTTGGAGTGGACATAAGAGTTCACTGTGGAGCTGAAGTCCACACAGTACGAATTGCATTTGACTGCCAGGTATGAAGTACTATATTTTTGTCAATGAATAAGAGCCTCTATAGTAAATAGGATTCAATATACACAAGCAATCTTGATTCCTATGATTTGGTTGAAAGAAAACATGGACTTCTCTTATTTATAGAATAATTGCTCTAAGAAAAATTATTAGTGTTCACAGATAATTCGAGTGATGGTTACTAGTCTAGCTATTCACTTTATACTGAGACCTAGTGTAACTCCTGGTTGTAGAGTTTTGAGATCAACAAACGAAAGAAATCCCAAGCAAAGTTGATGTAGGATATGAATCATGATTTCAATGTTCTAGCATATACTTACAACCATTCCAGTCTAACAATCCACTTTCATGTTGAACACAAAAATCATCTTACCTCATTTTGACAAATGATTCAATGGCAGCAAATAGGACACATGGATCAGGAGAATGAAGTATATTTCAGGACCCAACAAGATCTGCAAAAGATCATGATTGTTGATGTTCACTTGGACAGCCAAGCACTCACATGTTGGGCATCCCATTTTCAGTTGTTGGCTACCACAAGTCAACAAACTATCTAGCAATGGAACAACTTCAAAGTAGTTTTTCTGAAGCAATTATATGCCCTTGGTTACAAGGACTCCATGTTAGCACAATGGTTGCAGTTTTGACAGCTAGCAAGTCAATCTGTGCAACAATACATTGACTCATTGAACCAACTATCCATCAAACTAAGGGTACAAGGCCCAGAAGAGACTCTCTATAAAATTAATTTCTGGCTTATTTCCTCATTTCAAAAGAAAATTAGAGATATTTGAGGTCACTTTGCTGGAGCATGCCTTCAAATTGATTTAAATTCTAAGCCAAGATGTATAAGGGATCTCCCAAGTCTATTCACCAGTCATCAACCATCACAAAAAGATCCCTATGTGAATATGTTTCTTCTCTTCACCCTCTTCTACCTCTTCACAAAGAATGCACACAACAGCAGTGGCCAAATTAAGGGTTGGCCCATTCCACTTCTAGCAATGGGAAGAAGAAATATCGTTTCTATCACAAGAAGCTTGGACATTCCTTCTTCTTTTTTTAATAAATATAAAAACCAAAAATATTTGACTAGAAAAAATAATTGTTTTAATAAATATAAAAAAACAAAAATATCCCTTGATACCACCTCTATCTCTTTAATTGCTTCCCCTTGCTGCCACCTCTATCTCTTTAATTTCTACCCCACTTCTTCTTGTACCTCTTCTAACCATGGTTCACCAATGAATCATATTCCATTGTCTCAAATTGATACACAACATTGCTATCAAAAGCTGATCGTAGCGTTGAGCATGTAAAATCAAAGAACTTCATCAATCCAAGATCGAAATCTCCAATAATATTTACAACCTCACCTGCTCCAATGCAATGTAACTACTAAAATTACCTTTTCGAGTAAAACCAAGCAGGAAAAAAAATGTTGTAAAATGAAAGGAAACATATCACAATCAAGAGTATTCTTGCAGCTCTTAAATGCACCTCCAAGCTCATCCAATCTCTAAGAGTTCCAAATACAAGATGCATCATGTGCAAAACTCCAATAATAGGTGAGTCGGCAGTATAGACTTCGGGACATACAACTATTGAAAACAGGAATCTCGGTGCACAATTTTTCTTGGCTTTGGATGTTAGAACAGCTGATGGCTGACAACTTTGTTGGTATTCGTCTTTTTTTGTCGATTCCCTTCTAACCCTCGGCCATTTAATTCTTCTCGGCTCTCTATGGTTCCACAGTATTTATTTTGGCAGTCCCCTTGTACTGTTTTGTTTATTTTACTAGTTTTCACGCTCTGTGTTTAGTCATCCTTGTACTTCTTGGTAGTCCCATTAGCCATTTATGACCAGTGGACTTCATATTTAAATTAAATTAAATCTATTTTATTGGAATGCCTCTTTTGAAACAGGGGCTTCTAATCAACTTCTGCCAATATCTATGCAACTACGTCATTTTGGCCTTTCCAGGGAACCTATCCTCCACAGCTCACAAAAAAATAATAAAAATGGTGAAATACATATCGCAGCCTCATTGGCACCAAAAAAAGGAAATTATGGGCAAAATTGCAACGAGGCTTTTGAAACAGTAGTGAGGACAATGTACCCACTTCAAGGAGGTACAAATCGTTTTCAAATACAATTACCCTAAATACTGTGGTTTTCAGAAGATCATGCTAGGCTCATATATCATCCATTTCACTAATTGAATAGTCAATCAAATAAGCTGATTATATTGTGAGCTTGGAGTATACTAGGTTAAATATTACACGACATTAATGTCCAGGTAAGCCATTAAGAAAATGAGATAGGCTGAAAGTATTTACCAGAGGTTTTGTGACGGGGCCTCTGAAGGATATTTCGAAATAGAAAATGTGGTTCGGCTTCCCCCGCCCACCTAATATGGCAATTGAAGGCACCATTTTCCATGACTATAGGGCATTCATTTGCAATGAGGGCATAATCGGTCTGATGAGGTGGTCTTGTTATAAACGACATGCTTATGACTATGCTTCACTCTGCCCTGGTTTTGGTGCCTAGTAGTTGCATTTCAAACCTTGGTCATTCCTCTAGCTCAACATTGGTCCTGCAATGCAACTCTTTAATACAACAACTCTTTAATCCAATGCTCCTCAGGCTGGTGCTTACGCTGATTTCCCACACTAGAGGCTTCCTCAGGCTCGGTATTCACAAAAATAACACAACTATCTATCGAGTTCCAATGTCACTGCTCCTTACCATGCTTCACACAAATGGTTGAGCTCTGACAACTTCGTTTACAGATCTAGAGAGTGAATCTAGAAATTTTATACATTTTCTAATTGATCTCAGGTTCATATGCGGAACACATTGGAAAAATCGATACATGCCACTGATTTGGCTTTACGCAGGGTGGATTAACGATGCTTTATCCTCTTATTAGCATCCCTTACAAATTTTCAAATCAAATTTTTTGTAGCATCATGAAGGCATAGACCAACTGTTGTAATGATTGGAACATCAATGTGGCTGAGGATTTTTTATATTAAACTATAAATGAAAATGGGGAAATTCTAGGGGCTCAGACTCCAGAGCCGTTGTTTTGTTGAACGACGTGTTTGGATTCATTTGAGAAACATGTGTCACAGTGAATGAAACGTCAACGTGAGTGATTGTTCATATGAAAAATGAAAAACAATTAAAGAAAATGGGAAGATTGACGGTGACTTAGATTCCTCCTCGTTTTGAGACTTTGTCTACTTACAGTTGCAAGGAAAATGGTACTGGCAGGTACATGGTGGGATCAACTGGACAACAGACAGTAGTTGGGGAAACAACACCATGCCTACCCGTTTGAATCGGAAAGGTAAGAAGTCTAATCCATTCGTTAACTACATCAAAGTAGAGGCAGTAGAAGAGGGAGTTGGGATAGATCGGAAAGGCAGCATGGATCTGAAAAGTTTGAACAAATTTGATGGTTCTCATGATGGAGATGGGATCAACTGTTTTAATAGTAATGGTAATGGTGGACTTCCTTCTTTACAAAAAAGGAAGCCAAGCACTGCAAGAGAAAGTGAGAGCATCGTTGGAGGAGTAACAGGAAGCGGAGCGCGAAATCAATGGAGGAGACTGAAGCATACAATGTAGTAGATATTTAACAAAACTAGTCATGCATGCATGGGCCCATAGGTCTTAAGGGTTCAACATAACTCTGATACCAAGCATAGGGACCAACCCTATATATATATATATATATATATATATAGGGTTGGTCCCTATGCTTGGTATCAGAGTTATGTTGAACCCTTAAGACCTATGGGCCATAACTCTGATACCAAGCATAGGGACCAACCCTATATATATATATATATATATATATATATATATATATATATATATATATATATATATATATTTAATCAAAATAAAAATACAACCAGAAGAGAATAGCATTGGAAATTCAAATTTATTAAGCACTATTTAACACATCCCTGAATTTCAATTCATTGAACATATCATCTAATTTACATATATTTAACTAAAGTCATAATGAAGTCATACAAAAGAATATTATAACAACATAGGTACCGTTCACCAGAAGACGAGATTCAAACTTGACTTGCCGCTACTTGTCTTCCTTTGTTGTCGGTTACCTCCGAGTGTGAATATTGACGTGCTTAATTTGAATGCAATGACCCACCAGTTGGCCTCCCAGCCTACTCCTTGGGTGCTCTCCTTCCCTATGGACCCCCGAGCTGCAATGTAGTTGTACAATGGAGGAATGTATTAGCTGGTAGAGGAGAGCACTCCTTGGTTCAAGAGTCCCCTCTCTAAAGTCTTCTACCTCACCAAACTCATTATAGCTTGTAGTCACTACTCTGACATGGTCTCATCCATCTAACAGTAGGGTAAAAAAAGTCTCTTCTCCCATGGCTTGCCCTTTCTTTTATAGGAGCCCTCATAGGTGACACTTGGCCTTTCATGCATAATTGATTATTTTTTATAATCCAATAGTTTGATTATTCACCCACCCATGTGCCACTCTCTCATCAAGGATCTCCAAAATTATTTACTAAAATTTTAATTTAAAAATAATATTTGTCCTCACCTCAACAAGATTCCCATTTCTTCTCCTAGTTGTCTCTTGATCCCCCTTTTTACTCCTTGATTTGTGTTCATTACTAAAGTCAATTGATAAGTCAAGATTTGATCCCCTATCTACTCCCTAATTTGACTCAAGTTATATCTTAGATGGATATTCTTATGTTGGTTGTTGCCACATGAAGGTTCTCTATATTTCTCTAAAATTTAATTTATTAATCTTATTTCAATTCACCATCCTCTTCTCTTAATTAGGTTTAACTATTTTATGATTAATATTTATCCTTACATTTATGTCCATCTTTCCCCTTTTTACCTAATTAAACTACATTATCTACCTAATATTTTCCAACATGGGAAGGGTAGAGTTTTTAAGGTAAAATATTTATTTCTTCCTATGATCCCCTTAACCCAAGTTTTATTCTTGATTTAATTACCTCGATTCTAATCATCATTTACCACTTGATGTGAATTTACATGGTTTTCATATCTTGATTATATTTATTAATTTATTTATTTTTAATGATTCCAAGGGTGCCAAGTTTGGTTGTTCCCTTCAATAAATTCTCTTGAAGTTCTAAGGGTGCCACGCCTAACAGTTTATTTGTGATGCCAAGGGTGCCAAGTTGTTCGTGCCTTTCAAGAAATTCCCTTGAAGTTCCAAGGGTGCCATGCCACTTGCCCTTCAAGAATTCAATGGCTACGAGGGGAAAGTATAGGTGCAACGACAGAGACCACTGTCATCTCTTATGTTGTCTGCTATAGTGAGACTAATGGTTTCAAGGATCAAGGAATCTGCCTTGATGCATGCCCCCGGTAAAATCCTCATGAGCGACCCAACTTTGGGACCTGCACTCATGACATCGTGATCTTCAAGGCGAAGGTGTTTCAACCTTTCCAACCCAAGTCACTGCAGAAGTGCTAGTGGGTGAGATTAGGGACACTGTCCCACACCTCCCATGCAGTTCCATCCAATTGTACAACCCCATCACCCATATGTGAGTCATTCGCTGAAGAAACTAATATGTTCCGGCAACCGCTAACATATCATTAGAATATAGATAAACATATATAGTTGGTTTCAAAGTTGACTTCGAATTTCAAAGATAAAATAATATAAATTTTCATCAAACTAGGTGTCGTCAACTCGTCATATGCGAGTGCCTCTGGTGGTTTCCTGCCATACTCAATAATCATCAGTAACAAGGTTTCTCAGTGTTAGTCATTGTCCTAATAGCATCATCAACATCACCTAGTCATTCACATCATTGTTCATTGTGAACCAGAACTAATGCAAGTAGGTAACATAGGGGACACATCGATCATGGCTCTCATCATCATAACATCAATGGAAACATACATATCCATCAAAAGCTATCAAAATCGTAACATCAATAGAAAACATACATATCCATCAAAGCTATCATCATCATGATATCAATAGAGAGCATACATATCCTTTACTGCTATCATCATCATAAATTCAATAGAGACCAAACATAACCATTTATGCTACAATTATCATAATATCAATAGAGGACATGCATAACCATTAATGCTACAATCATCATAATACCAGTAGATAACATACATAACCATGAATGTTATCTTCATCACAATATCAATGGAGAACATATATAAACATCACAACCATTAATATCACAACCACTAACAATAGAGTCATGTGTCCGGATCCTCAACCTGAGGTCCTCAAAGAATAAAGTGTGGGCCTTAGGGCTAACTAAATATTAATGTCATGTCATTGTTAGTCGACTAGAGCAGGGCACTACACAGGGCTTCCAATATAATCTTCAACAAGTGTTGATAATATCTTCAAGATCACCTTCAACAATTCCTTCAATTAATCTCCAAAGTACTTAGTTCATCAATGACAACTTTAGTAGGTGTCTTCAAGACTCTTCATGATACACAAGTAGTCTTCTCCAATGTTACTTCATGAGGGCTTCAATCATACATCAAGGTCTCCAAGAATGGATCCAAGATTTGCTTCTACAAGTCTTCGACAATGCTTTAAGGTGTCTTCAATAAGTTGCTCCAAGAGGGTCTTCAATAAGTCTGAACACCAGACTTCAAGGGATCTTCAACAATGATTTCTTGACAATCTCAGGTCCTCAGTGCTCCTTCAACAAGACTCAATGATGTTCCAACAAGGCCCTTAATCTATGCTTTAAGGAAGTAAATATGTACAAGATCTACTTCTTGATCAAGGTAATGTTGCTTAAGAGACTGATCTATATAGAGCACAAATATTCCTTCAAATGAAGCAAACTCCTTGCCACAATGCCTTTGAACAATTCATCAATACTGCTTCAAGGTGATTGTCCAAAGGTTTGATCTAATTTTAGATCAAGTCTCCACAACACTCCAAAGAATCCTTCAACAAAACTCAAAGTAGCCTAAATATGACTTAATATAGCTAGTCACAAAAATGTCACCACATATCCACAAGACTTGCACAATTCCAAGTTTCTAGTCAAGCTTGAGGTTTGTTAAGGTCTACAACTTCTTTAATTATCCCAAGGTATGCAATTCCCAAGTAAGACAAGGTCTACAACTTTAGAGGTTGAATATACAACTTTTGTTGAACTATGCCAACAATAAGATAGGTTTGAATAGAGCAGATCCAAATTCTTCAAGGTTTGTAGCAATAGGTCTGAAGTCTACACTAGATCTATAAAAAGTCAAAATTCTTCAATAGAAAGAACCAGATCCAAGTTGATTTCAAGTCAAAAATTTACAAACAAAAATGCCAAACAACTAAAGTTTCCACCAGTCTAAAGGTCCCTTCACAACACATGTATGAGTTTATTTCTTGCTTAGGTTTGAGTCTAATATTCAAGAAGGTTGAGGTCTAGTTCTATCCTCTCACAGGTCCAATTTTTCTTTTTTCCACAAGAGACCGAGATTACAGGACTGTTAGGGCTGATTTTCTCCACAATAAAAGGACTGAATTGTAGGTATAGGAGGCCAAAGTTGTAGGCCGAGATTTCAAGTGAGTTGCAAGTTGAGCTACAGGCCTAGTTGCAGAGATATGTTGTAGGTCCGAAATTATTGTGGACTACAATAGGTCTGAAATATGTTGAGATGGTCGAGGTCTATGGCTCTTATACTGGTCTGAGGTCTTTCTCCGACAAGAACGAGATCTATACTAGTAATAGGTCAAGGCCTATACTTGGTTTAACAAATGTATCTTCAACAGTCCTTTAATTTTATCTTCTTTAGCCCTTCTCCTGCACTTCAATGTCAGATCTGAATTCCTCTTGTTCTGTTCTTCCTTGGCCAAGTGGATGGTCAAATTGTAAATGATTCATACTAGTATATAGTGGGTTGCTTATGTGTGAGTAATCATGTCTCTTGGGGGGTCACATGGGCCGACTTATGTAGGCTCATGTAGGCTTAATGAAATGTTGTATTTTTTACTTTAAAAATTAATTTGTCCTCAATGACAAGTAGTTAGAGGGCATATGAATACTCATTAGAAATCTCTTGGAATCCTCTACAACCTGACATAAATGTCTTTGCAAGAAATTTCCTCTATTATTAGCAATATTAATTTTTATTTCATCATATGATTGCTTTTCATGACAACCCCGTTTAATATTTTCTCTCATGCATCTAGGGCATCTTCATCATGTTGCAAGGGCTTCATTAATGTGCAAAGGATCTTGTCATCATATTGACATACCTAGGCTTGGACAATGTTAGGTTTTCATGCACTTATTAGCTACAACCATTTAGGGTTTCATTTATGCATAGGCTAGGGTATGCTTCAACAAGGGCTAGCATCAAACATTTAGGGTTCTTCAACACAACTGGGTTTTAACTGAGCTAGAGACATGCTTCAACAAGAGCTAGGGTTTGTCATGTACCTAGGGTATGCTTAAGACACCAATGCAAGGGTTTCATCAATACACTTAGGGTTTGCACTTAGGATCCTAGGGTTTCATCTAGGGCATGCTTCAACAATGCATCTAGGTTGCCATCTTATTGACATCAATGACAACTTTATCCAACATAATCATCCATTTAGTGCTAAATTTTAGAGTGGTGACTCTTAAAAGCGTTCGAAGCATTAAAAATAGAGATGCAAACATTTATAGTTGTTACTCCTTTTCCCAAAATTATAAAAATGTGGTAATGAAGGACTCCACTGCATTATGGTTTGGAAGTTTTCTAGAGCTCTTAATTGGGTATTCAGGTGCTAATTCTTCTATGGTATACACATGCATAACGAAAAAAACTAGTTAATCCCCAGTTCCAAGGAAAACAACATTCATATTTGTTGCCTCCTTTTTTCTGTAAATCCCTCTCTAGATTCATTATTTCTATTTGCAAAGAATTTTATGCATAACTCTAGCATTATGTTGATCAAAGCATCATTTAATACTCTTCAAGATGTTTTTCCTCGAGTACATTACCTTCCTCTAACTTGACATGTGTATAAACTAGATCTATGGTTTACAAATCTCATCTCCAACATAGATTCATTCAATATCTACAAGGTATTTAAATAGCGATTAACCACATCCTATATGACAATGGTCCAATTCTTGGTCTTAATGATCGGTAAATTGATTTGATTCTAGCATAAGGCTTAATCCAATACCTACAAATCGCAAAACCAAAACACCTTTCTCATTTCTTTATTAACATTTCACAAAGATAAAATTAGTCTAGAAGAATTAACCCAACTAATATCAAGTTTATCACTTATATACCAATTTCATGAATAAAATATAAAGGACACAATATCTAAAAGGAATTGTTGGGTGGGAGGCAAGGCAAAGGGAGGGGAGAATAGAGATCTATATTAATGATATGGAAAAGTTTAAATAAAAATAATACTACCTTATCTTGCTACAAAAAACTAGTTACTAGATTATGGGTTCCTCTAGCCTCCAACATTGTTTAAACTCTCAAATGGGAAAGGGATATTATTCTACCAAAGTAGGGAAGCTAAGAAGTGGCTCAATGAACCCTAAGGGAATCAATACTAAACTTGGAGAAAACAAGTGCTTCTCTTCATAAGAATAGGACAAAAGGTTTCCTACTTCAAACTACTCTTCCAACACTAAGGCATGGGGGTGAATCTTCCATTATCCTCCTTTATGTTGATTTTTCTAGTTTAAATTATACAATCACTTATTTCTAAAACTTGATAATTAATTCCAATGATGTAGAAGATTATTTTCCACTTTCAATGTATCATTAAGAAATTTCACATTCAGGGATTCAACCAAAGAGACAATAGAGCAATAGAGATCACAATACACAAAGAGACAAGAATGGAAAACCCACTAGGGGGAGAAACCCAACCAACCTTTTCCTTAGAGAATCAATCCAACAAGAGATACATCAAAGTCAAATTAACCAACAATATGCCTCAAGATGCCAAGTCAACCTTCACCAAATTAGTTCAAGTAGCCTCTCCACAAATTCGCTCTAGGTATGTACTAGGGCCAAATTTTAGCCTCTCCTTTTATCTCTGAATTTCGGAAATGTGACCATACTTTACCACATAAATTTCAAACCTTCAATATCACACGTGCGAGGGCAACAAAAACTCACACGTACAAGAGACTTCTCTTGCATTCGACTCCTTCTTCTCGACCTTCTCTTTCCTCGTCCTCCTTCACTATGCTAGATCAGAAATGCTTGATGAGATGAGATATGCGAATTTCTTTGATAGGATATCAAATGGTCTCTATTAATACACACTAGAAGGCATCAAATAGGTGTCTCTCGGGCAAGGCCGACTTCATCGCTGGGAGGTCGTCTTGGGCATCCTATGGTGTATAGAATGCAAATTTAGCTTTTCATTTTCCCATTGTTGATAAGGTCATGAAGGACATGCCTTATAAAATTTTCCTTTGATTATAAAAAAATCAATATTTTATTTTTCTTGCAAGCATGAAGAACATGCTTCAAATACTTTTTCTTTTACAAATATAATTTATATTTCATTATTACAAGTACAAATGAAACATTATGAAGACCAACCATAACTACAAAATTCAACACTCCCTCTTAGCTAGGGAGGTATTCATAATGACTATCCAAATGTTCTTTGTATACATGATTTCTCTAAGGAAAGGTACAACTCATTGATAACATCATCATCTAGGTCAACACTCTTGACCTACATCAACATCATCATCATCAATAGGTACCACAACCCAAGTTAGCACTCCTAACCAATGGTACTCACTCAACTAGTCACCATGATCCGGTGACCTTATGATATTCTGGCTAGTCCAAGGTTGCCATCACCCATGGTCAAATCCTAGAGATACCCATGTCCCAACTTCAAAGGCCTCACCCTAGGCCATGATGCTAAAAAGGAACCCACTCCATTAAATGTTCGGGCCTCAGGGACCATTCCTCTTGAGAATGTCCATCCCTCATGTTATCTCACCAATAATCCGGGCAATGCCCATGTTGTCCACTCATCAACAATTTGGGCCATGCTCCTATTGTCACTAACATTTCAGCCATGCCCTTGTTGATGTAACGTCAATACTCCCTCTCACTAATAGAGGGGTTCTCCACAAGTCCAATCTTGTCCCTAAAGTATACAAACTCCACCCAAGACAGAGGCTTTGTAAGAATATCAACCATTTGCTCATCATACGAAATATACTAGAGCCTCATTTCTCCCCTTTGTACCATATAAAAAATGTAGTGGTACTTGATATCAATATGCTTCCTCTTAACATGAAACACTGGATTATATGTCAGCTTCACACAACTTTTGTTGGAAATAATACTGAGAGGGGGGGGGGGAGTGAATCAGTATTAGCAAGTCAATAATATTTCATTCCAGATTTATGTGCGCTACTTTAGTTAATCAAACTTGCGTGTATACGCAACTGTATTTAAGGAAACTAGCGTATACCCTTCAAACTTATAACTTAGTTAATTCATCATATGTTGATCTTTAATTTGTGCATTAGAACCATATAAACAGTAACCAGGTGCAGTAAAAACAGAACAGACAATCACACACATGAACACAAGATATAAGGTGGAAACTCAATGTGGGTGAAAACCACCTGCTGCAATCGTCTCTATCTTCTTTTAATAAGAAACTTCTTTTTACAATTTTTGTATTGGTGCAGTCTTATACCAATACGCAGGCTTCTACCTGCAGAAGGCTACAACCTTCTCTCATTCTCCAGCTTCTCCTGGAAGGGAGCTACAACCCCCTAGCTCTTGTACTAGCTGATGTGTTTACTAGTACGTAGGTGCTGGCCTATAGAAGGCTACAACCTTCTCTTTTCTTCCAGGGACCACGTTTCATAAATTTTCAGACTGGATCCATCAATAACATCAATCAAACATCAAATTTATCTGCATCAACCAATCTCCTTTGCACCAACCAAAACTGAATCAATCAATCACTTCTCAGAATGTTGTAACCAGAATATAGTAACAATAACCAAAACCCAAGCCAGAACCCAGAACACTGCAACAACAAACAGAAGTAGCTAAAGCATATTTTATGAGGTATACGCTACTTCAATGTGTCAAACCTGCGTATACACTGTTTTGATATGCAGAACCAGTGTGTATACGCGCCTCTGCTAAAGTGAACCTGTGTACAGATCTGTAAATGATGATTTAAACTTTACAACAATTCTAGACATCAGTTATACCCAAATCATCATATTTACATATTACAACATGCGCCAGTTATTCAGATAAAAGATCAAAACCACACAAAGATACTTCTCTTCAAGCCTTAAGATCTTGACCCATCAATAGAACTTATCCTTCATCAAGCACTCAGGTTCATCCTTGATTCAGATCTAGTTGTGCACCATAACCCAATAACCTGTATTCTAGATCTTGCTCTTCATTAGATATTCAATTCATGAGTGACTTGGCCTAATGATCTTCTCCTCCTTTTATAGTCTTAGGCCTTACTCAATACCATGGACCAAATACCTGGGGTCAACAATTCGGACACGATACCTTGAAGCAATACCATGGATCAAAATACCATGGACCAAATACCATGGACCAAAACTAAGTTTTCCAACATGTACGCGCCTTTCCTTCCGTGAAAGTGCGTGTGTACGTAATACGTGCCTTTTGGCCTGCGAACTCGCATGTACACGCGGCTTGGTCAATGGGGAACCTGCGTATACCTCTTTTTCTTCATTATGTGAGTCTAAACTGTGATCTGTCATCTGAGTGAGTTGCCATCAAGGACAACACCTGTGTCATAGTGCCAAATCTGTGTCATAATGCCAATAATCTCCCCCTTTGGACTTGATGGCAACCCCAAGTCACTCTCCCCCTTTGTCATCAAGGGCGAAGGGTTATTCTCTCCCTGAGTACATGCGGAATTCTCCGATATGATGAAGTGTGCTGATTGAGCTCCATGCTTGAGTCCATGCTCCCCCTGAATATAAGCAAGCTCTGCAAAAAGATGTTCTAAAAGAAGAACATGACTCTATACATACATCATAAATGACCATCCTATCACCAATAACTCATACATACATCCATCTCCCAACCAAGTGGGGATATACCAAGTTTGACTCATCCACCCAACCAAGTGGGGATATACCAAGTTTGACTCATCCACCCAACCAAGTGGGGATATACCAATTGTTTATTGATCTGATCCCACTTGATCTGAAAATCACTCGTGAGTGACCTCAGTTAAATAATTAATGAATGAAGGTATTACAGACTCATGTGCTGGTGTGTGTCTATGTTATTTTAGGGAAAAAATCGATCAGATTGCAAAATACACAGACACTGGAAAATGGAAAACAGTAAGGGAAGCACAGTAAGCAAATACAAGAACACAACAAATTAATAAGGAGTTCACCCTATTCTCTAGGGCTACATCTCCAGTCTAGCTTTTCAGTGGTGGTCTTCTTTTATTGTGTCTTTAAAGCAGAGATTTACAATGAGGAGCTCAATTGAGTCTCCTGAAACAAATAATGCTTGGCAGGGCAGTTCTTGGATTCCCCAAGCCACTAGAGTGCACAGAATCTTTTCCTTTCCAAGTCTTGACCTCTCTGGTCTTTTAATGGGAGGAGCCCAATGTGGTGCTCAATTCCCGACAGATCCTCACAAGGATTGCTTGAACCTCTCAAGCCTTCTGTCTGCTCGATGCTGCCTTAGGTCAGCTCGGCTCTCTGTTTTTTGCTTCTTGCTTCACTGTCTCTTTCGCCTTTTCTTCCACTGTTTCTTCTCTGGTTCTTCCTTGTTTTGTTCTCTATCTGTCCATGGCTTAAAGCCAATCTATCCTTGACTGTTCACTTCCTCTTCCGCCCCTTCGGATCACCTGTTGTTGTTCGCTTGGAGTTCCCTACCTCTACGTCATTGCCAACGTCTCACAGGGAGTGGCCACTTGTCCTCTCACGAACTGTGCCAGCTCATCCTCAACGGTTCAGTATTTCAGTTACACTGTGGAATGACTCATCTGCCAACTCAGCGGTCAAATTGGACTTGAGACTTTTATGTGTCGCGACTTAATTCCCCCGTCAAATCCAGTTTCCCATCGGTCGCCATTTCTATCGTCAGATCTGGAGCCCCCAGATCCTACAGTGTTCGCTCATTTCGCACGGTTGACTTGCTCGACCGTTAGCGCGCGATGAGAGGCGGTTTTCTCTCTCATCCGTCGAACACACGTCATGTGCTGAATGGAATCGCTCATTTTTTGCCAAATCCGCTTACTACCCAAGAATGCCTCCGATATACCATCGATTTTTGGAGCGCGGGACCCGCCTTTCGCCTTAGTGCCTTCCCTACAGTTTCCCGGCTTCCATGCAACCAAGTTCTTCGGGGTTTTTCCTTCTCGAGGGGTTTTGCCCTAATCGCGCATCAGAAATGGCCTCCGTTTCCCAATCCGGGCTTCCTAACTGCCAGTTTTGCCTCATGCGCGGTCTCCCTTGCTGGCTGCAAACTGCCACTATCCAGAGGTCTTCCTAATTACTCTTTGTTCATAAATATTTGAAGTCTATCCTGATTTGATACAGTCATAGAACTTGGATAATTTTCATGGATCCAATTCGGATCACGGCCTTCCCACTGAAAAAGCTTTTGGACCACCAAAAGTTGGTTTTCAAGCACCGACTAAGTGAGGGTACAATTATCTCACTTGTCTAATCTCTATCCACTTTGCACTACTCGGCTTTGAACCCTTGAGCCCAATTCTGAGGTACTCAACATCTCCTCTGCGCGTCGTCCTCACCTTCCTATCCAGAACTGTGTCTTCCTACAATTCATTAAGATATTCAGGTAACAGGTCATCAATAGAAGGCAATTGACTCTGCTCTTCGGGATCCTCAATTAGTGAAGGTTCAAACAATCTCAAGCAATCTGCATTCACGACTGAGTAGATGTGCATGTAGGTTGGTAGATCAAGGCGAAAATCATGCTCACCAATTTTCTCAAGTATCTTGAAAGGTCCATACTTGATAGGCTTTAGCTTTTTACCTTCACCTTGCATCTTGTCCTTGCTGATATACAACCAGACTTGGTCACCAACTTGGAAATTATGCTCCATCCGATGCTTGTCATGCCTTGCCTTGTATTTGGCTTGGCTCTTTTCCAACTGTTCCTGTACTATCTAGTGGATCTCTTGGATCTGTTCAATGAACCTAGTTTCCCTGTCCACATCACTGTGTCCCTCAACTATGGTGTCTTTACCAAAGACAAAATCCAAAGGAGACCTTGGTGTAAAACCAAAACAGATCTCAAAAGGAGATCTCTGTGTAGAAGAATGTTTGGCTCTGTTGTAAGCATGCTGCACATAACACAAATGTTCAGCCCAAAGCTTGGGATGCTTGCTGCAATATCCTCTGAGTAATTGGATCATTGTCCTATTAACTACTTCTGTCTGGCCATCAGTTTATGGATGAAAAGTTGTGCTTTTCTTTAGTTTGGTGTCCATCAGTTCCCACAGACTTGACCAAAACTTCCCCACAAATCGGGTGTCTCGATCAGATACAATGGAAGTGGGTAATCCAAAATGAACCCATACATGTTCAAAGAACAGTTTTGCAGTTTGTTCAACTGTAATCTGTTTATTACAAGGTATCAAAATACACATTTTACTGAACCTATCCACAACAACATACATATAATCATGACCTTTCCTAGATTTAGGCAGTCCTCCAACAAAATCCATAGAAACACTTTCCCAAGGGTGAGAAGGAACTGGTAATGGAGTGTACAAGCCTAGTTTTCTATTGTTGGGCTTGCTTTTAGCACACATAGTACACCCTCTTACATATCTAGAAACTGTCTCATTCATTTTTGGCCAATAACAAAATATTTGCAGCTGTGCAACTGTTTTACTTACCCCAAAGTGACCTGATATTAGAGAAGTGTGTGCTTCTCGAATTATCTTTACTCTTTCAATTTGTGGAATGCATAGCTTCCCACAATGATATAGGAGTCGGTCCTTTACATGATAATCCAATTCTTCTACTCGTTTTCCTTGACTTAAAGTTGCATATACATCTTTGAAATCTATATCTTGAGCATATTGTTCAATGTAGCTCTCATGTAACACAGAATTATGCTTAAGTATAGTAGATGCATTTATAATGGGTCTAGATAACATATCTGCAACTTTATTGTGTATGCCCTTTTTATATCTGATGACTAAATGAAACTGTTGTAGAAAACCCATCCATCTATAGTGTCTTGATTGCTGCAACTTAATTTGGGAGTGTAGATATTGAAGTGGCTGATGATCAGTATTTATAACTGTCTCTTTGCCCATTAAGTAATGTTTCCACTTTTTCACATTCTGTACATATGTAGGATAGTTAACTACTGCAGAATTAAATGTCTCATAACGATAACATATGGGTTTACTGTATTGTTTCAATACTGCTCCCACGACATAGTCACTGGCATCCGTTTGGATCTCAAATGGTCTTTGAAGATCAGGCAGTGCTAATACTGGTGTTGTACTAATCTTTTCTTTCAAGGTGTCGAAGGCTTTCTGATGTTTTCCTCCCCACTGAAACACCTTGTTCAATCATGTTAAAGCATGTAAAGGAGCTGCAATTAAGGAAAAGTTAGAAATGAACTTTCTCCAATATTGTGATGCTCCTAAGAAGCTCCTAACTTCTATAGCAGATTTGGGTATAGGCCAGTTTACAATCACTGCCACCTTAAAGGGATCTATCTTCAATTCACCACCCCCTACTATATGACCCAAATAATTCAAAGATGTTTTGCCAAATTCACATTTTGAGAGTTTAACATAAAGTTTTTCTCTTTTCAAAACATCTAGTGTCTGCTTAACATGCTTTAAGTGTTCTTCCCATGTTTTGCTAAATATCAGAATGTCATCCAGATACACAATAACAAAATCATCAAGAAAAGGTCTGAGTACAACAATCATTAATCTCATGAAAGTAGCAGGAGCATTAGTCAAGCCAAAAGGCATAACCAACCACTCATACAATCCCTGCTTTGTTTTGAAAGTAGTCTTCCATGCATCTTGTTCTACAACTCTGACTTGATGGTATCCACTGTGCAAGTCTAGCTTGGAGAAATAAACAGTGTCTTTCAATTGATCTAACAGATCATCTATGCGAGGAAGGGGATAACGATTTTTTATTGTTATCTTATTCAGTGCTCGGTAATCAATGCACATTCTCCACGAGCCATCTTTCTTTCTCACCAAAACGATTGGTGACCCACATAGTGATGTGCTAGGTTTGATGAACCTTTTCTCGAGCAACTCCTGCACCTGCTTCTCGATTTCAACATTCTCTAAAGCGGACAACCTGTACATTCCAATGTTAGGCAATGGAGCATCTTGCTGCAAAATAATATCATGCACTATTTCCTTTTTGGGTGGCGGACCTTTAGGTTCTTGAAACAAGATATCATATTAGATATCATTTTTGGGATTCAACTGCGTTAAGTAAGTCATTCAAACGTATGACCATTTCCATGAGAGGTGGTCGTAACTGACTAATTTCTCATGATTTTTGAATAGTTCACTTAGCACTCATTGCATCGGGTGATGCTCACAGGGGTGAAGAAGTGGGATTGAAACTAGTGAAATGTGGAGAATGAATCACATAGCATCAATCATCACTTCCGGGGCTTGCACCCGGTAACCAGGACTTCCCAGGAGGTCACCCATCCCAGAACTCCTCTGGCTCAAGCGCGCTTAACTGTGGAGTTTTTCCCCACAATCAAGCCCACTTAGCTTGCTACCCCATTTGCAAAACCTTAGCAAGTATTGTGCCTCATGAGCCATTCAAGTAGAGATCCCTTGACTCTTTTTGAATTTAAGTATGGGGGATTACGCAGTGCATTATATTAGATATCATTTTTGGGATTCAACTGCGTTAAGTAAGTCATTCAAACGTATGACCATTTCCATGAGAGGTAGTCGTAACTAACTAATTTCTCATGATTTTTGAATAGTTCACTTAGCACTCATTGCATCGGGTGATGCTCACAGGGGTGAAGAAGTGGGATTGAAACTAGTGAAATGTGGAGAATGAATCACATAGCATCAATCATCACTTCCGGGGCTTGCACCCGGTAACCAGGACTTCCCAGGAGGTCACCCATCCCAGAACTCCTCTGGCTCAAGCGCGCTTAACTGTGGAGTTTTTCCCCACAATCAAGCCCACTTAGCTTGCTACCCCATTTGCAAAACCTTAGCAAGTATTGTGCCTCATGAACCATTCAAGTAGAGATCCCTTGACTCTTTTTGAATTTAAGTATGGGGGATTACGCAGTGCATTATATTAGATATCATTTTTGGGATTCAACTGCGTTAAGTAAGTCATTCAAACGTATGACCATTTCCATGAGAGGTAGTCGTAACTGACTAATTTCTCATGATTTTTGAATAGTTCACTTAACACTCATTGCATCGGGTGATGCTCACAGGGGTGAAGAAGTGGGATTGAAACTAGTGAAATGTGGAGAATGAATCACATAGCATCAATCATCACTTCCGGGGCTTGCACCCGGTAACCAGGACTTCCCAGGAGGTCACCCATCCCAGAACTCCTCTGGCTCAAGCGCGCTTAACTGTGGAGTTTTTCCCCACAATCAAGCCCACTTAGCTTGCTACCCCATTTGCAAAACCTTAGCAAGTATTGTGCCTCATGAACCATTCAAGTAGAGATCCCTTGACTCTTTTTGAATTTAAGTATGGGGGATTACGCAGTGCATTATATTAGATATCATTTTTGGGATTCAACTGCGTTAAGTAAGTCATTCAAACGTATGACCATTTCCATGAGAGGTAGTCGTAACTGACTAATTTCTCATGATTTTTGAATAGTTCACTTAGCACTCATTGCATCGGGTGATGCTCACAGGGGTGAAGAAGTGGGATTGAAACTAGTGAAATGTGGAGAATGAATCACATAGCATCAATCATCACTTCCGGGGCTTGCACCCGGTAACCAGGACTTCCCAGGAGGTCACCCATCCCAGAACTCCTCTGGCTCAAGCGCGCTTAACTGTGGAGTTTTTCCCCACAATCAAGCCCACTTACTCTGAAACAACCTTTTCTAAATCAGCTTGCTATTTAGCATTACAACCCTCAAATACATTGGTTTTATCAGGTTTCTTTTCCTTTACAACCATCAATAAGAATTGTTTGCATGAATTTATCATTCGTTTCATCTGCCCTGAGTTTATGAGAGTATAATTATTCTTGAGCTTATGAGCTCTTACAAAGTATTCGATTCCATCTTTAACAAGTAGATACTTGTTTTCATCTCTATAGAAAATAGCTTTTCTATCATACAAGTAAGGACTTCCTAAAACAATTCCACATATATCCAAAGGAATTATGTCTAACTCAACCTCATCTACAAATGCTGACCCAAAAGAAATCTTGAGTTTGCACTGTCTAGTCACTTGTAGTTGTGCTTTATCATTCAACCATCCTAATGGGTATGGTTTCTTGTGAGGTGTAATTAGTAATCCCAACTTCTTTACAATTGCTTCAGAAATTAAATTTACTTGTGAGCCACTATCAAACAAAGTATCAATATTTTGATGTTTGGAAATAACTCGAATATGGAAACACTCATGCCTTTTTCTCTCATTTTCTTCATCAATAGTAGATTGTGCAGAATTACTAGTAGATGCTTCAAAATTCTTACCTTTTATACCTGTGGCTGCAATAGTTGTTTCATCTCCTGAGTCTAACCCCAAATCTTTCTGAATAGCTGCAGCAGTCTTTTTGTTCTTGCCCTCGAACTTCTTAGGTCTCAGCTCTGGATGTAAAATCCAACAGTGCTCATCATCATGCCCATCCTTCTTACAGTGAGTGCATGAAGACTTGCTCTTCTGTGCAGTGTTAGCCTTCCTTGCTTTCCATTTCTGCTTTCTTTTCTCCTTATTCTTGCTTGCAGTGGATTGGGATGATCCCCCAACTTCTGGACTTCCATTCTTTCCTCTAGCTTCTAGATGAGTAGCTTGTACAGATACCTCATCTATACTGGTGGGATTAAACATGAGGATAGTGTGCCTCATGTAGCTGTGTAGACCACCAATGTACTTCAACAGAGTCTCAGGTGAGTCTAATGAGATTCCTAGAATCAATGCTCTCTTTCTAAATTCTTGAGTGTACCCTTGCACACTTTGCCCTTTCAACTGTCGAAGAGTTTTCCAACTCATCATGGCTTGCTGCATGTAGGCCAATGGATAGAACTGTTTTTTGATTGCAGAAACAAATTCACTCCAGATAGAAATAGTCTTACCATGTCTTTTCATATCAGCTTGGGTCCTGCCTTCCCACCAAACCAAGGCAGTGCCTCCAAGGCGTAGGCTTGCCAGCTGAATCTTTCTCTTGTCTGAGTCAATACTCTGCACTCTGCAATAAACATCAATTTGTCTAATCCAATTGTCCAGCTTTTCTGCATTCAACTCTCCATCATATATAGGTAAATCAAATTTAACATCTAGTTTATTCAAAGATGTCTTCTTTTTATATTCAAGGCTATTAGGAGGTGTGAGAAAGCTTTCTTCTTTCCCCTTGCCTTTTGAGTGGTCATGGAAGTGAGACTCTTCTTCTCCTTTATCTTGTTTATAGCCTGATGAATCTTCATCCTTATGTTTTCTAAAGTCCCTATACATTTCTTCTACCATGGACTTTATGGCTAGGAAACTATCTATGAATTGAGGGTATGGCCCCATAGAACCTTCCTCTGACATTGTCTTCCAAGGATAGACTCTCCCAATCTCAGGATTAGTTTTGACCAACTCTCCTTCTCCTAATTTGAGCTTTGATCTAGTTAGCATTCAACAACTAATCCAACACAAGCTTGTCTAACCTTAACGGCCTAGAGCTCTGATACCACTTGATCTGAAAATCACTCGTGAGTGACCTCATTTAAATAATTAATGAATGAAGGTATTATAGACTCATGTGCTGGTGTGTGTCTATGTTATTTTAGGCAACGGATCGATCAGATTGCAAAATACACAGACACTGGAAAATGGAAAACAGTAAGGGAAGCACAATAAGCAAATACAAGAACACAACAAATTAATAAGGAGTTCACCCTATTCTCCAGGGCTACATCTCCGGTCCATCTTTTCAGTGGTGGCCTTCTTTTATCGTGTCTTTAAAGCAAAAATTTACAATGAGGAGCTCTATTGAGTCTCCTAAAACAGATAATGCTTGGCAGGGTGATTCTTGGATTCCTCAAGCCACTAGAGCGCATAGACTCTTTTCCTTTCCAAGTCTTGACCTCTCTGGTCTTTTAATGGGAGGAGCCCAATGTGGTTCTCAATTTCTGACAGATCCTCACAAGGATTGCTTGAACCTCTCAAGCCTTCTGTCTGCTCGATGCTGCCTTAGGTCAGCTCGGCTCTCTATTTTTTGCTTCTTGCTTCACTGTCTCCTTCACCTTTTCTTCCACTGTTTCTTCTCTGGTTCTTCCTTGTTCTGTTCTCTATCTGTCCATGGCTTAAAGCCAATCTATCTTTGACTGTTCGCTTCCTCTTCCGCCCCTTCGGATCACCTGCTATTGTTCGCTTGGAGTTCCCTGCCTCTGCGTCATCGCCAACGTCTCACAAGAAGTGGCCACTTGTCCTCTCATGAACTGCGCCAGCTCATCCTCAACGGTTCGGTATTTTAGTTACACTGTGGAATGACTCATCCGCCAACTCAGCGGTCAAATCGGACTTGAGACTTTTATGTGCCGCGGCTTAATTCCCTCGTCAAATCCGGTTTCCCATCGGGTGCCATCTCCGTTGTCAGATCTGGAGCCCCCAGATCCTACGGTGTTCGCTCATTTCGCGCGGTTGACTTGCTCAACCGTTAGTGCATGATGAGAGGTAGTTTTCTCTCTCATCCGCTAGACACGCGTCGTGCGCTGAATGGAATCGCTCGTTTTCTGCCAAATCCGCTTACCGCCCAAGGATGCCTCCGATATACTGCCGGTTTTTGGAGCACGGGACCCGCCTTTCGCCTTAGCACCTTCCTTCCGATATACCGCCGGTTTTTGGATCGCGGGACCCGCCTTTCGCCTTAGCACCTTCCTTACGGTTTCCCGACTTCCATGTGACTGAGCGCTTCAGGGCTTTTCCTTCTCGAGGGGTTTTTCCCTAATCACGCATCAGAAATGGCCTTTGTTTCCCGATTCGGGCTTCCTAACTGCCAGTTTTGCCTCTTGTGCGATCTCCATGGGCCTCGATCAACGTGCTTTGACCGAGGTCCTCGTCGTTCCTTGCTGGCTGTAAACTGCCACTATCCAGAGGTCTTCCTGATCGCTCTCTGTTCATAAATCTTTGAAGTCTGTCCTGATTTGATACATTTATAGAACTTGGATAATTTTCATGGATCCAATTTGGATCATTTATACATGTCAAAACAAGAACATTACATCATCCATCCCATGCATAGTGGGAAAACAAAATAGGTCGTTTCATGACCTTGACATTAAAAGATATACATGACATAGGGAGAAAATATCTAAAACAAGACTATGATAGTTATCAACAACTATCATCAGCAGCATCTGTCAATCACCATCCAGACCATCAACCATGATTTCCCCCTGAACATGTTCCACCAGAATAAAAAAAAACTATGAATTTGTACCAAGATATTCTAAGATAATGCCAACAATGCATTACTATAAGTATATGCTCCCCCTGAACCTGTGCCAGATGATCACTGTCAGACCCATATCAGACTCCTTTCATCCATTGTTTTTCTTCAAACCAACATATACGCGACTGTATCCACAGATACTGGTGTATGTACGTGGATACGCTTCATGAAACTTGCGTACAGCCACTTTTTTCTGAAATAGATGAGTTTTAACAGCAAGATGATGCATCAACTACTCCCAGCTTCTGTCTGAGATATTCAAATGTCTCTGGGCAGTGGTTTGGTGAATATATCGGCAACCTGTTCTTTGGAGGGAACATACTCGAATTTTACATTTTGTTCAAGTACTTGTTCACGTAGAAAATGACATTTGATGGGTATGTGCTTGTTCTTGGAATGCATGACTGGATTCTTTGAAGTATTGATTTCACTTGTATTATCACATAGAATGGAGATGGGTGGAGAACATGTGATCTGAATGTCTTGTAATGTTTGCATCATCAAAAGGAGTTGTGTGTAGCAAGATGCAGCAACCACATATTCTGCTTCAGCTGTAGATATTGCAATTGAACTTTGTTTCTTACTGAACCAAGACACTAATCTGGAACCCATATAGAATGCACCACCACTAGTGCTTTTTCTGTCATTCACGCTTCCTGCCCAATCTGCATCTATATATGCATGAAGTGTAAGATTTGTATCCCTAGGATACCATAAACCAAAATTCTGAGTTCCTTGAAGATATTTGAAGATCCTTTTGACTGCCTGAAGATGTGATTCCTTTGGATTTGCTTGGAATCTTCCAACTATTCCCACTGCATGCATGATGTCTGGCCAGGTACCTAGTAGATAAAGAAAACTGCCAATCATGGGTCTATAGGTTGGTTGATGTACTGTTGTTGATTCATCATTTGAGCTGAGACTGCATCCTGTTACCATGGGGGTACATACTGGTTTAGAATCTTCCATGCCGTATTTTTTCAAGATCTGCTTGAGATACTTGGTTTGTGATAGAAAAATACCATCTTTATTTTGTTGAACTTGTAGGTCGAGAAAATATGTGAGCTCACCAAGCAGGGACATTTCAAATTCTTGCTGCATTACCAAAGCAAAGTTTTGACTCATGGCTTCTTCATTGCTACCAAAAATGATATCATCAACATACACTACAAGTATTAGCAATTTATCATTATCAATCTTTGTATATAGATTGCTATCAGCTGATCCTTTTGAAAAACCTTGTTGATGGAGGTATTTGTCAAGATGGTAATACCAGGCCCTTGGAGCTTGTTTTAGACCATAGAGAGCCTTTCTAAGTCGACATACAAGTTTTGGATCATTTCCAAGGATGAATCCATTTGGTTGCTCAATATATACTTCTTCTTCTAAGTCTCCATTAAGAAAGGCAGATTTTACATCCATTTGGTATACTTTGAATTTCTGAAAGCTAGAAAGAGTAAGGAACATTCTTATGGCTTCAAGTCTAGCAACAGGTGCAAAAGTTTCTTCAAAATCTATACCTTCTTGTTGAAGATATCCTTTACAAACTAGTCTGGCCTTGTTCCTGATAACTTCACCATTTTCATTTAGCTTGTTTTTAAATATCCATTTGGTTCCTATGATATTCTTATCATGAGGTCTAGGAACTAATTCCCAAGTATTATTCTTTTCAATTTGCTCAAGTTCTTCATTCATGACCTTAACCCAATATTCATCTTTGCATGCTTCATTTACATTTTGAGGTTCGATGGAGGAAAGCAATGCTAGATAGCTTGAAGCTTCTGTAATAGTTCTTCTTGTCTGCACACCTGCCTTTTTCTGTCCCAAAATTTGAGTCTCTGGATGATTTTTCTGAACATACCTGGATGGAGTCTTTTCTTCTATCGTTATTTGTTATTCTGGTGCTTCATTGGTGTCTTCTTCTTTAGAATTAGTCTAATTTGATGTGGAAGGATAATCCTCATTTTCTTCACACTCTTCGGTTTTTACCTGCTTTAGATTTTTGCCTGCTTCATCAACCACAACATCAATACTTTCAATAATTTTCCCAAGTCTTTTATTATAACACTTATATCCTTTAATTAGGGAAGAGTAACCAAGGAGAATGCCTTCATTTGATCTAGGCCAAGTTTTTCATCAGTCCTCTTAATGTAACATTTGCTTCCAAAAACTTTGAAGTATTTTACAGTAGGAGTCTTACCATACCAAAGTTCATGTGGAGTTTGAGTGTTGTTTACCCGAACATTTGCTTTGTTGAGGATAGTGACGGCAACAAATGCAGCTTCACCCCAGAAGGTTGCAGGAGTTCCAGACTCATCTAGCATGGCACGAGCCATTTGTTGAACAGTTTTGTTCATCCTTTCTACCACTCCATTTCGCTGAAGAGTCTTTGTGGTGGAAAATTCTCTTTTTATTCCATGTTCTTCACAAAAGTCGAAGAATTCATCCGAGGTAAATTCCCCTCCTCGATCAGATCTGAGGCATTTGATTTTGCGATCTGATTCATTTTCAACCAAAGCTTTGAAGGCTTTGAACTTTTCAAATGCTTCATATTTATGCTTTAGAAGTCTTATCCAACAAATTCTGGAAAAATTGTCAATGAACAATATAAAGTATTCTTCTCCACGAGGTGACTTTTTCCTTGATGGACCACATAAATCAGTATGAACAAGTTCAAGAGGCTTACTAGCTGATCCTTCCTTCTCAGGGAAATGTGCTCTAGTTTGCTTACCAAATTGACATGATTTGCATATTGTATTTTCTGGAATGTTGATATCAGGAAGATCACGAACAACCTGGAATTTGCATGCTTTCCTTATTTGTGGGAAGCTTAGATGCCCCAATCTTCTGTGCCATAGCCAGTGTTCATCATTTTTGCTTAGATAGCATTGTTGTTGTCCTCCCTTGAGTATGTATAAGTTGTTTGGAGTTCTTATGCCTTTGATCACGGTTTCTCCTGTATCAAGCTCACGAACAACACATCCATTTGATCGAAATACTACTTCATTTCCTTGATCACACATTTGACTGACACTCAATAGGTTATGCTTTAGACCATCAACATACATAACATTCCCAGCTTTAACCTTTTCTTTTAAGAGAACAGAACCTTTACCTTTTATGATAGCAGGAGTGTCATTTCCAAATGAGACCTTCTTTTCCTTTTCTAAGGCATTGTATGACTGAAGTTTTTCTTTATCACCTGTCATGTGTTTCGAGCATCCACTGTCGATGTACCATTAATTTTCTTGTCCTTCTGCATACAAGGCTATACCACATATTTATGTTTGTGGTTCTTTCTTTCTCCATATTTTGGGATCAATGAATTTTGCTCCTTCTGAGATGTTTCCCGAAATTTACTCCTGCATTCAGAATCTTCGTGACCGAAGTTGTTACAAATAGAGCATTCTGTTTCATTTTCAAGAAGTGAAAAGTTATTGTAGGTCCTTTTCATGATCCCCATCACATTCCTTTGATTTTGTGCTTCTCTAGTCATGATAGTCTTGTAGGCAACACATTAAGCAGCTTTGTGTCCAAAGTTATGACATGAAAAACATTGGCCATTAAAGAACTTCTTGCGATTATTGAATCTATTGACCTGGTGATTGTAGATTCCATTGACATTCATTCTTGAAGCAAATTGAATATGATTTACCTGAGGTTGGTTGTAACTTCTGTTCATCCTTGAAGTAGATTGAACCCGATTTACTTGGTGAACTGCTTTATGCCTTTGCTGATGATTTTCAAACTGTTCACTGCTCTTTGCTACATCAAGATAGCTTTTAGTGGAGGTTGACGGCTTCTGTGCTTGAGATGCTTCTTCAGTATATCCAAGACTTGTCTTTATCAGAGGAGAACGCTGCACTTTGATAATTTCATCTAAAGTTTCTGATCCTTTAGCAAATCTGAGATTGAGAGCTTTTGTTTTCTCAATATCTTTCCTTAGACCCACAATTTCACATTCTAGTTTTTCATTGTGTTTTTCTGTTTCAGCAAGTTGGATTGTCAGAGTATCTATAATCATATTCTTTTCTTCTAAACAAATTTTGAGTTTAGAGATTTCTTCATAAAGATTATCTTCATCTAAAGCATCCAAGAAATCATCATCTTCAAAAGCCATCAGAAGTCTATAGTCATTATTATCTTCATCACTATTTGATAAACCATCGCTATCTTCATGCATATAGTAGCTCTTCTTACTTACACTTTGTTTTCTATTCCATTTTGTTGATTCCTTACCTTTATCAAGCTTATCTTTATGAGGACATTTGGCAGCATAGTGACCGACTCTTCCACAAGCAAAACATTTGAAAGGTAGTTTACCTCTGAATCTTCCAGAACCCCGTTGAAGGTTCTTGATAAAGTTTTCTTCTTCCTCTTCTTTTGAAATATGTCCTAATTCATTGAGTTCTTCTCTTCCTAAAGCTTTGAATGTGGCTTCTCTCATGTCTGATAGACCTCCTTTTCTCATTTCGAATAAGATTTTGTGCAGTTGTGTCATAGTGATACTTTGAAGATCCTGCTTTTCTTCTATGGCAGAAACTTTTGATTCAAACTTAGTAGACAAAGATCTTAAAACATTTTCAACTAAAGTAACTTCTCTTATCTCTTCACCCAAGTTCTTCATGCAGTTAACAATCTCATCTATACGTAAGAAGTAATTAGATATACTTTCATCATTGTGCATTTTGAGAGTTTCATATGGAATTCTGGTAGATTGCAGTTTTGCACGTTTTACCTTATTGTCTCCTTCATAGCTTACAACGATATTGTCCCATATTTCTTTGGCGGTTTTGAGCTGCATAACTTTGACAAATTCTGATTGTGACAGACTCCCCAATAATGTATTGATAGCCTTGGCATTGGTTTCATATTGCTTTTTACCTGTCGTATCTGTAGGAATTGCTAATGGAAATGTATATCCTCCTTCCACGATTTCCCAGACATCTGTTCCAAGATATTGAAGATAGGTTCTAGTTCTTACCTTCTAATAAACGAAGTTGCTCCCATCAAAGATTGGTGGTCTAATGGATTCCTTTCTTTCCTAGTTACTCATGATGATAGATCTTCCTTCAAGCGATCAAGCTTCTTCTAAAGGACCTGCTCTGATACCAATTGTTGGAAATAATACTGAGGGGGGGGGGGGTGAATCAGTATTAGCAAGTCAATAATATTTCATTTTAGATTTATATATGCTACTTCAGTTAATCAAACTTGCATGTATATGCAATTGTATTTAAGGCAACTAGTGTATACCCTTCAAACTTATAACTTAGTTAATTCATCATATGTTGATCTTTAATCTGTGCATCAAAACCATATAAACAGTAACCAGGTGCAGTAAAAACAGAACAGACAATCACACACATGAACACAAGATATAAGGTGGAAACCCAATGTGGGTGAAAACCACCTGCTGCAATCGTCTCTATCTTCTTTTAATAAGAAACTTCTTTTTACAATTTTTGTACTGGTGCAGTCTTATACCAATACGCAGGCTTCTACCTGCAGAAGGCTACAACCTTCTCTTTTTTTCCAGGGACCACATTTCATAAATTTTCAGACTAGATCCATCAATAACATCAATCAAACATCAAATTTATCTGCATCAACCAATCTCCTTTGCACCAACCAAAACTGAATCAATCAATCACTTCTCAAAATGTTGTAACTAGAATATAGTAACAGTAACCAGAACCCAAGCCAGAACCCAGAACACTGCAATAGCAAATAGAAGTAGCTAAAGCATATTTTATGAGGTATGCGCTACTTCAATGTGTCGAACCTACGTACATACGCCGTCTGCTCAAGGCGAACCTGCGTATACGCTAATTTGATATGCAGAACTAGTGTGTATACGCGCCTCTGCTAAAGTGAATCTGCGTACAGATCTGTAAATGATGATTTCAACTTTACAACAATCCCAAACATCAGTTATACCCAGATCATCATATTTACAGATTACAACATGCGTCAGTTACTCAGATAAAAGATCAAAACCACACAAAGATACTTCTCTTCAAGCCTTAAGATCTTGACCCATCAATAGAACTTATCCTTCATCAAGTGCTCAGGTTCATCCTTGATTCAGATCCAGTTGTGCACCATAACCCAATAACCTGTATTTTAGATCTTGCTCTTCATTAGATATTCAATTCATGAGTGACTTGGCCTAACAATCTTCTCCTTCTTTTATAGTCTTAGGCCTTACTCAATACCATGGACCAAAACCACTTCGAACCAATACCTTGGACCAAATACCTGGGGTCAACACTTCGGACACGATACCTTGGACCAATACCATGGACCAAATATCACGGACCAAAACTAAGTTTTCGAACATGTACGCGTGTTTCCTTCCGTGAAAGTGCATGTGTACGCTATACGCGCATTTTGGTCTGCGAACCCGTGTGTACACATGGCTTGGTCAATGGGGAACCTGTGTATACCTCTTTTTCTTCATTCTATGAGTCTGAACTGTGATCTGTCATCTGAGCGAGTTGCAATAAAGGACAACACTTGTGTCATAGTGCCAAATCTATGTCATAATGCCAACAACTTTGATTGTCACAAAATAGCATAGTCGGTCACAACATCTAATTGAAAAATCTAGAGAGTATCTTACAAAGCCATACTCCCTCTGTTAAAGTGAACCTGCGTACGGATCTGTAAATGATGATTTCAACTTTACAACAATCCCAGACATCAGTTATACCCAGATCATCATATTTACAGATTACAACATGCGCCAGTTATTCAGATAAAAGATCAAAACCACACAAAGATACTTCTCTTCAAGCCTTAATATCTTTACCCATCAATAGAACTTATCCTTCATCAAGCGCTAAGGTTCATCCTTGATTCAGATCCAGCTGTGCACTATAACCCAATAACCTGTATTCTAGATCTTGCTCTTCATTAGATATTCAATTCATGAGTGACTTGGCCTAATGATCTTCTCCTCCTTTTATAGTCTTAGGCCTTACTCAATACCATGGACCAAAACCACTTCGAACCAATACCTTGGACCAAATACCTGGGGTCAACACTTCGGACACCATACCTTGGACCAATACCATGGATCAAAATACCATGGACCAAATACCACGAACCAAAACTAAGTTTTCCAACATGTACATGCCTTTCCTTCCGTGAAAGTGCGTGTGTACGCTATACGCGCATTTTGGTCTGCGAACCCACGTGTACACATGGCTTGGTCAATGGGAACCTGCATATACCTCTTTTTCTTCATTCTATGAGTCTGAACTGTGATCTGTCATCTGAGTGAGTTGCCATCAAGGACAACACTTGTGTCATAGTGCCAAATCTATGTCATAATGCCAATAACTTTGATTGTCACAAAATAGCATAGTCGGTCACAACATCTGATTGAACAATCTAGAGAGTATCTTACAAAACCATACTCCCTCACAACATGTCAAACAATTTGCAATATACTATGCTTCTGTAGTACTTAGTGCGACAAATTTTTTCTTCCTGCTCATCCAGGATATCATAGCAGAGGCCAAACTAAAACATACACCAGATGTACTCTACTTGTCATTCACACTCCCTGCCAGTCAAAATCCATATATCCTTGCAATTGTAACTCACCACTCGAGGAATATCTCAAACAATAGTCAACAGTTCCATGTAAACATCTCAATATATTCTTTGCTACGATCCAATGCTCATGTCTCGGTTCCATCTGGAACTGGCTCAAGGTGTTCACTGCAAAGCAAATGCATGGCTTGGTATTAACCAAATACATCAATGATCCAATCAATTGTCAATACATGGATGGATCTACCAGATCAGACTCAAATCCCTCAACTTTCTCATATTCGTCACCATAGGAGTTGCCATAGACTTGCATTCCATCATTCCAAACTTCTGAAGGATCTTGATGACATACTTTCCTTTCTCGAGAAGGATTTCACTAGATTTTTGCTAGACTTCCAATCCCAAATAGTAATGCATCAAGCCAAGATCCTTCATACCAAATTCAGAGGCCAACTCCCTCTTACTATGAATAATAAGATGCTCTACACTTGTTAAGAACAAATCATCAACACATAATAATAGTGTCGCAGGCTCACCCTTCACAGCCTTGACATATAGGTTTGGATCAACAACACTCTTAGAGAAACCAAGCCTCGTTAGATATCCATCAGTTCTAGAATATCGGCTCTTAGTGCTTTCTTAGGTCCATACAAGGCCTTCTTCAATCTACACACGTCAGATTCTTTCCCATGAACCTCAAAACCTTGAGGTTTCTCTATGTACACCTCTTCCTCAATTACACCATTGAGGAAGGCAATCTTTTCATCCATCTAATGTAACTTCTATCCCATAAACGAAGCAAGAGAAACAAGATATCTAATCGTGATGTACTTGGCAACCAATGCAAAGGTTTCATGATAATCTTCTCACTCTTTCTGGGAGAACACTATAGCAACGAATTTTACCTTGTATTTGTCAATGCTTCCATCTTCTACATGATTGATCTTATATATCCACTTTGAGGTTACCATAAACTTTCCTTTAGGTCTTGGAACAATCTCTTAGACATCGTTCTTCATAATAGATTGGTATTCTTCCATCATTGCATCCTTCCAAACTTACTAGGTGGCTACTTCCTCGAAGTTGGAATGTTCAAAGTCAATCAACTTAGTCATTAATGTTGCATAGCTAGAATACTACTTAGATCTCTTAGATTCCCTGAAGGTTCCTTGTGGAGCGGAATGTCCTTCTACATCCTGCAAAGTATATTTGAGCCAAGCTAGTCTTTTTCTAGTTTCTAGAACAACCACAAGATCCAATAGTTCACAAGGTTCTGTTGGCATTTCTTGGCGATCTTCATGATGTCTTAAGGATGTGGGAGGACATGTAACTTATTCTTTGGGAACTACATGCTCCTTATCTCCATCACCGGTGTCCATGTGATCTTCTTTGGATTTTCAATAAGCGACATCTTCATCAAAAGTCACGTCTCTACTTACTTCAACCAAAGGTTTCCCTAGAACATAAATCCTATAGGCTTTTGATGACTCATTGTACCCAACAAATATCCCCTTCTTTCTAGATGGATCTAAATTATTTCTCTTATCCTTGGGTACATGTATGAACATTGGACAACCAAAGATTCTCAAATGTTCGAACTGAGGTTTCTAACTGGTGAATGCTTCATCATGAGTCTTATCTTCTAGAATTCAATGAGGACTTCTATTTAGAATGTAGACGATTGTCCTGACTGCTTCTCCCCATAAGAACATTGGCACATCTTGATCATGTATCATTTCCTTCATAGATTCTTTAATAGATCTGCTCTTTCTCTTAGCCACTCCATTATGTTGAGGATTATAGGGAATTATCAACTCCCTATTAATTTTAGCTTCCTTACAGAAGGAAACGAGTTCCTTGGAGGTATATTCTCCTCCATTATATGATCTTAGAGTCTTGATCTTCATTCTTATCAGGTTCTCCACTTTAGCTTTGAATTCCTAGAATTTTCTAAAGACTTCATCTTTTGACTTCATAAGATAGATCCATGTCTTACGAAAGAAGTCATCAATAAAGGGTACATATCTTCAGTAGGGTTTTTTCAAAGAGAGGCATCACCGCCACAAAGTTTCAACCTCGTGGAAGAAGAGAAGTTTCAAAAGAATGCAGGAAAGGCATTACCAAGAAAGTCGACAGATTCCATGTTCTGTTGAGAGTTGTATTAGATAGAAAGCTTATTTTTTTATGGCCTTTTTGGAGGAGGCCAACTTGGACAAAGTCGAAAAGATTGGAAATAAAGTAGGCTAGTGGAGTCGACTAAATATTTTTGTGGGCTTTTGTTAATTTGATTTGATCAACATACAAATGTGTTAACATGTGCCTTACATCGACCAATCAAGAAGCCGACTAATTTATTCAACAATGGTGTTGACTTTTCTTTGATATTTTTATCAATATAATTCTACACACCTAAAGTCGACTATGTCAACATGTCCGTTGGTCGACTAGGCACGAGCATGCACCACTAAAACTAGCCATTTATTCGATGGATTTGATACCATCAACTTGTTCGATTTGCTCAATAGAGCAAACTTTTACCTCAAACCGTTATTTGACTTTGACCAACCAACAAGGCCAACCAAGTCAAGAAAGTAAGTCTACTTTGACAGAAGGCATTCACGAAGTATTTTCTATATTTGAAATCATCATCTTCAACATGTAATATTCTTTATATATTTTAATTTGAGGAATTTAATGATTGGAAGATTGGGTGAGGATACACTTTTTTAACTAGAGTAAAACTAGTCAAGTAGAGCAAAGTTGACATGGACATAGAATCGACTTTAACTCGAATGGTAAACAATTGACAAAGAAGCCACAAGAATCAAATGCCATTCATTCTAACTT
The DNA here is from genome assembly GCA_031772625.1 of Pinus tabuliformis. Lineage (NCBI taxonomy): Eukaryota > Viridiplantae > Streptophyta > Pinopsida > Pinales > Pinaceae > Pinus > Pinus tabuliformis. The sequence continues at coordinate 1,493,561,941 of CM062820.1, read as the reverse complement.
GTATTTGTTAGAAACAGTGGACACTGGGACATCACTGAGAGGGGGAGTGAATCAGTAGTGTGACCAAATTATACAACTCTTAACAATTTATACTTTTCAATCATCTTAGCAATCACTCGTGTAATCAACATCATAACTCAATCATGTAAAACATAACATCATAACCATTTTCATACACGTGCAACATATATAAAGAAATCAATCTTCTTTTTATTTCTTTGGAACATACAAGTTTCAACTTGCTATTGCATCATTTCCTCACAAGCTTCTACGTGTAGGTTTATCAGTTGTTTTTGAAAGGAACTTATATCCCTACTTGTTTATCAACATTCGCTAAACGGGACTCTTTCCCCTACTCATTTATCAACTTTCACTAAAAGGGACTCTTTCCCTTGCTCCTTTATCAATTTTCACTGAAAGGAATTGCTGCCCCTGGAATGCAAGCTACGACTTGCTAGCCCTATTGATCCATATTTCATCCATTTCCACACTAAGATCAATAGGCCACTTCTTTTCATATACAAATAAGTTTCTCATCTCAACCACTTATCACAAGCACCATAAAACACCTTCAACAATCTTTGATTACTGAACCAAACTTCCATACACACCAACAACATCAATCCTTGGCAATTTGCTAATTTCACCATAAAAGCCTCTTTGCTAAATACACCAAAACAACATTCACCAATTCATTCTTTGCCTTCTCAAACACCTTTTAGACACCAAAATTGATCTTTGATTCACCTCTGATGCATACTAGCATTATGCATTTTGTTGCACCAACAACCTTTCACACTCTCACAACCAACACAATTGCACAGATCTTGTAAATTTGATTATGCTTATAAAGGAATTTGGACTGATATTTTTGGATTTAAAACTTTAATTATCTTCGGCTCTTTGCTTGCATGAATCTTTTATTTTTTCCTTTGTTCTACTTTTATCAAGTCATCTGTACCTGCTCTTCAAGTATTCAAACACTCATCACCTGCTACTACAAGAAAGATTGAGCTTAGCTGCTCAATTTTGCTATTGTGGAATTTTTCCATAATTTAGTAATGCTCCTATTTTTGGCGAAACTTCAAACTTAGCGTTTCAACGAAATTTTCCTCCAAACATATTCATGTCGCCAAACATTGTCACTAACCCATTCATGCTTGTTTTAAAGCTTTTAGTGTTGTGTTGTTATATTTGGAATAAATGCTAAATTCCAAAGTTGTTGACTCATTCATCCAAATATGGCGTATAATGCCAAAATTCATGTTGTCGACTCATTCATCCAATGGCCTTCGAAGATAGGTTAAAAGCACTTAATAAACGGAAAATTATCACTCCATTGGGCCCATTTCTCTATAGCCCTAAGTGCTTTAATCAGAGGCCCAAAGCTCTTAACAAAACACTACCACAATTAACCTTACCACGGGCCTTTTTCACTTTAAACCCCAAGGGCTTAATTTATATTGCAAACACCTTTGCACCTTTGGTCACAATACTGCAACAAAACCTTGTCCTGGCGCTTGTGCTTTTCACCCCCAACTTTATTTCCCGGCGCGCTTTTAAAAATACCTCTAGGGTGACGTGTCTCGAGCATTCTGTTATTGGCTCTCAGCTCCAATGTCAACTGCCACCATTTCCCAATGCTCTATCAGCCCAGAGCTCCTTTGTTGTGCTCGCTTGAAATATTTTGGGCTTTGGGGACCAGGATGAGGTGTCCTAGTGGGTACGACCACCTACAACTGTGAGCCAATCAACAATCAGCCAAGGTGAGTTGTCTCTGACAACTTGCCACATCCACCTGGCACCTATGCAACCCAAAGCTTTTCATTTTGTGCTCTTTTGAAACCTTCCAGGGAAGCCCTTTCGGGATGACATCATGCTCATATGACTATTGCCACATGGTGCCATCTTAGTGGTGACACGTGTCACTCAGATTTGGCCCCTTCAACCACCCAAAAACAACAAAAATGCATGCCACGTGTCCTTCATACCAACGTCATGTTGACGTCATCTCGAACCAATAAAATGTTGCAACGCGTCATCATTGAGGAGAGAGAATGAGCCTCGAGCCTTTGTTTTTTATGATGAATTTCTTTGTTAATTTTTAAACACAAAAACCACGGGTTCAAGGGCTCACACTATTGCAAGTGCCACGCTAGCTTGATTGCCTTTGTATTGGGCCAATGTTGCCATTCTACCACATCATTCAGGGCTTACATCATCCCAGAGCTTCACTTATTTAGCGCATGCCTTAGCTCTTCCAGGGAAGTCCTCTCAACTTAACATCGTCCTAGGCTTATGTCATCCTGAGCATTCCCTTTTGTGCTCAATTTTAGATCCTTCCAAGGTACTCCCGCCAGGATTACGTGCCATACAAGCTCCACCATTGACCAATAGAAACATTATCTGTTGTTGTGTTGTTAGCCACGTTTGCCTAGACCTTAGTTTAGTCACTCTGCCATAAGCTCTTGTAACTTTGCCTGACTGCCAAACTATCACCAAGTTGACCCTTCTTCCAACTTTAACTCTGCACTTTTTTACTTTCGGGGTCCTTAACTTTGATTGGTAATAACTTCTGAGCCAAAGGGCCATTTGTGGACTTCTATATACCAATGAAAAGTTATTTCAAAGCTCTTTCCACTTGAGTGGGTTACAACTACATTTGTGGTGATATGTTATTATAGGAATGGTTCCAAAGTCTCTACATCTTAACAATTCTTTGCCTTTTCCATACATGTGTTGATCTTCCTTCTTCTTGCAATCTTCTCTGCTTTTGGCATTTCATTACCTTTGATTTGGATACAACACCATTGACAATCACATGTGAAATCCTCCTTGTGCTAACAAAACCTTTGACAATGACAACATATCAATACTTGACATCGGTGAGCACCTCCTTTGACAACATATTCTCACAATCTCCCATCATCTTCTCTGCCTTTGTCATCAATGACAACATATTTCTAACAATATTGATAGTGAATTTTGCTAAATATGTGATTAATTTGGATTATTATGCAAAGAAGTCTTATTTTCACAATTATATGAAGGATAGTTCTTTGAAATCTAAACTCAAGTCATAGTTAGTTGGATTCCGTCGGCATCTAGTCAACCATAATTGTAAAAAATTTTAAGATAGTGAGTCATAGAAAGTTTGAGTTATATTTATCCTTCATGTAATTTATCAAACATAGACTCTATATCTTCTTAGGAACAATAACAAAGCATTTATTACAGTCAGGAAGACAATTAAATATGCAACATACATATAAACTTGCAGCAAAATTAAAGGATCATTTGAGTGACAAAAAATTTAGTACAAATGTATTTGTAGCAACAGAGAATTCAAGAACATCATGTAAGCAGCACATACACATAAAGAGTTGAAGAGTTAAAGATGGTGACAACATTATGTTATATTTCTTAACCCCCCAGTATGAATTTTGCAAAATTGTTCTTGGATTGTGGTATAAGAAAAAGTGGGATGGTTGTTATACAAATGATTCATTTATTTTATGTCTTGATGAAGGACTCCCGGGAATGACAATAACGCACTAGACTCATCCGTAGAGAGAGAAAAAAGGACACCCCCTGATTGGAGAGGATCTGCCTGATGGTTCTTGGTTGAGTAGAAGTCTAAATGGTTGAGAAGACTGCAGAAGATGAACAATTGAGATTTGCACTAACTGGCCATTGGACAAGAAGAAGTCTCATTAAGCCTTGTATACATACATCTTCCTATCTCACTGGAAAATGTTACAGTTGAGTTACCTATGCAGAGCAGTATGGTTGGTTGATGTACAGCAAGGATACTTCTACAACAAGTGGTTATCCAAGACTTTGATGCATCTGGATGAGCCCAGGCATTGAGGGTGGGGGAGATGTTGTAGGGGTCTCTTAGACCTATGTTTGTCATCATATATTATGTATGTGTAAATGTCAATAATCCTCGATAAAGGTGTAAGATAAAGTAAATGGGTTGTTGAGAGCGAGTACAACCACTCCAACCACATCTCTCATGTATAAATATACACTAATTCTAATATAAACATGGTTGGAATTCCTTCCCAAAGTTATTGTTCTTTGTGTATGTTCATGTGTGTTCTTGTTGATATCAATATGTAGCGTCTTCTTGTATGATGAAAGTATGTTTATAACATATATCCTGAGCCATAGGATCATTTGCTTCCTACATCTTGTATCACACCTATAGCTTAGGCCCAAGCATTTTGTTTAATTTACATTATTCTCTAATGATGGCAACACACCAAGTACAGGGAGAAGAGATACATACGAGGGTTCACACCAATTTTTATTCACAAGTGTGCAAGCATTGTGTGTGTGCGCTAGCTAATTGGAATGTTGTCTTTGGAGTGCAAATCTTTGAGTTGATGTGATTGCATCCTCCCTCACTCTAGTACTAATAATGATGACAAAGTCAGGGTCATGCCTTGTGGGTCATCTTTGGTTTGTGTCATTATCTACCTCATGTTATAAACTCTTAGTATACTCTCATATCTCTCTGTTGGGATTTCATTCCATATTAATACCCATCTTCTGAATTGTTTGTGTGTACATTATTGTTGGGTGTGTATTATAAACAATCCCACATATATAATAATTGTGAGATGGCGATGCTTTATAAGGAAATCCTTGCTCCATAAACTTTACCAAACTAGAAGTTAGTTTTTGGGTGTAAGTTCTCATACTGGGGCAATAACATCCTCCTTCACTCTAGTACTAACATTGTTAGCAAACATAATGCCATGCTTTATGGGTCATCTTTGGCTTGTGTTATTACAAGGTAGAGCTTTATGTAGTGGCATATCCCCATATTGGGATTCATCCCACATCAACGCTCCTCTTCTAAATTTCTAAATTGTGTGTGTTTTAACTCATCGTTGGGTGTGGGTATTGTGACTAATCACATACACATACAAATTGTGAGACAAATGGTTTGCAAAAAAATTACCCACACCAAACTTTTTGCCAATTCTAAAGTTGGACTGGGGACATTGCATTAGTACTCTTCTTCTAAATTATATGTTAAAATTGTCGTTGGGTATGTGTCAAGAACAAACTCATTACATAACATTTGTGAGACAAATATGGTTTATAAGGCTTACCCACAACAAAAGATTTTCCAATTTAGAAGTTGGATTTGGGGTGCAAGTCCTCTAGTTGATGTGATAGCATCCTCCCTCACTCTCATACTAGCATTTTTTTATGGTTTCAATGGCATGCCTTGTGGGTCATCTTTGGCTTGTGCACTAAACTCATAAGACACCCTAAGATTCCCTTAATATGATCCATCTCAAGGTCCTTTTAATTCATGTTTACCTCTTGTTTCTATTATGATAAGTTTTTACATATACATTATCCAATCTAGCTTTCCCAAGCTTGAATATTGACTCTTATAAGCACCCTTTTCCTCAAACCAACTATTCTAGAATTGAGGATCGCTTCCTATAATATCGATTTTCTAGTTTTTTCACCTCACGTCAGTATCTTAATGAGTCTTTATACTATTCAAGATGTGTTCAATCCCTAGTCATTTGAAATTATGTTGTGTTTCCACTTATAACCTAATGGATCACATCTACATTTCTTTAGACACCAAACCCTACTTTAAATAATCTCGTTTTAGCCTAGTGGATGTTGCACTATTTATTCTATAATACATTTCTAAATTCTAACCACATAACCCCATACGATGTCATTGCAATTATGTCATTTTCAAAACCATGTTCACCATTTTGTTTTGGAACCCTTGCTCAGTGTTAACTTCATTGTCCTAACTAAATTCTCCTATATCATAAATTAATTTTATGATAATGCCATGGTTGTAACTTGCAATTTCTTGTAGCATTTCTTAGAATAAGTAGCATAAATATACGTTGGAAAACAAATAAATTAGCACACTATATCATGAATTTAGCATATCATTCCAAATGGCTGTGGAAACAAAGTCTCACTAAATCGGAAGTCTTGGGTTCAAATCTTGTAGTTGGACATGATCAAGATGTAGTCCTACCAAGCTTACCAAAAAAAACATATCATTCCAAAAGAGGCCCCCATTAACACGATAGTTACATGTCGCACTCTACTTTTGTATTTTTCTTTTTGGCTCTTTCTTTAGCTTTGCTTTCAAGAAGGTGAGATGAAGCCATGCTTGCATCCATGAATCACATAGGCTTCCCCCAAGTTGATAAATGCTCCCCACATATTTTTTGGAACCATCAAATATCTTCAAATTTATGATTTCTAAAGCAAACTTCAAATTTGGCATATCGTCTCCCTTATTTCCTAAGGAATTGTTCTCAAATGCTTCTTTGATACATCCTTATTATTAGTTGTTTGTATTACTCTAGTTAGCATCACTATTTACTTCTTTAAGTAGCCTCTTAGACATTTTATTATCATACTCACATAAGGAGTTAATGATAGGACCCAAAATCCTTGTCTAGTTTGCATCGAAGGCCATTGTTATGAGGATAGAAAAGTGTGTTTCCTTTCATTATTGAGGACCTACTAAAATGTTATCCACAAGTCCACTTCTCTTCTTGTGCTTGTGTTTCTATGTACATTGACATAACCCTCATCATTACATTAATTGGTAGGTAGTTCATCACTTGTTTATTGGCTAGACTTGCTTCCTACATATGTTTGCTAAGTTGCTTGTTTATTTTATTTAACCTACATGCTTATAACTTTAAGGCAATTAAACAATAGCAACTACATTCATACAATTAAATGTATAACTTATAGCAAAAATTTCCAACCCTCAAAACCATGCAGTAGAATAGATCCATCTTAACCCCAATCAAGTGCACTTGAGGTTTTGATCCCTCTAGGCACTTGATACATCTAGAGTTCAAAAAGATATATATTAACCCAAGAACTAAACACACATACATGTGTACAATAGCCAACATTAGCCCCACTCAACTTGGAGAGCACCAAAAGAAGTGTTACACATATGCACAAGTGCATGTTTCCGCAATGTACACATCATCCCCACTCAAGTTGTAGAGTGCCTCATTTCTCTTTACACATCCACTGTCAATAAATACCTAATTACTTAATAGAGCGCCTATGTTGAATTGCTTTGATCTAAAAATATAAACAAAGACCAATGTTGAGATCAAAATGAAATGATTCATTTTTCTGTCTAACTTTTTAGTGAGTAATTCTTAACTTAATGAGCTGTTAAGTTTCTTGATTTACAAAACTAGATGTTTTTCCATGTACACCAGTGAAATAGCAAAATCATCATCAATATAAGTATTATTGTTTAATATACATTTTCTCCATATTCCTTTCCCAATTTAACTCGTGTTAATCTTGAATTAGTTTTTGTTTAATTCAAAATATCATGATTCGTTATTTAAAGTATAATTTTTTATTTTCATACAATCCAAAAAATTGTAAATTTCCAATTATAAAATTATTAAACATTATAACATTAATAATTAAAAGACGAACTTCAGATTCCTTTGGTCTAAGAATAGAGCCTTTGAAGGAATCCCTTTAGTTAAGTGGTCTAAAATTGCCATGCCAAAGAAACTAGGAGGTTGGGACCTCAAAAATATATATCAATTCTCTTAATCATTAGCCACAAAAAGTTCATGGAGACCTACCCACAAATTTTCACTAAGGGCCAAAGTAATGTGTTTTAAATATCTAAACGGTCTCTCAATGGAGGACTAGTACCAAGCTTCTTGTAAATCCTCAACAAATGGATCTGTACTATGGAAGGCTTTGGTTGCATCTTTTGCTCTTATTGGTCCTTGGACAATTTGGAAAGTGGGGAATGGCAAAAATGTGCTAATTGGTCAAGGTTCCAACTAAGAGCCGACGAAGCCTACCACCTTTCTAATAGTCTTGTTTGGTCTCTCCATGGAGTGAGTATCTATTCTCTAACTAATACAAAAACCCAATACCCTCAAGGTTTGGGTAGGATGAGATGGAAATTTGAATCAAATCTTAGCCTTACAAATCCTAAAGTAGTCAAATGGCACAACTTTATAGGAAATTTATGTTCCTACCTTATTAGGTTGTTAGAAGAGGAAGATGCTTAAATTTGGTCTAAAAATCCCAAATTAGGCAATTTTACAATAAAGTTTGGTTATATTGTTCTAATTGAACTTCAGTTTGTGAGAGAAAAAATGTTCGTGGAACATTTTGTGGAAAATTGGGGCCCATCTAAATATAAAATAGTGATTTGGATTGCCATTAATAATAATGAAGCTTCTCACATGGGACAATGTTGTTAGACCCAATAGATGTCAAGAGTCGTGTAATATTGCGATAAGTTTTATTTTATTTATTGGAATACATAGTTGTTTTGATTAAAAAGTATTTAAATGACTTAAATTTTGGCAGCCAATAGCATTAGGACAACAAAGAGTTTATTGGCGTTGATTTTGGAATTATTGTTTGAATGTTGAGTACAACAACAGTTGTATGCGTATTTATGGAAGTGACATTGTTTATTATGTTTAATTGTAAATGTGTATGAAGATTTATGAGGTCTAAGAAGTAACCAGCATGGGTACGAAAATTCAATTTGTTGTGTGAAATGATGGACTACCTTAATTAACGTTTAATGGATTCTTACAATGAGAGAAGTGGGGATTACGTACAATAATGAATATTAAATCAATGTTGATTATAATGAAACAATTGGAGCATTTTATAATCCATTAACCTAATCACACTCTGCCTCATTTGGTTAAGTACAACAAAACAAAGATTTCAGCAAATGTTTAACAATATGTGTTCCTTAAACTTTAGGTCTCAACAAGTTCTTATAATTTTGTTATAGGTAAGCAATATTAATCATTTTGGTTTAATTTTATTAGTAATTTTGTACCGATAGGAAAGAGTCTCATGGTTCTATAAGTGGATTAGTCTCTTAACCTTTGACCATTACATCTGCACATTTTTTTTTGCCTCTACAAGTGTCTCTTTAATATAATATGCTTTATATGGATTATTTTTCTTTTTATGAATTTCTTTGTTGGTTTTCATTCATGGGTAAATTTTTATCTTTTACTAAATATTAATATATAAATTAAATCTATGAAAACATTGACCCAACTTTCATTTTATCGTTGTTAATGGTGTTGGAGTGCTCTTAACAATATTTGATCTTTCCCCTTTCAAAAGACCTGGTTTCCTGTATTGATAATTACTACCTGTCTTATCTAAAGTTGTTCATTTTAATCCAATGTCTATTTTGAGATTTCTTTTACCTAAAAGAATTATCTTAAAATATTTGGAGTGAGTTATACAAGGTTGTAATTTTATCTACTTTATTATGAGTTATACAGGGTTGTAATTTTATCTACTTTATTATGAGTTATACATGGTTGTAATTTTCTACGACAGTTTCTCTTAGCTCTCTATGTGGACCCAAGTTCAAACTTTGAGTTGAAGTTGGCCTATGACTCAGATTGTACTTTGGCCTAGATTTAGAATGAGGCTTGTTGTTGGTAGACTAGCCATGATTTTGGGGTTGAAAACCAACAAGACTATGAGCCCGGGTTGCACAAAGGAGGTAAAACTTGTTGCACCTTGAATTATGTGGGTGTATTGTTTTATGCCTTGTACTTTTAGGCTCCTGCACATGGAGCTTGAAGAGTGGACTTTAGGATCATTAAAATTAGAACAATTTCTTGTTAATTGGTGTCCATAAACAAGATTTTATGTTTTCCTTTCATTGTAAGACTTCAATTTGGATCCCCATAAGAACTTGAATTCAGAGTTTGACTCAAGGTTGGCTTGTGACTTGGATTGTGGTGTGTCTTAGAGTCATAATAGGGTTTGAAGTTAGCAAACGATTAGCATGAGATTGAAAACCAACAAGGCCACAACACTAGGGTGCACAGAGAAAACAGAACTCGTTACACCTTGAACTCTATGGGTCTACTCTTGTACAGGTTGTTATGGTCCTTTAATGAGAAACAATGTGGGTTTAGGCTTCTTGACATGGAGCTTGAGGATTACACTTTTGGGTTTGAATTAAATATTTGACAAAAATATATATCAAATTTACACTTTTGGGTTTGGATTAAATATTTGACAAAAATATATCTCAAATATATTTCTTGTCAATTGATTTTAAATATACTCTAGCCCACTTTTTCTATCCATATTCAATATTATTTGTGATAATTAGAACAATTTCTTGTCAAATCTTGTCGATAAACAAGATTTGCTCGCTTTTTTACAATTTGGCTATGACAACTGCCTTCATATCATTGTGAGACTTCAATTTGGCTCTCCATGTGGACTTGAGTTGAAAGTTTGACTCGAGGTTGGCTTGTAGGATTATAGTTTGCCTTAGAGTCATAATAGGGTTTGAACTTGGAAGAGCACTAATAAGAGATTGAAAACCGAAATGTTCCTCTGAAATTATTTCACTTAAAATCAGCTTTAGCTTAAGAATGATCACTTTGGATATTAATTTGTAAATCACATTACAAAATTAGAAAGGTGAACTTCAGATATTTTTGGTTTGGGAATAGACCCTCCAAAGGCATCCCTTTAGTTAAGTGGTCCAAACTTTCCATGCCAAAGAAACTGGGATGTTGGGGCCTCAAAAATATCTATCAATTCTCTCAGTTATTAGCAACAAAAAGATTATGGACACTCACCCACAATTATTTGCTATGGGGCAATGTAATGTGTTCCAAATATCTTAATGATCTCTCGATGGAGGAATGGTACTGTGCTCCTCTAAAATCCTCAAAAAATGGATCTATAGTATGAAAGGCCCTGGTTGCCTCTTTTTCTCTTTTTGGTCCTTAGACAATTTGGAAATTGGGGAATGGCAAAATTATGAGAATTGGTGAGGATTCATGGTTGGGAGTTAGCGAAACCTACCTCCTTTCTGATGAGCTTGTTCAATCTCTCCATGGAGCAGGTATCTATTCTCTGGCTGATACAAATGCTTAACCTGGGCAGGAGGGGGAGGAAATCTGAACTGGACCTTGCTCTTACAAGTCCTGAAGTAGTCGAATGGCAGAAATTTATAGAAAATCTATGCTCCAACTTTATCACACTGTTAGAAGAGGAAGATGACAATCTTTGTCAGTCTGAAAATCCCAAATCAAGCAATTTTATGGCGAAACTTGGTTATATGTTATGATGGAGCTTTAGTTTGTGACAGAAAAAAATTGTAGAATATTTTATTGAAAATTTGGAGGCCATATAACTGTAAAATAGTCCTTTGGCTTGCCCTTAAAACAAGCTTCTTACTTGGGACAATGGTGTTAAGAGAGGATGGTTAGGCCCAAATAGATGTTCTCTTTGTAAAATTGATGTAGAGTCAATTTCTCATTTATTCATTTCTTGTCATTATCCATCTCAAGTGAGGAATCCGATGATGTGGTCCTTTTCTCCAAAAATAGCCTAAAACAAATCTTCTCTGGAGGACTGCATGTAGGATTGGATACAAGATGGTGAAGTTAGGGAGTATGGATCGTTTCCAAGTGTCATGGTTTATTTTAATTGGTGGGTCTGAATCACTTGAATTTTCCAAGGATGTGAAATTCCTATGGTAGTAATAGCAGGTTTGAGTGAGAAGCTAACCAAAGAATATTGGATGGAGCCCATCTAGAAGCAGAGGGCTCTTGAAATGCCTATTATTGATTTTGATATCACTTGGGGGTTCTTCGATGACGCAAGCCAAGGTGACCTGCCCAAGTGTGGGGTTGGAGTGGTTCCATTCTTGAATCAAAATCATTGTTTTAACATTAAGTATGCGCCCAGCAGAGGTTCCAACACTAAAGCAAAATTCTCAGCTTTGTGGTGTCTCCTATAATTTGCTATTACAAAAACAGACATCAAAGACCCAGGTGATAGTGGAACTCAAAAACAGTTATAGATTGGGCCTGTAAGCATATTGTGGTGGAAAATGTAAGCCTTGGCCTGCTGCTTCGGGACATTCTTTACTATCTACAATCTTTTCAGTGGTATTTCGTTAAACATGTATACAGAGAATTGAATAAAAAAGTTGATGAGCTTTCAAATGTGGCGCTTTTTCTGTGCTCAGGATTTTCCAGCCTATATGTATTCTAGTATGGTCAAGAGTCGGAAACTATGTAGTTCCCATTTTTAATTTGTCTTTTAAATGGTGAAAATTATGCGTAGTCTCTAAAGACAGTTAGTCTCTGTATTTTTGGTCTATCTTAGAACATTTTTTAGGGTGTGGTCAGTTTATGTTTTGTTTATGAGATCCGGTATCTATATTGGTCAGTAAAGTTTGGGACTCAAGCTCATTCTCGCGGTCAAGTAATCGAGGTCTAGCTGAAAAGTAGTAGATCGTCTACGAGAATTTTGTGGAATGTTAATAGTCAAATGGCGAGCATTGGAGTCAAATTATGTTTTGGTTGTCATTTTCAGGTGTAAAGCCCAGTCCATATAAATGGCAACATGTATAATCAACTATATAATTATAATGATTTTTCTTTGGGGAAAAAATTATCTTAATTTATTTTTATTTATTTAAAATTCATTAAAAATATAAAACACAAATAATTAATGATTTTTATTTATTTAAAAATTATTAAAAAAATATAAAACACATGAATCTTACATAATTTTAGATGTGTATAGCAAAATTTTAATTTTTTAATGTCAGTATAAGACAGCTTTTTCTCCCTCATAGTCTGGGGCTTTTTTTTCACTTACACATGTAAACTTATTATATCATAATCACCAGAAAAGGGCACAACTTATATTTCACCAAATCCACATAAAAGGGCACATCGGGTCAAAGCTTGAGAATATATGTTGCCAATTTATAGTTTTTCTGAACTTGTCCAATAATTCACTGGAAGGCCTGTACTGTCTAATTCAACTTCAATATCTATTCACGCAGATAAATATTTCACTGTTTCAGCAAAAATCTGAGTGTTGGAAGCAATAACTAATAGATGCTGTCATCTAGACCTTTTCCTAGACACTAGAATTGCGAAGGACAAGATCGGCAATAATGGATTCTCGATCTAATATTGCTGGGAGGATATAAAGCGCTTCATTGTGCCCGAATGTGAGAAGAATACAGTGTATGCAGGATCTCTGTTCCAACACCATGGTTTACAAATTGCCATTTGCCCATCTTGCATATATGCAGTAAAATCTGTATCTGCAACCCAATCAAGAAAAGTTGCAGAGAGCAAATCACTTATGACTTTACACATGATGCGTATGCATTATAGAGCAGGAAACCTTGCCAAAGCAGAGGTGAAGGACAATGCGAAGAACAGTGATGGATTTGACTTATTTCATTTTTTGTGGCCTTTTAAACTTCTTGGGTAGCAACCAAAAAATTGGATGCCGAGTTCCAAAGATTCTAAATAAATTTTCCCAGCCCTTTTTGAATTGCAATCCTTCCGCAGCTCCCTCTCTGACTTTAAGGGAGTCAATATAATTCTGACCACTATAAAGCAACTGAACCTGTTGATAAAGTAAGACTCCTATCCCAATAGACACGGACAGACTGGCTATAATAAGATACATCAAAGCAATGGCCCTAGCTGATAAAACAACAGAACTGGTCATCAAAGCATCTATGAATGCTCTGACAAGGTGAACTAGATTGGTTGACCTGAATTTAGATGTGAGGTTAATTGGAACATAGAAGAAAGTTGGCCATATCCACAAACCTGCATAAGTTGACACTAATAGTACATAGATATTACTAATTAGAGCAAAGAAGAGGAAGGTGATGAAGTGATGATGGTTCGCTGCTCCAACACAGTTTCCAATCTGAAAGACAGAAAAGCAACAAAAGCTTCCATCAGGGAAAATGCAAATGCCACTGAAGATAAATGGAGATTACACTGAAAACAAAGGAAGCAAATAAAAATGAGGGATTACAATTTCAGGATTGTATTTTCTATTATGAAATATTTATTCTTTGTGACTTTTATTTCGATGATATTTGCAATGTTCCACCAAGTTTCCAGGACGTGGGGGCGAGGGAGCGGGGATACGCAGGAGCGACCTATGCAAAAGCTCCCCACCAATTTTTAGGAAACATGGGGGGACGTCGGGGTCTTAAAAACTTATAAATATAAAAATATATGATATATCATTGAAATTTTAATATTTATAATGTAACTGTCTTTATCATTATATAATATATAACACTTACATCATGAAGGATAAATGATAAATCAATGAATCATATAACTGAAGTCTGAAACAAATTTAAAACGAAAAGCATGATATCATATAATCATACATCATACATGTAAGTTTGTAACTGTACAGTGTAACTACTAACAATGTACAATGAAAATAAATGTTTAAAGTTTTAAAGTTTAAACCATATTGAAGTTCCAACTATGAATATTGAATATTGAAATAAAAGTCAAGTCTGATACATCAAGAGTCAAATTTTTATAGAGTCAAGACTCAAGTCTAATATATCATATATCAAGATTCAAAATAAACTGAAGTCTAAAACAGAAAAGCAAATTTGAAAGGACGACAAAACGACTGAGTAGAGCGATATCATGAAAAGATGAAACAATGTGAAATGAACATTGAAAATAAAGTTTAAACCCTTCCCGGTTCATAAAAATTAGGATTTTTTTGTTTCATTAAAAAAAATTGCGATTTTTGTCTAGCGAAACGACCCCTCACAACCCCTTTCGCCTATGAAACAACCCTCAGTCATTCCCAAGTCCCTGGAGCGCGAGGGAGCTAGGAAACTCGACCCCCAGGTGGGGTGACACGACCCCTTGGAACACTGGATATTTCCATTATACATTTTCTGGAACTCTCTCTGTGTATCCTCCAAGTGCCCATCAAGCCTTCTCTTATAATCCTCTCATTGATCAATCAACGGCCCAAATTAGACTCTAATCAATGGATAGGATCATATTGACTTGATCTCCGTTTTCTTCTAAAAGTTACACCCATAGTTTAGATTAATACCCATTAATTATTTTAACCCATTAACAATAATTAATTATTTTAATAAAACTGTCTCCGAGTGGAATTTCCCAAAACGATTTCTCGGTATTGTGGAATACATGTGTCTAAGCCTCCCTGCAAAATTTGAGACTTAGAGCACATCCGATGCTACCAGAAATCAACAAGAAACACTGCTCACTTTGGAATATCAAGAAACAAGATTGGTGGTGCTTAATAACAAGCCGATGCACTTCTTCATGCAGCATATCCACCTTTAAACTCTTTTCGATATATTTGTTTTAATCTACAAACATTCATGTCACCTACAAGTCCACTGAAATTTAAGTGTCGATGTAGCCAACATAACCATGGCAATACAGCTGAGAGCACCATGGATATCTGCAAATAGGCGTGTCCATTATGATGTTAAATTTGAAACACTCCCTGACTGCACTAGCCATTGAACTTGCAATCTTACTCCTAACATTCAATTTCCTTCCTTGCAGTCTAATCGTTTGTTTATTTTAATCTAGACTGCTAATGTCTCCATAGCTTATGCTCAAAATGAAAAAAAGGGCTGAAACATGTCTGCCAAGTGCAATGATGTCTTTATATGAAATGACAAGGGCAGAAATGTTGATTCTCTACAGTCGGGTTGATGATCAGATACCCAGTGAACAACTTAATCAATTGCTGAGCTAAAATTATACAGTTTACAGGCTCTCAAGTTGTTTTCCTAGTTATCAACTGTTTTTCCAAGTCATTTGCTTATCTATCTTGAGTCCCTATAATAGCTGTTCAACTTCCTTCTCTCAGCTGCCAGGCTTCTTTCTCAAAGATGTTAGGTTTCCAACATGAACTTTGGATTTCTCTTTCACATCCACCAAGTTTCTTTCCCATTTGTATATATGAGTATGCATTTGACATGAGGGATTATGGAAAAGAAGGAAACAGTGTTAAGTTGTTAACTAGTTACTGGGTGATTGCAGAGATGTTAATGTAGATTTCACAGTGAAATGCAATAGGCTTTAGAAATACTGCCCCACCTCTCGACCACCCCAATTCTGTGTTACATAATTTGCGCTTGCTGGAATTTAGTCTAAGTTGTAAGTTTTTGCAAAACTCAGATCAGATTGTTGTCAGGACAAGTTCATTTCCAGGAAAAAGGGCAATGAAGGGAGAGCCTTTTGACAGTCAATTTGTAGAGTGGAATACATTACCTGGAATGGAGAGCACATCACTAGTGAAAACAAAAAGACAACTTAGATGCTTCAGACCGAGGGTAGAGGAGAGATCCCATTTCCAACATGGACGACAAAGGCAGTCTTGAAGATATGCTGAATTATTTGAAGAAAATTCAACACATTCATCAAGAGATGAATATTAGATTAGAAATCAGCTGAACAAGCTGCAACAGGTTCTGAAACTCTGAAGGCTATGCAAGAATGAATGGAGTTGATGTTTCAAACCTAGCAACTAGATTTGTGCCAAGTATGGTTAATACAACCAATATCACCTCATCTGTAAGTTGGTGTTGATTCTCAAATCCCCACAATTAAATTCCCTTTAAAAATAGAAAATAACTATTCAATGGTACACTTTAAGTCTTGACAGATTAGATGATTAGCGAATATATTAAGATCATATTTTTCTCGTCATGAATTTTTATGATACGTAAAGAATCTACCTTATACAGTTGGGTGTGTAGAAAAGTCTTAACATGGCTGAAAGATTAATAGAAAATTGAAATGGCGATGAAAGGAGCAACAATTGCCCATTAATAGCTTTGAACAAATTCAAACAAGTAATGAAGTTCTACCCAACCATGGCATGAGAAGAACCTGTTGATAAAAAGGAACTTCTGAAACCCAAGTCAAGTCAAAAGGTCCAAAGACGATGAAATCTATCAGCTATCCATAAATATTAATGTGTAAGAGACATATGCTTGGTTAAAGCTTAGTACATGAATGGTTTGTATATTAGTAAGGAAAAACAATTGAATCTTTTTAAAACTATTCTTCATATGAAACTTGAACCTTCACCAGAAAGGCAGAAGAAAAGTAGAGGGAAAAGAATTTAATAAATTAATTCACAACACATAAACAGTCTTCAATTGTACCACCTAGTGACAAAGGAAATACACCGATGAGACATGAAATTGGAATTAATAGACCAAGAAAATAATTTAATAGTCATGGTGTGGAGGAAGATCATGGCATGCTCTAGAAGAACGCAGTAGCTTTCCCAACATGGAAATCATGAAACATAGTTGGCTATTTCGTCTTGAAAGAATAGCCTAGGAATGTGTTACCCCTCAAATAGCATGAGGATTTGATCCAGTTGAAGACCCTGCCCAAGCAGGCTGCATATGAAGGATTTGTATCTTGGCGGCTATTGGTTTCATATTGATGTCTATTTTCTCATGAATTATCAACTTTTGTTGGCATCATCGTTCCATATTTGGGAGGCTTAAATGTTGATCTTGATGGAGCACTAGATACTTACTCATTTGTTGACCCCTAGCATATGCATGGACAGGGAAACTCATTAATTAAGGGTTCTCCCCAAGTATTATGGCTCATTATGTGATTTGGTTGCCCATTGAAATAGGGCATTGGTTTGCTTAACATGTTGGCATTCATATTGGTCTTTGAAAATCTTGGAGAGGAACACCCTTCAATTTAGGGGTTACCACAGTTTTGGCATGGTATTACTTCAGTTGTGCACCTTGAGATTTGTGATGGGATACCATGCATGAGTTGAAGAGGAAGTGCATCTCTTGAGGGGTGTTTCACTTGTACACACTTCCCCAAAGCACCCCCCTTTTTTATGGTCTTTAATGGCCTGGTTTGGTCAAATCCACACCTATGCACATGGTTCTAGACTCTAGTGTACCCTCTTCTTGACCCATGCTTTTGAGATGTTTGATGGTATTGACACATGCTTTGGAGTCTGTTCACATTGGTTTAGTGGAATGTTTCACCCTTGATGCACATTCTCTAGGTTATCCCACTTTTGGGCTCTTGGTTCAAGGAGATTGATGGTATTACACTTAATATTTGACTTTATTGGAGGAACATTCCCTTGGACCAAGGAGAGTTGGTTGTTTGCACATGGATTAATGCTACTGGCACACATATCGAGATCACTCCAGTATTGAAGAGGTGGTTGTAACAACCAAAGCTTATTTATTGCACCCATAACCGTGTTTTATATTCTTCGGGAGTTCATTGGCTTATTGGTGTTGAAAAATAGTAGCTGCAGTCAGTATTTTCATGGTCAAAATCAAAGGAGAAATTATTTATCTTCCAGCTGTCCAAGTCGGCCTCATTTGGACAAGTCGGCCCCACCACTTGAAGGGGTTTGACCCCAAGGTCAAAAACCCACCTACTCGCATATAGATTAGCATTTGTTGGACCTCATTTGGCATCATCATCAACTCATGCATTCGACCAATCACAAGTTCTGTTCACACGTGTGAAGGAGGAAGAAGACAAAAGTTTCCAGCAAAGTTTAACCTCTCTTATCTATGCTTTGACCAACATTGACTTGGATCTTCTTGTTGCTTTTTGACCAAGTTTTTGATTGGACTTGGAGGCTGAATATTCTATGATTCATTGACTGTTGATTGACCGAGATTCTGTTCCTGTTTTGGGCATTGACCAAGGGTTGACCATAGGTCAAACCCTGTAGTTTGACCGAAGTTTGGTTGAGGCAATGTTACTTGGGAGCGGGAGCGGGAGCGGGGAGCGGGAGCGAAAACGGGAGCGGGAGCGACCATTTTCAGAAGCTCCCGGTTTGGGAGCGAATCCGGGAGCGATTTTTTAAAAATATATATATTTTTTATATTTTTTAGTTTTTGATACATATATGTCAACAAAAACATGTAGAATGATGAAATAGACATAAAAAACATAAAAAAACATAAATTGATCATTGAACCATATCACATCAATCATCTAGAAATTATAATCGTCATCAACCATGTCCACAAGTTAGTAAAATACATATTACAACTGCAACATATTGAGTCTTATAAATCATGATTCATCGAATTCAATATTAAAGTTTCAACTTCAAGCTTTCAGAATTGAAAATTCAATAACATTTATCATCATTGATCACCAAAGTTGTACTTGTAAGCTAAGTTTAACCATTACAAGAAGTAATATCGAAGATATTTCTAAGTCCTAACTTCTAACTGTTAACATGATATGAAATGTTAAAAATTTATAAAATGAAACATGAATAATGAGATGAAATGAAACAACTTTAGTCTTTCACAAAGCATCATATTCATAATTCACAATCATTACCAATGAGTTATAATTGCCAAGGCCCAACTTCAAACTTCAAATTTTCATTGTCACAGTGATATAATGTTTACAAAAAATATCATAATGATATGAAAGAGTCAAGAGTCAAGGACTCAAAACTCAACAGTTATGAAAACTAAAGTCTAATAGAAACTAAAAAAGACAAGTAAACTGTAAATCTACATGTGGCCCTTGCCACGAGAGTCTCCAGGAATACAAGCAGGTCGTGGTGGTCTTCTAGGAGTCTCCCGCACAGACCGACGACCAGAACTAGAACCTCCACGCGAGGGTGTAGATGGAGGTGGCGACAGCAAAGGAACAAGACTCGGACCTCGAGCACTGCTACTGGATGGTGGAGGTGGAGGTGGCATGGCTGCTGCAGCTGCTTCATTTTCATCCCTTACAAGTTCCTCTTCTAGTTCTTCAATATGTACAATGCCATCCTCCAAATTGTCGTCCTCTGGGTGATTGTCCCAAATTTTATATGTGGGATCCTCATTAGCCCGATCACAGTAATGACTCAACAACCTCAAGCTGTAGTGCACATAAACCAAGCTTTCTGCTCGGTTTTCGTTGAGTCCGTTTCTTTTCACATTATGTATATAACTGTAGGTGCTCCAACACCTCTCTGCAGAAGAAGAATTTACAACCTGTGAAAGAACTTTTTTTGCCAATTTTGGCAAAAGTCCGTGGCCGCCATATGTTTCCCACCATGTGAGAGAATCAAATTTATCTTTGTTGTCCATTGCATGGAAGTTACCATACAAACTAGTGCCACTGAAGTATCTGCCTATTTCAAGGCGCACAGCTGCACATTCCTCCCTGTTAGGCACCAACTTTTCTAATGCTTCCAGATATCCTTTAGTTACCTCTTGATCTAAATGGGGTTTGGTCCTAACCCCACCCCCTGCTGCAGGTTGGCCCAACCAAGATGTAGAGTAGTATTTTGGCGTAAGGATATACGCCAAGCAATGTAGTGGAAGGTTAAGCCTATTCCACCGTTCACACACACAATCATGAATCAGTTTGTACAAGTTGGGATCTCTATTATGAACAATGTCTTTTATTTCCCCCAACATGGTATCCATTTGCTCATGCACCTCGCCAATCACTGGTTTGTCTGTATCTGCAAACTGAATCATGTGATAAATTGGCTTGGTGAAATCCAATACCTGCCTCACAGTTGTCCAAAACTGCCCATCAAGAGCGGCCTCCTCCACCATTTCAAAACCTACCATGTCAACTACATTTGTAGCCCTTTCCTTTAACACCTGCCAATGTGGACTCGATACCATGCTAGCTAATGCCTCTCTTACCTTCAAAAGGCGCCTGAAGGTGAGGTAATAGCTACCAAATCTAGTCCTCGCAATCTTCAGCAACTCCAATCTCGAGTGACTGCGGAAAAGGCCATGGGTATTGCTATGATTTGTAATAAATTTTATCATTTGTTTTCCTTTCTTGTACAAATTACCAATCCATTGGTATTGTTCATTTTTGTTTTTGACAATATCATGCAACAGAAGGTTTAATGTGTGAACCAAACATCCAGACCAAAATATGTTCGGGTATTTATCCTCAATAATTGCTCTCGCTGCCTTACAATTAGGAGCATTATCAGTGATGACTTGGATGACATTGTATGGGCCAATACGCTCAATTGTTTCAAGTAATGCTTCTGCAATGTTGATGGCGGTCTTGAACTTGTCTGAGTAATCATGTGCAGCTAGAAAGATGGGACCACTAACAAACACAGCAAGAACACTTATCAATGGCTTGCCTTTTACATTTGTCCATCCATCAGATACAATGGACGCCCCATTGTCAGTCCAAGAACTTGTCATTTTATTCAAAGAATGTGATATTTTTGTTTTTTCATGATCAAGACCAACAGTTCTTGCCTTGTCATACCCAGGGCTCTTGTATCCTTTAGGGGCATCATTTATGGCAGAAACCATTTCGTGCCAATAAGGTGAGCGTAGAACATTGAATGGTATCCCACATGCATAGAGGAACCTGTAAACTTTTGAATCCACATCATTCCTACACCCCTCATCAAGGAAATCTGATATGGTTCTACGCCTTAAAGATGATGACCCTGTGCCTCCATGTCCATATCCACTGCCTTGGGAGGATGTTGAAGGATTTCTTTGTGATTGTGAGCTTGGTTCAAAGAAACCCCTTGATCTTTTTGTTCTGTATTGGGCTTCCTCCTCTTCCTTTATGTATTTGGCTCTATCTGCTATTGACACCGTTGCACAAGTTTTGATTCCTATTTGTTTCTCTCCATCCCATGGCCTTTTCCCGCAGAGGTGTCTTCTAGCACGGGTGTATGAACCTGTGTAATCAGTGTTGCAATGGGGGCAATGAAATTTAGTGGTTCCACCCCCTCTCCCTGTTTCAGCCCTGTGAACATATTTCCACAATGGAGTTTGGTCTTGTTTAGTTTTTTGAGGGTCATGTTCACCCTCCTCCACCTCCTCCTCACTGGGGTTTTCACCCATTTGACTTTCTCCGGCTTCTTCATCCCCCTCTTCAGTTTGGGGCCCCCTCCGTTTCCTACTCTCCAGCACCATAATAACCATAAAAGGGACCAGGAAGAGGAAAATACCAATAAATATCGCTAGGTCCATGGTGTTTGATGTTTGTAGGATTTGAGTCTTGAATCTGCAAATTAATTTAATTTATTGGGATTAATTAATTTAATTTAAATACATGATTTTTAAACAGTTAAACTCAAACAACTAAATTAAATCAACTAAATTAACTACCTAACCAGCTAAACTAACTAGATTACTAAGTTACTTACCTCTGCAGGCTTGCTCCTCGCTCCTTGGCACTTGCTCCTCGCTCCTCAGCACTTGCTCTTCGCTCCAATGCTCTTGCTCCAGCTCCAAACTTGCTCAATGAAGTTATAATGAATGTTTTTTGGCCCATTGGCCTTATAAAACAAAAAAAAAAATTCTAAATTTTTTAATTTTTTCGGGTCCAGCGGATTTTTTTTCCGCCGAACCGCTCCCGGCCCGGCGCGCATCGCTCCCAGAGCGATTTTTAATGCCCGGGAGCGATCATGGAGCAATCGCTCCCCGATCGCTCCCGGGCATTAAAAATCGCTCCGGGAGCGATCGCTCCCTGTGTCGCTCCCTAACAGACCAGGGAGCGCAAATTTTTTTACGGGAGCGCGCTCCCAAGCAGCTCCCGCCCGGAGCGCGCTTCGGGAGCGGGTTCGAAGGGGGGGGGCGGGGCGCTCCCCCGCAACATGGGGTTGAGGCATTACAGACTGAATTTCGGCCCCTTTGACCGAGCTACTGTAGGCCAAAATTTGGCCCTTTGACCAGACTTTGACTTGTAAGCAAAGTGCAGACTTTCTCTCTCCTTTGACTCTATTTGACTTGGAAATTAATGTGGTCAATGGTTGACCTTTGACTGGAATATTTTGATGTACATTTTGATGAATTGAACTCTCTCTCTCATAAGGAAAGATTACCAAGTTTCCCCCTTGTGGGGTTTTGTCCGAAGAAATTTTGGTGTCTCTTGTTTCATTGTTTTTATTGTGATCTCTATTGCTCTACTGAAATTAATGGTTGAAATTTTCAAGTATAACTACTTAATGATTGGAATGCTCTAAAGAAGTCAAATTGTATCATTGGAAGTAGTTATCAATTTGAAAATTGTTCTAGTCTTGTTTGCAACTAGAAAATCAACATGGTATCAGAGCTTTGGTGAAGGAAAAGAGCATTGAGATCACCTTAAAGAGCATTGAGATCCTACATCTTTTGTCTTGATTGATCATCTTCATCATGAATTCCTTCATGAAGACAGAAAACAAGCTTGAAGGAGCTACAAACTTCAGAGCATGGAAGACTAGAATTGACCTTGTTCTTGCAAGGCATAAGGTCTTGGGTATTATGAAAGGAAAAGTTATTGAACCAGTTGATCAAGCAAGAAAAGACAAGTTCCAAGAAGATGACATCATTGCCATGAGCATCATTGTGGAATCTATTAGAGATCATCTAATTCCTTATATTGTTGATCTTAAGTCTTCCAAGGAAATGTATGATGCTCTCATTGGATTATACACCATCAACAACATTAGTCAATCTATAAGTCTAAGGAATCAGCTTCATGATGTTAAGATGACAAAGAATGATACAATGGCATCATACTTCATAAGGATCTCTCAATTGAGAGATCAACTCAAAGCTATTGATGAAATGTACCTGATAAGGTACTAGTAGCTTTATCACTTAATGGTTTGCCTGACACTTGGGATTCTTTCGCATCAAGCATTAGCGGAAAAGAAAATGCTCCTACCTTTGATAAACTAGGGGTTGCTTGCACTCAAGAAGAATCAAGTGAATTTGGAGTCATAGGAACACAGACATCGGAATGAATAAGATCCAAGATTTCTTTTGACCTTGAGGCACTGCTTCCAAATGGTCTCTTGGTGTTCTTACCCAATGCACATCCTTTGCATATTCCTTCATGATCTTCTTCTGGTTCATGGATGCTATTCACTATTGAATTTAGGGTTGCTAAGATTTTGTACTGAAGATGACCAAAACTTCTATGTCAAAGTTCACATGGGCTAACTTCAATGTGAACCAAAGCTTGAGCGAGGGGAGTTAACAATCTGTAAAGTCTTCCTTCATGGATCCCAATCATTCTTGCATCTTCTATGCTTGAGTTTTTACCCCATACTATAACCTTTCCACCAATGAAGCAACTCTATCACCCTTGTCTTCTAGACATGAAATAGAAAGTAAATTCTTGTGCAAACCTAGAACAAATAAGATATTGATGAGATGAATGTTTCCTCCATTCTCCAACTAAAGTGAAGTCTGTCCAATTCCTCTTACAGGGTAGCTTTTATTGTCACCAAGCTCTACGGAGTAAGAGGACTTTCCTTTTTGATAGTCTTTAATTCCTTGTGTTGACCAGTCATATATCTTAATGCTCCACCATTGATCACCCAAATATTCTCATCTTGAAATGTGCCAGTGAGTGTTGAGAATAGTCCTTCCCCTTTGTAGATGTCTTGGTCACTTCCTTCTTAGAAGAAAATAGGAGATCCCATACTTCTTTGATGACCTTCTTGAGTTGACTTGCCACCTTCGTACACTTCTTTAGGAACTTCTTCAGTGTAGTAGAGATCTTCATTATGCCCTTAGCCAACCTTAGCTCTGATCCCATGAGAAATCTATAGGGAAGTAGTTAGGATGATTTCTCTTTCTATGATAACTGCTTGTGATATCTTTTTACCTTTTCTTATTATTATGTTCGTTTATGATCAAACAACTACCAAAAACAAGAACAATAGTACACAAGTACACAGGATATAGGCTGAAAGCCAGGGCCAAAATCTCTCCACTTGAGAGGAAAACCCGTAAATCTCTTCTCTTCTTATAGATTCTTCATTTGACGAATTCCAGACCTCTACACCAAGACCAATACCCTTCTAAGACCAAGTCCGACCTCTCCTGACGATGTGCTTCCTTTGTCCAAGTCAAACCCAGTCAAATCTCTTCCAGCAACACAACTTCGACCCACAGCTTCAGAATTTCGGCCTCCACTGCAGGTCTGAAATTTTCAGTCCCCAACAACTGCTACTGCATCCACACATGCAAGCTCAATTTAGCTTTCCAAGGCCTCCCAATAACTTTGCTTGCTTTGCTTCCTTGTCTAGGGCTAGAAGGTGACCTAGTAGGCCCTTCTTCCAGCAACTTTGATCCTCTTTTAGCAAATAGAGAATTTCAACCTTGAAGCAACAAACCCTAGCCTTCCTTCTTCGCACGTGTGAGATAGAATTAGCCTAGAAACTTCTTCCTTCGTCCTCTTCCTTCTTCGCTAGCCTTTTTCTACTCCTCCTTCGCTTGAATGAGATGTGAAGTGAATGTGTCTCAAGGAGGTCGAGTTCCCTCCTTTATATAGGCTTCTTAAGGTGGACGTGGCTCCTCAAAATAGGCCGACTTCTCAACTGCCAGGCCAACTTGGTCTTGAAGGGTATTTTGACACTTTTAATTACAAAAATAATTTTCTTTACAAGTTACAATGTGCCCAATGGGGTCTTCAACTTATGACAATGACTCTTTTGACCAGTGTTGAAAATATCGATATCGGCAAAATATCGGCGAGGGTCCAGAAAATATCTTATTGGCAATATCGGCGAAAATATCGGCAAAATATCGGCAAATATCGGCAAGCATAAAAAAATGCATAATATATTCATTTTTTTCAGATTTTTAAACATATAAAGCAATAACAACATGAAATAAACACATCGGCACATAAATATGAAGAAAGCACTGATATATATGATGTCAAATAGAAATGATACATGAAAGGCGATACCAAATCCTGCTGATCCCTGATAATTGTCCATTCAAGGACTCAAATGTGGAGAACCAATACAAAATAACATCACATATATAAAAGTATCTCATCATCATGAGTTATATGTAGCATAACAAATAAAACTAGCAGCTATCTATCTGAAATCACTGCCCTCTCCCCCTTTTACAGGAAAACATGATGGGTTGTTTGCCAGGCCTGCCCCTAGTAGTAGAAGACCTTGACCCTGCCTCTACACCTAATGTCAAATAATGAGTGCTAGGTATGGAGCTGTGCTCTCCTATATCTATAGCAGATAGTGTTGATGTTGATGCTCCCACAATGTCCTCCTCCTCCTCCTCCTTCGAGTGCTGCTCCTCCTCCGAGTCCTCCTCCTCTTGCTGCCCCTGTTCTAATGGATCATCTGGCTCTAACCATGAAGGTGACTCCTCCAAGATGGGCTCCTCAGACTCCACCCTCCACTGAGACAATACATCAATATTGTCTAAGGAAATGGCATCTGGATCCATTGGTGCTTCTATTTGCCTCACTCGAAGTCAGATGTTGTAATGCACCTACACTAAAGCATTGAGGCATGCGAACTCCAACCTGTAAGAGTGTCAAAAAAACTAATGAGTCTTGACTCTTGACTCTTGACACTTGAAGGTCATAAATTAAAAAAAAAAATTACAATAAGTGTAATTGCTCAACTGAAGGCTGGAGCTCAAAGTTATCCCTGTTGCGCTTTTTTGCGTGTATTTTCTCAAATACACTCCAATTGCGCTCACACCCTGAAGAGCTACATGTTTGACTCAAGATTCTTATGGCCAATTTCTACAAATTTGGTGCCTTTGCACCATAGCTTCGCCACCAAATATCTACAACAAAATAAAGAAATAAAAAATTCAAAAACTTAAAACATAATTAAACTTTCAAATAAAAGTTACATAATTGAATTTTAAAAAAATAGAATTACAAGGAAATTCTAAATTGAAAATTCTAATTTCTAATGAGTGAGGACTTGTCACTTACGTGGCATGAAGAGGGTTCTTTCCTTAATAGCATCATCAAAGCCAAATAGGGCAACACAATCCCGATAATATTGTATCTCGCAATTGATTTTGCTACGAAGCTCAGGATCAGGTACCATCCTATGAATACAGGAATGGAGCCCTTCCATCACCTCGCCATCAAAATCAAAGCCGCATTTGTATGAAAATGCGGGGTTGAGGAAGAGTGATGTTGCATGAATGGGTCGATGAAGCATCCCTGTCCACCAACTATCAATCACATCCCATAACATCATATGCCTATCAAGGCCAGCAGAACCCTTGTCTGCATAATAAGAACGAATGGCCTCCTTGGCCCTATCCATGGCCTCATACAAATAAGCCATTGCAGGCTTCTCCCCATCTACCAATCTGAGAACCTTTACTATAGGTTCACTAACTGAGCATGCTTCTTCTACTCCACGCCAAAACATCTTAGAGTACACCATTTTTGCAATGGCTTTCCCGTCCTGTCTCCTGCTGTATCTACAATTATGCCAGTCATCAGACACAAACATTTGCTTCAACTCGAACTGACATCAAAGCAAAGACTAAAGAGTAATAAAGTTTGTGGCAAAACGTGTGATCGCAGGACGCCGCAACTCCTTGTTTCTAGCGAACTTCCTCATGAGGCTATGAACAAAAGCATGGTTATAAATAAACTTCGCGACACTCCTAGCCATATCAACCGCCTCCTTGATGAAGGAGAGTTTCCCCATATCCTCAAACAACAAATCGAGACAATGTGTTGCACACGAAGTCCAGAACAATGTGCGATGCCTCTCCATAAGCATCTTGCCGGCAGACACATAATTCGCTGCATTGTCCGTTATGACTTGCACCACATTCTACACACCAATCTCCCGAATGAACCCATCTAACAACTCGCATATCGTTGCTGCATCTTTGATATGTTCTGATGCATCCACCAATTTAATAAACATGGTACCTTTAAGACAATGTACCAAGAAATTTAGAAGGGTCCTACCCTTCCTATCTGTCCAACCATCAGACATCACTGTGCATCCAGTAACTTCCCATGTTTTTTTCAACTCCGCCAATCTAGAGTTGATGTCCTGCTTTTCTGCTTGAAGAATTGGCCCCCGCAACTCCTCATATGTAGCACTTTTGTACCCTGGGCCCACGACAGCAATAACATCACACATTGGCTGCCAAAATGGATTGGTTTTGGTGATGCTGAGAGATAAGTCGCTCCAGAAAAGACACCTCCCCATGACTCTATCTGCTTCTTGCTTCTCCTTTTTTTAACAAGCGATTTTATGCCAGGTTGTGATCCATGTCCTATTCGTGGAACAAAAAATGATGACCTCGCACTAGCAGTAGCAGGTGATGATGTGCCAGTTGTGGAGCCCCTCCCACTACCCTCAACATCAAAATTAGGAGAAGATATCCCGAAAGATCTACCTGCACATTCAGCCTTGTTTCTTTCTGTCTTCTTCATCAATTGCGTCAAGAGCTTTTTGTATAAGCTCCGGACTAGAAACTATACAAATCCCAACATCATGTCCAGTGAGTCTAGCCAGATGGTATTTCAATCGTGTAACCCCTCCTGTCATCCTGGTCCCACACAATTTGCATGTAAGATATACCCGATTTGTCCCACCATCAAGGTTCCCATACTCCCAAAATGGGTCCAACACTTTTGGCATATTTGAATTTTGTAGTGAGCTAACTCAAACCTAGGGCACCAAAAAAAAAATTGGAATTAATATATAATAACCACATCATTTTACAAAATAATTTTTTGCTACATTATTTGCAATGTGAATTCAATGAAAAACCATAAATGACAATAAGAGGGTGTATTTGAAAGTTTAAAAAAAAATGGAGTTTGCTCTCCAAATATGGAGAAAAGTTAAAACCGTTGCATTTGCTCATGGGCATGAAAATCATAGCAAATGGAAAAAAAACCAAGCAAAATGATTGTAGGAAAATAGGCAAGCAAGAATAATCCTAAAACTATCAAAAAAATCATTAAAATAGGGGTTTATTTGAACATACCTATTAATGGAAGAAATGAAATTGTCTCACTATTCTTCAAGCTTAGATCAACAAAATCTTTGTTGTTGGTGGCGATAATAGCTATTCAACACTCAAACCCTCCTGGCAACAAGCACATAGCTCTCCCCTTCCTTCTCCAGCAATTAGAAATGAAAATGATTGAAAAAAAAACCAAAATTGGACTTTTATAGCTGCGGCAGCAATTTTTACTGTCTCCCGGCGATATTTTAAGTCATAGCGCGATATTTCCCCGAGATATCGCCAATATTTCGGAAATATCACGATATTTTCGGGGACACAAAATATCACGATATTTTCTCGGCAAGATTTTGTCTCCACGAAAATATCACGATATTTATGAAAATCGGTGATATCTCCGCGATATTATATACACTGTTTTTGACTTCTTGACCTAGGACAAACCCTACAAGCACTCAATGGGTGTTTGACCTCTAAAATAAAATACCTTGAGCATGAAACCCATGCTCCAAAAATAACAATAATAATTTTTCTTTTATTTTACAAAATACAAGAATCAAAAGTACATTTCATATTTATGAAGAAAGAACCTAGTTACACATTTTTCAACAATTTTCTATCTTTTCAATGGAAATGTACATGAAAGAATGTCCAAAGGCTCTTAGGAGTCTCTTTGAATCCATCAAAGGATACATCACCAAATTCATCTCTAATCTATCTAAGGAATTCAAGGATGGAAGTCTATACTCGACACTTATAGGTTCATTTGAAGATGAAAGCACGTGGGTAATCGATAGTGGAGCTTCAAGGCATATGACAAGTGAACGTGGACATCTCAATACCCTATCTAAAGGAAGCTCTTCTCACAAAGTCAAACTTGGGGACAAGAATAGCTATTTGGTCAAAGGGATTGGATCTACCTCCATAGAGCTGGAATCTGGTGGGAACATTCATCTCAACAACATCCTCTATGTTCTAGGTTTGAAAAAGAATTTGCTTTCTATTTCTTGTTTAGAAGATAAAGGAGACAGGGTAGCATTTGTTGATGGAAAAGTAATTGTTTGGGCAAAGGGATCTAGTATAGAAAATGCAAGGACAATTGGGATTCATGAGGGGAGGTTGTATAGACTTCTAACTCCTCCTCCTCAAGCTTTAGTACATTTAGACATCAATCCTCGTGAGTTGTGGCATAGAAGGTATAATCATCTCCATTACAAAAATATTTCCATCCTTAAATCAAATGGTCACTGGTATACCTCAATTAAAGGAAGAGCATGAAGGAGTTTGTAAAGGATGTGCCCTTGGTAAAAATGTGAAGAAACCATTCCCTAGCAGTAGCACAAGATCCAAGGAAATCTTAGACCTAATCCACTCTGATGTTTGTGGACCCATGTCAGAAAAATCACTTGGTGGTCATCAACACTATGTAACATTTATTGATGACCATCCCAGAAAGACTTGGATATATTTCTTGAAGTCTAAAGATGAAGTATTCAAAAAGTTCCAAGAGTTCAAGTCAAAGGTGGAGAGAATATGATAGAAAAGAAGATCAAGACTCTGAGATCAGATAATGGAGAGGAATATACATCCAAAGAACTTGTGGGCTTTTGCAAGCAAGCTGGAATTAAGAGGGAGCTAATAGTTCCTTAAAATCCTCAACAAAATGGTGTAGCTAAAAGGAAGAAACGATTTATTTAAGAATGTGTAAAAGCCATGTTACATGACCAAGACCTCCCCAAAGTCTTATGTGGTGAAGCCTCTACGACAACAATTTACATCCAAAATAGAAGTCCTCACAGAATTCTTGACAACATGACCCTGGAAGAAGCATTTACAGGAAAGAAGCTTAATGTTGATCACCTCAGAATTTTTGGATGTCCTATTTACATTCATATTCCCAAGGACAAAAGGAAGAAATTGGACCCTGCAGATATGAAAGGAATCTTTGTTGGTTATAGCACCTCATCCAAAGCATATAGAGTCTACATCAAGGAAGAACATCATATTGAAGTAAGCAGAGATGTCACATTCGATGAAAGCATTGCATACAAGAAGTCCAAGGACATCCCAATGACTCTGATAAAGAAGGACTTATCTTTTCCAATGAAGAGAGTCCAAGGCAAGACAATCCTCCAGAACCTAAGAACGATCATCGTAAAGAACCACAAGGACCAAGCGAACATGTACAACCTATCATCATTCCATAAAATGGAAAAATACTAGCTTGGTTAAGATCAACTCTACAGGAAGCCAAAGTACATGCAACAGCGAAAGGAACATTCAAAGAAAGTAAGAAACCCAATGCAGAATACATAACCAAATGCATTGAAGCAGAACCTACCTCTTGTGAAAAGGCAGTTGAACACCAAGTATGGAAAAATGCTATGTTAGAAGAATATCAATCAATAGTGAAGAATGATGTTTGGGAAATTGTTCCTAGACCAAAGGACAAATCAATTGTGACTTCCATGTGGGTGTACAAAATCAAGTATGCGGTTGATGGGAGTATTGACAAATATAAGGCAAGATTTGTGGCTACAGGATTCTCTCAACAAGAAGGAATTGATTACAAAGAAATTTTTTCTCCAACATCCAAGTACACAACAATTAGATCTCTCATCTCTATTGTAGCTACTATGGGATGGAACATACATCAAATGGACGTAAAGACAACTTTTCTAAATGGCACAATTTATGAAGAAGTCTACATTGAGCAACCTTAAGACTTTGAGGTGCATGGAAAAAAAACTCATGTTTACAGGGCTTTAAATGGCTTAAAACAAGCCCCTAGAGCATGGTATGCCAGAATGGATGCTTATCTATTAAGACTTGGTTTCGTCAAAAGTACTACAGATCCAAATCTCTACATCAAAGTGGTAAAGAATGAGCTTGTGATCATATTACTTTATGTGGATGACTTAATGATAACAAGTGTGGAGCATCATATTCGTTAATGCAAGAAGGAACTAGCAGCTGAATTTGATATGAAAGATCTTGGACTAATGCACTATTCCCTAGGATTCAAACTTTGGTAGAAACCTTGCGCGATTTATCTTGGTCAAGGAAAATATGTGATCAAGATTCTACAGAAATTTGGAATGATGGATAGTAAACCTATGACAACACCTATGATCACTAATTTGAAGAAGCTAAGGAGTTCAGACTCAAGTTTTGTTGATCCAACATCTTACCTATAGTTGATTGGAGCCTAGACATGATCATTAGATAACAGCTAAACACATCTGAAGATATCTTTGAGGGACCATACATCATTATTTGAGCTACGCTACAAGAAAAGAGATTTAGTTATTCGGTCACACAGATTCGGACTAGGCAGGCAGTGATGCAAATGGAAAAAGTACTACAGGTGGTTGTTTTTGTCTAGGATTTGCTATGGTTTCATGGATGAGCAGAAAAAAAGACTCAATTGCATTAAGTATTACTTAAGCTGAATACATAGGAACCAGTGAAGTTAGTCAAGAAGCAGTTTGGCTTCGGAAGTTGCTTGCTGATATGTTTGAAGGACCTTTGGATTCTACCATTATATGTCATGACAACTAGAGCTACATAAAGTTGACAGAGAACTCGATTTTCCATGCGAGGACGAAGCACATTAATATCAAATATCACTACATTCGAAGCATGGTATAGCATGGGCACGTGAACCTACAATACATCTCCACGAACAAACAGGTAGTAGATATATTGACGAAGTCTCTTCCTAACAGGAAGCTTGAGTATTTGCGAGACAAGCTTGGGCTTGTGGATATCTCCTCCCTGGTTGAGAGGGAGTGAGGGTGGACACCATATTCTCCATGTGTCATGTACTATGGCTAGGACTAATAGTTGTAAGCCTAGTAAAGAACACCAGTATGGAGAATGGTGGATTGGATAAGCAACAGGGACGTACTTTCTTGAGTCATGTACTGTGATTGACTAGGATTAACATCCTAAGTCGGATACATGGACTTGGCAAAGAATGGTCTGGAGGACGTACTTTTCCTTGGATTAGGAATAGGAAATGGTCCTGTGAGGTCATACCTTCGGAACACCAAGGTGGGTTATGAGCTTGAGATGCGGTGGCATCCAAATTTATGCCTCCCAACATTGTGCTCTAATCTAATGGAGAGATAGAGCATGTTAGTCAAGGCCTTGCTATTTTGACAATGTTGGCTATGATGATGTAAATCATCATCATTGCTTATCAATCTGAATCCTTTCTTATATGAATATTTCAACTTGAGAAATCTTGTTGTGTTATTATGAATACCTCCCTAGTTAAGAGGGAGTGTTGAAAAATGTAACTAGTATCAGTGTTCATAAATGTAATTTTTATCATTGACATATTTATTATATTTATTATTATTATTTCAATTTTGGTCAAAGCATGTTCGCCATGCTTGTTAACACTCAAACTAGCAGGGGGGCTAAAGGGAGTCCTAAGGGACAACTGCTAGATCAAGGGCAACAATGGAGACTTAGCCCACTGTCACCTCAGCTAAGACTCCCTACTCTTTACAGACTTTCACCAATGGGAGGAGCCTCGGTATATAGAAAGTCACTTGTGAAGGATGAATCAACAAATGGATGTGAAGTGACCTTAATGATCCTTTCCCTAGAAGGAGGTTAAGAATGGAACTTGCTTGCTCTTTAAGCAAGGTACAAATCTTTCTAGGAGAAGGAGGTGAGGATTTAAGGGCTAGGTTAAGGGAATATGACTTGTAAAGGAGTTTCCCAATCCCTAAAATCCTTGCAAAACTTGGATTCCTGAGTTGTCTTGGAAGAATTGTCTTTGATGAGAAATGGGACCACACAGGCCAAGTGGACCCAGCCTAGGTTAAGGGGAGGGAGTTTAGCAACCAATGATGATCTTAACCTAAACAAGGAAGGGGAAAGGATCAAAACAAGAGTTTTCACTTAGAGGTGCCAAATTGATCCTATGAGGTACTAGCCTAGGGAACACCAGGGCAAAGTTTGGTCTCAGGGCTAGGGCTTGGGATATCTCGCAATCCCACCGTCGGAATTTCTTCAAATTTGGAGGAGACCTTGAGGACACACCAGTGCAGTAGAGGCTAGGAGATCGAACTTTTTCTATGGCTACTTTGTCGGGAAAATGATGCCCTAGGTGGCCCAGCATGGCTAGACCTAAGAAAGAGGGGAAAAGGTGAAAAAAAAGAGGTTTTAAGGTGATCAACTTATGGTGGATCAGTGCCTAATTCCTTTGGGGATATGGAGTCAAGAAGAATTATGAGAATGGATCTTGTTTCTAGTTCAAGGAGGCTTTAAGGAAAACTTCGTTTAGCATTAGGGCAAGAAGAAAGTGACCTTAAAACATTTATACTTCGTTTGCAAATCAAGGTGGTTTATCAAGATGACTTCGATCTCTAGAAAAGTTCGTTCAACAAACATGGCCCATACATAGAGATATGCTATATAGAAACATAATTCCACAATGAAGCAGTAAATGCATGCAGCAATTAGCCCTAAAATAGCGAAAATCCCATGATCAATGTATGTGACAAAGTAAAAGAAAATAGCATCAAAATTGTACTTACATGTAAGAGAATATATCCAACCATCAATACATTTGCCAATTAAGAAGCTCCAAGATAAGAAAATGCAATCCAAACATCAAAATTCATCCATGCTCCAATTTCATCCACCAAGAAGGAAATGTGAAATTCTCAAGAGAGAATGATCCAATCCAAGTGATGATACAAAATGAATTCATGTCTCTCCTATTTATACACTCATTAGGAGTTCGAATTACCTAATTTGAGCCTACATTAGCCCATCAACTAAAATAATGTGCAAATAACTATCTTTTGGTGACAAGCCCACCAAACTAGCTCAAAAACAACATAATAAGCCTCCCAAGAGGTCAAATAATCGATAATGCATGTCATTGGGCTCTCTAAGAGGCCTGATGAAGTTCATAAGTGCCAAAATGATGAATTGGACTTCCAAAAGAAATGGACACGGGGTTGGCCCCTTGTTCTCCACATAATAAACCTATGGTGCTCCCAATGGTTGTGAAGGCACACAGGTGACCTCATGGCTCTCCAAGTAAGTCGAAGATGCCGCCAGACCATCTGTAAGGGCTCAGATGATGGTGTATGTGATGCCACATCAACATACAAGTCTTGGGTCATAGGCCAAGTGCATGGTACAACTGTGGGGCTAGCTAGGAAAAGGTGAACTAGGTGCATCTTCCTTGTCCAACAGGTGAATCTCCGGAAATCTCTAAACATCTCTGGGGATCCAAGGAGTGTTGTCTACTGTTGTGGAGGCCCATGGCTCTCAACACACACACAAAATGTGCCAATGTAGCCCTCTAGATGATTACGACCCCATATAGGGAGACCAAACCCAAGATGGAGACCACTTGCAACCCTTCAGAAGATCCAATGTGTCCCCTAGCCTTCCAGTACAACATGTCATCAAATAAATTGAGTAAAAGAGCTTACAAACCATGGACAATAGGTGGGGACTTCATAATGGCATGCCCTTCCATAATGGGCTTTGGCATGTGCTAATGTCTCCAAGCTCCAAATGGAGTTAACCAAGTATCCCATTAAGTGGTTTCTACTTCTAAAGGGATAATATGTCCAAGGTACATCCTTTAAAAGGTGGTGGCATGTGATAAAAAGATGAATGGAGTAGGGAATGAAAAGGGGCAGCCCTGGGCCACATGCTGGAGTACAAGGGTAGCTAGTAAAAGGGAAGCCCACACTTGGGTATATAATGTATAGAAGGGAGAAATTGTGGTACATGAGGTGCCCCGACCTTGATTTTTCCACCCTCCCTTATATGCCTTTTGCCTTTTATGATTTTTTTTAATTAACTGCTCGGGGCTCAAAGGGTAAGGGCATGATGTGCGAGATGTAGCAGTGGATACCCCTTTTAAGGTAGGGCAGTTCATTGCACACCAGGGGTTGGGAGAATCATGGGTTTCTAAATGATAAAGGAGGCTCATCTGGGGCTTGTAGGAACCAGGGTGATGGCCATGATGATGGGGTAGAGCTCATGTATTGGCTTTTGCCCATGTGTTAAACATTAAAGAACCTTTGAGGTCTAAAATGGGCCTGCTAAGAAAAATGTACAACCAAAATAAACTTTATAAGAACCAATAGGATTCAAGATGATGATGTCAACCATGGGGGATGACTCACCATTTTTGAGGTAAAAAAATAAAAAGATTAAAAAATAATAAAATAATAAAACTACTTTTTCAATTTGTATTTTCAACTTATCTCCCTAAGGTTTTACTCAAATTTCGAGCGGGAGTACTCGTTAGATGAAAAATTTAATTCCTCATCCAAGGAGTACCCATGTTGCATACTTTCGATGGACGCTGCTACACGAAAAATTAAAAATACATGAAAAACGTGATTGCAATCACGTTTTTCATGTATTTTTCATTTTTCATGTAGCAGCGTCCATCGATAGTATGCAACATGGGTACTCCTTGGATGAGGAATCAAACTATGCATCCAACGGGTGCTTTCACTTGAAATTTGAGTAAACCCATAGGGAGATAAGTTGAAAAATAAATTTTTCTTTTTTCCCTCTAAAATTTGATGATGTAATCTAATCTTATTTTATTATTTCCACTATTATTTTATAATTTCCTTAGGAGGCCCATTTTAGACCTCAAAATTCCCCTAGTGTGTGTTTGTCCTGGCCATCGTTTGCATTTTATGGTACATTTTCCTGTTGAATGTTGCCAATTATGCTTTTGCTTTTCTTTTCAGCTGCATCAACCTCCGGGGCATCATTCCAGGCCTGACCCAAAGTGTGGGCCGGGGGAAGGGGAAAGCTAACCCTATGTGGACCTAGTGGAGGAATGTGGACCTAGGGGGGAGAAATGATGAATGGGGTTATAATGAGTGGAAAGGGGGCAATATATGTGGATGAGGGAGTGGGACCATGCAACCAAAATCAGGGTTTCCCATAAAGTACCATCCCTAAAGACAAAGGGTCAATAAAAGAGATCCCACAGGACTAGAATCCAAGGTTAACATCGAAAAAGGGGTCTGGGAGACAAGAGCACTGACCTAACCCATTCTTTCCACCAAATCCCCCCAATTAATCCATGCCTAGAAGTGCCCATCATAAGCAAACTACAATACTCAATTACCAAATGACAAGGCATACCTTTAGGTTCGAAAGGCCCACATTCAAACATACGATCATGGCGGATGGGTGAGGGACCACATGGCTGGCTCAGGGGGCAGAGAAATGGCACAACGAGCTAGTTGGTGGCTGCATGGGTTGCTGGGTGCTGGCTGAGGACAATCTTAGAGAAAAACAATAATGATATCTATGAAACAGATCTAATCATGCTAGGAATCAGAATCCTCATACTGATGGTTGTAATGTGCTATCACAAACTGATGTCAATTGTTGTATATTGTTGTCACTGTGCCGAACATTGTTGAGCATTGTTGTCACTGTCAATGAGCCCAATACATATGTTTGCAGGGATACTAACAAATCAAATCTACAAATTTGTATAACTGTAGAGAGAAACCCAGATCTACCAGATCACTGAAGTCAACTAAAGCCAAGATGTCAAACCCTAGATCTGAACTCTAGTCGCTCTCATCAAAATTGTTTGTGTGCGATCAAAACTCCTTGGTCGCTCTCTCAAACACTGCATGTGAGCGAATGTGACTGCAAAGTCGCTCTCAGGAAGCCTTCATGTGTGCAACTGTGACATAATACTGCTAAAACCCCGATTCGCTCCCTTATTGTTGCTGTGTGAGCAACCCTAATGTCCTGGTCGCTCCCAAGACTACTCTGTGCGAGTAACCGAGGACCGGAACTTTCCGATTTGCCCCTAAAGCCATAGTCGTTCCCATAAGCCTTTGTGCCAGTGACCAAGAGTCTATAGTCACTCTCATAGGCTTGTGTGTCGGCGACTAGGGACCATAATGCCATGTTCTGTGCCAGGGACCAAGATCCAGAAGACCCTGACCTAGAGCGAACCTTTCACCTATGATTTCGGACCCTTGAGCGAACTCCTTCCGTCAAACCTGTGCGAACCAAGGCAAGAGAGAAGAGAAGATGCATCCAAATGATCTTGAGGTCTCTTCTATTTATAGCCTTTCCTAAGGGTTCACTTGGGGTTAAGACTAACCCAAGCAATTACTCATGTGGTTAGGGCCAACCCATTTCACAATGCAGTATGAATAAAATAATTCATAACTTAACTTCTGCTTAACCAAATTGGGAAATCTTTAGGTGATTTTGGTCCTCTCAAAAAGAGGAATCTAATGCAATCATCATCTTGGTCCTTTGAGTTATTCAAGGTGGAATTTTAGCGCACTTGCAAAAATTACCAATGTGGACCTAGGAAAGAGAAACGATGAATGGGTTTATAATGAGTGGAAAGGGGGCAATATATGTGGATGAGGGAGGGGGACCACACAACCAAAAACAGGGTTCCCATGAAGTATCATCCCTAAAGCCAAATGATCAGTAAAACAGATCCCACGGTACTAGAATCTAAGGTTAACATCGAAAAAGGGGTCTAGGGGACAAAAAGCACAAACCTAGCCCATTATTTCCGCAGAATCCCCCCATTGATCCATGCCCAAAAGTGTCCATGATAATCAAACTACAATACTCAATTACCAAATGACAAGGCATACCTCTAGGTCCGGGAGGCCCACATTCAAACATACGATCATGGCAGTTGGGTTAGGGACCACATGGTTGGCTCAGGTGGCGGAGAAAAGGCACAACGAGCTAGTTGATCACTGCAAAGGGCTGGCTGTTGGCAACCAGCTGAGGACAATCTTAGAGAAAAAAAAATCTCCTCAGGATATCACCCAAAAAATGGTGCGTAACAATGCTTATAGAGTCAAAAAAAAAATATTGAGTCAAAAAAAATGTATTTGAGTCAAGTTTCATTTGGACTTATTGTAAAGAAAAGAAAAAATAATTTTATTTTGAGTCAAAAAGTCAACACAAGACGAAGCTAGCCCTCCTTGGACAAGTCAGCCTAAGAGGCAGCTATTCGACCCACCTGGACAACTATATATACAAGTCAACTCGGCCTCTTAGAAGCTCATTCATTCACTCACAGATCACATCAACTTTTGTGCCAAGGACAAGAAAAAAAGGGCTGAAGTCAAAGAAGAGAGAGAGAGAAGTCAAAGGAGAGATATAATTTGGGTTTTTTTAGCTTTTTTTTTGCTCACACATGCGAAGATTTTGTGGCATCTCTAAGAAAATTACAGGTCCAAAATTCGTCCTTCGCTGCAAGTCTGAAATTTCTGCAATTTGACCAGATTTCAGAAGGTTTGACTAATGTTGACTTTCGTTGACTTTGACTTAGTTGGAGACTTGGAGGAGGGTTGACTTGGATCTTTGTGGTAGTCTTGGTCTTGGTCTTGGGTCTTGGATATCTCATTTTGATTTGATCCATAAGAGAAAGATTTTTGGGTTTTGCCCTGGCTTGGAGCCTAATTTATGGTGTTCTTTGTCTCTTTGTGATCATAATGCTTTGAAGATTTGTATAATTGTTTGATGAAGAGAGCATAAATTAATAAGAAGATGGTTAACATTCACAAGAAATTATCAAGAAAGAGGAATCAGGCTTTAATCTATCTAGCACTTGGTTTCTCAACATGCATTACTATTTGGAATTGGAAATATGGCAAAAGCCTAGTGAAATCTTTGCTGGGCAAGGAAAGTACATCATTAAGATCCTTCAAAACTTTGGCATGATGGATTGCAAGTCCATGGACACTCCCATGGTGGCAAATTTGAAGAAGTTGCATGATTGTGATTCTAATCTGGTTGATCCCTCTATGTATCATAAATTGATTGGCTCATTGAACTATCTGGTTAACACTAGACCTAATATCTACTATGTTGTGAACATGTTGAGCCAATTCTTGGTTGAGCCCCAACATGTGCAGTGTGTTGCAGCAAAACATATATTGAGATATCTACGTGGCACCATTGATTATGGTTTGAGCTATATTTCTAATTGTTGAAGAAAGTGTAACTAGGTTCAGTGTTTACAAATGTAATTTTGATCTCTGTACTTGTCAAGAAAAAGAAATATTATTTTGTAAATTATAAGAATGAGTTTCTTGCTCATTTCATAGGTCTCGAAAAGTCAAAGAGTCAAAGACATGTATAAAGAGCTCTTCTTGAGCAAATATGTAATGTATATGAGTCTACCTAGTGACTAGATTAGCCCTCCAAGACAAGCACAATCCTCTTGAAGAAGACAGCAAGCAAAACGATGAAGAGAACAATCATGTCGGCCTCAAAATATATATATAAATCATGTCTACTCATATAAGTGACACAACGGTTCACTTGGTCAAGTCCGCTTAAGATGGAAACATAACCATTATATATACCCAACTAGGGTCACTGCAAAAGAGCAGAACAGAAACTCGCATTTATCTGAGATGATTCAGTTGGGTACAGGGTCTGCAATCCACATTACAGGAGGGCACCAATTCAGACTTCTCTGCAACTTCGGGTGAGGACAGAGACTCGGATTCTCTGTGACTTTTGGATGGTTGCAGGATGGGTACAAGTCTGAGATCCTCGTAGTTCGGATGGAAAAACAGTGAGACAATTTCAGATGGATGCCACAAAGGTACAATCTCGGCATAGGTGCAATAAAGAAGGTCTCAGGTCTTTGTCTCGGCATACAGTCATGATCTCGGTATACCTCATGAATAGTCCTCACAGTGACACACACTGTCGACATAATACTCTATTAGCATACTTGACATAGTCATGTTCTTGACATAATAGTCTTGATCATAATCCTATCGAAGACAAGGTCATGATGAAGATCTCAAAGCATTACATGAACCAAGGTCATAATGAAGAACGGTATGATGACCTCGTTAATATGGTGAAGATCTCTATGAAGATGCAGCAGTGATGTTCTTAGTGATGGCAGCAGTAATGAAGATCTCAGCAGTACAATGATGATGATCTCAGCAGTGACAAAGAAGAGGATTGGTGTCTTGGTCTTGGAGTGGCTTAGAAGGTCAAGGGTCATGGTCTTGGTATTCGTCAATTGGAATCTCTATAAGAAGAATTTTGTGTAGGTCTTTCTCTCCAAGAGGTAGGGGTTTTGGCCCTCGTAGAAAGCCAATATCTTGTGTTCTTATCTCTTTGTTTTTGGTAACGATTTGATGAATATAAAAAGACACTCTAATAAGAACAAGTGAAGATTGTGCTAAGAAGAAAAATTAAAATACCTCAGAAGTAGTTATCATGCTAGAAGAATCACATTAACTACATTGGTCGTAGATTCTTCAACACTAATGGAGAATGGCAACTGCATAGTTTAATAGATGTTGATTGGGTTGGATGAACTGAAGATAGAAAGAGCACTTCCGGTTTTTGTTTTAGCTTGGGCTTTGCTATGATATCGTGGTCAAATAAGAAGCAGACTTTTGTTGCTCTTAGTATGGCTAACGCTGAGTATTCAACTGCCTTTTCGGCCTATTGTAAAGCAATTAGGGTTCGAAAGTCGTTTGTTGGTTTGTTTGATCAAGTGTTGGAATCGACCGTGGTATTCTGACAATCAAAGTTGTGTAAATATTTTTGAGAATCTATTTTTTCATGACAGGTCGAAGCACATTGAGTTGAAGTATCATTTTATCTGGAATATTGTCCAAAGAGGAGCTGTGAGGCTCGAACCCATCCCTACTGATGAGCAGGTCGCTGATCTTTTGACAAAGCCACTGTCTCGGATGAATTTTGCCTCTATTAGAGAAATGCTTGGAGTGGCTGAGAATCCCTCTCTTGGAAAGAGGGAGCATTGATTGTATAGCATCATGAGATTAAAAATCTTCCTAGGGATTAGTTGATAGCCCATGGTTTATGTTCGAGAAGATTGTCCTGGTTACTCCTTTGGGTCATTGAGATTGACTGAAAAACCAATGTGGTTGGGGAGTTTGGTTCTAAGGCTTGGAGTGATCACTTAAGTCATTGTGTTTGATTGAAGAGACTAGTAGGTTTGGTCAGGGACACTTATTTTGAGATCTCTTCCTTAAATCATTGTGTTTGACTGAGAGACCAAGTGGACTTGGTCGGGAATATTGATTTTGAGTACTCTCTTTGGTCATTGTGCTTGACCAAAAAACCATTTCATATGGTTGGAGAGGTCGGTCTCATTAATTAATCCCATGGTCAGTTGGGTTCTGACCTTCATGCCATTGTTTTTGGCTTGTGGGATCAGCTTGATGCTATGTATTTTTCCTTATGATGAAATTTGTACATTTGCTGAGAAAGAGAATGAAAAGTACCTCCCTAGTTAAGAGAGAGTGTTGAAAAATAGTGGCTGCGATTGGTATTTTCATGGTCAAAATCAAAGGAGAAATTATTTATCTTCCAGTTGTGCAAATTGGCCCCACCACTTGCAGGGGTTTGACCAAAAGGTCAAAAACACCTCTTGACTCACATATATGTTGGCATTCATTAGACCTCATTTTGCATCATCATTGTTGAAAATTGGTAGCTATGGTCGGTATTTTCATTGGAAAATCAAAGGAGAAATTATGAATTTCTATGTTGACCAAGTCGGCGGCATTTGCACAAGTCAGCCCCACTCATTCAATGGGTTTGACCATATGGTCAAAACCCTCCTAACACATATAAATTGGACTTGGATTGACATCAATTGGTGTTGAAGAATGTAACTAGGTTTGGTCTTCATAAATTGTATTTGAGTCATAATCAAATGTATTTATCAAAAGAAAGAAAAGAAATTCTTCATTATTATTATTATTATTATGACTTATTAAAGCATGGGTTCCATGCTTAGGTTGTCATGTTTTAGGTCAAAGTCCCCATTGAGGACTTCTAGGATTTATACTGAATCATTAGAGTCATTGTCCATTAAAAGAGACCTTTCTTGGACTTTTGAATCAGGTAAAAAGATTTAATATTGAGTCAAATAAGTTATTTGTCACCTCCACACCAAGTCGGCCTCAAGGAGATCAAGTCAACCTCAAACAATGTAATTCGACCTCACCAGAAGCCTATATATTGGAGTAGTTTGATTCATTTGGAGGACACTCACTCACAAATTCCATATCCAAGAGAAGGAGCAGAAAAAGTGTGAAGTTGTAGAAGAAGGAGAAGAATTGTTGGAAGGTCGAATTTCTGGAACATCTCTCTCACACATGTGAATTTGTTGGGTTACTTCTAGAAGATCAAAGTGTCTGCTGGGTCAAAGTTCTGTTGAGCTAACTGCTGGGTCAAAGTTTTTGCTGGGCTAACTGCTAGGTCGATTATTTTGTTGGGTTATTGTCGAGTCGAAGTTCTGCCAGATTGAAGTTATGTCGTTGCTGCAAGTTGTTGCTGCTAGGTCAAAGTTATTACTGAAAGGGTTATCATCTACAAAAGGAAGAAAGGGTTGACTTGGTGTGGAGGAAGTTTGTGTCTAAGTCAAGAGCCTTGGATTATCTCGTGAAACTATCAAGGAAGAGTTGTTGACTGGGTTTTCCCCAAGATAGGGGTTTTTCCCTGGTTGTCCGCCTACATTTGGTGTCTGTGATCTTTGTGTTATTGTTTTGGTAATTATTTGATGAACTAAGATAAAAGAAGAACATAAGGAAAACATAAGTATATCACAAGCAAATATCAAGATAAAGAAAATATTTTTGCATCTTTCATTTCTAACATGGTATCAGAGTTAAGGTGAAGAAGGAAGAAAAAGGTTGCTCGAAGATCTATTGAAAGGAAGAATGAGTTTTAAGAAGTTTGAATAAGGGTCATCAAGAGGATCATATAAGAAGTCAAGCCTACCATCTTATTGTGAGAAATAAGTAGGTAAAATAAATCAGTTACTGAAGTAGAATTTCGTGTTAGAAATTTTCACATCCAAGACCAAGACACCATTCTTCTTCCTTGTCACTATTGATATCATCATTATTGCTACACTGTTGAGATCTAACATCATTGTTGTACTTTCACCAAGGTCTTCACCATACCATTGAGATCTCCATTACTTGATACAATGTCTTCATTGAGATCATTATTATCATTGTCCAGATGCCGAGACAGTGTCATGTGATCTTTATCAAGACTATGACTGTGCACTTCTTGCAAGGAGATATTGGTGTTTCTTCAATGACTGTGCACTCCTTGCACCGTGATATTGTAGTGCTTCTTCGATATTGTATTGTATTTCGAGATAGTGATCACTCGAGAGACACTTGACCACTGTACTCACCCGAGATTCTGAGCCACTGTATCATCCGAGAAACTACAGGTATCCTTCTCCATTGAAAACTTGAATGACTATGTCTCCATCCAAAATCTGTGTCACTTTACTTGGTCGAGGTTTTAGATAAGAATGCAAGGATGTCTCTGTGATTATCATCGAGATTTCAAAGTATGTCGAGGTTTTGTTCTCTTCCACAGTTATAGAGACTTGTCTGAATTAGTTGTTTTCTGTGGTGACCCCAACGGTGTATTTATAGTGGTTGTGTCTCTGTAAATAGGCCGACGTGTCACCTTGAATTGTTGTGTCTCCACATATGAGCTGGTGTGTCATAAAAATATATTTTGAGGCTGACTTAACTGATCTCTCCATCATTTGGTTTGCAGGCTTCTTCTTTGAAGGATGGTGCTTGTCTTGGAGGGTTGCTTGACACTAGATTGACTCATGTTTATTACATAAATGCTCAAGAAGAGCTCTTCAATATAATTTTGACTCTTTGACTTTCCTAGACCTATAGAAAGAGCAAGAAACTCATTCATATAATTTATAAGAATAATAATTATTTTTCTTGACAAGTACAAAGGTCAAAATGACATTGATAGATACCGAACCTAGTCACCCTTTTCTTCAACACTCCCTCTTAACTAGGGAGGTATTTAC
Organism: Pinus tabuliformis; assembly: GCA_031772625.1. Classification (NCBI taxonomy): domain Eukaryota; kingdom Viridiplantae; phylum Streptophyta; class Pinopsida; order Pinales; family Pinaceae; genus Pinus; species Pinus tabuliformis. The sequence goes on along the minus strand of CM062820.1, from coordinate 1,493,517,434 downwards.
AATGGTACTTGGTTAATCTCAATCTGAAGAATTTCTCATAAGAAGAATCCGATTGGTAATCCCATCTGTATAGCATCATATGAATTAGCATTGTCATAGTGCAAGGCCTTGACTAACAACTCCATCTCTCCACGAGATCATGAGCTACAATGCTGGCAAGACCAATGATTTATAGACACCTTTATCATTGTCTCTCAAGGTACATACCCACCCGGGTGTTTACTGAGTATGACCTTCTAGGACTATTCTTATCTTGGGTTCCCATCCCTCAAAGAATATCAGTCCTCTTGCCTACTCTTGCCTTGGATGCCCTACACATCCTCAAAGAGTATCAGATGCCAGATGATTAGCCAATCCTCCCATTCTTTCTTCCTAAGTGAAGACAAGAATGTTATGTCTATCATGTGTCTACATTTCTATTCATGGCCTTCATCTAGACTTACGGATGTTAGTCCTGGTCTAGTGCATGACACATGACATGGAGAAACACAATTGTCACTCCTTTGTAATCAAGGGTGATCTTAATTCAAACTCCCTCTTGATCAAGGATCTGTCAGAGCTCCCTCTTAGCTTAGGGCTCTTTTATACATCAAAAACTTCTTCTTCATGTGTTCTTCAGCTGCTTGATCAACGTCTCTCTTTGATGTCATGAAATTTAGTAGAGCTTCTTCCTTGTAGGGCAACAACCATCAATCACTCTCCTTATTTCATCATGTCATTCCTTTCTTCATGGAAAGTGGTCTTCTTGGCATATATCTGGAGCTTTCTTCATATGGCTACTTCTTTTCTCTCCATGCTTCTATCAGGAGTTTCCATCCATCGCATGAATGTTGGTTGTACTTGTAATTACAAGCCTTGTTTTTGTAGCCCTACATGAACTCATCCAGATATTATTCAAGAAATCAAAACATCATAGTAAATTAAATCATACCTTATGAGATGACTCTTCATCATGACATCTTCTTGTAGGTATCAACATCCTGCACACTTATTGACATATCTCACGAAGATATTCATTGTTAAGGGTCTTCATCTTTTTTCGCCTTTCATCAGAGTCTTTATATCTTTTTGGGAGATTTCCTAGTCAAATCTTCTTGGTCTTTTGGATGTTGATTGCCTTCATCATGGTTGCATATCTCTCGATCTTCCTTCCTCACGCATTCCATTTCCAGGAGCTTTTAATCAAAGTTTCTTAGTCAACTACCTCATACTTGATATGAGGACATATTATGTTGATTTCATCTAGTGTGACTTGTGCCTTTCCACATTCTTTTCAAAGGAGAAGATCCTTTTTCTCTTGGTCATGCTTCTCAAGATAGAAGTAATGATCCATTGTTACCTACAACCATATGACATGATATTATAATATTAAATACAAGCATACATACCTCATTTTACCTTTAGGTCATCTAGGCTTCTTCCAGCAGCTTCCTTGATTGAAGAGACCTTCAATCCCTTGATCTGCTTCATGTCATCACACCATTATCCCATGAATTCCATAATTTGGAGTTCCTGATGAAACACTTGCTTCCTCTCTAGATTAGTGAATCCTTCGATGAGGATTCCTTCATATAATCTTGAGGATCTTGCATATCCCTATCTGGCATATGTTTCCTTTTTGCCTTAATGTATGATGAGCCTTGTCCTGGATGACATCTTTTCTTTCCTTCAATGTTCAATGAGATTCCCAAGAGCTATATCCTTCATGTTTGACTGCCATGGATTTTGTCCCTTTTGTCCTTCATGATATCCATGGTGATGTCACGAGCTCTTGCTTCTAATGCTTTCATGATGCCATGATGCATCTTATTATCATTGTCATATCTTATAACACAAGATATAGGAGCTTATGATAGGATCCTTTTGTGAGGGATACTATCTTACTCATAGGAGAGATTTGATACTCCCTCTTTCCTTGGCCCTTTTCTTTAGCTTCCTCCATCTTTCAGTGATATGAACTTCCAAAATCTTTCTATAGCATTGAATCTTAACTATACTTATTTTTGTCAACCTTGCCTATCTTTTCTGCACAAGGTTGAATTCTTTCATCCTTTAATACTATAGATTGCAACTTGTCTTTCTCTATCTAGCATAGAGACCACAAATTGTCGGGTGAGGTAACCTTTTTTGTTCATTGATATTTGTTACCTTGCTCATTAATGATGACTTCCTTCTTTGCAACTTGTCTTTCTCTATCTAGCATAGAGACCACAAATTGTCGGGTGAGGTAACCTTCTTTGTTCATTGATATTTGTTACCTTGCTCATCAATGATGACTTCCTTCTTATCATCTTTCCTAGATCTTCATGAAGTTATTCCTTCATTATTTGATAATTATTGTGTAGGTCTAAGTGACCTTCTTTACTTTAATTCCTGAGAGTATATCTAGGATTTCATATATCTCTCTTTAAGTCTCCTCTTCTGCTATTTAGGTATGAGAAGACTTTGGAGTGATATCATATGAATCCCATGAATCTCTTGATGGATTCGACCAATGCTTGACCTTCATAAATCTTTTCATAGATATCAATGATTTCTCTTTTCTATGAGGATTATGACAATCCTCCTTATTCTATGCAAGGACTTTCGATTATCTAGCCGATTTATAAATCCCCTTGCAATCATGAAATCATTTAACCAAATCTGATTATAAAATTGAAAGATACTTACTTGGTGTGTATTGAGGAGATCTTCACTTTGATGTTGCTTGAGCTGCCCATCATTAGTATCCTTTCATCACGACTTCCTTGGAGACCTTCTAGCACTATGACATCAGTGGTCTTGACATCACCGAAACTGCTTCATGACCTTCCCAATTCATCTTTAAGGTATTTTTGATTTCAACATATTGTTGACATGCTAGTGATACTATGTTCTGATCCAAGCATCATGCTATTGAGATCATATTCATAGATAGAGTTTGAGACTGTGACAAGTATATTGATGTGGTACTGCACTAAGACAGTGATGTCTATGTGCATAGAGTTGTGTAGAGATGCAATGTATAGAGAGCCCAAACATGTCACTGAGTAACATAGCTAAACTGTGGGTGGCATTGTATAAAGAGACTATCTCATCACCGAAACTGCCTTGATGTAATAACTATATTGAAACATGGATTGTGGGAGGTATTCCTTGGATTACTTCTGCAATACATATATATACCTGAGACTTTCTTTTATGGCTTGGAGAAAGTTCAGTGATCAAGAAGTGAGGATCACTAATATACTCCATCAAACTGAGCATGAGTTGAGTGCATGACTGTAATCACTGAAGCTGATACTTCATGACTATTGTAGACCTGCTTGTTGTATACTTCCTCCTTTAATCCTTTCAACCTGCTTTGACGAAGTCTTGAAGACAGATCCTTTTATGTCTCTTTTTGCTGCCTTCTATTTGACTTTAGCACCTTACCTCTGATACCATGTTGAAGAATCTAGGGCAGTTAGCATTAGTAAGATTCTTCTAGACTTGATTACAATTTGTGAAGTGCTTTTTACAATTTGTCTTAGCTTGACCTTCTTCTTATTATTAGTGTGTGTGTGTTTACTTCATCAAACTGCTATCAAAACAAAGAGACAAGGACTCAAGAACTTGGTGTTCTTCCAAGGCCAAAACCTCTCCCTCTAGGAGAGGAAAACCCACACGTAATTCTTCTTATAGAGATTCCAATTGACAAGCACCAAGACCTTGATATTTGACCCTCTCTACCACTCCAATGTTGATTTTCGGTAGCATTGAATGTGCTCTAGCTCCAAAACTTTGTGGAGGGGCTAAAACACATGAGATCTCCAAGACCCATAAATCATTTGGAAAAATTCCACCCGGAAGAGGAGTTATTAAAATAATTATTATTTTTAATGGGTTCCTAAGTCTAAACTTAGGAAAATAAAAATATTAATGGGTATTAATAAAGATATGGGTGAGAAGCTTCTAAGAGATGAGGATCAAGTCTGTTTTACTCTTGGCCATTGATTAGAGACTTAATCTGGGTCGTTGATTCATCAACAGGAAAAGTATAAGAGAAGACTTGAGAGTCAGCTAGAGATACACTAGGCAATACTCAGTACCCTGAGGGAAATCGATTCTCAAGGAGAAGGAGTTCGATTTCAGAGGGAGAGTTGCGGGGTGAAGGAAGAGGAGGGCATCAGCAGTATTCAGTGACTGAGGAGGAGATGACGTTGGGCATTCGAGAGACAGTACAGCGGGAAGAGCAGGGAGACAACACCATTGGAGACGCATTCCTCACGCAGACTTACGTAGAGTGAAGCAGAAGTGACACAAAAGTGACGCAGAGGTGGGAGAAGGGTCTCCAGGTGTCAGAACTTCTCTAGGAGGAGGAGAAACTTTGTCTCAAGTGTTTTCTCTCAGCAGTGTCTCAGTTTTCTAGTGGAATCATTCCTTGTAAAGCAATTGTTGTTGAAGATTAATAAATGCCTCATCTGCTACACCGGTTTTCCCACATTGGGTTTTTCCGGGGACAATTGTCCAAAAACAATTGTGTTGATGTGATTGATTCTTGTGTTTGTATATCATTATAATTTTCTCTATGCAATTATGTGATAACTGCAGTAGAATTTACTTTAATGTTTACTGAAGCATTTCGTAAATAACTTATTGTGAGAAATAAGTAGGTGAAATAAATCAGTTACTGCAGTAGAATTTCGTGTTAGAAATTTTCACATCCAAGACCAAGACACCATTCTTCTTCCTTGTCACTATTGATATCATCATTATTGCTACATTGTTGAGATCTAACATCATTGTTGTACTTTCACCAAGGTCTTCACCATACCACTGAGATCCCCATTACTTGATAAAATGTCTTCATCGAGATCATGATTATCATTGTCCAGATGCCGAGACAGAGTGTCATGTGATCTTTATCAAGACTATGACTGTGCACTTCTTGCAAGGAGATATTGGTGTTTCTTCAATGACTGTGCACTCCTTGCACCATGATATTGTAGTGTTTCTTTGATATTGTATTGTACTTCGAGACAGTGATCACTCGAGAGACACTTGACCACTGTACTCACCCGAGATTCTGAGCCACTATGTCATCCGAGAAACTACAGGTATCCTTCTCCATTGAAAACTTGAATGACTGTGTCTCCATCCAAAATCTGTGTCACTTTACTTGATCGAGGTTTTAGATAAGAATGCAAGGATGTCTCTGTGATTATCATCGAGATTTCAAAGTATGTCGAGGTTCTGTTCTGTTCCACAGTTATAGAGACTTGTCTGAATTACTTGTTTTCTGTGGTGACCCCAACGGGGTATTTATAGTGGTTGTGTCTCTGTAAATAGGCCGATGTGTCACCTTGAATTGTTGTGTCTCCACATATGAGCTGACGTGTCATATAAATATATTTTGAGGCCAACTTAACTGATCTCTTCATCATTTGGTTTGCAGGCTTCTTCTTTGAAGGATGGTGCTTGTCTTGGAGGGTTGCTTGACACTAGGTTGACTCATGTTTATTACATAAATGCTCAAGAAGAGCTCTTCAATATAATTTTGACTCTTTGACTTTCCTAGACCTATAGAATGAGCAAGAAACTCATTCATATAATTTATAAAAATAATAATTATTTTTCTTAACAAGTACAAAGGTCAAAATTACATTGACAAATACCGAAACTAGTTACCCTTTTCTTCAACACATCTAACTACAGGGCATGGAAGAAGAGCATAGACATCATCCTCAAAAAGAATAAAGTCTTGGATCTAGTCAAAGGAAAAGTAAAGAAGCCTACAAATGAGTCAAGTGATGCAGAAAAGGCAAAGTTCAAAGAAACAGAGATATTGGCCATGACACTAATGGTGGATGGAATAAAGGATAACCTCATCCCATATATATCCAACATAGATTCTTCTCAAGAGATGTATGAGGCATTATCCAAATTATTCACAATCAAGAATCTTGGTCAAATAGCAAGTCTTAAGAATGAACTAAGATCTATAAAGATGACAAAGGAAGACATTGTGGCATCCTTCTTTGTGAGAATAGCTAGAATCAAAGATGAACTCCAGGCATTTGATGAGATATTACCTAAGAAAGAACTTGTAATCATTGCACTTCTAGGATTACCAACATCTTGGAGTGCCTTTTCATCAGGTCTCGATAGCTGGAAGGAAACTCCTACATTCGAACAATTATGGAATGCATGCGGTCAAGAAGAAGTTAGAATTTCTCTAGTAAGAAGCAAAGAGAATGAAGAGGGGAAAGTTTCAAATTCCTATTCTGCTCATCACAAGAACAAAGGAAACTTCAAGAAGTCTAAAGGGCCTAGAAGGAAAATAGACCTATCCAAAATCAAATGCTACAATTGTCACAAGATGGGCTACTATAGAAGCGATTGTCGTGAGAATATGAGAAATAGAAAAAGAAATAGGGATCATGCAAATGTTGTCAAAGAAAGATCTCCGAAGAATAGGAAATAAAGGACTTATACTACTATGTCCCTCTACTCTAAGTTTTTGAATTGTTTTGTATTTTGATTTTTAGTACTTATAGGTTTAACATTATTTGGAAAAACATTGTTGAATTGTTTTGTTAAAGTTATAGGTATCCCTCGAGATTGGATTAAGAGGGAGCCCTCACCATTTTCTAAAGATAAGTATCTTACTCCTTGTATTATATTTTATATTTGATTTTCCTTTTCTTATCTAGATGTGTTTACACTAGATGCTAATAACATTTCTTTTTATATTTTCCTTGTTTAGGAAAAGCTTGCTGATATGCTCAAGGGCTATGAAGAAGACCTCACAAGACAAAGCATAGAAGTTCTATTGGAATTGATGTCCTATAAGGTTTGTCTAACTCAAAGGTATGTCTTAAACTATAAGTTTTGTTTCTCTTCATGATAAAGGTATATTCATTCATTCTAAGAAATTTGCTTTACATTACTAACAAGTGTTATGTCTAGGACCTTTGAATCATAGAGATTCTTGTTTGGGAGATTAATCATTAGATTGAATCTACCCTCATTAAAATCATTATGTTTGTGGAACCCTAATAGGTTCTCTATAAAACCCTAACCTAAGGGTATACTAATGTGAAATCCCTAGTCTACTTAGGGTTACTAATGAAATCTAGAAAATACTATTCTTTTGATGTTTGGGGTTTTGATGGTAATGTCATGTTTGGAGTTTTAGTATTATTATGAAAACCCTAGTCCTTTAGGGTTGGATGGTAATGTGTTCCTAGACCTTGAGGTTTTGGTAAATTAGGGTTTATGAGCAAAACCCTTATGTATCAAGAGTAAGCTCCTAGGAATGAAACCCTAGGTGTATGATTTGTCTATCTGATCAAAACCCTAACCTAATCAAGATTGTTATATGTCTGACTTTAAATGTATTGATATTTGTGTCTTGAGTTTGTCCTATATGTGTTATGATATGCTTGTGCATGATTATCCTAGATATGTATTTGTGCTAACCTAGTTGTTGATAAGTTCTAGGGTTTGTAACTAAGCCCTAGTAGAAGTTTGATATTCTAGGATATGATGTGATGATATTGTTTCCATTATAATGATAAAATCTAGGGTTCACTACAAACCCTAGTAGAAGTTGGTCATTTAGTTGAAACCTTAGATTGTGTTGTAATTGGTTTTGATTGTTGTCATCTAAGGCTTAGTGTCTCATGCATGGAATCTAGGGTTTGCATTAAATCCTAGTAGAAGTCTAACATATGAATTCTAAAGTTGTTGGATGCATTGTAGAACTATACTTGTTTGAATTGCTTCTAGGGTTTGCAATATATTATAGTAGAGTATGTCATATCTCTGGAAGAAATATTGAGACCCTAGATATAATGAAGATTGTTATCTTAATTGAGTCCCCCGAAGTTTTTAATGATGAAGTCTACGGTTTATTACAAAACACTAGCAAGAAATTGAAGTATAAAAGTATGTGTCTCTTGTTGTTTGTGAACCTAACTAAGTTTAGGTATTTGATGTCTAAAGTCTAATGCTTCCATTATTGTATAGTTAAGTTCATGCTTCTATATATGTATTTGGTTGTACTTGCTATCTAAGTTGTGCAGGTACATAATCTTCAAGATGCTGAAGATATTCGTAAGTAAAGTTGATTTGATAAGCATGATGAAGGAATTTATATGAATGATGATGATCAAGAAGGATGGAAGCCATGAAAGATTATCCGATGTCATAGAAAGAAGTTGATCTCCTTAAGTTAAGAGGGAGCCTAGATAAAGGAAAGAGTATAACTCCCAAAGTTGAGGGGGAGTGCATATCATGATGGATACCTTGAAGAAGAAAATTGGAGAATGCATATTGAGGTGTTGATGAAAGAAGGAAAGAAAGATTTGGTTGTTGCATGTGAAGTAGGAAAGAAAGTTGAATGATTGAGGAAACCTTTTGTCAATATTTGTTTGGGAAGCCTCTAAGTCCTACTATGATAAATTGTGAAGCAACATCAAAATGTCTGAAGACCCTGAAGGTTTGTGTTTACTCATGAGTATTTGAAAGGTTCTTACTAATTGAGGTTGTGACTATTCAGGTAAATCTCTCGAAGTTTTTGAAAAGCATGCTTGAGGTTAGAGAGATTTGATGTGTTGAGACATTATATGTGTAAAATGTGTGGGAGGACATCTGGTCGGCATATGTGTTGATGTCTAGTTCCCGAAGTAGTAGGGAGGGTGGCGTTGGTCATAAAGCTCTGACCTTGCATTACGCACCTAGTTCCCTGGGTTGATGGTTAGCAAGTAAGCCTAATGGTACCTAGAGAGGCTGAAAGCTTTAGTCCATCTTAGTCCCACCCGGATAGATTGCCCTGGTCAAGAATCTAGTCTGTGGCACCGTAAGTGCCTAAAATCTTCATGGTCCATGTGTTTTGAGATCTTCCATGTACTTGTATATGTAAGTATGAATACCTCCCTAGTTAAGAGGGAGTGTTGAAGAATGTAACTAGGTTCGATCTTCATAAATTGTATTTGAGTCATAATGAAATGTATTTATCAAAAGAAAGAAAAAGAAATTTTTTATTATTATTATTATGACTTATTAAAGCATGGGTTTCATGCTTGGGTCATCATGTTTTAGGTCAAAGTCCCCATTGAGGACTTCTAGGATTTATACTGAGTCATTAGAGTCATTGTCCATTAAAAGAGACCCTTCTTGGGCTTTTGAATCATGTAAAAAGATTTATTATTGAGTCAAATAAGTTATTTGTCACCTCCACACCAAGTCAGCCTCAAGGAGATCAAGTCAGCCTCAAACAGGGTAATTCGACCTCACCAAAAGCCTATATATTGGAGCAGTTTGATTCATTTGGAGGACACTCACTCATAAGTTTGATATCCAAGAGGAGCAGAAAAAGTGTGAAGTTGCAGAAGGAGAAGAATCTGTGGAAGGTCGAATTTCTGGAACATCTCTCTATGTGTGAATTTGCTGGGTTACTCCTGGAAGATCGAAGTTTCTGTTGGGTAGAAGTTTTGCTAGAATAACAGTTGGGTCAAATTTTTTGTTGGGCTAACTGTTGAGTCGAAGATTTTGCTGGGCTACAGTTGGGTTGAAGTTTTGTTGCTGCTGCAAGTTGTCACTGCTAGGTCGAAGTTATTACCGAAAGGGTTATCATCTATAGAAGGAAGAAAGAGTTGACTTGGTGTGGAGGAAGTCTGTGTCTAAGTCAAGAGTCTTGGATTATCTCATGAAACTATTAAGGAAGAGTTGTTGATTGGGTTTTCCCCTAGATAGTGGTTTTTCCTTGGTTGTCCGCCTACATATAGTGTCTGGGATCTTTGTGTTATTGTTTTGGTAATTGCTTGATGAACTAATATAAAAGAAGAACATAAGAATATCACAAGTAATTATCAAGATAAAGAAAATCTTTCTTCCTTTCTGATTTTCTAACAATTGGCACCCCACTCATCTCATCCATTCGATCTAAAACAAGGAGATCTATCCACACGTCTGAAGGAGAAAATAGGAAGAATATTTTTGCGTTGACCAAATCTCTTGACTTCTATTTGACCAATGTTGACTTGGGATTATTTGCTTCTGTTTGATCGAGATTTTGACTATTTTTGGAGGCTGATATTGTCAGTGGTTCGTTGACTTTGTTTAACCAAAGTTTTGCTCCTATTCTGGCTCGTTGAGCAAGGGTTGATTGCAGGTCAACTTTTGTGATTTGACCCAAAATTTGACTATGGTCCGTTTATTGTGATTTGACCAAATTTCGCCCTCTTCTGTTTAGCTACCTCATGCCGAAATTTGGCCCCTCCATTGTAGACTTTGACTTGGACCAACACTAACTATTTTCTCTCTCCTTTGACTGGTCTAACACGGCATTTATTGAGGCAAAACATTGAAATTTTCACTGGGATATTTTGATGCACATTTTGATGAATTGAACTCTCTTATAAGGAAAGATTTCTGGGTTTTCCCGTTGTAGGTTTTGCAGTAGTTGCTTACCTAAATTTTGGCGTCTTTTGTCTTATTGTTTACTGTGATCCCAGTTGCTCTATTGAAGAAGCCAATGGTTGAAATTTTTCATGTATAATTCCATAATGATTGGAATGCTCTAAGAAGTCTAATTGTATCATTAGAAGAAGTTATCCATTTGAAAAATTGTACTAGTCTTCATTGCACTAGAAAATCAACACGGTTTCAGAGCTTTGGTGAAGGGAAAGAACATTGAGATCACCTTGAAGAGCATCAAGATTCTACATATTTTGTTTTGAGTGGTCATCTTCATCATGAAGACAGAGAACGAGCTTGAAGGAGCTACAAACTTCAAGGCATGGAATACTAGAATTGACCTAGTGCTTGCAAGGCATAAGGTCTTGGGTATTGTTTTGGGAAAAGTTACTGAACCAACTGATCAAGCAGGAAAGGACAAGTTTCAAGAAAATGACATCTTGGCTATGAGCATCATGTGAAATTTCCACGAATCACAGTAACTAGATATTATTCCCCTAACTTATGCAGTTTATTTATCTTCTATTAATTATTAACAACAAATATCGAATAACTCACATTGCAATTCTTCACAAATTAAAACGTTGCGGAAAATAAAATATTGGAATTGAGAAAAATGAACACATGCAATAACTCTGACACCAATATTTTTGGACAATAGTCCTTGGAAAACCCCCAAAGGGAAAACTAGTGCAGCAAATGAGGGTTTTATTATTATTAGTCTTTGGTAATTTAGGAGTACAATGATATGCTTGCTTGATACTGGCAAAGCTCCAACAAATTATTGATCCCCACTGACAAAATATGTTGAGAAATGTAACTAGTATCAGTCTTCCTAATTGAGTCATGATATATTGTATTTGTCAAAAGGAAGGAAAAGAAAATTTATCTATTATTTATTAAGCACGGGTTTCATGTTTATTTATTTTGTTTTGAGGTCAAAGCCTCCATTGAAGGCTTCTAGGGTTTGTGTCTTGAGTAAAAGTCTATGTCATGATGTAAAAGATCCTTCTTGGGCTCACTGTGTGAAAGAAAGAAATTTATTCCATGTATTTTAGTTATGTAAACCCCTCCACCAAGTCGACCTCAAGCACATCATGTCAACCTCATTAAGAGCTACAACCACTATAAATAAGAAAGTTACTCAACTCATTTGGGCATCATTATCATGGATTTGATTTGCAACTTTGAAAGGTGAGAAAGAAGTACGAAGAAGCCTAAAAGGGAAGGAATACTATAGCGAAGAAGAGAAGTCTCTTGTTTAACAAAAAGGAAGATGAAATCTCTGTCTTGCTGCCACACGTGTGAGTAAATGGTAGATATTGCAGGGGCCGAAGGTGCAGGATGGGAAACATAGACCGAGAACTGTAAAAGAAGGAGAGGGTTGAAATTCTAATCAACAAGGTTTTTGGAAATTTGACTTCATCATGTGAGGTTGACTTGATGGTTTGGAGTGAGGAAGGTTTTTTCTCTAGTTAAGAAGGTCTTGGTTGTCTCGTTTGATTTGATCCTAAAGGAGAGAAGAAGAATTTCTGGGTTTTTCCCTAGTTGAGTGCCTACATCTGGTGTTCATTGCGTATGATCTTCATGTTTTTGGCATTTATTGGATGATAAGAACACTAACATAATCAACAAAAGTAAAATATAATATCACAGGTAAATGTCAAGTAAGAGAAATCAAGAATAAGTTATCCTAATGTTGCCCTAATGGATTTCTCAACATGGTACCAGAGCTAAGGTCAATGTAATAAGGTAGCTAGAAGACCATTGCTTGGAGAATAAGAAACTTCAAAAATGTATCAAAAGGAGCATTGGATTCATACGTTTTGAAGACTGAATTCCAGAACATATTTTTAGACATCTTCATGAGTCAGAAACACCAAGTTTAAGGCCGCAGACTTGAACTAGAGGATCGAAGAATTTAAAGAAGCCAAGAAGAATCTTTTGAAGGATCTGAGAGGATAGACCATAAGCCTTAATCAACCCAAGATCTCTGAAGTATAAAGTAAAGATCTATACATTATTTAAAGGATCTTAAATCACCTCCAAACTCCGAGATTGTAAGCTTCTATGCATAAATATTAAAGTTTGAACTTACCTCAGAAACCCGAATTGTAAGGTCCTATGCATAATCCATTGGGATGACCGAATCACAAGGATGAAGTATCTTGTATAGCTAGTTTACTTGTTGAAAAGTCTAAAGACCAAGTTTTATAGAGGTATTCTTAAGCCCACTGGAAGGCCTGATTAGAAGCTACAGTATACATTTATAAAGAAGGGTATAGCTCCATAAACCAGCAAAGGAAGTATCTGAGATCTGAAAGACATGTGCATATATATATATATATATATATATATATATATATATATATATATATAGATATAGGGAGGTCGAGACCTACAAGCCGTAGAGAAGCCTAGGAAGAACTCAAGCTTAATATCATTGAAGTAGTCTACGATAGTGAGTAGAACTCGTCTTCCACCAACGTGGAAAAAGCCTTGAAGTCCTCATCAAATACAAGTACTAACATTACTCTTTATGTTTTAGTTATCTAACAATTTGTCTTCACAAAAAGGGAAACAAGCTCAATGGAATATCAATCTTTCAAGCATGAAAGACAAAGGTATGTAAGTTTTGAGGTATGTATAACTTGTTCATTTGTTAAGAATCTGATGTCTTAGGGTTCGTTGATAGTATGATTCTAGGGATGGTTAGTCCTCATTAAAGATTGTTAACATCTAGGGTTTGTAAACCCTAGATAGTACATATGATAGGCTCTCTCATTCACTTGTTGCCTCTTAGAAACCCTATCTCACAATTGTCTAGGGTTTATAAATAGTTAGAGATATATAACAATCCTTGGCAAGAATGAAATAAAATGATGTCTAGATTTTGTAACTCAAATCCCTAGGAATTCACTCTCTTAAAATTTCAATGGAAACCCTAGATAATCATCTCGCTCTTGTACTTGCATATTTTGGGTGTGATTGTCAATAAATGTTGCAAGTACATAAAGAAATGTTGACCTTATGTGAGAGGGAGCTCTTCAATAAGAATGCCTACAAGGTTTGTTAAAGAAGAAACTCTAGGTATGTTTATGACTACAAGATTTATAGTGGGTCTTCTTCATAAAAGAAGGTATGATTATTTTGAAATTTTGCTTTATATTACTAACTCTCTCATATCTATGGTTTTGAATCATATTGATTCTTATTTAGGGTGATTAATCATAAATTAAATCAACCCTTGTCATACTCTTTATTTTCTGTTTACTTTGGTAAATCCCTAACCTTTAGGGTTTGCTGCAAAAACCCTAGCCTTTTGATGCTTAGGGTATGTTGATGAAACCCTAGTCTACTAAGGGTTTGTTGATAAAGTCTAAAAACATATAATGAAATCCTAATCTCTTGATGTATGAAACCCTAGATTTTTTGGGTTTGATGAATTAGGGTTTATAACAAAACCCTTGTAACAATTCTAGGAATGAAACCCTAGGTATGTATGCTTCTATATGATTGAAACCCTATCTTGGTCAAAATTGTTGAATATCTAACTTTTAAGTCTTGATGTTTATATCTAGGGTTTACAACAAAACCCTGGTAGATATTGTCATGAGGTTCTAAGGCATGATAATGAAACCCTAGATGTAAAATGCTTTCACTATGATTGATTTTAGTTGTTAATATCTAAAGTTTAATTTTGGTAAAGGAATCTAGGGTTTGTAACAAAACCCTAGTATAGATTGTTGTGAAACTCTAAGGCATGAAATGTGTAACCCTTGTTGATTGTAAACCTAACTAGGTTTAGGTTTTGATATCTAAAATCTGATTTATTATGCTCCCTTTGTGTCGACATGCTAACCATATATTAATAAAATTAACTTCATGCTCTATATTTGTGCTTGGTTGAACTTGTTGTCGAAGATTTGCAGGTACATAATCTTCAAGATGCTTACCTACCTCATACCTAATGAAAATTTGATGATGATGTTGAGCATGATGGAAAGACGGAGTCGTAAAACAAACTTGGTAACATTGAAGTATATATTGTTGATGAACTTGTTGCCAAGTGAGGATAGAAGGAATGATATTTCGGAGGGTTGAAATTCTCCGATGATGTGATGATGCGAAAGAAAGAGGTTGTGTGGCTAAAGATGGTGAACTTGTCCCCTAGTAGAGAAGAAGTTTGGAGTGTATATCTCCCTACTTGAGAAGGAGCTTGGTAAAACTGCTCCATAGTTGAAAAACATTATGAGAAGGCCATGAGGATGTTTGAGATCGGAGAATGGTAGAAGCATTAAGGATGGTTATTCATGAAGTTGTGATTGATGAAGATGTGAACAAGAATTGGATGTTTTTTAAAGTGTTGAGGCCGAGTTTGGTGCTACTAGAGAAATTGAAGAACACTTCTGTCGAAATGTGTTTGGATATTGTGATGGCCTAAGCAGCATCAGAATAGTTGGAAAACCCCAAAGATTATGCTAACATACAAGAACATGTACATTGGAAGTTTGAATACTAATTGGGGTCATGAAGCTACAGTATGTGCCAACAAATGAACAAGAAGTTGATGTATTGACGAAATCTCTTCCCAACAAGAAGTTAGTTTTAGAAGCATGCTCGAATTGGTGGATGTGTTGATATCTTCCTAAAAAGTTGGCGTATTTATAAATGTCTCTGAATTGGTTGAAAGGAAGAGATGAAGTACCATAAAACTGCTTGTATGATGATGGTACTTGGGAGGACATCGTGGCCTAGTTAGTATTGAGATCTCAGTTGATGTCTAGATCCCAGAGGGAGGGTATTAGTTGGAGCTCTGGTTTAGTGTTGATAGCCAGATCCTTGTAAGGGTTGGTGTCAGGGCATGGAGGCCTAGATGGTATCTTGTCGAATGGATGCCAGGGTTGTAGCTTGATGGTACCTATAGTGGAAAATGCCTAGATGACACCTTAGTCCCTGTTGAGAGGATACCTTGGCAGTGAGGGTTGTTGGAAAATGTAACTATGTTCGATCTTCATTAATGTACTTGAGTCATCGTGTAATGTACTTGTCAAAAGAATAAAGAAAAGAATTTTTACTATTATTATTGTGACTTATTAAAGCATGGGTTTCATGCTTGGGTCACCATGTTTTAGGTCAAAGCCCCCATTGAGGACTTCTAGAATTTATTCTGAGTCAATAGAGTCATTGTACTTTTAAAGAGACCCTTCTTAGGCTTTTGAATCATGTAAAAAGGTTAAGTATTGAGTCAAATATGAATTATGTAATCTACACCAGTGTTGATAATATCGGTATCGGGAAAATATCGGCGAGGGTCCAGAAAATATCTTATCGGCAATATCGGCGAAAATATCGGCAAGCATAAAAAATGCATAATATATTCAGTTTTTAAAGATTTTTAAACATATAAAACAATAACAACATGAAATAAACACATTGGCACATAAATATGAAGAAAACACTGATATATATGATGTCAAATAGAAATGATACATCAAAGGCGATACCAAATCTTGCTGATCCCTGATAATTGTCCATTCAAGGACTCAAATGTGGAGAACCAATACAAAATAACATCACATATATAAAAGTATCTCATCATCATGAGTTATATGTAGCATAACAAATAAAACTAGCAGCTATCTATCTGAAATCACTGCCCTCTCCCCGTTTTACAGGAAAACATGATGGGCTGTTTGCTAGACCTGCCCCTAGTAGTAGGAGGCCCTGACCTTGCCTCTGCACCTAATGTCAAATAATGAGTGCTAGGTATGGGGCTATGCTCTCCTATATCTATAGCAGATGGTGTTAATGTTGATGCTCCCGTAGTGTCCTCCTCCTGCTCCTAGTGCTGCTGCTCCTCTGACTCTGAGTCCTCCTCTTGTTGCCCCTACTCTAATGGATCATCTGCCACTGGCTCTAACCATGAAGGTGACTCCTCCAAGAGGGGCTCCTCAGACTCCACCCTCCACGGAGACAATACATCAATATTGTCTAAGCTAAGTCACATGACACGAGGACACGAGACACGGAGGACACGTAAATACGAGTATTCAATACGAAACGCAATGACCTGGAAACAAGACACGGGGGACACGTTTTATATATATATATATATATATATACCGAAATATAGTTTTTTTATCCATATTAAATTGCAGGTTGCAGCTTATCTAATCAAATTAAAATATAATTACTTCTCAAAGTTCATAGTTCACTTTAAAAAAAATAAATAGAATCAAAATTTACTATTTAGAAATTAGAATGTGATATGCTTGGTCTTGATTCTTGAATATTCAATGTTCATTGTTCATGTACAACTTACAAGCACATAAGAAAATAACTAAAGTCTAATCCTATTGATTTCCTCTGCCCCTCTTGCGAGAAAATGCCAAGCTTTCCCTTTCCCTCTAGATGTAGATGCTGGTGTTGGTGGAGTTGGCAGTGGAATTTGCTATGCTCTAGAAGCTGAAGAACTAGAAGTAGGAGCTATAGGAGGTAGACTATGTCCTCTACTGGTGGCAGGGGTAGCTCGGGCAGGTGGTGTCACCTGGAAACATTACAATCTCCCAATCCTGAAATCCTAAAAAACTGATAAGTCTGCTGCATTTTGAATGAAATATAAAATTCTACTTTCTCCATATGAAATCCAGTGAGGCCGGAACCACTCTCAAACATCTTGAGTCATTTCATGGTAATGTTAAAAATTTAAGTAAAAGGATGAAAATGAAGATTAAGGAGAATGTCACTTTTACTTTACGAATTTAACATTACCATGAATAGCATATCAATACTAGGGCCTAGAACACTCAAACCCTCCTTGGCAGTGACCACATAGCTCTCCCATTCCTTCTCCGGCAATCAGAAATGAAAATGATATGAAAAAAAACCAAAATCAGATTTTTATAGGCCATGCAGAAATTTTTTACAGTCACCGGGCGATATTTTCGATCGTAGCGCGATATTTTCCGAAATATCGGCGATATTTCAGAAATCGCGCGATATTTTCAAAAGCCGAAAATATCGCGATATTTCCGAATATCGCCGATATCTCGGCGATATTATCAACACTGATCTACACACCATGTCGGCCTAGAAGAAAATCAAGTCAGCCTAAGGACCCTATTCGACCTCACATGGAGCCTATAAATACAAGCTCATTGAATTCATTTGGAGCATCATTCTCTCACACAAGTTCGATTTCTCTTATAGCTGGGAAGAAGTGTGAAATTCTCTTGTAGCTGGGAAGAAGTGCGAAATTCTCTTGTAGCTGGGAAGAAGTGCGAAGTTCTCTTGTAGATGGGAAAAGGTGCGAAGTCTATTTCCAGGAAGCCGAAGTGAATGCGAGTTTGTGGAAGCCTAAGGAGAAAAGAAAAATCAAAATTTTGGTGCCTCTCTGTCTCTATTTCATGGTCTGGAATGGGAGATCAAAGTCTCCTAAGTTTTGTTGTTGTCGGAAGCCGTTTGTTGCCGGAAGTCATCTGTTGCCAGAAGCTGCTACCTAGTCGAAGTCGTTGGCAGCGGTCGAAGATCTGGAAGGCTGATTTGGTATGGAGGGAAGTTTTGGTCTTGGTCTAGGGTGAAGAGTCTCAAAGAATACTATTGAAAAGAAGAATTATCTTGACTGGGTTTTCCCCTCGAGGGGGGTTTTGCCTTGGCATAGTGCCTACATCTGGTGTCTATTGTTTTATGTGTCGTTGCTTTGGTAATTGCTCGATGAACTAAAAGAAAGAAGATATAAAGAATCTTAATAATAAGAAACATCATAAGTAATTATCAAGTATAAAAAAATCTTTCTGCCTTTCTGATTTTCTAACATGGTATTAGAGCTTTGGTAAAGGAAGTAAAAGGCAGTCTCAAGCACTTGATCAAGGAACCATTCAAAGGGAATATCTTAGGGAACGAGTCTACTATAATCAAGGAAGATATCTAACACAATCAAGGGAGAGAACAAACTTGAAGGGGTCTCTAACTATAGGTCCTGCAAGAAGAGGAATGACCTAATCCTTGAAAAGAACAAGGTTCTAGACTTGGTCAGAGGAAAAGTAAAGAAGCCTATAGAGGATTCCAATGATGCTGACAAAGTGAAATACACGGAATTAGAACTGGCGGTCATGGCTTTGATGGTAGAAGGAATAAAGGACAACCTTTTCCCATTCATAGCTAACATCGGTCATGCTCAGGAAATGTATGAAGCATTGTCAAAGTTATTTACTATTAAGAACATTGGTCAAGTAGCAAGTTTGAAGAACTAGCTAAGGACCACAAAGATGACTAAAGAAGACATTGTGGCAACCTTCTTTGTGAATATATCTAGAATCAAGGATGATCTCTTGGCCATTGATGAAATTGTTCTAGACAAAGAACTCGTGATCACTGCCCTATTAGGATTACCTCCTACTTGGGATGCATTTGTTGCAGTTCTTAACTATTGGAAGGAAGCTCCCACTTTTGAAGAACTGTGGACTGCCTGCAGTCAGGAAGAATTAAGGATCTCTTTAGTTTCCAATTCTGAAGGTGTTTCAAATGCCTACATTGCTCAACATAAAGGAAAGAGATCGAAGGGACCAAGGAAGAAAGTTGACATGTCCAAGATAGAGTGCTATCAATGCCATAAGAAGGGTCACTACAAGAGTGATTGTCCCGACAATCCAAAGAATAAGAAGAGAGATAGAGATCATGCTAACTTTGTTGAGGAAGGAGACTCAAAGAAGGCCAAGCCCGAAGAGTCTGACATTAGGGACTTACACTACTAAGTCCTTTGCTTGTAGCTTTATATATCTTGTTTTATATGTTTTAGAATTTATAGGTCTTTAACATGTTTTGGAAAAGACATTTTTTGTTTTTATAAGTTTGTAGGTATCCCTCAAGCTTTGGAGGGAGCCCCCAACAACTCCCTAAGATAAGTATCTCATTTCCTTTCAGTTTTGGTTTCATGTATTCATTTAGTTTTGATTATATTAAATACTAATCACCATTCTCCCTCTATTGTCTTGATTAGGGAAAACATCTGCAAGGAGTATGAAGGAGGATCTCTCAAGACAAGGTTGGTCAAGGAATAAAGGTATGCTTTAAATACATTGATTTCTTTATATTGAAAAGATTATTCATTTGAAAATATATGACTAACATTGTTATGTCTAGCCATATTGAATCATAATGATTCTTATCTTGGGTGATTCATCTCTTGATAAATTTACCCACCCCACTCATATTCTTAATTGATTTTTTAGAACCCTAGACAGCTTCTAGAAAATCCTAACCGAAGGGTATGCTAATGTGAATGTCTGAAACACTAAGCTGCTTAGGGATATTGTGAAATGTTGTTTGAAGTTTTTATTGAAGATGTCATGTTTGGGATTTTGGTATGATCAGGGAAACCTAACTTGTTAGGGTTGAATGATAAGATCTAAAATCCCAAACCTTTGAAGTTTTGGTAATGTTGGGTTTGCTATGTTTCTACATTGAAACCCTAGCCCATTAGGGTTTCGTGGAAGGTGTGAGCAAGACCCTTATATTGTCCTAGAAATGTTTTCCTTGGTATGGGTGTGTTTGTTTGATCAAACCCTAGTGTAATCAAGATTGTTGTGAGTCTAAATCTTATTGATCATTGTGAATTTGGGTTTGACTAACTCATGATATGAAATGTCTTTGCATGATGATGAAATCTAGGCATATATAGCTATGTCCTTTTGGTTGAGACCCTAGCTTGGTCTAGGTCAGATGTATTAATGTTATCAAACATATGATATGCTTATGTATGATATGAATTCCTAGAGATGTGTCTTGACCTAGGTATTGATGGTCATACGTCTTAGGATATAATGGAAGTCCTTGTTTGAGATTCTAGATATGTGTCTTGACCTAGGTATTGATGGTCATACGTCTTAGGATATAATGGAAGTCCTTGTTTGAGATTCTAAGATGGTGATTTTAAACCCTAGTAGTAGTTAAATTGTCTAATATGTGTGATATAACAATCTGAGATCTATTTATATAATGATTGTTGAGATTATGAAAATGGAATTCTAGGGTTTCGGAGTTGAACCTTAGTCATAGTAAAAACCTTTGAAGTATGATAATTTGAGATTTGTGTAAAATTGTTGAAATCTGAGTTTTTGGTTGGGATTGATGGTTGATCGAAAATCTAGGGTTTGCAAATAACCCTAGTGGAAGTTGGTCATGTTAGTGACTAAGTTGTGATTGGTTTTGATTGATTCCTTTGTATGAAATCTAGGATTTGTATGAAACCCTAGTAAGAAGTCTAACATATGAATTTTGAAAGGTTGTTAGATGCTTTATATTTGTCTAAATTGTTTCTAGGGTTTGCTATATGTTGTAGGAAGGTATGTCATACCTTTGGAAGTAACATTGAAACCCTAGATGGAATGAAAGTTGTTATGAAGTAGTCTAGGGTTTGTGACTAAGTCCCTAGCAAGATGTTGAAGAGTACATGTCTCTTGTTTGTAATTAAGTCTAGGTATCTGATATGTATAAAGTTGAAATGCTTTCGTGATTTTGATATGGCTAACTTCATGCTTCTATAGATTTGGTTGTACTTGCTATCTAAGTTGTGCAAGTACACAATCTTCAATATGGTGAAGATGTTCGTTGATGTGATAAGCATGATGAGGATAACTCTGATGAAATGGTTGGAAACCACAAAAGATTCTCTGACGACAAAAAGAATAAACTGATCTCCCGGAGGAAGCATGCATAGAAGAGATCTCCCTAAGATTAAGAGGGAGTCTGGATGAAGAGGTGCTTCCTGGTTAAGAGGGAGGGTATAGCTTGGTTTTGATTGAAGAATGAATTTTGGAGGATATGTTGTTGCATGAGAAGTAGAAAAGGAAAGTATTGAGGAATCTTCTATCAAAGATTCGGTTCCTAGTCCTATTGAGTTGAGGAGAAACATCAAGTACGACCCCGGAGGTTTGTTTTGATCATGTACATGTGAAAATATATTGCCGATTGGGGTTGTGTTTGTACTTGTGAATCTCTCGAAGGTTTTAATAGCATATTGGTTACCGATCAGTTTGATCCGGAGAGATTTGTGGTCCTTGATCTACTGGATCAGGGGGTGTTGAGGCTTTGTGAGTGAAGCATTGCCTGGGAAGACATCTGGTCGGCACTTTGTGTTGATTTCTAGATCTCGAAGTTGGAAAGGTGGTGTCGGTTATTGAGCTCTGTTTTGGAAACACACCTAGATTTTTGGGTTGGTTGTTAGCAAGTAAGCCTGATGGTACCTAGAGGGGCTGAAAGCTTGAGTCCACCTTATTCCCACTTGGATAGATTGCCCTGGTCAGGAATCTAGTCCATGGCATTGTGGTGCCTAAATTGTTGAGAGACCACTTGGATAGATTGCCCTGGTCAGGAATCTAGTCCATGGCATTGTGGTGCCTAAAGTTCTTCATGGTTCATATAGTTTGAGATCTTCCATTGTATTTGTACATTATGAATACCTCCCTAGTTAAGAGAGAGTGTTGGAAAATGTAACTATGTTCAGTCTTCATTAATGTACTTGAGTCATCATGTAATGTAGTCGTCAAAAGAATAAAGAAATGAATTTTTATTATAATTATTGTGACTTATTAAAGCATGGGTTTCATGCTTGGGTCACCATGTTTTAGGTCAAAGTCCCCATTGAGAACTTCTAGGATTTATTCTGAGTCAATAGAGTCATGGTACTTTTAAAGAATTATGTCAGTATGAATTATGTCAGCCTAGAAGAAGATCAAGTTGGCCTAAGGACCCTCTTCGACCTCACATGAAGCCTATAAATACAAGCTCATCGAATTCATTTGGAGCATCATTCTCTCACACAAGTTCGATATCTCTTGTAGTTGGGAAGAAGTGCGAAATTCTCTTGTAGTTGTGAAAAAGTGTGAAATTCTCTTGTAGTTGGGAAGAAGTGCAAAGTTCTCTTGTAGCTGGGAAAAGGTGTGAAGTTTGTTGTCGAGAAGCCGAAGTGAATGCGAGTTTGTGGAAGCCTAAGGAGGAAGGAAAAATCGAAATTTTGGTGCCTCTCACTCTCTCTGTTTCGTGGTCTAGATTGGGAGATCAAAGTCTCCTCTTGATGAATAAATCCCAAAATCTAATATCTTGGCAAGACACCGAGGATGTACATTTAGGGTTTCTTGATCCTCCAGGGTTTGGATGTCCAAAAAAAATTGATCTTGGATCTGTAAACCCTAGCTAGCATGGTTGTTAATGCCTACTTCTATGAGAAGACACTTATTATCTACCGGATTCGACTACGAACACTAACATTCACCTCTGTGAGAAACCACTACTAAGGTCTACTATTGTTTGTTGATAGTTGTTGATGTTTGCTTCCGAGAGAAGCCCTAGTTGAAGCTAAATAAGCAACTGAATGTTGTTGTGTATGATAAAGAATTGAGATTCACCATGGCTACATTTTTGATGTTGAACTAGTTGCTGATATTTATATGAAGAAACTGGAATGACTGAGAATCCCCTTAAAGAGGGAACACTGATTACATGGCATCATATTATGGACCATCTCTTATAGGTTGTGTGACGATATTGTCGCACAAAGTGTCTAGGCAGCGCAACAACGCTCAGAGTAAGGGTTGTCACTCTAATCCTTACTCACTCCATTTAAACCCTAAGGTTAATGGATGAGTATAACCTGTGGAACACAGGCTCTAGGAGATTTTAAGGATGAACAACTTGATAAAATTAAAGCAAGCCTTGGCTAAATAAGACACAATCACGATATAAAAATGACTACAGACCGGTACCTTTAATGTGATTTAACCAAAGACTACGTAATAACAAGTTATCCAGAACAATTTTCCAATATGTGACGAATAGTGACAATCATGAATGATCAATGTAAATGCTTAAAACTGCAATAAATCTAGCAATTAAATCCCATGAAAACTTATGAAAATTAAATGCTAAACAATGATTCTAGATTAAAAATGATCTTCTTTAATAACCCAGATCTAGAATTAATTAAATTTCTCCTATAGCCAATATAATTTAAAACATTTATCGCACCTTGACCATGGAAGAATCATGAAAATTTAAGATTTTGCACTTAGAACCAAAAAATACCAAGGAAATTTAAATTAGCATCTTAATTATTCCTTAGACAAATTGAAGAAGTAAAATAAATCAAAAGGGTTAATAAATTAAAATTTTAATGGGCCATAGGCCACATTAAAAATTTTAATGTGAATGCGCGAATCCCTTTAATTTAATTCCTTAGTCACCAGAATTTAAAAAAATTAGATTTTTTTAATTTTTAGGATTTTTTAGATTTTAGAAATTTTTATATTTTTTGAATTTTGATTTTGTAAAAAAAAAAAAAATATATATATATATATATATATATAAAGAAAATCAAATGTCATAAAGATTCAAAAAAAGTCTTTTCTTTTAAACCCCAAAGTCTTTCTTTATTATCCGAATAAAAATTACACAAGAGCTTTTCGTTTAGCACATGACTCAAAGGTCGAATGAATGGACTGACAAATGACTTCCTATTTAAAAATAAATCCTCCAACAGCTAGTTCAAGTGATCCTCGTCAAAGCAATCTCGACCATTGATGAGGATCAAAATTTCATTTAATCTCATCCGTCGAAATTTTAAATTCTTGAGGAAATTCGAATTTTTCAATTAAATGCATTTTAATTAACTCAAAAATAAAAATTTTGAGTTAATTTCCTAAAAATTTGACTTTGACTTCACCCCCAAGGACCAAAGGCTTAAAGTTTAGCAAAATAATTAATTTACCTTAGTCCTGGGACCTTTTAAATTTTGATTTTTAAGGACCGGCAAATTTTGCCTTTGGAGAATTTAAATTTACCTAGGATATTAGAATAATGCTATTTTAGTGTTTAATGCTCATTTATGTAGATAAGATCATATGTGATCTTATTAGCAGTTTCTTATTAGAAACTTCTTGTTTCTATTTCTTAGTAGAAACTTGTTGTTTCTGTAAATACTTTTGTATTATTTATTGAGCTTCACTGTTCATTGTAAATCAATTCAATTCATTCATTGATTATGGTATCAAAGCTCGAGTATTTTTTCGAAATAATTTTTCATTGTTTGAAAAATTTCATGCTTCATTTTGAAATTGCTCTCTAGGAGTTTGAAAAAAAAATTACTGGGCGTCACAATTTCTGAGCCACAATTTTTTTTTGGGTGTCGCGTTTGCTTTCCGAAACTCTGGAATGAATCTGTTACCTGTCAAATCTCGTTCTTTGCTTACTCTCTTGTTTCGTAGGTTTTCGCAAGAGACGGGGACAACTCTTGACGAAACCGGAAAATCCCTCGTCCGTGAGCTTTTCCTGAGGCAGTTTGGCCTTCCCTGAGGCAAATTTGAAGCAATCTGTTTGCAAGTTCGTTGGAAACAGCTTGATTTATTGGATTTGCGGCCCAATTAAGAGATATTCTAACGAATTTGGGACTGCAAGGCTGCAGACCCATCTAGCTTAAATTTGAGACAACAGGGAAGAAATTTTTTGTGGTTACTCGACTGGTCAGCAGCACTTCTCCCCCTCGGCCTCTTTTGCCTACAACGCCTAAATCGCCATTGCCCTCAGTCCCTGCGCAGCCCTCCTGGTAGAAATGGCGACTTTGACGGTCGGGCTTATGGTCTCCTTCTTCGACATCTGGTCGACCCTACTAGTCTCGCAGTTGGCGTTTGTCCTCGGGGATTCGACTCTCTCTGCTATAGATTCCTGGCCGCTATACATACTTGTCGTGCTCGTGTGCTGCGAGGCAAATTTTCTAATAGGTGTGTGGGCTTCGCTTCAATTCCGATGGCTCCAGCTCGAGAATCCATCCATAGTCGTAACCCTAGAGCAGCTCTTGTTCGCCTGTATTCCATTCACAACATCGGTAATCTAGACGTGGGGGGCCGTGGCGGCCGTGGGAATGTATCACGTGCCCTATTATTTTATGACGATTCTCTGCATCTTCTACTGGTTGTATTCTCTGCCACGGCAGTCGTCTTTCAGGATCAAGGCCGAAAATGATATGACGGTCAACTTGCAGATGAAGCCCTGATTCTTGGTCCACTTGAATGCACACTTCATACCATAACTCTATTGTTTTTGCCTCTATTGTTTTACATCGGATCTCATCATTCCGTCATTTTTTCTTCCATGGCCACTGTCTGCGACCTCTTCCTGTTTTTTTTGTGCCCCTGTTGTTTCAATTATATGCATCGGCTTTTGGCGCATTGTGGTACATTTCGAAGGATCCTGCTTCGCTTTAGCAGATTCGGATCGTCAATGGCGCAATTGCACTGTTGGTTGTGATTGTGTGTCTGGAAATCAGGGTTGTCTTTTACTCCTTCGGGTGATATTTGCACGTTGCGCCTCCCTGGAATTATGTGCTGGTGACAATTATCATGCTAGGAGGAGCATTGGCAGCAGGAGGTTATGGGATTGGTCTGGTTAACGATGCTTTTGGCTTGGCTGCATTTACTAGCTTGTCAATTTTGGTGGCTTCAACCGGGTCGATTGTCATCGGCATACCACTCAAGTTCTTGCCCGCACCAATTATTGATGGTTTTTATATATCGCAGTTTTTCATCAAGAAGAACCTATCATCTTATTTCATATTTGTTGTCTCAACAAGCTTGCCAATTGTATGGTTTGTTGTGCACAACTACTAGGATCTCAATATTTGGTTAGCTAGTATGGCACTCAGATCCATTTGCAAGTTCATCATTGCAAGTGTTGTGCTGGCCATGGTGATTCCAGGCCTAGCGCTTCTTCCTCCAAAGGCTCGTGTTGTGACAGAATGTGGTCTTATAATCCACACATTGCTAGTTTGCTATATTGAGAAAAATGTGCAGTGTAATTACTGTCACAAGTTCGACCACATGAAGAAAGATGGCCAATAGAGAAGAGTTCGGCCACATGAAGAAAGATTGCCAATAGAGAATTGCTTCTGAACAGAAGAAGCAGGGAGGATCTCATCAGAAAGCGAATGTTGTAGAACATTCTGAGCAGAAGGAATCTGCCTTTTACGCCTTTATGGCTAAGAGGTCCTTAGATCATGCCCCATCTTCTGCCTGGTACATTGACTCTGGTGCATCACGTCATTTCTCTCACAGGCGTGACTGGTTTATTAACTTCTCATCTTTCAGTGATTCCGTGGTATTCGGCGGAGGTGAGAAGTACACAGTGGTTGGCAGAGGTACGGTTCAGATCCAGTGTGATGGGCGCACACTCATCTTCCTGAATGTGTACTATGTTCCTGGTATGGAAATTAATCTGTTGTTTGTCAGCTAGATTATGAGGCACTCTCCTCAACTCGATGTGGTGTTCAGTGCGCACAAGTGCTCCATTATTGACAGGGAAACTCGTCTTACGGTTACTGTTGGCCTAGAGGATGATGGCCTATATAGGCTTCTTGACACTGGTGATTCTCCGGAAGTGGCTCTAGCAGCTCGTGTTTCTCCCATCAGCACTCTATGGCATCAGAGATATGGGCATCTAAACATTCAGTATCTCTCTCAGCTATCTCGGGAGGGACTTGTGTCAGGGTTACCTGATATTCAGACTCAGCAGTTGGGAGTGTGTGGCGCCTGTCAAGCTAGCAAGCAACATCAATCTTCATTCAAGGATGGAGAATCTTGGCGCACATCTAAGGTACTCCAGTTAATTCATGCTGATATTTGTGGTCCTATGAATACATCTTCAGTTCCTGGTTGCAAAAATTTTTTGCTTATTGTAGATGATTTCAGTAGAAAGATGTGGGTGTACTTTCTAAAACACAAGTCTGATGTATTTAGTATCTTTCAGAAGTTTAAGTCCTTAGTTGAAAAAGAGTCTAGCTGTAATATCATAACTCTTAGGACAGATAACGGGGGGGAATTTTGTTCTTCTACTTTCTCCAACTTCTGTGATACCCATGGCATCAAACACTAGTTAACTACAACCTACACTCCTCAGCAAAACAGTGTTGTCGAACGTCGCAACCATACAGTTGTTGAAATGGCTCGTTCCATGTTACAACACAGGAGTGTTCCAAACAAATTTTGGGCTGAAGCAGTGTTTACTGCTGTCTATCTTCTTAATCGATCACCTACTCAGGCTGTTAAGGGGAAGACTCCAAAAGAGGTTTGGTCTAGTCATAAGCCTAAGATCAATCACCTCAAAGTGTTTGGCTCGGTTGCATATGTTTGGATTCCAGCTACTAAGCGCTCTAAGTTGGATTCCAAAAGCCAGAAACTCATGATGACAGGGTACAGTGATCACCACAAGGCCTATAGGCTAATAGATATAGACACTGATCGTCTTATCTTCAGTCGGGACATAGTATTTGATGAAGACAGAGGGTTCTTTCAATCCCCTCCTTCTGAGCAGTGTTCTGAGGATCAGCCTCATAGTGTTCTTCTTCCGTTAGGTCCACCTGATGGGAGGGATGATGCAGCATCAGTATTTGATGATGCACTACCTAAGTTCCCTCCAGAAAATAATCCTCCTCTCGCTGCTCCTGTTGTTCCTGAGCCTCCTCCACCTACTCCAAATATTGGTTCTTCTACTCTCCGGCCTAAATGGTGGGCTAAAACTATTGGTGATCTCCAGGATAATGAGCTCCTTGAAGGTAGAACTTCCAGAAATAAGAGCAAACAGCAGCCTACAGTAAATTTTGCTCTTATGGCTAACCTACATAGTGTTTTTTAGCCTCAAACCTATTCAGAGGCTAAGGGTATACCTGAGTGCGAACAAGCTATGGAAGCTGAATTCCAAAGTCTTCAGAAGAATCACACTTGGACCCTTTCTGATCTTCCTGCAGGGAAGAAGCCCATTAGCTGCAAATGGGTGTATAAAATGAAATACAAAGCTGACGGAACCCTAGACAAGTATAAGGCTCGCCTTGTTGCTCGAGGGTTCTCACAGAAGGAAGGCATAGACTATGAGGAGACCTTTGCTCCTTAAGCCAAGATGAGTACTATAAGGCTCGTCCTTGCCTCAGCAGCTCAGTTCGGTTGGAAAGTCCATCAGATGGATGTAAAGAGTGTATTAGAATAATGCTATTTTAGTGTTTAATGCTCATTTATGTAGATAAGATCGTCGGTGATCTTATTAGCAGTTTCTTATTAGAAACTTCTTGTTTCTATTTCTTAATAGAAACTTGTTGTTTTTGTAAATACTTTTGTATTATTTATTGAACTTCACTGCTCATTGTAAATCAATTCAATTCATTCATTGATTATAGAACCTAAAATTAATTAAATTTTTGGATTAGGATTTTAATTATTTTTTTGCCAGAAAAATTAATTAATTAACTTATGAGGGGATAAATTATTTTTCCAACCCTCAAGACATTTTACATCATGATTTTTATATTTTTTACATCATAAGGGAGAAACCCCATCTATAATAGACCCTCACAGATTACCCATTTCTGCGACACAAATATAATCCAACAAACCAAGCAATTTGTAATAAAAAAACCTAACCAAATAGTTAGGATTATTCCCAAATCACTTTTACATAGACTCGATCTATAACATTAGGACTCCCCTAAGATCCCAGTGACAAAATCCATTCTGGCTTTGGGGTAAGACTGAAGGAAAACTCTTCGACCATCCAAGAATGGATCAGTGAGACAAAAAACCTCCCAGAATGTAGATCACCAGAAAAGTAGGTTTACCTAGGCAATTACATACACGACACAGATCTACTGAGATTATTTACATTATACACATGCAGAAAGGGTTTACATAATATCTTGGAAGTGAAACTGATGACGATAGTTGTACGACACGAACACATCGATCAGGCGCTATCCCTTTCGCGAAAAAAGAGGGTGTGCTACTATGGGTCGTTGACATGTAGTGGTCAACAAACGTGAGACCTTGTGGTCCAGGACATGTATTTTTGATTCCTCCTATAGGTTGTGTGCCGTGAGACCTTGTGGTTCGAGAGATGTATTGTTGATTCTTCCTACAAGTTGTGCGTCAGGTGTGAAAATTATGAAACCCAGGATTCTACTACAACAACTGATAATATGTCTTCTATTTGTTAAATTAATTAAACAAGATATTTGCAGTTTCCTATGGCAAATATTGAAACATATATACTGCAGCCTTCACAAAACAAATACTGCGGAAGAAAAATAAATGTTGGAAGATTAGAGAAATTCTAGCACACACATAAAGATATTGACACAATTATTTTTGGACAATTATCCCCATAAAAACCCAATGCAGGAAAATCAATGTCGTAGATAAGGGTTTCTTTATTAATTTCCCAGCAGTAATTCAAGTACAAGAATTCGGACAGCAAAACAAAGGAAGAATACTGAGAGAAATTTAGTAACGAATTTCTTACTCTCCATAGTGACTCCCCGACCCTGAGATGGACCCTTTGCCCATACACTTGTGTCTCTCTGTCACCCTCTGTGCAGTGCTCTAGTGGACTGCGTCTCTCCTCATGCTATCTCTTCCTAAATTCGTCCTGCACTTCCCAGACCACTGTCGATACCCTCTCTCTCTCTCTCTTGCAACTCACCCTCTGGCCCTATCTTCTCTATTGAACTTTAGCCACTAAGAAAATCGATCTGCATGGGCAACCGAGTAACTGCACTGATATGTTCTCCATCTACCGATCGACTTCTTATAATCTTTTGTTGGAGCACCAACGACCAAGATTAAAACATAATCAATGGCCCAGATTATTTCCTTGTCGATCCATGTGAGTTTCTAGAACATTCACACCATGACTTAATTAATTCTGATTAATTAATCATATTTCGTAAGTTTAGACTTAGGAAATATTAAAAACTGATTAATAAATCTAATTAAGTCGTCTCTAGGTGGAATTTCTAGAAACGATTTCTGGGTATTAGAGAATACATATATTCTAGCCTCTCCACAAAATCTCGTGGCTAGAACACATCCGATGTAACAAAAACTAACACTCCCTCTTAGCGAGTGTTGTTGCACAGATTATCACGACAACGCTCAGACCAGGGGCTGTTACCCTGATCCCCGATCTCTCTGTTTAAGCCTGTCTCCCGCGGCTAAGGGGGGTGGACCCTATGGGGCAATGGATGACCAACTGTGGACCAGTTGGGTTGGGAGACACGAGGGCAAACAAGCACTTATTTGATTTTATTAAGTTGATAGACCAGTGCCTTATGGAGTTAATGCCTGAATGATTATTTATCAAATGCTTGCAGAAATATGAGCTCATTAACAATCATTTACCATCAAATAACTCAAACAAAAATTAGCTTTTACCAAGTGCGAGATAATCAATAAATGCTCAATGGCTTAACAATATTCCAGCGATTAAAATTTGAAAGAATAAATGCTTTAAATAACCATGTAGTTTTAAATGCTAGCCAAAGATCACATTCATATAGCTAATATTTAAATGATCATTCAAGCATGTTTAGCCACATGAAAATGATAAATATTAATCCCACATCAAAAAAATCTATTAGCCTTAGCGAAAAATACTAAAATTTGGAAACGTGACAAAAAATGCTAAGACTAAGCCAACTTAAATCTAAATAAATAAATCTAAACAAAATAGAAGGTCTAAAAGTTAGTAGTTATTATTATTATTATTATTATTATTATTATTATCAAAAACCAAAGAAAAAGACAATCTACAATCTAAAATCTAATCTAATTTAAGAGAACACTTTTTATGTTTTTATATATATATTTTTTTTATTTTTTTATGATTTTAAAATTGTTAAACAAAACTAACTAATTTAAAACAAAATTAAACTAAACTAAAAAACCAAAGAGAAATCCTAAATCTAATGAAGTTTAAAAAACTTAACAAAAGGAAAATCAAAATTTTTATATATATATATTTTTTTTTATTAAGATCTATCTTTAAACAAAATTAAATCTATATAAATAAAAATCTAAAACAAAAAACCTAACATAAAAAGCAAAGAAATCGAATTTGCCTTTTTTTTATGATTTTCTAATTTTATTTCTTTTTAGTTTTTAAATAAAACCAAAATAAATTCAGCACAAACTAAAAATAAATGAAAAACTAGAATCACAAAACTAAACTAAACTAAATATAATTAAACCTAAACTAAATTTCATCAAAATCTAAAACTAAAGCTATCACCTATCATAAAACAAAAGCGTATGTTCTAATTTAAAATTTGGATGCTAAATCTACCTAAGAAAATATCGACGCAAACAATCCTAAGCTAGAAACCAAATCCAAAAAAAATCGACTAAGGAAATGCCTGCTTGCTGGTGCGGATTAGGAAAAGCTTGAGGAGCTACGATGGCGGGGAATGACTGCAGCAAGGGCGATCAAGTGAATACGCAGGTGAAGGTAGAAGCCGAGTTTGCAGGTTTGCGTGAGGAATGCCTGGACAGCGACAGAAGGAAGGGTCGGGATGCAAGGCAGCGTGGAGAGTTTTTTGACTTGCGGGTTTGTTGTTTGGGTGTTTGCAGGAGTGACTGCGCGCGGAGAAAGACACAGGTATGGCAGGGTCGGCGTGGAGACAGGAAACAGTGCGATGATAGAGAGAAAAATCGCGGGGTATCGTGGAGCTCTGAGGGAAAGGCAGCAGTTGAGGAGCAAAAGGCAGAGATTTTGCAGGTTTCAGGGACAGCGCGGCAGAGAGAAATGGACGATCACACAGAAAAATGCGATTTGGGAGAGCAGCAAAGGCATAGACAGGGGATGTGTGGTAGCAAAGAGACAGCCGTACGCAGGTCTTGAAGGAGAAAGGGAGAGGGCTTGGTCTGCGAGCAGGGTGGCAACAAGAGGCAGCGTTGGAGAGGGGACGGTTTTGCAGTGATAGAAGGCTGCTATCTTGATAGCTGCCAACGGAGAATAGATCAAACAATGAAGAGAAGGACGCTGGCTACAAAACTTTCATCAAAATTTTGAAATTTCTTCAACAAAATCGCAGAAAGCCCCAGGCAGCAGAAAATAAAATGGCCAAATAAAAACCCAGAAATTTCCAGATTATATTTCTGCTTGAAATTTAGTAGTGAAACCCTCAAAGACTTCTGAATAAAATTTATATGTTCAGCTTCAGATTTGTTATTTGAAACTCATGTAAGATCACCTTCAGATAAACAAAAATTTAAAATCCTGGACTGCAGAAATGATGCACCTGCAAAGGCTAGTTTCTGGGGCCAGATCTGGCTTCCCACAAAGGTTTCTTCTCAGACCTGCAACCTGTAATGGAAAGATAAATGCCCAGAGAATATATATGCAAGGATTAAAACCTAAACCCTACAAACCAGCGACAATATTTACAGTTTCATGACTCTACAATAGCCAGATTTGTCAGTAACTCTAATATTTTCAGAATATCAGAGTTACTATGAGATACTTCAGAAATCTCTCATGCATTCAAAAAATAAACTTTAAATGTCAGACCCAAAATCGAAATTGGCTAGGCTCTACAAGAAAATGCTTGCAGGAGTTGGCTGGTTCAGCCGAGAACTTCCTTAAACACCCACTGATTTTCTCAATAAGGGTTTCTTGCACAACTCACTTCAACCATCAATAAAGAGGGAAAAAACAGTATTAAATTCCAGATGCAATGGAGATACCTGCCATTATTTCAG
Organism: Pinus tabuliformis; assembly: GCA_031772625.1. Taxonomy (NCBI): domain Eukaryota; kingdom Viridiplantae; phylum Streptophyta; class Pinopsida; order Pinales; family Pinaceae; genus Pinus; species Pinus tabuliformis. The sequence continues at coordinate 1,493,484,423 of CM062820.1, read as the reverse complement.
AAATTCTATTACCATTCAAACCCTAGTAAGTGAACAAGATACCTGTGTTCAACAATACTCTACATCAAGCTATTACTAATGGCTGAAAATAAAATTATGCAGAAAATAAAACAGCTCACAGCACTTCAGGAGAGTAACACCAGCAAGATTTCAACCCCAAAGTCTTTCTTTATTTGCACCATAAAAAGTTTACAAGAGAGCTCTCTTCAGCACAAGACTCACAGATCGAATGATCTCAAATGACCCCTAGCACCTTATCTAAAGGAAAAATTCCCAACGGCTAGTTCGAGTGATCCATGACAAACTAATCTCGACCATCGATGAGGATCAAAATATCTTTTAATATTATCTGTCGAATTTTTAATAAATTAAAAATTAAAATTTTACATTTGTTTTCTCAAAATTTCGACTTATTTTATTATTTTTATTTTTTTATTTTTTTATTTTTTTTTATTTTTTATTTTTATTATTTTTATCTATTTTTTAATTTTTTTCAATTTCTTTAATTTTTTTTTAATTTTTATTTTTTTGATCCTCGAACTTAGCCTTTGGAAAAATCACCTAGGTCCTAGGACTTAGGACTTATGAGGGGATTAAAACATTTTCTAACACTCAAGACACTTTACATCATGACTTTTACAATTTTACATCTCAAAGGGAAAAAACCATTTGACATAGACCCTAAGAGACCACCCAGTTCTGCAACACAACTATAATCTAGCAGATCAACACACTAGGATTCCCCTAATATTCTAATGACAAAATTCATTCCGGCTTTGGGGTTAGGCTGAAGGAAAACTCTGTCGATCATGGATCGGTGAGACAAAAAACCTTCCGGAACTTAGATTATCACTAGAAAATTAAGTCCACCTAGGCAATTTACATGACTCATATCTACTAAGATTATTTACAATTTACCCATGCAGACTGGGTTTACAACATAACACGATCAGATTGATGATGATGCTCGAATGGCACGGACACATCGATCAAGCGCTATCCCTTTTTGCGAAAAAAGGGGGTGTACTGCTACAGGTAGTTGACACGTAGCGGTCAACATCTGGCTCTACTTGGGGACACGTTGCTACACTGTAGGAATGTGAGAATCCAGAATCTGCACCCACGCAACACACAACCAAGAATAAGTAGAGTCCATCCAAAAATCATCATATAACATTAAGCACATGAAAGATAAAAGTTTTTCATTTGTTAATTATCTAATAACAAAGAAAGTAAATCTAATCCTAAAACAGAAACAAAATGCTGAAATAACAAGGAGTAGGGTTAGAAATACAATACAAAGGATGCCCCATGGCATCAGATATCATTTTTGAAAAACAGCGTGAGCATTTGGCCATTTGCACGTAGATCAAGTGGTTCGCCATCCAATCTGCTCAAGTGGAATGAGTTTGGTCCGGCTATATCTCGAATGATGTATGGCCCCAGCGACAAATTGTCGAACTTCTTATGTTTTCCTGGTTTTTGATTCTTGCGATCCCAAAGAAGTACCATATCTCCCACCTGCAAAGATCTAGATCAAGAGGAATTATCAAAGCTTTTCTTAATGTTAGATTGATTTTTACATATAGCGTCAAAAGTTGTCCTACGAGCTTCATCTAACTCCACAATCTGATCTATTCTATCCTGAAAAACATCTTTATTAGTTACATCCAAGCCATAAACTAATTCAAAGGGAGATTTACCAGTAGCTTTCTTCTTAGTGATCCTATCTGCCCATAAAGCATACTTGATTTTGCTATCCCATGATCTCTTATTATTTCCTACTATCTTCTTGATAATGGTTATGAGATTCTTGTTACTTGATTCGGCCAGACCAATACCCTGAGGATAGTAATTTGACGAATGAGATAAAACAATGCCATATTTGAAACAAAAAGATGAAAACTCTGAAGAACTAAAAGCTTTGGCATTGTCAGTAGTGATCTTAGCAGGGACACCAAATCTAGTAATGATGTTATTTTCAATGAAATCCATAATAACCTTTTCAGTGGCATTCTTAGCAGGAATGGCTTCAACCCATTTAGTGAAATAATTAGTAGCAGTCAAAATCCATGAGTAGCCATTGCTAGAATTTTCATGGAACTTCCCAATGAAGTCCAGACCCCAGTGCTGAAAAGGTGCCTCTACAATGATAGGTTGTAGGGGCAGGGCAGCAGGCTTCTATTTCCCAGTGAATAATTGATAGGCTTGCCAAGTTCTAACAAACTTATGCACATCAGAAAAGATCGAAGGCCAATAATAACCAGCTCTCAGGATTTTGTGGGCGGTAGTTCTAGCAGCATAATGACCACCACAAAATCCTGAATGAAACTCAGAGATTAATCTCTTGGACTCAATTTCATCAACACACCTAAGCACTATGCCCTCAGGATTTCTCCACCCAAGGCCATCCTTCATAAGGCAATACTTAGTGGCTTTTAGTCTAAGAGCCCTTCTCTTATGAGCAGCTAAATGGTTAGGACATGTAAGATTCATCAAGTAATAAACAATGTCCTTGTACCACTCATGCTCTCCTAATCTTTGCAACTCCGACGAAGATAGATCGCTAAGACAAAACAAACCAAGAGTCTTTTCGTTACTTTCAGTCAACATTTGAGCCAAACCTTGGCCTTTGACTAGCTTGGTGGGTCTGATCTCTAAATCATATTCTTGTATTTTAGTAACCCACCTAGCGCGAGTCCCTAAGCAATCGGTTTGAGTTAATATATCTTTAACAGCAGAATGTGGGACAAAAGCAATGATTTTAGAATAACCCACATAAGTTTTGAAGTGCTTAAGAGACTTGACCAAGGCATAAGCTTGCTTTTCCATGGTATTGTACTTCAATTCGGAATTTTGAAGCGCTCTACTCATGAAAGCAATAGGCTGCTCGTGACCATCTTTATTCTTTTGTAACAGGACACCAGCAATGGTATCTTCGGAAGCGAAAGAAAAAATCATGAAATCCTTGGAATAATCGGGACTAACTAAGACAGGAGCTCTTGCAATAGCGCATTTGATTTATTGAAAAGCCTTTTTGCCGTCTTCTTGCCAAACAAATTTTGAATCTTTCTTTAGAAGACTTTGAATAGGCTTTAGCTATTTCTGCGTAATTTGGAATAAACTTTCTAAGAAAATTTGTCTTTCCAAGGAAATACTGAAGGGATTTAAGATTATGAGGAAGAGGAATCTTTTGGATTGCTTCAATTCTTTCAGGATCAATCTTGATTCCATCCTTAGAAATGATATGGCCCAGCAATTTCCCTTCGGTTACTCCAAAAACAAACTTAGCTGGATTCAAAGAAATCTCGTATTCTCTACATCTATCGAAAACCTACCTGAGATGATTTATATGACTGATACCATCTTTAGAAAATACAGTAAGATCTTGGTAAATCTCAATAAATTTCCCGATTAACCCCTTGAAGGCATAATCCATAGCCCTTTGAAATGTAGCTCCAGCGTTGGTTAATCCAAACGGCATTCTAATGTATTCAAAAGTACCCCATGGTGTGGTGAATGTGGTTTTATGACGATCTTCCTTTTTAACCCACACCTGATTGTACCCAGAAAAGCCATCTAGCAACGACATCATTCCAGAACCGGTTACTCTTTGCAATAAAGTCTCCATGTTTGGCAAAGGGTAATTATCTTTCTTGCATGCTAGATTAAGATTTCGAAAATCGACACAGAGCCTTATCGTACCGTTCTTTTTCCTAACAATCACGAGATTTGAACACCACGTCGAATGCCTTGTTTGAGCGATAATTCCAGCTGCAAGCATTCTTGCAAGCTCTTTCTGAACCAAAGGGGCTAACTTAGGATTAATCTGCCTAAGTTTCTGGCGAAAGGGTTTAGCATTTTCATCTTTTAAGGGGATAGTATGTTCCATGACATCTTCCCTATAGCCCTTTAATTCATCATAAGAAAAAGCCAAAATATCTCGATATTCGCGAAGTAAATTAGTTAACTTTTTTCTTTCCTCCACACTAGTACCTTTACCAATTTTAACAATCTTTGGGTTCTCAGAAGTACCAATGTTTATCTCGAGATATTCGCCTGGGTCCATTTTATTTTCCTCTCTCAACTTCGTGGCATCGTGACGATCAAAGTGTTGCTCTAAGGCAACCACATTCCTAGGAGTAGGATTTATGATATGCTCATGATTGAAAGATCCATCCTCCTCAGAATCTATCCAGAAATCCTCAAACTCATCCAAACTATTAAGAAAATGAATGACTTGCTTTTCATCATTAAAGACTTGCCAATGCTCTGAGTTATCTGGAACAGATGGTCTAAATATTACTTCCATTTTTATCTTATCCTTAATTAGCTCATCAGATAACTGGAAAGTAGTAGCAGCTACGGCAAGTTCATCTGCCAAACTATTTTGCTCTCTTGGGATAGCTTCGAGGTCAAGGGCATCAAATTGCTCCATAGTATCCCACACAGCATTTCGATAATTCCTTAATCTTTGATTTTTACATGTGAATTTATTTTTAAGCTACATGATAATTAAATCAGAATCTCCCTTAATGCTAAGCAACTTAATTTTCAAAGACTTTGCCAACTCAAGACCCAACAATAAAGCCTCATATTCAGCGACATTGTTGGTTGCTTCAAATTCTAATCGATAGGCAAACTTGAAAATGTGATCAAGGGGAGATTTAAGCACTATTCCAACACCTTTACCATGCCTAGACGATGCACCATCAAAGTACATGTACCAAACCCTATCATTGAGATCCTTAATCTTATCATCAGGAGGAATTATGAAATTAGACATGATAGCGTAATTCCCAATGTCAGATTGCTCTTTGATTATCTCATTGTGGGGTCTCTTAGGATCTTCAACATGGAACTTTCTTTCGGGCTCTCTATTAAGTCTTACAAAACCATCACCTCTAGGAGAAGGAATCATAGTATATGACCAATTCATTAGAATACTTCCTCCTAAATTAGAGGCCCACTTTCTGGATAAAAGCATACCCCAGGCATCAGGCACATCAACAACAACAATATCCATAACAATCATGATGTCTGGGTAAACTGATAGATGAACTTGTAAATCTTTGATCAAACCATGCACTTCAATCTTTTTAGAATCCATGGCACATATATTATAGTAAGGTCTAGAAACTCTTAAGTTAAGTTGTTCCATGACCCTTTTAGTCATTACACAAGCTGATGCACCAGAATCCAACATGCAATTATTCAATTTATATCCATTAACTAACAAGGTGATAAAGAAAGGTTGGTGATCTTTGTTATCTGCATCTAAGCTTTGCAAATATATGGGAGCATTGTGATAGTCAACTTCTCGAGTCTTCTGTTGAGAAGTATTTATTTGAGGACCCTGAATGGCTTTTAGTAACTTGTCTCTTTGGGAAGGGATTTTAGCAATCTCGGAGATAGGAACCCAGATTTTCGCATTGTTAAACCAACTTCCCAAATCAACATCTAATCCAGAGTTTAAACCAGGGTTAAAAGTTCGAGGAGGAATTTGATTCCCGCTCTGATCTTTATCCCTTCTCTAATAGGTTAAACCTTTATCTCTAGCAATTTCCATGATTTGCTCTGGAGAGGGTTTTTCACCATATAACCTAGCCAAAATGTCATCTTCATTTTCAAGGTTATTTATACTAAAAGCTGATGAAGGATTCATAACATCACAACTATTTTCCTTGACCTCTATCCAATCATCCATAAACAAAGGAAACTTGTTACCCACTACATTTATTTGATCACCGCCCCAAACATCCCGTTATCTAAGATTCTTCTAACGATGGGACAAGTGGCCTCTTCATGAAGACTCCAACCAAATTAGTTAACGGATTAGGAGGTCTCTGCTCACTAGATTGACCCTTCTTTTGCCAATTGTTATTTCTATTATTATTATTTTGAGGTTGGAAATTTTGCATTTGCGCTCTTTCCATTTGGATCAACCTATTCTGCAAAGTAGCTATCTCCTTATTATGATTAATTTCCATGGTTTCAATCTTTTGGAGCAATTTGAGAACAAGTTTTCTTTCAGGTTCTTGAACTGCTTTTCCTTTAGGTTCTTTTAGTTTCGTAGCAGCCCTATCGAAACCTGGGATCTCAGACTTCCCAGATGCTGCCTTGTCCTTTTCAAGCTCTATAGCTAAGGCCTGGCAATCCCTATAATCATTAAGTCTAGAACATCTTAATTCATAAGATGGCTCAAGACTAAAGGCATCAATGTAAAAATCTCGGAGAGATTTGTCTGTAGGTTTATAGTCTTGCCGTAATTCTCTAACAATACCATTAAACCTTTTGTTAAATTCTTCAACAGTTTCTCTCTCTTTTTTACTATGCTAATAGCTTTTACGAGGTGTCTTCCTTCTCTCTTATCTCCATACTTTTCCTTAAAGGCATCAATGATCGATTGTAAGGAATCAAATGAATTCTGAGGCTTTTCAGTAAACCACTCATGAGCATCACCCCCCAAGGTTAAAATAAAAAGAGTCATTCTAACATCCTCATGATCGAAATCAGGAGACCTTGCGTACTTAGCCATCCATATACTAAAATCTCTCAGATGCGAATTAGCACTAATCGCATTATCTCCCTGAAAGCTAGGCAACTTATCTATCCCAAGTGATGGAAAATTATTGGGATACCCTGGAATGTTAGAAAAATCGCAAGGGGCATACATATCCATGATGTCGTGCCCAACTGGACTAGTAAAAAGCAAATGGATATCAGAGAGGGCTTCTTGTCCGAGGTTAACAAGAAGTGTACGAGAAGAGAGTTTGTGTAATCGTACCCTGAGGGCCCTTTCAGGATCAGGAGCAGGATTGCACAGACTGCTTGGATGTCTTATAGTATACACTCTTGTAGATGACATATGAAGTGGAGACGCCACCCGGACAGGAAGTGAAACACGGAAAAGCTCGAAAGGAAAGGACCAAGGACAGAAAAACTCTATCCCCGGCAGCGGCGCCAGAAAATGTTGTTGCACAGATTGTCACGACAACGCTCAGACCGGGGGCTGTCACCCTGATCCCCGATCTCTTTGTTTAAGCTTGTCTCCCGCGGCTAAGGGGGGTGGACCCTATGGGACAATGGATGACCAACTGTGGACCAGTTGGGTTGCGAGACACGAGGGAAAACAAGCACTTATTTGATTTTATTAAGTTGATAGACCAGTGCCTTATGGAGTTAATGCCTGAATGATTATTTATCAAATGCTTGCAGAAATATGAGCTCATTAACAATCATTTACCATCAAATAACTCAAACAAAAATTAGCTTTTACCAAGTGCGAGATAATCGATAAATGCTCAATGGCTTAACAATATTCCAGCAATTAAAATTTGAAAGAATAAATGCTTTAAATAACCATGTAGTTTTAAATGCTAGCCAGAGATCACATTCATATAGCTAATCTGTAAATGATCATTTAAGCATGTTTAACCACATGAAAATGATAAATATTAATCCCACATCAAAAATCTATTAGCCTTAGCAAAAATTACCAAAATTTGGAAACGTGACAAAAAATGCTAAGACTAAGCCAACTAAAATCTAAATAAATAACTCTAAACAAAATAGAAGGTCTAAAAGTTAGTTATTATTATTATTATTATTATTTTAATTTTTTTTATGTATCTTTTTATATTTATTAAAGTCAAACACCAAAGAAAAAGAAAATCTACAATCTAAAATCTAATCTAATTTAAGAGAACAATTTTTATGTTTTTATATATATATATATATATATATTTTATTTTTTTATGATTTTAAAATTGTTAAACAAAACTAACTAAATTTAAAACAAAATTAAACTAAACTAAAAAACCAAAGAGAAAGCCTAAATCTACTGAAGTTTAAAAAACTAAACAAAAGGAAAATCGAAATTTTTATATTTTTTTTTTTGGATTAAGATCTATATTTAAACAAAATTAAATCTATATAAATAAAAATCTAAAACAGAAAACCTAACGTAAAAAGCAAAGAAATCAAATTTGCCTTTTTTTTTATGATTTTCTAATTTTATTTCTTTTTATTTTTTAAATAAAACCAAAATAAATTAAGCACAAACTAAAAATAAATGAAAAACTAGAATCACAAAACTAAACTAAACTAAAAATAATTAAACCTAAACTAAATTTCATCAAAATCTAAAACTAAAGCTATCACCTATCATAAAACAAAAGCGTATGTTCTAATTTAAAATTCCGATGCTAAATCTACCTAAGAAAATATCAACGCAAACAATCCTAAGCTAGAAACCAAATCCAAAAAAAAAATCGACTAAGGAAATGCCTGCTTGGTGGTGCATATTAGCAGACGCTTGAGGAGCTACGATGGCAGGGAATGACTGCAGCGAGGGTGATCAAGTGAATGTGCAGGTGAAGGTAGAAGCCGAGTTTGCAGGTTTGCGTGAGGAATGCCTGGACGGCGGCAGAAGGAAGGATCGGGATGCAAGGCAGCGTGGAGAGTTTTTTGACTTGCGGGTTTGTTGTTTGGGTGTTTGCAGGAGTGACTGCACGCAGAGAAAGACAAAGGTATGGTAGGGTCGGCGTGGAGACAGGAAAGAGTGCGATGATAGAGAGAAAAATCGCGGGGTATCGTGGAGCTCTGAGGGAAAGGCAGCAGTTGAGGAGTGAAAGGCAAAGATTTTGTAGGTTTCAGGGACAGCACGGCAGAGAGAAATGGACGATCACACAGAAAAATGCGATTTGGGAGAGCAGCAAAGGCGTAGACAGGGGATGCGTGATAGCAAAGAGACAGCCGTACGCAAGTCTTGAAGGAGAAAGGGAGAGGGCTTGGTCTACGAGCAGGGTGGCAACAAGAGGCAACGCTGGAGAGGGGACGGTTTTGTAGTGATAGAAGGCTGCTATCTTGATAGCTACCAGCGAAGAATAGATCAAACAATGAAGAGAAGGACACTAGCTTCTAAACTTTCATCAAAATTTTGAAATTTCTTCAACAAAATCATAGAAAGCCCCAGGCAACAAAAAATAGAATGGCCAAATAAAAACCCAGAAATTTCCAGATTATATTTCTGCTTGAAATTTAACAGCGAAACCTTCAAAAAATTCTGAATAAGATTTATATGTTCAGCTTCAGATTTAGTATTTGAAATTCATGCAAGATCACCTTCAGATAAACAAAATTTTAAAATCCTGGACTGCAAAAATGATGCACCTGCAAAGGCTAGTTTTTGGGGCCAGATCTGGCTTCCCACAAAGGTTTCTTCTCAGACCTGCAACCTGTAATGGAAAGATAAATGCCCAGAGAATATATATGCAAGGATTAAAACTAAAACCCTACAAACCAGCTACAATATTTACAGTTTCATGACTCTACAACAACCAGATTTGTCAGTAATCCTCAATAATATTTTCAGAATATCAGATTTACTATGAGATACTTCAGAAATCTCTCATGCATTCAAAAAATAAACTTTAAATGTCAGACCCAAAATCAAAACTAGCTGAGCTCTACAAGAAAATGCTTGCGGGAGTTGGCTGGTTCAACCGAGAACTTCCCCAAACGCCCACTGATTTTTTCAATAAGGGTTTCCTGCACAGCTCACTTCAACCATCAATAAAGAGGGAAAAAACAGTATTAAATTCCAGATGCAATGGAGATATCTGCCATTATTTCAGAAATTCTATTACCATTCAAACCCTAGTAAGTGAATAAGATACATGTGTTCAACAATACTCTACATCAAGCTATTACTAATGGCTGAAAATAAAATTATGCAGAAAATAAAACAGCGCACAGCACTTCAGGAGAGTAACACCAGCGAGATTTCAACCCCAAAGTCTTTCTTTATTTTCACCAAAAAAAGTTTACAAGAGAGCTCTCTTCAGCACAAGACTCACAGATCGAATGATCTCAAATGACCCTAGCACCCTATTTAAAGGAAAAATTCCCAATGGCTAGTTCGAGTGATCCATGACAAACTAATCTCAACCATCGATGAGGATCAAGATATCTTTTAATCTTATCCGTCGAATTTTTAATAAATTAAAAATTAAAATTTTGCATTCGTTTTCTCAAAATTTCGACATATTTTATTATTTTATTATTATTATTATTTTAATTTTTTTTTTTCAATTTCTTTAATATTTTTTTAATTTTTATTTTTTGGATCCTCGAACTTAGCCTTTGGAAAAATTACCTAGGACCTAGGACTTAGGACTTATGAGGGGATTAAAACATTTTCTAACCCTCAAGACACTTTACATCATGACTTTTACAATTTTACATCTCAAGGGGAAAAACCCATTTAACATAGACCCTCATTGGCCACCTAGTTCTGCGACACAACTATAATCTAGCAGATCAACACACTAAGATTCCCCTAAGATTCTAATGACAAAATTCGTTCCGGCTTTGGGGTTAGGCTGAAGGAAAACTCTGCCGATCATGTATCGGTGAGACAAAAAACCTTCCGGAACGTAGATTATCACTAGAAAATTAGGTCCACCTAGGCAATTTACATGACTCATATCTGCTAAGATTATTTACAATTTACCCATGCAGACTGGGTTTACAACATAACACGATCAGGTTGATGACGACGCTCGAATGGCACGGACACATCGATCAAGCGCTATCCCTTTTTGCGAAAAAAAGGGGGTGCACTGCTACGGGTAGTTGAACGTAGTGGTCAACAGCGAGGAAAGTGTGCTAATGCTGCAACTGCTACCACAACACATTGTCTCTATACCATCTCCTGTCACACTGCTGATGTCTAGCTACCGCTACCCACCAACCACTGTGCAACTCTGATATGCGCTCCATCTGTGTTGCTGCTAACCCGGCTGTATTGCTGCCAATTACTGCATCTGCACTGCAACTCCCTCTCATCTGTTGCTGCTGCAACTGAGAATCCATTTGTTTTTGCTACTAAAACAGGTTCTCTGCCATATCCATATGTTCCCTGAACTGGATGAACTTAGCTCTCCCTAGAGCTTTCGTGAGTATGTCTGCTACCTAATCTCCTATGGGAACATACTACAGCTGGACTGCCCCACGCTAAATGCAATCTCTGATCAAGTGACATATAATATCAATGTTCTTCGACCTATCATGAAATACTAGATTCTTAGAGAGTTTTATGCAACTCTGATTATCACAGTAAACACTAATCGCTCCCATATTTTTCCTTCACAAAATCACGAGCAACTTCCTAAGCCATATAGCTTCGCACGTAGTTGTGTTGGCTGCCATATATTCAACTTTTGTTGAGCTCAGTGCTACTGACTTCTGCTTCCTGTTGCACCAAGAGACCATCCCTGATCCAACACTGAAGCAGTACCCGGAGGTACTTTTCTTGTCCACTGAACTACTTGCCCAATCTACATCTATGAATTCGCATAATCTAACATCATCTCCTCGCATATATTTCAACCCATATTCAACTATTCCACGCACATATCTAAGAATGTGCCTAGCTATTGCCCAATGTACCCTTTTCGGTTCTACCATGAACTGACTAAGGGTATTGACAGCGAAACAAATGTCTGGCCTAGTGTTAACCAGATACATGAGCGACCCAATGAGTTGTCTGTACAAGGTGGGGTCGACTTCCTTGTCCCCTAATGCATCTATCTTCTTCCAATTGGTGATCATGGGCATCATCATGGGTCAGCAACCCTGCATTCTGAATCTCTTCAGAATATCTGTAGCATATCTCTGTTGCCTAAGGAAGATCTCCTCATTCTTCTGCCATACTTCCAATACTAGGAAATAGTGCATCAAACCCATATCCTTCATGTCGAATTCTGCTTCAAGGTTCCTTTTACATTTCTTTATGAGCCCTAATGATCTTGTCAAAAACAAGTCATCTACATACAAAACCAAAATAAGAGGCTCATTCTCCACCAACAAATAGTAGAGATTAGGATCTGCATCACTCTTGATGAATCCCAATTGCTACAAATAGCTGTCAATCTGACCATACCACGCCTTGGGTGCCTGTTTGAGCACGTATAGGGCTTTCTTCAAACTGCATACATGAGTGTGTTTCTCATGAGTTTCGAAGCCTTCAGGTCGCTCTATATACACCTCTTCTTCTATCACCTTGTTCAAGAATGTTGTCTTGACATCCATCTGGTGAATCTCCCATCCCAACTACACTACTAGGGATATAACGGATCTGATAGAGGTATATCTGGCAACTGGGGCGAAGGTCTCCTCATAGTCTATCCCTTCCTTCTGTGCATACCCCTTCGCCACGAATCTAGCCTTGTACTTCTCTACACTGCCATCTGCAGCGTACTTGATCTTGTAGATCCATCTGGAACCTACAACTGATCTGTCTTCTGGTCTAGGCACTACCTCCCAAACATCATTTGTCATGATAGAATTGTATTCTTCTACCATGGCATCCACCCACACCTGATGTTGTGCGGCTTCCTGAAAGCTAGAGGGTTTTGTAACTTGAGCTACCAAAGCTTGATATCTATCAGCTTGCCTATGCTGTCTCTTGTTTGTCCTAAGAGCTCCAACAAACTCCTCTGTGTCCCTCAAGGTTTAGTGCACTTCCCTACTAGCTCTACCACTTGTGGTGGGAGGCTTAATCAGTTCCTCCTCCTGTTCCTGTCACTCTGTCTGCTGAGTACTCCCTGGATCTCCTACAATTGGTGAGATACTGGTACTGGTCACCGTTCTCGATCCCTGTGACTGTCCTCCACTTTTCTCACTTGTTGTCCCTACTGTTGGATTAACGGAACTTCTGTTAACTGATCACCTACAGCCATTTCTCGAGATCTTCTGAAAGTTGGTTCTTGTTTCTGTCTGAAATTCTATGGTGCCTCTCCCTACCGAAGTACATTTAGTTTTGTCGCCCATAGTGATCTGGAAGTCCATCTGCTCCTCCTGATAACTAGAGAAATAGTTTGTAACTCCTGTCATATGAGTTGAAGCTCCACTATCAATATACCAGACACTAGATGATGTCGAACCTGACAAGCAAGCAAACTCATCCTCCAACCTAGAAGATAATTATGAGGCTTCCTGACTATTGATTCCATCCATGATTTTCTGTGTTATCTCTCCTTTCCTTCATAACACTGATTTTATTGTTACAAAACACTGCATCCTAGCCAAAAATCTACTCTGCAAAAAAATATTGTTGCTCCCTCTGCCTCTAGCAATCCTCGATTTGGAAAATCTAATTTCTTTGTCGACTCTCTCAAAGAAATAGACTTTTCCTCAAAAACTAACCCTCCTGGCCAAGGGGATTGCACAGCCTCTAGGGTTTCGAGCAGTGCTACGAAGCTCCTTCTCCTCTCTGCAACTGAGCTCTCTGGCTTCTATCTGAGCTCTGATACCATGTGAAAATTCTAAAACCCGAAATCCTACTGCAACAACTAATAATATTTCTTCTATTTGTTAAATTAATTGAACAAGCTATTTGCAATTTCCTACGGCAAATATTGAAACATATAACCTGCAGCTTTCACAAAACAAATACTGCGAAAGAAAAATAAATGCTGGAAAATTAGAGAATTGTCCCTGGAAAAACCCAATGCAGGAAAACCGGTGCAGCAAATGAGGATTTCTTTATTAAATTTCCAGTAGTAATTCAAGTACAAGAATTCGGACAACAAAACAGAGGAAGAATACTGAGAGAAATTTAGTAACAAATTTCTCACTCTCCACAGCGACTCCCTAACCCCAAGATGGACCCTCTGCCCATACGTTGGTATCTCTGCATCACCCTCTACACAGTGCTCTAGTGGACTGCATCTCTCCTCACGTTGTCTCTTCTTGAATTCATCCTGCACTTCCCGGACCACTATTGATACCCTCTCTCTCTCTCCCCCCTACAACTCACCCTTTGGCTCTATCTCCTCTGTTGAACTTCAGCCACTGAGAAAATCGATCTGCCTGGGCAATTGAGTAATTGCACTAGTATGTTCTCCATCTACCCATCGACTTCTTCTTATAGTCTTCTGTTGGAGTACAAACGGCCAAGATTAAAACATAATCGATGGCCCAAATTATTTCCCTGTCGATCCGTGAGAGTTCCTAGAACATTCACACCATGACTTAATTAATTCCGATTAATTAATCATATTTCCTAAGTTTAGACTTAGGAAATATTAAAAATTGATTAATAAATCAAGTCATCTCTAGGTAGGATTTCCAGAAACAATTTATGGGTATTGGAGAATACATATATTCTAGCCTCTCCACAAAATCCCATGGCTAGAACACATCCATTGCTACAAAAACTAACACTGTGAGACCTTGTGGTCCGAGAGATGTATTGTTGATTCTTCCTGTAGGTTGTGTGTCATAAGACCTTGTGGTTGGGAGATGTGTTCTTGATTCCTCGCTTAGGTTGTGTGTTGTGAGACCTCTTGGTCGAGGAGATGACTTGAGATGGACGCTATGTATATTTCATTATGACGAGACTGATGATCTCTCCCATAGGTTGTGGGCTGAGATGTTGTGTGTGGAGCATGATTGTTCAGAGGTCTTTGTTTCAGCCGAATGTATACCCCAGGAAGTTTGTACACCCCTCCACGCGGGGGGGGTGCGGGGGAGACTTGTCCCCCCCGCGGGGGTCCGGGAGCCAGCGGTCCCTTGGGGGGAGCTCGGGGGCAGCGCCCCCGAAGCAAAAAAACACATGTAAAATTGCCTTGTAAAAGTATAGTAATTTCTAGTCAATCTGGACCGTTCATTAGGCGGATGATCTGACGGTAGAACTTATGTTTAGTTTAGGGTTTTTTTGCCCTAGAAGGCAACCCCTCTCTTTGTATGAGGGCATTGTATTTGAGGCTCTGACATAGATGTGTATTATTTGAGGGAGAAACAGAGAGGTGAGACTGTGAGAGAAAACAAAGGATATTACAGTGGATCTACTGTAGGTTGTGTCTCTTCATTTTGCTGGATAATAGAAAGGAAGGACTGGCTGTTCGGGGTGGACGTAGCCCAAACTGGGTGAACCACGTATATCTGTCTCTCTTGTTTTATGCGTTTTCTGTGTTTATATTTCTGCAATATTTTATGTGTTCCATTGCTCCGTAATATATAATTTTCTAACAACTGGTATCAGAGCCAAAGGTCTATTTGGCTGATAAACTCGCAGGAAAGAAGGGTTCATGGTTCGAGTGGAAGCAATGGCGGAAGATGGTAAGTTTAGAGTCGAGAAATTTAACAGCCAAAACTTCTCGTTGTGGAAGATGCAGATGGAAGATTATCTGTATCAGAAAGATCTATACCTACCATTGGGTGGAAAAACAAAGATGCCGACGGGTATGACAGATGAAGAATGGAACCTTCTCGATAGAAAGGCACTTGGAACAGTACGGTTGTGCCTCGCAACGTCAGTCGCCTTCAACATTTCGAAGAAAACAACGACAGAGGATTTGATTAAGGCATTAGAGAAACTATATGAAAAACCCTCGGCCTCAAACAAGGTATTTCTTATGAAACGGTTATTTAATATGAAGATGTCGAAAGGTGGATCTGTTGCAGATCATTTAAATGATTTTAATACTATTACAAGTCAGTTATGTTCTGTAGGGGTAAACTTTGATGATGAAGTTAGAGCTCTGTTATTCTCGTGCTCATTGCCAGAAAGTTGGAATGGTTTAGTAATGGCCATTAGTAACTCTGTGTCTGGATCTAGTACTTTAAAGTTTGATGATGTTGTCGGTGCTATCCTTAGCGAGGAAATGCGACGGAAAAGCTCCGGTGAGACATCGGGTAATGCTTTGAGTGCAGAGTCAGGGAAGAAAAATGGAAAGAGGAAAGAGCTCAGGATATCACAGTAAATCAAGGAAAGGCAGATCTAAGTCCAAATCGGGGATAGTGTGCTGGAAATGTGGAAAGAAATGACACCTAAAGAAAAACTGTAGATCTCAGAAGGAAAAAGAAGGAGATGCACAGCAAGAAAACAATCATGAAGCAAATGTGACAGGTGAGGTGTTACAAGATGCTTTGATTCTTTCTTTCGAGAATATTACTGATTCCTGGGTGGTAGATTCAGGGGCCTCATTCCATGCCACACCTGATAAGAAATACTTTCATGACTATGTTCAAGGAGATTTTGGACAAGTCCGTTTGGGTGATGATAAACCCTATAAAATTGTTGGAATGGGTAAGGTTCTTGTAAAACAGCAGAATGGAAACCAATGGCTACTGAAGGAGGTAAGGCATGTTCCAGATCTAAAGAAAAATTTGATTTCAACAGTGCAGTTAGGCAGTGAAGGTTGTGTGACAACTTTCACAGATAAAGCTTGGAAGGTCACCAAAGGAGCCCGAGTAATAGCAAAAGGCAAAAAGGTTGGTACATTGTATTTATGCAATGGTATTTCTAACTTTGTTAATGCTTTAACTTCCAAAGGAGCAGATGCAGCATTATCGCATCATAGGCTCGGACACATGAGTGAAAAGGGGATGAAGATTCTTCACTCAAGGAATTTGTTGCCGGGTTTGAAGAATGTTGATTTGGACTTCTGTGAGAATTGCATTTATGGAAAACAGAAGAGTCAAATTTCTCAGAGTTGGGAAATAAAAGAAGAGCGAAAAATTAGAGCTTGTGCATACAGATGTATGGGGACCTGCTCAGGTATCATCTCTCGGTAGCTCTCGTTATTATGTTACTTTTATTGATGATGCAACAAGAAAAACTTGGATTTATTGTATTAAAAATAAATCTGATGTATTTGATACTTTCACGAAATGGAAAGCTTTGGTTGAGATTGAGACAAGAAAGAAATTGAAGTGTCTTAGATCAGACAATGGAGGTGAATATTGCAGCAAAGAGTTTGATAGGTACTGTGCAAAGCATGGAATTCGCAAAGAGAAGACAGTTCCAAGAACACCACAAGAAAATGGTGTGTCAGAAAGGATGAACAGAACAATCATGGAGCGTGCAAGGTGCATGAGATTGCATACAGGATTGCCTTTACAGTTTTGGGCAGATGCTGTAGATACTGTTGTTTATCTAATAAACAGAGGGCCTTCAAGTTCCTTGGATGGTGGTGTTCCAGAGGAAGCATGGACAGGTAAAAAGGTAAACTACTATTTTTTAAAACCTTTTGGTTGTGAGGCCTTTGTCCATATTGATAAAGAAAATAAAACAGAGCTTGAGGCAAAGTCAATGAAATGTACCTTTATTGGATATGGTGTTAATGATTTTGGTTATCGCTTATATGGTTATGAAAATCACAAAATCATTAGGAGCAGAGATGTAATATTCAATGAAAAGGTCTTGTATAAGAATCAGTGGCAGGAAAAAAAACAGGAAAAAGAAAACAAGGAATATGCAGTTCTTGATGAAATCACTGAAAAAGTAAAGGTCCCTGAAAATAATAATAATCAACAACCACAACAACAGCAACCACCACAACAGCAATAGTCACCCCAAACACCTGAAAGTGGTGTTAGAAGATCTACCAGGATAAGTAAACCCCCTGAACGATACTCTGCTTCATTATATTATTTATTGTTGACTGATTCTGGTGAACCCGAATGTTATGAAGAAGCAATGCAGGTTGAAAGCAGGAAGAAGTGAGAGGTAGCCATGGAAGAAGAGATGGACTCCTTAATGCATAACCAGACTTGGGACTTAGTCAGGTTGCCTGCATGAAAAACTACATTGAAGAATAAATGGGTTTACAGTCTGAAGGAAGAAGATGGAGGAAAACATAGGTACAAAGCTAGACCTGTGGTAAAGGGGTTTGCACAGAAGAAAGGTATTGATTTTGATGAAATATTTTCTCCTGTTGTTAAAATGACTTCAACAGAACTATTTTAAGTCTAGTAGCAGTTGAAGATTTGCATCTTGAGCAGTTAGATGTAAAGACAGCCTTTCTCCACGGGGATTTGGAGGAAGAGATATATATGCAGCAACCACAAGGTTATGAAGTGAAAGGGAAGGAGAAACTAGTTTGCAGGTTGAAGAAGAGCTTGTATGGCTTAAAACAGGCTCCAAGGCAGTGGATCTAAAATTTGACAAGTTTATGTCTGAACAAGGTTATACTAAATGTCACTCTGATCATTGTGTTTATCTGAAAAGGCAAAATGATAGCAACTATATTATATTGTTATTGTATGTAGATGCAATGCTTGTTGCAGGGTCTAACATGCAGAAAATAAATGTGCTCAAAAGGAAATTGGAAAATTCATTTGCAATGAAGGATTTGGGAGCTGCAAAACAAATCCTTGGTATGAGAATAACTAGAGACAAGAAAAATCGTAAATTAACATTGTCTCAGAATGAGTACATACAAAAGGTGTTGAAAAAATTTAATATGCACAATGCAGAACCAGTTAGTACACCTTTTTCTAGCCATTTCAAACTTAGTAAGGAAATGTGCCCAAAGACCCAAGAAGACATGGATTATGTGTCTAAAGTTCCATATGCATCAGCAGTTGGAAGCTTAATGTATACAATGGTCTGCACAAGGCCTGATATTGCACATGCAGTGGGAGTTGTAAGCAGGTACATGAACAATCTAGGAAAGGAACATTGGATGGCAGTGAAATGGATTCTCAGATATTTGAAAGGTACCACAAATCAAGCATTATGCTTTGGTGGTTCAAACATTTCTCTACAGGGATATGTTGATGCAGATATGGCAAGTGACAGAGATAACAGAAGGAGCACTACAGGATATGTATTTACTGTAGGTGGAATAGTTGTCAGTTGGGTTTCAAAAATCCAAAGTGTTGTTGCACTTTCAACAACAGAAGCAGAGTATGTTGCTGCTACAGAGGCTAGTAAAGAAATGATTTGGTCACAAAGGTTTATGGGTGAATTGGGTAAGAAGCATGATATGGGCACATTATACAGTGATAGCCAAAGTGCCATTCATCTTGCAAAGAACTCAGCATTTCATTCTAGGACAAAACACATACAGCTCAAGTACCATTTCATACGATCAGTGTTGGAAGATGGAGAGTTGAAGCTGGAAAAGATACACACTAGCCAGAATCCTGCAGATATGCTAACAAAAGTTGTAACCAGGGAGAAACTGAGAATATGCTCAGTTTCGATTGGTCTTCAAGGATGACGATGAAGATGAGAAACAGAGAGGTCCAAAGAGAAGTCATTGTCCAACAAATGAAGCAGCGGTGGAGTTGCTACAATCATTCTCCAAGTGGGAGATTGTTGTGTGTGGAGCATGATTGTTTAGAGGTCTTTGTTTCAGTCGAATGTATACTCCAAGAAGTTTGTACACCCCTCCACACAGGGGGGTGCGGGGGGGACTTGTCCCCCGCAAGTCCCCCCTAGCGGGGGTCCGGGGGCCAGTGGTCCCCCGGCGGGGGTTCGGGGGCAGCGCCCCCGAAGCTAAAAAAAGATGTAAAATTGCCTTGTAAAAGTATAGTCATTTCTAGTCAATCTGGGTCGTTCATTAGGCGGATGATCTGACGGTAGAACTTATGTTTAGTTTAGGGTTTTTTTGCCCTAGAAGGCAACCCCTCTTTGTATGAGGGCATTGTATTTAAGGCTGTGACATAGATGTGTATTCTTTGAGCGAGAAACAAAGAGGTGAGACTGTAAGAGAAAACAGAGGATATTACAGTGGATCTGCTGTAGGTTGTGTCTCTTCATTTTGCTGGATAATAGAAAGGAAGGACTGGTTGTTCGAGGTGGACGTAGCCCAAACTGGGTGAACCACATATATCTGTGTCTCTCTTGTTTTATGTGTTTTCTGTGTTTATATTTCTGCAATATTTTATGTGTTCCATTGCTCCGTAATATATAATTTTCTAACATGAGAGACCTATAATTGGTCGGGGAGATTGATCCTGACAGAGAGAGATATTTGTATTTGTATGGGTTTTCCCCTTGTGGGTTTTGCCCTAGATGTGTGCCAAATTTATGTGTCTCTTGTCTCATTGTTTCATGGTTACTTTACTGCGCTTTCATGTTTATTAGATGATTTTTTTCTGTATAACTGCCTAAATGATATGGAATGTAATGCTATGTGAAAAATAATGTTTAATTGATCATTGAAGTACATATCAGGTGAAGAAAAACCTTATTCTAGTAGGTATCCTAGAAAATCAACACTATGAGATAGGGCAACATTGGCCCAGGAATCGGGTGATGGCCATATGAGTGAGGTAGATCTCATCCTTGGCTTTTGCCCATGTGCTAATTTTTATGTCTCGACCATCTTTTGCATTTTAATATTCTTTTATTTTCTTTTGTTGGTGGCCACTATATGCTCTTCTATTTCTTTTAGCCGCATCAACCTCCCAGGGTACATTTCCAGGCCCAACCCAAGTATGAGGGTGTGTAGGTGCCAAATCCCAATGAAGCAATGGTCAGTTGAACGCGAAAAGTGGAGGTGGAATAGGGCTTGTAATGTAAGATGGAAGTGTTAAGTATGGAATAGGGAGATATGGGGCTAGGTTATCTCAATCACGGTTTCCCAAGTAATGCCCCTCCTATACCCAGAGGGTCATTAGGGGAGGTCCCACTGGACTAGGATTGAAAATTAACCCCCCATTTAAGGTGAGGGAACAAGATCACGACCAAAACCCTTTTTTCTTCCAAGTTACCCATAATCCATGTCAAATACCTAAATACAAACAAGCACAAGCACCCAATAACAAAATGAATAAAGTACCTTTTGATTAGAAGCCCACCTTCCAACATGTGCTCTTGCCAAATGGACAAGGAAACATATGACAGATGCAAGTGATGGAGATATAAGTGGCACATCATCACCGGCTACTAGTGGTTGTTGGGGGGTTGTTGGCTGCTAGTTGGAAGAGATGATACCTGAAAAATTTCTCCTATGGGGTCACCCACTTTTGGTGGGTAACATCTAGCTCCAACTAGGAAATGAGCTCACTATAGAGCACATGATCCATGTACTCGAACAGGGAGTTCATGAGAACTCCAGCGATTTCCTAGGACCGCAGACTTGTGACCTGCACATTACAATCAAACTATTTGGGAGCATGTGCATTAGGCGTAGGATATCGCTCATATTTTTCATCAAAATAATAAACTCATACATAAAGTAAATTATAGTCTAAGTGCATTCTAATCTACATGAGATGAGTGATATTATCATGCGAAAAGGAATATGCAATGCACCAACACTACTATGCAATGATAACATACTATGCATGAGCTAGATATAGTCATACAACCAATGCAACCAGCATATCATTACATCAATATAGCATCCTTTTTCCCTATGATCAGTAATGAGATCGGATAAGAAAACATCATAATCATCCATGTGAGATCGACATACAAGATCTCCTAGAAGGGAGGTGGGAAAACACGAAGACCATGGATTATGAAAAGAAATCATGGATGAAGGGGAAAAAGGATAATCAAGTCCGCACCATCGGATCTTTCCTTCAAGCTTGAATAAGGAGAAATCAATGATTAAGCTCAAGCATTTCTTCTCAAAAACTTTCTCAGGCATGCAACTCTCCTTTGTGTCTTTAGGGACACGCTGGGAGTGACATGATGAGGGAAATCGCTGGCAAGCAAGATATTGACAACTAGGTTGCTCATCATGACAATCAAAGTCAGAAGGTTAACTAACACAAGCTTATCATGTTCAGCACATGTGCACCCAGAACATGATTGAGGGATGATAGCAGTAAGGTCTAAAGGTGGCTCAAAAATATCAACGATCATATCTTCTTAACCACATGGAGTAAAGATGAGATCCATGTTAGTCTCATCATTAGTATCATAAGTTGGATCCTTGTCGAAGGAATGGCCACCAACACCCCATTATCACATCTTCTTGACCACATGGAGTAAAGATGAGATCCCTGTTAGCCTCATCATCAATATCATAAATTGGATCCTTGTCGAAGGAATGGCCACTAACATCCCATTTCTTATATATGCAAGAACTCAAAAATGTCAACCTCCAAGGAATTAGTGGGATCAACCTTTTCAAGGCCTTCAGAAAGTGCATTATCATAGACAACATCCCTGAAGAGGAGGGGCCTATTTTCAACTCCACTTTCCAAAGAGCCATCTCTATCAAGATCCTTACCATGCTCCTTTTCTAAATCACCCTCGATATCTTCATCAATGATTTCATCTTGATGATCTACAAAGGACTCCTCTTGTTCCTCATGGTGTTCTTCTTCAACTTATTTAGCACAATCAATGAGGCCTTCCTTATGGAGAGCAACATCCAAGTTTTGGCAGGCTTCCTCATTAGTTTGAAAACTTGGTCCTTTGTACTTCAAAAAGTTTCCAATCAATATAGAGAAAGAGGGAATGCTTTTGGGCTCGCATGAATTCTCAAGCCAATCTTTGTGCCTATATATGATAGAGATAATAAACAACTCAATGAGAACATCTTGATGAACCACATTGAACCTTGAAGCATGCTTGATGAATTTTGCTACATGATTGGTCGCTAAAGATGGATCACCATCAAATTTCACTATATCATTCATGTATTTTTAGTCCAAGCCATGTGGATATCTCGAGATCCATGTGATATCCAAAGCAGTGAATACTTTGTGCAATTTTGGTCAAACCATTTTGCTGGATTTCACATATTAATGACATCGGAGTTGCCAGAGTGAATTCAGATTCCTAGAGAGACGCTTGCTTCACCCTACAAGCATTGAATTGGAAGTTCAATGAAGAACTAGGGCCTCGTTCTTCCAATGGAGTCACCAGAAGAAGGTTTATCTCGTTGTTAGAGAATTCACCTATTCAATAAGCTAGATGCGTATGGGAAGGTAGTCACTTCCTCTCTGAAAACTGCACCAAAAATGTTGCCGCAAAATCTAGAAGGCTTTGGAGAGGTTAACCCTACAAGGCATAAACTAGAACAAGAGACAACAATGGGGTAGTGGCCCATGTTGAGAAATTAATATGCTTGAAGATTAGGATGATTTCTCTTACTTGATAATTGCTTGTGAATATATGTTGGCTTCTTATTACTTTTATTATGTTCTCTTCATAAAACAATTACCAAAAACATAAACCATGAAGATCACAAAAAGACAATGAACACAAGATATAGGCTCCAAGCCAGGGAAAAACCCCACAAGGGGGAAAACCCAACCAATTTCTCTTCTTATAGAATCAGATCAAAGTGATAAATCCAAGACCAAGACCTCCCACAAGACCCAAGTCAGCCCTCCTTCAAACCTTCCTCAACCAAGTCAACAATAGTCAAAGCTCTTCAAATCTGGTCAAACTCTGATTTTCGGCCCCTGCAACTGATTTGAAATTTTCGACCCCTGCAATAGTCTAAAATTTCGCACGTGTGACAGGAATCAGGGCAGAAATCTCACACGTGGCAAAATTCTCTCTCCTTAGACCTTCGCTCTCTCTCCTTTGACTTTTACTCTTCTTCCTTGACTGTTTTGCTGGTTTTCCCTCTCTTCCTACCACAGAAATCGAAGTTGTGAGTGAGTGAACAAATGAGGTCGAGTTGCACCGTATATATACACATCCAGGACGTCAAATGTGTCCCTTCCAGGGCCAACTTGTCTAGGCAACGCCGACTTGGTCGTATAGGGACAAGAAGACTCTTTTTTACTCAAAATAGAATTTCTTTCCTTTACAAAATAGTCCAAATTGGACACTGATTCATGACAAATTTTCATTTAACTTCAATATACTCTAGAAGCATGAAGAACATGCTTAAACTAGAAAATAATAGTAATAATAAATTTTTCTTTTTCTTCTTTTTGCTTTTTCATGAAATACATAATGATACAAGTAAAACAATAATTATGAAGACCAAACATAGTTACATTTTTCAACAATACCTCTTAACTAGGGAGGTATTCAAGATTACACAAGAGGATACAAGGGTACTCTCAAATTGAAATATTCTCATAAGAAGAGTTCGGATCGATAAGCATCATGGTCATAACCCACATTGTCACATACAAGATAGCAAGGCCTTGACTAACAAGCTCTAACTCTCCACTAGATTAGAGCACAATGTTTGGAGGCATACATTTGGACACCACCGCCACCGCCTCTCAAGGCACGTACCCCATCCAAATGTTCACGTGGTATGTCCTTACAAGACTATTCTTACCTTGGATTCCCAATCCTGAAAGAATATTAATCCTCCTCAGGACTACTCTTATTTTAGATACCCTGCCCTATCCTCGAAGACTATCGGTCATTGGGACTACTCCTATCTTGGATTCCCAATCCTCAAGGACTATCAGTCCCAGATGCTTATCCAATTCTCAATTCTCCTTACTAGTGCCTTCACTAGACTTGCAGTTGTTAGTCCTGAACTGGCATGACACATGGAGAATACGATGTCCACCATCACTCCCTCTCAACCAGGGAGGAGATCCTTACTCCCTCTCAACCAAGGAGACATAACCACAAGCTTTAGCTTGTCTCATTCATCAGCTACTTATTCTTCTGTGGAGATCTTAGTAGTAGCTTGCAGGGATTCTCAGCTCCTAACAGCATCACATCATATCGAACTTCAACCTTCCTGGATCTTGACAATCTTCATGCAACTTTGTCATCAAATGGTTCATCTATCATCTTCAAGGAGCCAAACTTCCTCACAGTTGCTAGCACATGTCTTCTTCCTTACATAACATAATTCTTCCCTCATGCTCTTCCAAGCCATCATCAGTGTTGTCCACTCAATCCATGTGCTTCCAAATCGAATCAAACAGTTGTTGGTACAATATCATCAAACAAGTTATCTCAACTATTATTTTTCTAGCCTCTTCACATACTTCTGCAATATATTCCTTTAGGGAGACAAACCATATCCCATCATTATCAGAGTTGCCAAATCACAATAGCCTCTAGTCAAGGTGTGGGATTCTTCATATCAAATTCTTGTTGCTTGCTCCCTCTGAGGTCAACATTCCTTTGCATGGTCTATCTTCATATTGCAATAGAGTTTTGCTTCATGCTCTTCAGCTTCCAATCATCAATTGTTCTTGGAATGTGTTATCACAATTTTAGTTAATAGTTTTACAGAGCTGATAGTTTTAGTGTCAGTGACAATTTGTAAAAAATAGTATAAAAGCGTTGACAGATAAAATATCAACGCAATTGTGGATTTGTAAAATAAAAATGCGTTGACGCGCAAATCTGTAAAATTGGAAAATTAAAAGGGAATTTTAATTCTGGATGATCAATATTAAAAGACGTTGATGGAGCACACGTCAGTGAAGGAGCGAGCACTTGATCAAGCGAGCACTAACAATTAATCTGTCAGTGACAAAACTCTGTTTACCCTGTTTTTTCCTGTAAAACACAATAAATTTGGGCGCAGATTTCGAACAATTGGAAACGAAATTTAAAAACCAAAAGAGGTTTTTGTTAGTAACAGACTCATTTAAAAAAGCTTCTTTCAATTTTTACACAAGTGTAATGGTTTGAGAGATTCGAAGGGATATTTGAAGCTTATTTTTCAGGATTTTGCAATTCAATTTTTTCTTATTTTAGTCATTGTTTTAAAAATCAGTTTCCGAACAACTGGGGATGAATTTTTGAAAACCCAAAGAGGCTTTTGCAAGGAACGGACCAATTAACAAAAACCTATTTCAGTTTTTACGCAACTATCATGGTTTGAGAGTTTTGAATGGATCTTTGTGTTGAAGAAAGTGTAACTAGATTCGGTCTTCATAATGACATGATCTTTGTATTTGATGTTATAAAAGGAAATAAATTCTTTTTTTTGTAATCTTGCTACATGGGTTTCATGAGAAAGAAGTGTCTCTAGTTAAAAGACTTCTTCTTGATGTCTTTAGGATTTATTTATCTGTCAAAGAGTCATGTCATGTATGTAGAAACTCCTTATGAGTTCATGTAAATATGTACAAGTCTTCTAAGTTGTCTAACAACCCTCCAAGACCAAGATCAATGCCTCAAAACAAGCCTATAAAAGTCTGCAAGCGAAAACAAAGATGAACTTCTAATGT
The DNA here is from genome assembly GCA_031772625.1 of Pinus tabuliformis. Taxonomy (NCBI): domain Eukaryota; kingdom Viridiplantae; phylum Streptophyta; class Pinopsida; order Pinales; family Pinaceae; genus Pinus; species Pinus tabuliformis. The sequence continues at coordinate 1,493,458,545 of CM062820.1, read as the reverse complement.
CGGCTTCAAAATATGAATTAAATACATAAATGCAAGTTATATCGGTTCATGAAGTTATGTCGACTCACATATAGAACCCTCATCACTATAAATACCCACAAAGGGTCAGCTCAAAAAAACAGAACTCGCTTGGAGGTGAAGCCACAGTCATGAAGAGGAGTTGTGGTGATAAAGAGAGAGCCGTAGTGATAAAGAGGAAGCCGCAGTCATACAGAGTGGAGCCGCAGTAGGGTTTGACTGCACCTAGTTTGGGTTTAGGTGCAGTCACAACCTCGATGCAAGAAGCAATGAATAACGTCATCACAATGAAGTAGAGTCTCATCATACCTATGATCTGAAGGAGGTATCCTCGCATGGAGAGAGCAGCAAAGAAAGTATGAAGTCTGAGCATCTCGACATATCTATCTTGAATAGATGACAGACTTCGGATGAGGAAGCAGAGATCACGCTGATACTCCTATAGCAGATAGCCCATAGTCTCAGTGATCATCATTGTGGTATAGAGGGAACACGAATACTTCACAGTGAGTAGTATGACTTGGATCTATATGTCTCAGCATATGGAGCAGTGTTAGTCTATAAGGAGAAGCAGTTCTAATACTTTAGCAAACTAATAATGAAGAAATAATATAGTCTGGGCATCATGAAGCAGTAATGAGAATCACTGTCTCAACAAATATACAGTGATGACAAAGATATATTGCAACAGTCATCATGATGATGACTTCAATGAAGAGCTCATTGACATAATGTAATGACTGTCTCAGTGCATCAATGAAAGCATAGAGATCACAGTGAATGGATCACGTTGATATGAAGCAACAGTGAAGATCTCAGTAGTGATGGCTTCAATGGTGCAGCAATGAGGAGGATCTCAGCAGCGACGGAAAGGAGGATTGATATCTTGGTCTTGGAGAGGCAAAGTGTGTCAAGGGTCATGGTCTTGGTATTCATCAATGGAATCTCTATAAGAAGAATTTACGCATGGGTTTTCCTCTCCAAGAGGGAGAGGTTTTGGCCCTGGCAGATAGCCAACCATTTGTGTTCTTGTCTCTTTTGTTTGGTAGCAGTTTGATGAAGTTAACTCACACATGCTAATAATGAAGTAAACAATCAAGCTAAGATAAAAATTGCATTAACACTTCACAAATTGTTATCATGTATCGAAGAATCACCCTAAATATGCATGCCCTAAGATTCTTCAACACTTCGAAGCTTATTTTCAGGAATTCGCCAGAATTAATTTTTTCTATTTTTAGAAAAAAGCCCAGTTAGTTGGAGAGCCACCTCATCAATTCGACTTGGCGTCAAATCTTATCTCCTTGATTATTTGATTTAGTAAGCTATAGATAGATGAAGAGGTTTGAGATCCATTATTTTTGGATCTTGAACAGTTTGTAAGTAGTTGTTGGAAATACTGAGAGGGGGGTGAATCAGTATTTTCTTTCAATTGTTATTATTACCAATTAGATTCTTCACAATTTAATCAGAGAAATGTATAAGAATAATTTTATTGAGTATAAAAGAATAAGTACAATGTATGACAATTATTGCCAAGCACCAACTTGGTCTTTGATGAGGCTCCAACCTCTAGGGCTCCGACCCTATCTCGTCCAAGGCACTGACCTTGAGTTTAGGAGCACCAACTCCAAGGACACCAATCCTGTGTTTTAATAAAGAATGTAGATAGAACTTACACGAAATGCTTCACTGTCTAAAGGCAATCCTCCTTCACTGCTCACTGTGCTATCTTCAGTTCAAGATTGCTTGACTTCACTGTGTATTTGGGCATTAGAGTTTACTGTTGTTGCTATGGGGAGATCTCAATCTTCAAGGCTTCATTAACAAATGTATTTACCACAGTCACAGCTTGAAACAATACACAATTACAAAAAAAAACAATAAACAGTCCACATGGTACAGCCCGCGGTCAATAGGATTATGACCCAACACAGTCTGCAGCTAGGAGGTGTTGTTCGTAGCTAGGAAGGAACTTATCTGCAGCAAGGAGGGCCTGTTCAGTCCGCAATATGATCCAGTAGTTCGAGGCCTAATCCATATACTTAACCTGCAATCAATAGCATGTGACCCTGTCCAGTCTACAAGGTAATCCAGCCCAAATCAATACAATATTACCTTGTCCGTAGCTAGGAGAGGAGGTCTGGAATAGAGGTTGTCACCGCACCGAAATCTCTTAGAAAATGTCTCTTGCAACCACCCTAACACAGTCCGCAATGATGAGCTTCCTATTCGCAATTTCGACAGGAGTATATGCCTCAATGTATAGTTCATGAGGTGTGAACTCGTTGTTCCTTCACTACCTTATCAAGTCCGAGCTTCTTAGTTGTAATGAGGTCGAGGACACTCATATTTATATACATTATTGTACATGAAACCGAATAGACATGTCTAATAGATGAACCGCCATGATTTTGCTAAGGATGGGTCCGCTTACTAGGCAAAGATCTTATTTAACCTTGTAAAATCTAGTTCTCTCTCATTATTTGGAGATTTTGGCCAAGTAATAGCTCATTGAAAAGGTAAAATTATGCTCTTCAAGATGGTGTAGGTGTCATGGTGAGATTCTTCCTTTAAGGTGGAGAAAATGATTATTTAGTGTGATTGGTCATTAAGTGGTGCAGAATTGGAGGTAGGGTCATTTTCCTGCTTTAACATGTCCTTGCCTTCTCCTTGCCTTCTTCATAATGCTTGACATGTCATCATGTATCATGGTCAGCACTTCTTCATTAATATATTGACATCAATGAAAACTAGATTTACAAACTCCCCCTTTGTCATTGGATGGAAATATTCTTTTTCTCTCCCCCTTTGACATCAATGGAAAAAGGGTGGACAAGTACTCCCCCTATCGAACTACTCCCCCTGTCATGCGGCATCTTAAGAATCTTAAGGGTTGTGCTTTTGGGATACCAAAGACGAAAGTCAAGAGTTCCTTTCAAGTAATTGAGAATTCTTTTCACAGCCAACAAATGGGATTGCTTAGGAGCTTATTGAAATCTTCCCACCATTCCTACTGCTTGCATAATGTCGGGTCTTGTAGCAGTTAAGTATAGGAGAGCTCCAATTATTGACCTGTAAAGAGTTGCATCTACCGAGGGGGATTCATCATCTTTGCTCAATTTGCAATCTGTGGTCATCGGTGTGCTCATAGGTGCACAGTCTTCCATCCCATATATTTTAAGCATGTCTTTAAGATATTTTGCTTGAGATATGAACATGCCTGTTGTGGTTTGAGATACTTGTAGTCCAAGGAAGTAAGATAACTCACCAATCATCGACATTTCGAACTCTTTTGACATATTTTGAGCAAACTCATGGCTCATCTCATCATTATTGCTAGCAAAAATCAGATCATCAACATAGACAAGAGTGACTAGTAACTTATCCTCGTCCATCTTCATGTAGAGATTACTTCCTTCCACCCCCTTTTTGAAGCCTTGTTGTTGTAGATAGTGATCCAATCTTGTGTACCAAGCTCTAGGAGCTTGTTTCAACCCATATAATTCCTTTTTCAACTTACATACAAAGTCTTTTCCTTCTGCTAGATCAAACCCTTCTGGTTGCTCCATGTAGACTTCTTCCTTGAGTTCCCCATTTAGAAATGTTGATTTTACGTCCATTTGATAGACTTTGAATCCTTTTGAGCAAGCAAATGCCAAGAACATCCTTATAGCTTCCATATGAGCTACTAGTGCAAAGGTTTCTTCAAAGTCGATTCCTTCAATTTGTGAATAACCTTTACAAACAAGCCTTGCCTTATTTCTGATGATTTGTCCATCTTCATTCATTTTGTTTTTGAACACCCACTTGGTTCCAATTATATTTTTATCCTTTGGACGAGGTACCAGCTCCCATGTCTCATTCTTCTCAATTTGAGACATTTCTTCTTCCATGGCTTCCACCCAATGAGGATCCTTACTTGCTTGAGTAAAAGTTTATGGTTCTATTATAGATAGGAGAGCAACATCATCTTTCCTTGGTGTACTTGTCATCCTTCTTTGGGTTTGTATTCCCTCATCTACATTGCCAATAATTTGCTCTTTCGGATGATGTTTTTGGAGGAATTTCACTTTTGAAGGAGTTTGAGATGGTTCTTTTTGTTTTTCTTGATCTTTTTCTTCTTTTTCAGGTTCTTCGTTTTCTTCAATGAAGGGGTCAACTTCATGATCTTCAATTTCCTTTTCTGGAAGGGCTTCATCGATCTTCACATCAATGCTTTCCACTATTTTCCGTAGTTGATTATTGTAGCATTTGTAAGCTTTGCTCCTAGTAGAATATCCAAGGAATATTCCTTCGTCAACCCAAGAATCAAATTTTCCTGGTGAGTCATCATTGATCTTTATGAAGCATTTGCTTCCAAAAATCCTGAAGTATTTTACTGAAGCAGGTCTTCCTTTCCATAATTCATAAGGAGTCTTCTCATTATTTGGTCTTAGTTGAGTTCGATTCAAGGTATAAACTGTTGTCCCGACTGCTTCTCTCCAAAATTTTGGTTGCAAGTCAACTACTAGTAACATTGTCCTTACCATTTCTTGAACGGTTCGGTTTCTTCTTTCAACTACCCCATTTTGCTTGGGTGTTCTAGCAACAGAGAGTTCTCTTTCGATTCCATGTACTTTACAGAATCCATCAAATTCTTTTGATGTGAATTCTCCCCCTCTATCCGTTCTAAGACATTTAATCTTAGAATCCTTTTCATTTTCTACAAGAGCTTTAAGATTCTTAAAGCATTCAAATGCTTTGGATTTATATTTTATGAAATATACCCACATCATTCTAGTATAGTCATCAACAAATAAAGCAAAGTACATTTCACCTTGGAGCGTTGGAGTTCTACTTGGCCCACATAAATCTACATGAATGATCCCCACAGGTTTTGATGTTGAGAACTCCTTAGTCTTGCGGTTGGTTCTAGTTTGCTTACCATGTTGACAAGTGCTACATACAGTTTGATTTGGTTTGAACATCTTTGGAATGTCCCTTACTGCATTAATTTTGCTAATATTGATCAAGTTATCAAAACTTATATGCCCCAATCGCTTGTGCCATAACCAACTTTCATCTGTTTGACTCAAGTAACATTTATCTTCGTGGATTTGCTCAGGATGTAAACGTTATCTGGTGTTCTTATTCCTTTAGCCACAAGTTCTCCTGAGGATGAGTTTCTTATTTCACAATATTTGGTGCTAAAGACAACATTATGTCCTTGGTCACAAATTTGGCTAACACTCAAGAGATTGTGTTTGAGTCCTTCTACCAACAAAGCATTTTGAGCCTTTCCTTTTCCATTAACAAGGGCAATGGTCCCTTTTCCAGTGATTTTAGCAGATCCACTTCCAAAGGATACACTTCCATCCTTATTGTTCAATGAGACAAACTTCTTTTTGTCACCTGTCATATGTCTTGAGCATCCACTGTCCACAAACCAATGGTTTTCATCACTATGAGCACATAGAGCTAGGCCACATTTATCTGTATTGAGATTCTCCCTTCTTGCTTCTCTTCTTTTGAGTGGAAAATTTTATTCATTATGTCCATAATCATTACATAATGAGCAAATTGGATCAAACTTGGTCAAAGGATCAAAGGAGTTATAAGTCTTGATTTGTCCTTGCTCTTTGAGACCACGTGATTTATTTGTTTGATCCTTCAATCTTGGTGTTTCATTCTTACGAGCCATGCAATGTTTAGCTTGATGACCAAAATTTTTACAATAATAACAATACCCAAAAAAGATAGTTTGGTACCTATTGTAATAGCCATGACTTGAATCAACATTCTTCCTTGGAGTTACTCTTTCTTCATTCTTTGGATTTGAGATGGGCCTTGGATGAGATGACTTTTCTTCTTTTGGATTGCTAGAAAGTATGTCGGCATAGCTTCTTGCATTATTCTTAGTACTTGATGATTCTCCTTTAAAACCAATCTCGGATTTGTCATATTGAGGTTTTTGAGCATTAAGGATATTGTCAAGTGTTTGAGAGCTTTGCCAACTCTTTTTGACTTGCTCCAATTCCTTCCTTAGAGATACTATTTCAGCTTCACGATTTTCACAGATTTCTTCCTTTTCTTTTAGCTTATTTTTCAAGAGGTCTTCCCTTCTTTTTGCTTCCTCCTTTTCTACCTTGAGAGAAATGATCTTATTTCATAATTTTTCATTTTCTTCAATGGCACTTACTAACAAATCATCTACATTTCCTTCTAGTCCTGAATCATCATCATTTGTGAATGCCATGAACAATACTTCTTGGCTTCCAGCATAGTCATTTTCTTCATCTAATTCATCATTACCTCCTTTGTGATGAGAGAAATTTTTGGATGATTTCTTCTTGATGATTACAAATTCATCTTCATCAGACTCATCTTGCTTAGAGAAGAAATTCTTCTTATTAAACCTTTTATTTTTGTATACCATCCTTTTAGAATCTTCCTCATCATCACTATCATGTTTACGAGGACATTTTGTAGCATAATGACCTATTCTTCCACAATTGAAACAAATAAGAGGGTACTTACCTTTTAGCTTGGATCCTTTCTTGAGTCTTCGTACAAATTGTGCTAATTCAGTTTCAGCATCGGAGTCATCACCGCTGGTATTCCAGCCTTTTTAATCAATGAATGAATTGAATTGGTTTTCCATGAGCAAATGAAGCTCAATAAATAATACAGAGATATTTACAAAAATAAAAACAGCAAGTTTCTATTAGGAAATAGAAACAAGAAGTTTCTTCTAAGAAACTGCTAATACGATAAAATAGAAACAACTAATAAGATCACAGATGATCCTATCCGAATGAGCATTAAACACTAAATAGCATTATTCTAATACCCTCCCTTAATGATCAATCTATTTACAACACCAATAGACCCTTTGAATTTTACAAACTTATCAGGACCAAGGGGCTTGGTGAAGATGTCTGCAGGCTGCTCCGTTGTGGGAACATATGGCAACTGAACAGATCCGTTTTCAACAAGCTGGCGAATGTAGTGGCAATGGGTTTCCACATGCTTTGTTCGTTCATGGAAGACTGGATTCTTGGCAAGTTTGAGCACTCCCTGATTATCACAAAACAAGGGAGTAGGACCCGTCTGGGAAACATGCATATCCGCAAGCATACGTCGAAGCGAAACTGGCTCACAAGATGCCTTAACTGTTCCCCGATACTCTGCTTCTGTTGAGGAGAGAGCCACTGCCTGCTGCTTCTTACTAGTCCAGGTGACAGCATCGGATCCTAGACTAAACACATATCCAGATGTAGATTTACAGTCATCAACAGAACTGGCCCAGTCAGAATCTGTGTAACCACTGAGTGTAGGATCGGAACTTCGAGTGTACAGAAGTCCATAATCAGGATTGCCACGCACATAACGTAGCACACACTTTGTTGCTATCCAATGATCTGCCTTAGGAGCTGCCATGAAGCGGGAAATGTAGCTCACTGCAAAACTGATGTCAGGTCTAGTGGCAGTAAGGTAGATGAGGTTGCCCACTAATTGCCTGAATAAAGTTTCATCCACAAGGGGTGAGGATGACTGAGCTGAAAGTTTGAGTCCTGGTTCCATAGGAGTCGTGGCAGGTTTGCAATCCTACATTCTGAACCTGTCCACAAGATTTCTGGCATACTTGGACTGAGAGAGAAAGATGTTGTTCTTAGTCTGCCAGACTTCAACCCGCAAACAGTAATGAAGGAGTCCCAAATCTGTCATATCAAAAGTGTTGCACAAGTCTTGTTTGATCCCATGGATCAAATGTGTTGAACTGCCAATAATGATAAGGTCATCCACATAGACAATCACAAACAAAATATCATCACCAGCGTGCTTGATATACAGATTTGCATTAGATGGGCTCTGCTAAAAGCCATGATCTGTTAGGTACTTATCAATTTTCATGTACCAAGCCCGAGGAGCTTGTTTCAGACCATAGAGTGCTTTGACTAATCTACAGACTTTCTGTTCTTGACCAGCAACTTTGAATCCTAGAGGTTGTATCATGTAGACAGTAGACTTCTTCCTATAAGTCACCATTCAAAAAAGCACTCTTTACATCCATCTGATGGACTTTCCAACTGAACTAAGCTACTAAGGCAAGGATGAGCCGTATGGTACTCATCTTGGATGTAGGAGCAAAAGTCTCCTCATAGTTGATGCCTTCCTTCTGTGAGAACCCTTAAGCAACAAGGCAAGCCTTATACTTGTCTAGGGTTCCGTCAGCTTTGTATTTCACTTTATACACCCATTTGTAGCTAATGGGCTTCTTCTCTGTAGGAAGATCAGAAAGGGTCCAAGTGTGATTCTTCTTAAGACTCTGGAATTCAGCTTCCATAGCCTGTTCCCACTCAGGTATACCCTTAGCCTCTGAATAGGTTTGAGGCTCAAAGATACTGTGTAGGTTAGCCATAAGAGCAAAATTTATTGTAGACTGCTGAGTGCTCTTATTTTTGGGAGTCCTACCTTCAAGGAGCTCATTATCCCAGAGATCACCAATAGTTTTAGCCCACCATTTAGGCCGGAGAATAGAGGAACCAATATCAGGAGGAGGTGGAGGAGGCTTAAGAGAAAGAGGAACAGCAAGAGGAGGATTATGTTCCGGAGGAAGCTCAGGTAGTGCAGCATCAAATACTGATGTTGCATCATCCCTCCCATCAGGTGGACCTAACAGAAGAAGAACACTGTGAGACGGATCCTCAGAACACTGCTTAGAAGAAAGACACTGAAAGAACCCTTTGTCTTCATCAAATACTATGTCACAATTGAAGCTAAGATGACCAGTGTCTATATTTATCAGCCTAAAGGCCTTGTGGTGATCACTATACCCTGTCATCATGAGTTTCTGGCTTTTGGAATCCAACTTAGAACGCTTAGCAGCTAGAATCCAAACATATGCAACCGAGCCAAACACTTTGAGGTGATTGATCTTAGGCTTACGGCCAGACCAAACCTCTTTTGGAGTCTTCCCCTTAACAGCTTGAGTAGGTGATCGGTTAAGAAGATAGACAGCAGTAAACACTACTTCAGCGCAAAAAAATTTCGGAACACTCTTGTGTTGTAACATGGAACGAGCCATTTCAACAACCGTACGATTGCGACGTTCAACAACACTGTTCTGCTGAGGAGTGTAGGGTGTAGTTAACTGGCGTTTGATGCCATGGGTATCACAGAAGTTGGAGAAAGCAGAAGAACAAAATTCCCCCCCATTATCTGTCCTAAGAGTTACAATATTACAGCCAGACTCTTTTTCAACTAAGGATTTAAACTTCTGAAAGATACTAAATACATCAGATTTATTTTTTAGAAAATACACCCACATCTTTCTACTGAAATCATCTACAATAAGCAAAAAATATTTGCAACAAGTAATAGAAGATGTATTAATAGGACCACAAATATTAGCATGAATTAACTAGAGTACCTTAGATGCGTGCCAAGATTCTCCATCCTTGAATGAAGACTGATGTTGCTTGCCAGCTTGATAGGCGCCACACACTCCCAACTGCTAAGTCTGAATATCAGGTAACCCTGACACAAGTCCCTCCCGAGATAGCTAAGAGAGATATTGAATGTTGAGATGCCCATATCTCTGATGCCACAGAGTGCTGATGGGAGAAACACGAGCTGCTAGAGCCACTTCTGGAGAATCACCGTTGTCAAGAAGCCTGTATAGGCCATGATCTTCTATGCCAATAGCAACCATAAGACAAGTGTCCCTGTTAATAATGGAACACTTGTGTGCACTGAACACCACATCGAGCTGAGGAGAGTTCCTCATAATCTGGCTGACAGACAACAAATTAATCTCCATACCAGGAACATAGTACACATTCAAGAAGATGAGTGTGCGCCCACCAGACTAGATCTGAACTGTACCTCGACCAACTACTGTGTACTCCTCACCTCCACCGAATACCACAGAATCACTAAAAGATGCGAAGTCAATAAACCAGTCACGCTTGTGAGAGAAATGGCGGGATGCACCAGAGTCAATGTACCAGGCAGAAGACGGAACATGATCTAATGACCTCTTAGCCATAAAGGCATAAAAGGCAGATTCTGGCTACTCGGAATGTTCTGCAACATTTGCTGTCTGATGGGACCCTCCCCGTCTCTTCTGTTCAGAAGCAATCCTTTGTCAGCAATCTTTCTTCATGTGACCGAACTTGTGACAGTAATTACACTGTACATTTTTCTTTTTAGCGAGGTCAAAAGGTTGAGAAGAACCTTTCTGCTGAAAAAAACTGAGAAGACTGATATTTGGTAGCAAAAGCATTTTCTGAGGACGCTGATGAAGCACCACTACCAAACTGTTCTTTCCAACGATCCTGCTACATGAGTTTGGTGCACAATTCTGGAAACTTCAGATCAACATTAGTGGAGGTAATGTTGAGTGTTCCTATGAAATGCTCATACGGTTTTGGTAGACTTTTCAGAGTAATGAATACCATATCTTCTTCCTCCATGGTCCGACCAATGGCTTCAAGCTGATCTCAAATGTCTTTAATCTTGTTAAGATGTTCCTGTAAAGACATATGTTCTTCCATCATTATGGAGAACAACTGATTCTTGAGAAAAAACGATCTGCTCTTGTCGGATGTCTCATGCAATTCCTTCAAATGTTGCCAGATGTCGGCAGTTGTCTTGCCAGAAGGGATTTGTGGTAACTGATCATCAGTCACGGAGAGTTTGAGAAGCATAACAGCTTCTCGATTTCGATCATCAAACTTATCTTGATCTGCACCAGGGGTACCAGGACTGAGTTCTTTTCCCAAAACAAGTTGGTCAAGACGCCTATATTCAAAAATGGTCAACATTCTTTGTTTCCAGATGTTATAATTTGTGCCATTAAAGCGTTGACTGCCTTCCAACATCAGATTGGTTAGTGAGGCCATCTGCACGTTTCCCAAGGCACAGAAAGCAATGAAGGAGTTCCGGTTGATCCGGACAAAATCTGACAGATGCTGGTGTAAAAATAGAACCAAAACTCGTTCTAAGAAGCTTAGGTAGGAAGAAATGCCAAATGCAGGATCGAATACTGAGAAGCATGATTTACTTAAATAATCATTGAATTCAAATTTCTGAGGTTGCATCACCAATTCTGGTTAATTTGGAAGTGAACAATGGTCACAAGAACTAATATCTCGTTTCCTGGTAGCTGCCATCTCCACGAGCTTCTGGAAAAGATACCATAGTACTACAAAGAAGTAACACGACCCACCATACAAATCTAGAAATGAGTTACACCCAAAAAAAAAAATCTAGAAATGAGTCTGCGTGGCCCTCTTGACGAGAACTCAGACCCACCTGTGGGTGAAAACTTACTGCCAGAAACTTTGGTCCAGGTGCAATAAGCAATGAACGCGGCCAAGAAGAAAACTTTAATTTTAAATACGACAAAAATGAACTGGAGAACAGCGTGCAGACTAACCTTTGAATCTACGATAAAAACCAATTCTTTCACGCGGAAAAGAATTCTGCGTCCCTGGCATTAATCGGACTGTAGAATGACTCTTGGACCGTCGGTCGAGACTGCCGGCATTTCAAGTAATGAAAAAAATGCAACTTTCGAAGCCTGTGATGACTTCTTTCAATCGCTCGGGTTACACGATGTGCAAGTGAAGAGTTTTGCCCATCGAGTAACGGAGAGAGAGAGGAGAGTCTCTGCGTATGAGATACACTCGTAAATCTTCAAGAATCTGTTGTCTGGAAGAACAGTCACCGCCTTCGCTGTCGCCCAACTGCCCAGCGATAAAGCAACAGCAGCGATATACAACACGTGAAATAATGTTGTATCCTTCCACACATCAAGAAATTTCAGATATCTACCAACAAGCAGGAACCGAAGTCACGGGCTGCCTATCACGCGTTGCCCCAACATGTAACAACCAGATCGTTCGTGTTCAAGCAAGAAGCGTTCATTTTGGGGGAAAAAAATAAAAATAAAATTAAAATTAAAAAAAAAAAAAATCAGCGTTTAGGAGAAGCAAGAACCGAAGGAAAACTGACGTGGAACTTGCCTTCTGAGGGCACGCTGTCTACTGGTATGGCCGAGCGTTTCAAAGCACGCTGTCCACTACGTGCCTCATGGCTGTCGTGAAATTCCAGAAGCAGGAGGTTACACAAACACTGTAAACATTGTCTACTTTCCACGCACGCTGAATTGTTCAATTCAACCACAATCAATCGTGTCCGGGCAAGTATTTTTATCAGTATCCCAAATGAAAATTGAAGAAAAGAAATCCTCCACAGAAGAGCAGTTTCGAAATAAAGCACTAAATTTTTCAACCTATGAAAAAGTTATTTCGAAAACTTACCCAAGCTCTGATACCATAATCAATGAATGAATTGAATTGATTTTCCATGAGCAAATGAAGCTCAATAAATAATACAGAGATATTTACAAAAATAGAAACAACAAGTTTCTATAAGGAAATAGAAACAACAAGTTTCTTCTAAAAAACTGTTAATACAATAAAAATAGAAACAATGAATAAGATCACAGATGATCTTATCCGAATGAGCATTAAACACTAAATAGCATTATTCTAATACTTTTCTTCCTCTTGTTGATTTTGAGGCTTTGAATGATGCTTCTTTGGAATTTGAAATTCCTTTCCTCATTTTATAGGCAGTGAGAATTCCATGAAGTTCATCCATCTTGAGAGTGTCTAGATCCTTCATTTCTTCTATAGCACTCACTTTGGAGTCAAATCTGTCAAGAAGAAATCTCATTATTTTTTGAACAACTGTACTTTCTTCAACTTTTTCTCCTAACCCTTTAAGGGAGTTGACAACTTCAGTCACACGGAAAAGGTATGATGCAATATCTTCTTCGTCATCCATTTTAAGACTTTTGAATTGTCTTCTATGAGTTTGAAGCTTTGCCTTTTTAACTTTAGAATCCCCATCATATAAGGCAATCAGCTTGTCCCATACTTCTTTGGCCAAGTCACAATTCATGACTTTTGTAAATTCAAAGTCAGTGATTCCACTAGTGATGGAATTTAAAGCTTTGGCATTTGCAATGTAAGTTTTCCTTTCGTCTTGATCAGTTGGAGGAGTGGAAGGAGCAGTGTACCCATTCAAAACAGAATGCCAAACTTCAGGTCCAGGGGACATTAAGTAGTAGGGCATTCTTTTCTTCCAAAAACCAAAATTTGTGCCATCGAACAAAGGAAGCCTTCCTAACACTTCTTGATTTTTCATTGTGACTAAGAATCCTTCTTCCAATTGTTTGGTTGATTATGAAGAAGCTGGCTCTGATACCAATTGTTGGAAATACTAAGAGGGGGGTGAATCAGTATTTCCTTTCAATTGTTATTATTACCACTTAGAAAGTAGTATTTCCTACTGATTCGAATCATAACATATGGTCCCGTAAAATCAGTAATATTTTACCTATCTTGATCAAGCAAGTTTTACAAGAAAAAATTTATTGAGTATAAAAGAATAAGTACAATGTATGACAATTATTGCCAAGCACCAACTTGGTCTTTGATGTGGCTCCGACCCTATCTCATCCAAGGCACTGACCTTGAGTTTAGGAGCACCAACTCCAAGGACACCAATCCTGTGTTTTAATAAAGAATGTAGATAGAACTTACACGAAATGCTTCACTGTCTAAAGGCAATCCTCCTTCACTGCTCACTGTGCTATCTTCAGTTCAAGATTGCTTGACTTCATTGTGTATTTGGGTGTTAGATTTTACTGTTGTTGCTACGGGGAGATCCCAATCTTGAAGCCTTCATTAACAAATGTATTTACCACAGTCACAGCTTGAAACAATACACAATTTGCATCAAAAAACAATACACAGTCCACAAGGTACAACCCGCAGTCAATAGGATTATGACCCAACACAGTCCACAGCTAGGAGGTGTTGTTCGCAGCTAGGAAGGAACTTATCCACAGCAAGGAGGGCATGTTCAGTCCGCAATATGATCTAGCAGTCCGAGGCCTAATCCATATACTTAGCCTGCAATCAATAGCATGTGACCCTGTCCAGTCCACAAGGTAATCCAACCCAAATCAATACAATACAACCCTGCCCATAGCTAGGAGAGGAGGTCTGGAACAGAGGTTGTCACCGCACTGAAATCTCTTAGAAATTGTCTCTTCCAACCACCCTAACACAGTCCGCAATGATGAGCTTCTTATCCGCAGTTTCCACAGGAGTATATGCCTCAATGTATAGTTCACAAGGTGTGAACTCGTTGTTTCTTCACTATCTTATCAAGTCCGAGCTCCTTAGTTGTAATGAGGTCAAGGACACTCATATTTATATACATTATTGTACATGAAACCGAATAGACATGTCTAATAGATGAGCCGACATGATTTTGCTAAGGATGGGTCGGCTTACTAGGCAGAGACCTTATTTAACCTTGTAAAATCTCATTCTCTCTCATTATTTGGAGATTTTGGCCAAGTAATAGCTCATTGGAAAGGTAAAATTATGCTCTTCAAGATGGTGTAGGTCTCATGGTGAGATTATGCCTTTAAGGTGGAGAAAAATATTATTTAGTGTGACTGGTCATTAAGTGGTGCAGAATTGGAGGTAGGGTCATTTGCCTTCTTCAACATGTCCTTGCCTTCTCCTTGCCTTCTTCATAATGCTTGACATGTCATCATGTATCATGGTCAGCACTTCTTCATTAATATATTGACATCAATGACAACTAGATTAACAGTAGTCTATAAAGACAATCATTTCTGTAATGTACAGGTTGGACTTTGAAGAGAAAACCTATTGTAACTGTGTGCATTTGATTAATAAAAGAACTTTTGGGCTGAAGTATAGAGGTTTTGTACCAAAGATTCATTTTTTAGCGTTTGTGGTCTGTTTCTTAGTGTTGTGTTCTTTCTTTGTTATTCATTGAGTGTTTAAGCTTCTCATCTGAATCAGTAAGTAGATGTAGAATTCATGTCACAATGCTCTATATCTTATATTCAAATATTCACCTTTCAGCTGATGAGTTAAATACAAAATTCCTCATTATGATGCTTTGTTTTTAAAGCTCTGAGTGTATTCCTCTTCTTCCTTTCATGCTATAGATGATTAATGTCTAGCATATTGCTGAAATACATGCCTTTGGAATGCAGAATCCTTACAAACCAAGCTCCAAAGATTCTTAACTTGGATTATTTGACTCCATTGCCCAATGGTTTCTTCCCATACTCCAACCAAGTTTAGCAAACTTTTACATTAATCTGGCCATAGAGCATTTAACAGACCTGCTACCGTTGTGACCTAGGGTAGTTGAGTTTGAGGAGAGATCCCCCTCTGGATTGAAGGGCCAGCTTCAATCCCAAAGTGGTTAGAGATTACCTTAGAGTTTTTCCCCCACAGCCAGGGTTTTCTATAAGTGATAGCAGAATGAACCAATCGGTTGCTAGTACAACAACATCAAAACTCTACAGCTTCTTGCTCTCTAATCGAATTCTTTGATGCAAGCTTCAAACTGCTCCATTCTTTTTCATCTTCATGCTATGCCATGTTCTTTTACTTCTTTCTTCTTCACATTTGTCCTGTATATCTGTTATGTTGCTATCAAACAATCATATGGAAGAGTCCTGACTTCCTAGTCTAACCAAAACATATCATGCTTATGCTCCCAAGAATATTTCTGCATCCAGCTCTTTCTTCAATACTTTCTAAAGAACTTTTTCTAAGATAGGCATACTTCTTTTCTTCATGTTGACCCTTCTTTGAATGACCTGCTATTTTGACCTTTTCAAGAATGATGAAATTCCTTCCTTAAGATGAGAAATGCTTTCATGTTGCTTCTAAATTATCTTCACACCTTCAAATTGTTACACTGCCTTTGATGTTGCTTGTAAGAACTTCTAGTGGAATATACTTCTGCCATGTCACTATGATTCTTACATTCCTATGATCTCAACTTTTCTATGTTGACTATGTTTTCATTGATGTCAAAGCGGGTGCAGGATGGCATAGCAGGTGCAGGATATCTTCATTGATGTCCTTGGTATGCTGGCATGTATGGATGAGATGATGCATTGCTGAAACCCTGGCTCTAGGGTTTGGTTTCCCTGGATGATGATCATACCCCGCAGTTGATGGACATTTTGAAGCAGTAGATAAATGAATTCATCTTGGAGACCCTTGCCATTGGATTCTATTCGTCAAGTTGATTCTGTTGATATATGGGGTGCCACGTGGGCCTTCAGGGTTTGAAGATATGCTCAGTCAAAGATCGTGCACAGAGCGAGTGGTCCAAAGCCCCAAAGTTTGAATGATGTGGCAAAGAAGAATGTCTTATTGAAGTGATGATGAGGCAATGTTGGTTTATCTATGGAGAGTATTTCTATTATTGAAGGACTCTCCATGGGTCATTATTAAATTATATTGGGTCAAGATCTTTTGGTCCAAAACGTAAGGGACATTTCGGCTCTAGACATTTGAAATTCAAATTTTCAAATGAACTCTTTTCCCTCCATTTATCTAGTTGGTTAATTCAACGTGTCTCCTAATCTCTTTAAGGGCACCTCATCGCTCCTCCATGGCAGGCAATTGAACATTTATCATCTTAACTCTGAAATTATTTGGCTCTGTAGAAGAAAGTCACAAGAGGCAGATTGGAGAGTTTTATTTTGAGTTTGGCATCTGGGTTTCATTGGTTTTTTCTTTGCAGATGAATTCGCACTATTGAAGGGTCATTTCAGACAGTCGAAGAGGAAACCTATGTATGAAGGAAGTTCAAAAGGTGTGGCCTCCTATGGATGCAAGTTTCTTTTTGTCTTTGGCTCTGAGATTTGGCTAGGGCTCAGCTAAAGTTAATCCACAAAATCTCCTCAACCTCACTTCAGGAGAACATTAACCTTACCATAATACAAGATTGCTCACTGTAATAATTTCTGGACATTCTTTCTCCTGTTACCTCAATTCATCTATCTTGGGAAGACCAGTGACGTATTCAGAACCGCATTGTGACTGTGGTTAAGGCTTCAAATAACCATACATCTCAGCATACCTTTGATCTCATCTATCTTCTTGGAGATCGTATTTCTGCATTGGGTTATTTTCTTTTATCATGGTTGACAAGGGTATCGCAGGTGGCTTGAAGAAGCACGTATGAGAGTCTATTCCCTTGTTGCCATACCTTCAAAAATTTTGCTTGTTGAAAGACAATTTTTGTGACCTGTTTTTGGCGCCTTGAGGAAATGTCTTGACCTCGAATTTGTTATAGTGATAGTGTCAGTTGAATATTTTTAATGCAGATCAAAAGGGGATTAGTTAACTCTGTTTTATTGTTTTTGTAACATATCTATGAGTCTTTTGATTGCTAGATTCTCTGAAGCTTAATTGTTGTGCCATCAGTCTTGAATAAACCTGAGAACAACTCGCAGACATTGATAAGGCAATATATAAGTCCATTCAAACCCTAACAAACCTGGAAGTAGCAACGTTGAGCACTATCAGGAGGTTCGAGGTTGATCCATATTTGGTATCATTGGAAAAACTCACCTATCTAGCTGTTTGATCCTTGACAATAAGTTATGTGTCGTATAGTGAACCTTTTCTCAGATCTATGCGAAACATGAAGCAATTACCTACACTCCTCTGATAATTCATGAACTGACATCAAGCCGATCACTGAGTCTTTTCTGAAGCAGCAAGGTGTAAAACACTTATGGGCACAATACTGCCATATCCTCATCTGCTACAGTGTTGGCATCGTTTAAAGCTTTTCACTTCAGTTAGGGCATAGTCTGTGGAACCTAAATTTGAAGACCTTACATCTATAGAAGAAGAAAATCGATACAGGACTGTTTCTTATAAGAAGATCAATTCTGAAGTACTTATTCATCGAAGTTGGCCTATGACTACAATCACTCTGTAGAACACCACTGAAGTGTGAAGCATGCTTGTAGCTATGCATGTCTTGTATGTGTGGTAGCAGATAAAACATGTATATTATTGGAAAGGCAGTACGATGAATAGACTGTTACTAAAGTGAGATTTTCTTGTAAGAATGATGACCCCAAAGGACAAATAAGATGAGAATGAGAGCAATGGTGTATTGAGGATTTCAGTACGTGAAATTGTTAATTTAAGCCTCAATAGGCATAGGATCACTTGCAGAGATTGATCGTAGAATTGCTAGTGCAGAAACAGACGTTGTGGCAGAGTATTGATCACTGACTTGCTTGTTTTGCAGGGGATGTTGTGAAGAGTCCACTATGGTTATTTTAATATATTTTGTAATGAATAGTGTACTCATCTTCTTGGTAAGATATGTTGTTGGATAATTTTGAATTTGCTGAGGTTAACTCTTGTAATATTGTACATACCTTTGTCGACAATTGATCCCGTGCGCGCCCACCTCTGAACTCTCTGCGATCTGCTTGCGGCCGCCTGGGCCTCGGCCCCAGCCATGGACCCTCCGGATCCCCCTTCGGAAGGGATGGATCCTCAAAGCGCTTTCTCAGCCCTGGTGAAATCGCTTCCTCCGCAACGCCCCAGGCCTGCCCTCTCAAAATTTGTGAAGAAGTTGGATGGGCTCCAAGAGGTTCAGTTACCCCCAATCTTGCCCCACATGGCCGCTCTGTCTCTGGCTGAAAAAGGCCTCATAGGTCAATTCACAGGCCTCTGGGCTTCTCCTAGAACCGTTCAAAGATGGGTTGAAAGAAATTGGACTGATAAAATTCAAGGGAAGATCTCCATAAGGTTTTGTGGGAAAGGATACTTCACATTCCACTTCAAATCTAAAGAGGATAAGGATTTAATTTTTAGAAATGGGCCCTATTTCATGGACTCCAAGGGCCTGTACCTCAACAAATGGACCCCAGATTTTGACCATGAGCTGGACGTCCCCAGTGTTGTTCCGGTTTGGGTTCGTCTTCCCCATCTCCCACTCCACTGCTGGGGAGATGAATCTGTACGAACCATCGAGAATGCAGTAGGCAAATACATCGATCGTAGCGAACCGAAAGAGAACATGCAGGCCTGTGCGAGGATTTGTGTAGAAATGGAACTTGGCAAAGGACTCCCCAAAGCGATAAAACTGAAAGTGGACGAGTGGAGCCATATCTAGCAGCTCGATTACGAGCAGATTCCTTTTAAATGCAAGGTATGTCATGAATACGGCCATTTTGCCAATCGATGCTCTAAACTTGTTGATGCAGAGAGCGGTGATCAAAAAGGCCAATGGGAAACTGTCAAAAAGAAGAAGTCTGCCCCGGCATCCAAAGCTCCTCTGGAAACTGACCCTCGTGTTCCCTCTACTCTGCGTCCCTCCTCATCCTCCCCTCCCCTTTCTGCCCAACCCCCTCCTGATCCGCCCCTCCCTTCGTCTTCTAACCCTTTTTTTGTTTTATCTTCCCTTGATCCTCCTCCCGAGGATCCCTCTCTGCTCCCCTCAATCCCCTCCGAACCTTCAGATCCTTCTCCCCCCTGATCATCCCTTCGCAGGCTTCTCTCGATCCCCCTCTTCCTAGGCTTACAAGAAGCTCGTCTAAAGACCATGGATCCTCCTGCGACTCTTACAAGAAATCAGGTCCTGGTAGAAAATCGGCCAAGCAGCATAGAGACGAGAACGCTCAGAAAGACATAGGCATGGGCACTCAAACTCCTATAGAAGCTTTCATCCTGGGGCAACATGAGAAGGAGACAACTCAAGAGAGGCGAGCACCTCTCCGTAAACCAAACACCCAATGATGAAAATTCTGTCTTGGAACAGTAGGGGTCTAGGGCACCCCTCCAAAGTTTTAGCCCTCAGAGAACTTATACACAGTGAAAAGCCAGAAATTATTTTGATTCAGGAGACAAAGCTAGAGCAGCAAGAAATAAGAGGAATAATAGATCAGCAGAAACAATACAAAGGTTGTACCAGTGACTCAAGAGGAGCTTCCGGAGGAATTGCCACCCTTTGGGATCATAGCAAATGGAACTGCACATCAGTAAATCTACATCAGCATTGGATCAGAACGGTTCTGGATAATAAAATAGATAATCAAACTGCAGTTATCTATAATGTTTACGCCCCCAACCATTACAGAGAAAAGGAAAGTTGTTGGGATGATTTGAAGGCTAGCATCGATGGTGAAACAACTTCAAATATTATAGTGGCAAGCGATTTTAATCTGATCTTACATGCCAATGAAAAAAGGGGAGGTTGCTTTTCGCATGACCCCTTCAGAGGCCGTTTGGAAGCTATCATTCGAGACCATGAATTTGTGGACGTTGTACCAAAAAATCGCAGGTACACCTGGAGCAACCGCAGGCTTGGCATTGGCAACATAATGGAAAGGCTGGACAGGTTCTTAATTAATGTATCGTTCCTCTCCTCCTTTTATGTGGGGTATGCTAGCATTTTATCCACCTCAGCCTCTGATCATTACCCCATAATACTCACGCTGGAAACTCACTGCCCTCTCGGGCCAATTCCGTTTAAATACAGTCCTCTCTGGAATTGGGATCCGGCTGTCAGAGAAATTGTTCAGGGATCCTGGAACCAGCACGTTGAAGGCTCACCAGGTTTCATTTGGGAAACTAAACTAAAGAGCCAAACAGGTCATCAAAGAGTGGGCAAGAGCCAATTACAAAGAACCTGAAGAGACCAAAAAGAAAATTAAAAATGAACTTGAATGCATCCAAAGAACGATAGAGGTTCATGGTCTCTCTCAACAGAATAAGGAGCAAGAAGGCGTACTCTACAGACAGCTGAGTGACATAAACAGAGAAGAAGAGTTAAAATGGAGACCAAAGTCAAGGCAGCTCTGGCTGCAAGGCAGTGACAAAAATACAGCTTTTTTCACAAACAGGCCACGGCACGAAAAATCAAGAACAATGTTAGCTCAATTTTGGACAATGAAAGCAACCAGCAAAACACCCAAGAGGCCATCAGAAGAGCTGCCACTGAATATTACAGAGAACTTCTAACAGAAACCAAAGGAGAAGAGGATTATGCCGATTTTCTTCAATACTTGCCCAAGGGAAACCCCAAAGAAATGAACGACAGCCTGATAAAGGAAATTGAAGAGGAGGAAATCAGAAGAACGATCTAGACTATGAATCCTGATAAGGCTCCCGGGCCTGATGGGTTCCCCATTTGTTTCTATAGGGCTTTTTGGGGTTTAATCAAAAAGGACTTGACTAAGTTGATCAGATGGATTCAGAGAAAGGGTAAAATAGGAGGATATACCAATGCCACTTTTCTGGCTCTCATCCCTAAAGAAAACATGCCCACTTCTTTTTCTCGGTTTAGACCCATTTCCCTCTGCAACTCCTCCTACAAAATTTTGTCTAAAATCCTTGCCTCTCGTCTCAAACCCCTCCTCCCCTCTTTGATTTCGGACAACCAAGGAGGGTTCTTGGCCAACAGACAAATTACTGACTCCATTCTTTTAGTTCAAGAAGCCATTCACTCGAGCCTCTCTAGGAAGGAGAAAGGGTTTATCCTTAAACTCGACCTTGCCAACGCCTTTGACAGAGTTAGGCACTCTTTCCTTATAGCTGTTTTAAAAAAGATGGGTTTTGAGTTGCCCTTCATTAGCCTCATCACTGCTTGCATCTCTGGGCCTTGGATTTCCCCCTTGGTTAATGGTAGACCGGGTGAAGCCTTTCAGTCCTCCCGGGGTCTCAGACAGGGTTGCCCCCTTTCCCCGTATCTATTTATCCTTATGGCTGAATCCTTTAGTCAAGCTCTGGACTACAACAGAAGAGTGGGCCTCATCACTGGAATCAAATTTGGGAATGGAGTCAAGAATATCAATCACTCTCAGTTCGCCGATGACACCTTGCTAATTGGAGGAGCCTCCACCACTATAGCAAGGAGGTTGAAGACTCTTCTCGACCAATTTATGGGGTACTCAGGAGGTTTGGTTAACCAGTTAAAAAGTTGTATATTTGGATGGAATGCAACAAATCAGGTCATCCATAATATCGCAAATATTTTTGGAGTCCCTTGCAACCTCGAGTGGACGCATTTCTCCTATTTGGGCATGCCTGTGAGCCTAGGACCTCTGAAGGCAGGAACTTGGGATATCATCATTGACAAGGTGAAGCGGAAAGTACAGCAGTGGGGTTCAGTTTGGCTCAACCCAGCAGGCCGTCTCATCCTCCTTAAATCTGGTATTTCTTCTCTCCCCCTTTATCGATTCTCTCTATATCAAGCCCCAGCTTCCTTTCATAACAAAATGGAAGTAATCCTTCGTCACTTCCTTTGGCAAGGAGGGAAAATCGATAAAAAGAAATTCAATTTAGTCAGTTGGAAACAAGTCATTCAAACCCAGGACAGAGGAGGTCTCGGCGTTAGATCCCCCAAATTTCTAAACCTTGCCTTCGGAGGGAAGATTGTTTGGAGGCTCATCACTGGTTCTTCTACATGGTGGAAAAGGGTTCTGGAAACCAAATATTTGAACTGCCCGAGACAGCAATTGCTAGATTCTGCTATACCCAATAGAGATTCTTCAAAAATCTGGCGCTTATGTAAAAAAGCTATTCCGTTCATTGCCCAGAATATATCCAAAGTGCCCAAGGGAGGAGTCAGTATTAAGATTGGAGCTGATAAAATTCTGGGACAGCAACCAATAAATAGTCATGAAGAAACCATTCCTATTCTCTCTTTTCTTAACAGCAAGGGTATCCATTATCTGGATCAAATTTCTAGCTGGGATCCTCTATCCCACCTCTGGCTTGGATGGTCTTTCCCTGATGTTCCCATTGCTCTCAATCCTAGCCTTTCCTTTCTGCAGTCTCTCCTCCACAGCAAAGCTCCCGTCAAAAAGAATGAGATGGATGGCTTTCGATGGGACCCAACTGGCTCAGATTACACAGTTCAAGCAGCCCACCAGCACATCTGCTACAGCACTTTCCCTATGCCAATATGGAATCACTGGAGAATGGTGTGGAAGTCAGAGGCTCTCCCAAAAATTAAATTTTTTATCTGGACCCTGCTAAAAGGGAAAATCCTAACAGCAGAGAATTTACAAAAGAGGGGTATCAACGGTCCATCTCGCTGCCCCAACTGCTACGCTGCGGAAGAATCTATGCAACACCTCTTTGTAGACTGTTCTTTTGCTATTGACTGCTGGAAAGAATTGTACCCCATTGATAATTTCCCTTGGATTTCCCAGCATTCCATAGGTGAAGTGATACAATATTGGAAAAAGAACTGTCCTTGGAAAAATAAGAAGAGCAACTTAGTGTAGAGGGTTTGGAACACTCTCCCATACACCATGTTATGGAGTATCTAGCTAGTTAGAAATTGAAAAATCTTTAAGGATAAGAACTCGACTTCAAGATTTGCTTGCAACAAGGCAAAGACTCTAGCCCTTGAAACGATTTCTGTCAAAACTCATAGCAACATTGATGCAACTGTGTACAGTGTTGAAGAAAGGAGCTTCATCAGCTATATCCTGGACAAAAACCATAGCACTCAGAATGGCAATATAATGAGAGAACAGCGCAGTCAGGAAACCCACAGTTGGAAGATAAGGTTCAAAGAGGAGGAGTTCGCAATTTGGCTGCAAAAATGCAACAGTTTCTACCTTTTCTTCGATGGAGCATCCAAGTCAAACCCAGGAATCGCAGGAGCAGGGGGCTTGATCTCCAATGCCAATGGGGACTGCGTCCTCTACTATGAATGGGGTTTAGGGAATATCTCCAACAACAGGGCAGAAGCGTTGGCCCTATATCAAGGGCTAAAACAACTCATCAGACTTGGTATAAGATCAGCAAAAGTCTTTGGAGATTCTTTGGTAGTAATTAGTTTAATGGCTCAAAAGAAAATATCACTGAATGCTCTCCTACAGCAGGTCATTCAGCGCTGCCAACTCTTGCATCAGACAATGGGAAATCTACAGTTTCATCACATCCTCCGCTCTTTCAACAAGCAAGCAGACAAGCACGCCAACAAGGCTTGCGACAGGACAATGGGTAGTCTGCTTTGCAATGCCGAGGAGTCTCTACAGCCTTTGCCATGAATCGAATCAGTTCACTCAGCATCAATTCGGACAGCTCTATCAAGTGGAAATGGTTTCAGATTTTCCAGGCTTGCAACAGGATCATTATCAGCGCTGGGATGTGGCTTAGATCCGTTTCATTTATTACTCTGCTCATTCTGACTAAATCTATTCATCCTTTCCAGAACCGATCCCTCTTGTCTCTGTTTCGCATAGGATCCTGGCTTCAACGTGACCTAGACGTGTCTATTACCTCATCCTTCGCCCGAGCTCAGCTGCTGATCCCTGTCGCCCCATTCTGTAATCAGCGGCACGCAATGTGGACTGCCTCCCCGTTCTCGTTAACATAATTTAGAAATGCTATGCAAATGTCAGTTTTTATTGTTTCAATTTGTTAGAGTTTATCTCAGTTTAGACTCTCTCAAAGTCAGAACAAGCAGGACTAAGGAGAAAATTTCTTTCTGTAACTCCTCTGATCCTGAGCCACCCCGGCTCTTCATGTATCTCAGGAATTCAAGTTCCCGCTTTTTTTTCAGATTTTAATACAGCAGCCGATTTTGTTAAAAAAAAAAGATATGTTGTTGGATGAGTTTGAAGAGCTCATGTTTATGCCTTGTAATACTGCTATCATGAGGCCTTGAGGATATGTTTCAAATGTACAGCTAATGTTTAACTCATGTGTGAGCATGAGGATATTAACTTTTTCAAGTTGAACCAGGGTTTGCTAATTGCAGCGGGCTACTGTCAAAATATTTGACAGAGGCACATTGAGCAAAACTCTGTCCAGAACTTGTGTTGATCAAGTTGTCTGCCAAGGTTTGATTTGTTGGTGAAGCACTGAAGCAGCAGTGAGTTCTGAGAGAAGATGCATGGCAGTGACTTTGTGACAGTGGGATGCATGGCAGTGACTTTGTGTATTGTTGTGGTGACTGCATGAACTAGTAATTATGCTATTTGATAGTGTTGGAAGGTGGTAGTATGATAGACAATGAGACAGTGATAGTGATCTGTATGACAGAATGATAAAGACTTTGACTGTGTCCTTGATAACAACAGTAATCTTGATGACAGTATGACATTCTCTCGATGACAGCAGTGACCTTGATACAATGAAGACAATCTCTTGATGACAGGAACCTCTGATGTATGACAGTACTCTTGGCATGGCAGTGACCTTGGTATTGAGATGACAGAGATGGCAGCAATATTAAAGCGTGTTGTGATGATGTTACTTGGCAGAGTTGAGTTTGGTAGCAACAATAGTGACAGCAGTGAGTGACAGCAACAATTGCAGCGGTGGCAACAACAACAGCAGTGACAGTGGATAGTGGCAGTGGTAGCAGCAGTAGTGGTAGTGAAAGTGGACAGTGGTAGCAGTAGTGGTAGCAGTGACGAATTGTCCTTGGGTCATTGTCCCTGGTATGGGAACCCAAACTCATTCAGGGAGCATTTGCTTTCTTCCAGCCTTGCTAGTAAAACATTTGGGGAGTCTTGTATTTCCTTCCAATTCAACTGCTAAATTTGTATGCAAATCATAAATAACAAAGCTTGTTGAGTGACATCTTTTGTGTACTGATGTGATGTGATCTTGTTTCATGTTTGATGCTCTAAATATTTAACAGAATAATCTAACCAATTGAGAAAAATAAGGAAGATATTGATTCACCCCCCCTCTTAGTATTTCCAACAATTGGTATCAGCGCAGGTCCTTTGGAAGCTTAACCGCTTAAAGGCAGATCCATAGCATCTGAGATGCGGAAGTCAGAGGAGAATGTTGATAGCAATTCCCAAGAAGTTGCATCTCTCAAACTCCTGAAGACGCTGGAAAGGCCAAATAAATGAAACAAGCAGAATAAAGAACTTATCACCTCCTTGAAGAGGGAACTTGAAAATGCCATAAGGACTGAGGTGTTGATTTGGGGTAGCATCGGATGTGCTCTAGCCACGAAATTTGGTGGAGAGGTTGGGGCACATGAGATCTCCAATACCCAGAATGGGTTTGGGCGGATTCTAAACAGATCAGGAGATATTAAAATAATTAATATTTTTAATGGAGTCCCTAACTCTAAACTTAGGGAAAATAACATATTAATGTGTATTAATATGAATTTGTGTTAAAATGGTCCAAAAGACATGGATCAAGCCAGATCTAATCTTAATCGTTGATTATGGACTTAATCTCGGTCGTTGAGGTGTCAACATGAAAAGTATAAGAGGAGGCTTGAGGATCACTTGGAGTGTACACCACAGTGATTAGTCATTCTATTCTCTAAAGCGAGGTTTGCTAAGAGAGATAGAATCAGTGATCGAAGAGCAGTTGAGGGCACTGAGTACTGAGAGATAGAGAGGCATAGATAGTGCCAGGAGAGCAGCAGAACAGCCAGAGAGAGTGACGCAGGAGCAGCCAATGCTCACACAGGGCCACGCAGAGGCAGCTAAGTATTGCGCAGAGCACCAGAGAGGCCAGCATAGCTGACACAGAGGCTCAGAGAGCTAACGCAGGGCCTCTTGGGACTGACGCAGGCCAAGATAGGCTGACGTAGGGCCAGCGCTGGGCTAGGAGAGGCTGATGCAGTCCAGATTGGGCAGACGCTGGGGTTTCTGGGGCAGATTGGTGCTGAGTAGCTGCCGGAAGGATTATCCGGGGTTTCAGCTAGTAGATTTGTCAGAAACAAAGAGGTATTACTGCTAAGGAAATTCTGTTGGGTAGGCCAGTTTCGGCACCCAGATTGTACTCTAATATTGCTTAATAAGAAAACCCTCAAATAGCTGCACCAGTTTTCCCACATTGGGTTTTTCCGGGCACATTAGTCCAAAAATAATGGTGTCATATGGTGTGTTTGTTTATGTTTCTTTTTAGTTGTTGATCTGTAATATGTTGAGCATGCACTAGTGTTTATTTTCAGTATTTACATTGTAAATAACTTGTTAAGGAAAACAACAAGTAGGTAGGAATAAATCAGATAAAGTGCATGGAGGGTTTCTAACTACGTAAACTTAGAAACTTCAACATGGTATCAAAGCGTGATTGCAGATCACAAGAGGACTAAAAGACATCAGCCGAGCGGAGCAATAGCAACAGAAAACAGTTGTCCCGAGGTTACAGAAGTTGTTTCTAGCAGCGCAGAAGCCAAGGAGTGTGACGCAGAGCCAGCTAGGGCCACATAGAGGCAGTCGGGAGCTGTGCAAAGCCTCAGAGAGGCCAGCGTTGCTGACGCAGAGGGCCAGAGGGTTGATGCAGGGCCTCCCAGGGCTGATGCAGACCCATCCTGGGTGACGCAGGGCCAGCGTGAGGCAGAGAGGGGCTGACGCAGTCCACAGATAGGCAATTGTTGGGGTTTAGAAGGCTGCAGGAATATTGCAGAGTGGAGCTGGTGAGGTACTGTAGTCAGAACAGTACCTGACAGAGCAAGGCTAGAGGAGTTGCTACCGAGGGTTTCTAACCGAGGAACCCAGATCAATGGTGCGGTTGCACAAGACGATCAAAGTAGGGGGCATCTCGACAAGCGGCAGAAGGATTTCCAGGAGGGAAATCAGGACTCAGAGGGAGTCCAGAAGAGAACTTCCAGACGGGAAGTAGAGACTCAGAGGAGTCGAACAAAGAACTTCCAGGAGGGAAGTAGAGAAGCATCATGGCACTACACGAAGTAAGAGACCAAGATAGACTGGACGGAGCATCAAACTTCGCAGTCTGGAAGGCCAGAATCTTATCCGTACTTGACAGGAATCGTGTCAAGAACTTCGCCTTGAAGGTAATAGTTGTCCCAGTCAACCCTAGTGATAATGATAGGTACGAGGAGGCAATGGCAAGGGCCAAGAGCATTATCCTTGACGGGGTCAAGGATCATGTACTACCACACATAGCCCAGAAGGAAACGACATTTGAGATGTGGGAGGCTCTCAAGAAGCTGTACCAGCATACCTCTATGCAGAGAAGAATGCTGCTTGAGAATCAAATGAAGAAGGGACAATCGATTGACACCTTCCTCGGAGGACTGAATGAGATCCGATATCAGTTGACTGGTATAGAGGCGACACCGGATCAGGAGCTAATGGTGAGGACAGCCCTGAATGTTGTCTTAGAAGACTGGGAAGTGTTTGTCCAGAGTATACTGGGCAGAGGGACACTTCCACCTTGGGACGAGATGTGGGCAGCTCTTCGCCAGGAAGAGATCAGACGGCAGTCGAAGACAAGTAGCAGCAGCAAGGGGATCAAAGTCAAGCAGGAGGAGGAAGATGTGGCCCTAGCATTTGGGGGAAAGTAGGACAAGCGGAAGAAAAAGGATCTCTCCAAGATCAAGTGCTTCCACTGTGGGGAGTTGGGTCATTATGCGACCCAGTGTCCAAGGAAGAAGAGTAAGGGAGAGTCTTCCGAGACTAAGGCAGCGCCAGCACGAGCAGAGAAGGAAGTTTTGACAGACGATGACTGTGCCATGAGTGCACACACGCTGCTTCAGTGGAAGTGGGGAGACATCGAGCTGTAGTCAGATGGACTACAGGCAATGAGGGGCAGGATCCTCGAGGTACGCAGCCTCTTGGATTAGACCTTGCTACAGGAGCCCCGTCGAGGAGTAACCGGACTGGCTGAATGGGTAGAGACGGATGTGGATGGAGCGACAGAGAGAGCTACAGTGCAGGAATCCGAAGACAGCGCAAAGCTAGCAGGTTGCAGCTGTGTGAGAGGCACAGGAGTGTTGCACTAGTGAAGGAAGGCACAGAGAGGTGTGCAATAGTGCGAGATGCAGGGAGTTGTTGTAGCAGTGCAGAGGTCAGAGAGGGAGCACTTGTCAGCGGCAAAGGGAGATTCAGCATCAATCGGTGTCTCTAGCTCAACAGGGAAGTCAGTTGGGAGATCAGTTACTTACTTCTTAGTAACTGAGTTGCAGTGCAGCAGTGGGCAGCACGATGCAACATGATGAGAGGAGGTGCAGTGCGGATGCAGTACTGGGAGAAAGGACCAGTAGCAGCACGGATGCAGAGGGAGCTATCGTACAGATGCAACAGTGGCAGTGGCAGAACCATGGGCAACAGTACAGGGGCAACAGTGCAGAGGATGTTGGGTAGGAAGGCCTAGCATCAACACAGGTACCGATGCCGGATGATCAGAGTAATACTCAATGAGGAGTATTGCCAGAGCACAGTGCTTGCTACGAGGGAGTGTTGATTTGGGGTAGCATCGGATGTGCTCTAACCACGAAATTTGGCGGAGAGGTTGGAGCATATGAGATCTCCCATACCTAGAAAGGGTTTGGGCAGATTCTAAACGGATTAGAAGATATTAAAATAATTAATATTTTTAATGGAGTTCCTAAGTCTAAACTTAGGGAAAATAAAATATTAATGTGTATTAATATGAATCTGTGTTAGAATGGTCCAAAAGACATGGATCAAGCCAAATCTAATCTTAGCCGTTGATTAGGGACTTAATCTCGGCCGTTGAGATGTCAACAAGAAAAGTATAAGAGGAGGCTTGAGGGTCACTTGGAGTGTACACCACAATGACCAGTCATTCTATTCTCTAGAGTGGGGTTTGCTAAGAGAGATAGAATCAGTGATCAGAGAGCAACTGAGGGGCATTGAGTACAAAGAGACAGAGAGGCACAGATAGTGTCGGAAGAGCAGCAGAATAGCCAGAGAAAGTGACGCAAGAGCAACCAGTGCTCACGCAGGGCCACGCAAAGGCAGCTAAGTGTTGCGCAGAGCACCAGAGAGGCCAGCATAACTGACGCAGAGGCTTAGAGAGCTGACGCAGGGCCTCCTGGGGCTAACGCAGGCCAAGATAGGCTAACGCAAGGCCAGCGCTAGGCTAGGAGAGGCTGACGCAGTCCAGATTGGGCAGACGCTGGGGTTTTTGGGGCAGATTGGTGCTGAGTAGCTGCCAGAAGGATTATCCGGGGTTTTAGCCAGTAGATTTGTCAGAAACGGAGAGGTATTACTGCTAAGGAAATTCTCTGTTGGGTAGGCCAGTTTCGGCACCCAAATTGTACTCTGATATTACTTAATAAGAAAACCCTCAGATAGTTGCACCAATTTTCCCACATTGGGTTTTTCCAGGGACATTAGTCCAAAAATAATGGTGTCATATGGTGTGTTTGTTTTTGTTTCTTTTTAGTTGTTGATCTGTAATATGTTGCGCATGCACTAATGTTTATTTTCAGTATTTACATTGTAAATAACTTGTTAAGGAAAATAACGAGTAGGTAAGAATAAATCAAATAAAGTGCATGGAGGGTTTCTAACTTAAGTAAACTTAGAAACTTCAACATGAGGAAGTCTTAAGAAGTCAAATGAAGCAGAAGGAAGAGGATTGCATAAAACATGAATAGGAAATTGTCACCTTGAGAGAGGAAGTGGACAAGATGAATCAAAGATTGAGGAGCTCGCAAGTCTTAGATGACATCCTCAATTGCCAAATAGCACCACTTATTAAGACAGGTCTTGGATATGTTGGTGAGTCCTCATGATGCATGGAAGAAGATGTCAAAGATGATGAAAAGAGACATGACAAAGAAGAAAAGAAGTCTCATGCCAAAGATGAAGAGAAGCCCAAAGTCAAAAACTTGCACAAGTCAACCAACACCAGAAGTTGAAAGACCAATGCCTCAAGAAGTCAAGATGATGCATTCAAGACGTCAAATCATAGAAGCGCATTTAGAAGAGGAGAACAACAAAGTCTTGGATATTCTTAGGGGCGGGACACCTTTAGGAGATCATCACCCTATACACCCAGGTATGCAGACACATTTTATGGTTATTGCTATGCATGTTCTAACTTTGGACATAAAGTTGGAGATTGCATGGGATATAGTAGGAGTAATGATAGAGGGTTTTATCAAATCCCTAGAGGCAAATTTTCTGGAAGACAAGACAAAATATCATATGCCTATGACAGTAGAAGTTACAACACCTTTTCTCCATTACTCACACCAGATGTAGAGTGATACCCGTGTCATAACTTTGGCCATTTTGGATGAGATTGTCGAAGACAAGACCACAAGGGTCTGGAAGAGAAAACAGATTTCACAATGAATTCTCACACAATTGGAAGACATGATGCAACAGGAGAGCATACTGTCGAGGGGGAGTCTATGAAGTGGAAGAGATGATGCAGCAAGAAAGCACATTGTCAGGGGGAGCCTGTAGAGATGATGCAGCAGATAAGCACATTGTTAGGGGAAGCTTATTGTCAGGGGAAGATTTATCACATAAAGATATCGTCAAGGACATGTCAGCCACCCTTTTCCATTGACGTCAAAGGGGGAGAGAAACTCGGAAAGAAACGAATAAAAGAAGCATGAAGTCAAGGGGAGCTTATGAAGCATGCCAAGAGATTCGGTGTGTTGACATCAACGACAAAGGGGGAGATTGTTGAGTATGTTGTCATTGATGTCAAAGCGGGTGTTTTTAGTTTTTGTAGCATTGGATGTGTTCTAGCCATGAAATTTTGTGGAGAGGCTAGAATACATGAGATCTGCAAAACCCAGAAATCATTTCTGGAAATTTCACCTAGAAATGACTTAATTAGATTATTAGTCATTTTTTAATATTTCCCAAGTCTAAACTTAGGGAATATGACTAATTAATAAGAATTAATTAAGTTATGGTGTGAATCTTCTAGAAACTCACACGGATCGAATTCAAGTTAATCCTAGCCATATATTAAGATCTAATCTTGGTCGTTGAAGTCTCCACAGAGGATTATAAGAAGAAGTTGATGGGGCTTGGATAAATCACTTGTGAAGTTCGATTTCATGAGCAGATTGATTTCCTGAGTAGCAGCAGTCAATTGTCGGAGAGAGAGCTAGAGAAATCAAAACAGTGATGTAAAAATTTCTCATTTCCCACCCCGGTTTTCAGTTTCACCTTATTTCTCCAAAATAGTTAAATGCCCTTTCCCATATCCATACATTCAACAACTGAAAAATAAATTTTGCTGAAAACACAAATTCTGGAAATTTTACAGAATGCTGGAAAATGCAGAAATAAAAAATCAGCAGGTACAAACAGCCATTTAACACATTTAAACACAATAATTTTTGTCAAGGTGACCCTGGAAAAACCCCCTACAACTCTTGGGGAAAACCAGTTCGAGAGCTCCTTCTTATTTCTGAAAAATGCTTTTTACAGTGAGAAATATTCAGCAAAAATCAGCAAGTAAACTTTTACAACTTATCTCGTTTTCCGTGCCTCACAGCCAACTGGAAAAACTTTGCAAACAGCAAAATCTGAACAGCAATAAATGTTGTACGTCCTCCTCGATTTCTGTGCCAATTTTCAGCCTTAAATTTTGTTGTATGGCCTACCTAGAAAATCGTGCAAGCTGCCAGAAATTCTGTTGTACGATTTCCTCGATTTCTGTGTCGAAAACTGTTGTACGACCTCCTTGAAAATCTGTTGTACGGCCTCCTTTGAAAATCGTGCCAGCAAACTCACATTTCTGCTCCTTGATTTCTGTGAAAACCGCTGTACCGCCTCCTTGAAAATCGTGCCCAAAAATCAGCCTTTCACTGTATGCTAAATCAGCTGTACGGACTTGCTGGAATGCTGCATTGGAATGTATGCCAAGCTGTTGCCTCCTTCTCCTCCCTGTCCAGAAATCTCCCTTCCTCTCTTGCTCTCCTTCTCCCAATCTGCTCATGAAAGAATGAATGATCCTTTCCTCCTTTTCCTCCTTTAATCTAACCCTAAGTGACTCCTGGGTGATCCCTAAATCCAATGGCTGAAATAGATTTAGATCTAGGGCTGAGATTAAATGCTCATTTAAATCTCACTTTTTATTTTTTAATTCACCCCACTTTAATAAAGACCGACTTAGTCATTTATTTCCTAAGTCACTAGTCACTTTAAAATTAGACTTTAGTAACTTTATCACTTAAAGTCACTTTTAAATTAGATTTGACTTTATAAAAATTATAAAGTCACTTTAGGAGAAAAATTAAATTCTTTTGGACACTTTTCCCTAGACCAAAGATCAAAGCCTTAGGGAACCACCTGTCCTCCGGTACCAAATTTCAACAAGTGAGAGAAGGGCGGAGACAGTGAGGCTGGAGGAGACATTTCAGATCCAGCGAGTGCAGTTGCAGAGAAGGGCAAAGGTTTCTCCAGGAAGCAGCGCAGAGGCAACACAGAAGCTTCAGTGAGCAAGTTCGATTTTGCTAGGGTGAAGCTGGATTTCAGTTCCATAGGCCAGAAAGTATTTCCAGAGTGCTAGAGGACCAGTTTCCCAGTCAGCAGAAGGTTGGACGGCTTGATCTTCAGTTGTTCCGAGCAGATTGTGTAGCAAACTGCACTGGTGTGATGCAGTAGCTGCGCAGAGCTAGGAGGACGGCTTGATTTTTAGAGAATTGTTGTGTCGGGATTGCTCGGAGTGAGGGTAATTTCCCTCAAGATATTTTTGCCAGCGTTTTCTCTGTTGGATTGCCAATATTCGGCATCCATATTATTATACTCAGATTTCACTGCTGCTTAATAATAAAACCCTCAACCACTGCACGGGTTTTCCCGAGTTGGGTTTTTCCAGGGACATTTGTCCAAAAATAATTGTGTCATTTTATGTGTGTGCTAGTATTTCTTCCAATATTTATTTCTTCCACAATTTATTTGTGTAGGTTGCAGTGTGATTGATTTAGCATTTGTTGTAGCTCACAGTAAATAAATTGTTAAATTTTATTAACAATTAGGATAATTATTTCTAGTTGCTGCAATAGGATTCGGATCTCCAAATTTTCATAGGTGCAAGATGGCATAGTTGGTGCAGGATGTCATAGTAGGTGCAGGATGTCATCCTTGATGTCCTTGGCATGTTGACATGTATGGATGTGATGATGCAGTGGTGAAACCCTAGCTCTAGGGTTTGGTTTCCCTAGACTATGGTCACACCTCGCAGTTGATGGAGATTTTGCAACAACATAACAATGAATTCGTCTTGGAGAACCCCGCCATTAGCTTCTCTTCGTCATACCAATTATGTTGATATATGGAGCACCATGTGGGCCTTCATGGTTTGAGAGATATGCTCAATCAAAGATCGTGCACCCAGCCAATGGTCCAAAGCCCCAAAGTTTGAATGATGTAGCTAAGAAGAATGTCTTATTGAAGTGATGATGTGGCAATTTTGGTTTATCTATGGCACATTGATCTAATGAAGAGGCAAAAATATTATTAGAGTATTTCTATTATTAAAGAACTCTCCATGGGTCATTATTAAATTATATTGGGTCAAGATTTTTTGGTCCAAAACGTAAGGGGCATTTCGGCTCCAGACATATTTGAAATTCAAATTTTCAAATGAACTCTTTTCCCTCCATTTATCTAGTTGGTTAATTCAACTTGTCTCCTAATCTATTTAAGGGCACCTCATCGCCCCTCCATGAAAGGCAATTGAACATTTATCATCTTAACTCTGAAATTATTTGGCTCTATAGAAGAAAGTCACAAGAGGCAGATTAGAGAGTTTTATTTTGAGTTGGCATTTGGGTTTTGTTGGTTTTTTCTTTGCAGGTGAATTCGCACTATTCAAGGGTCATTTTCAAACAGACAAAGAGGAAACCTATGTATGAAGGAAGTTCAAAAGGTGTGGTCTCCTGTGGATGCGAGTTTCTTTTTGTCTTTGGCTCTGAGATTTGGTTAGGGCTTAGCTGAAGTTAATCCACAAAGTCTCCTCAGCCTCACTTCAAAAGAACGTTAACCTTACCATAAAACAAGATTGCTCACTGTAATAATTTTTGGACGTTACCTCAATTCATCTATCTTGTGAAGACCTGTGACGTATTCAAAACTAAACTGTGACTGTAGTTAGGGTTTCCAATAACCATACATCTCAACAAACCTTGATCTCGTCTATCTTCTTGGAGATTGTATTTTGCATTGGGCTATTTTCTTTTAAAATGGTTGACAAGGGTATCGCAGGTGGCTTGAAGAAGCACATATTACAGTCTATTCCCTTGTCATACCTTCGAAAATTTTGCTTGTTGAAAGACAATTTTTGTGACATGTGTTTGGCGTCTTGAGGAAATGTCTTGAGCTCGGATTTCTTGCAGTGATAGTGTCAGTTGAAGATTTTTAATGTAAATCAGAAGGGGATTCGTTGACTCTGTTTTATTGTTTTTGTGACATATCTATGAGTCTTTTGATTGCTAGATTCTCTGAAGCTTAATTGTTGTGGCATTGGTCTTGAATAATCCTGAGAACGACTCGCAGTCATTGATAAGGCAATATATAAGTCAATTCAAAGCCTAACAAACCTAGAAGCAACAATGTTGAGCACTATCTAGAGGTTAAGGTTCATCAATACTTGGCATCGTTGAAAAAGCTCACTTATGTAGCTATTTGATCCTTGACAAAAAGTTATGTGTGGTATAGTTAACCTTTTCTCAGATCTACACAAAACCTGAAGCAATTATCTACACTCTTGTGATAATTCATGAACTAACATCAAGTTGATCATTGAGTCTTTTGTGTAGCAAGGTGTAAAACACTTATGGCACAATACTGCCATATTCTCATATGTTACAGTGCTAGCATCATTTGAAGCTTTTCACTTCGGTTAGGGCATAGATTGTGGAACCTAAATTTGAAGACCTTACATCTTTAGAAGAAGAAAATCGACACAGGATTGTTGCTTATAAGAAGATCAATTCTGAAGTAGTTATTCATCGAAGTTGGCCTATGACTACAGTCACTCTGTAGAACACAACTGAAGAGTGAAGCATGCTTGTAGCTATGCATGTCTTGTACGTGTGGTAGCAGATTGAACATGTATATTATTAGAAAGGCAATGTGATGAATGGACTATTACTAAAGTGAGATTTTGCTTGTAATAATGATGAACGTAGAGGACAAACAAGATGAGAATGAGAGCAATGGTGTATTGAGGATTTGTGCGTGAGATTATTAATTTATACCTCAATAAGCATAGGATCGGTTCCAGAGATCGATGGTAGAATTGTTGGTGCAGAAACAGAGTTTGCAGCTGATGTTGTGGCAAAGTATTGATGGTTGACTTGCAAGTTTTGTAGGGGATGTTGTGAAGAGACCACTATAGTTATTTTAATAAATTTTGTAATGAATAGTGTACCCGTCTTCTTGGTAAAATATGTTTGGGTGAGTTTGAAGAGCTCATGTTTATGCCTTGTAATACTGCTATCATAAGGCCTTGAGAATATGTTTTAGATGTACAGCTAATGTTTGAGTCATGTGTGAGCATGAGGTCATTAACTTTTTCAAGTTGAACCAGGGTTTGCTAATTGCAGCAGTCTACTGTCAAAGATTTGACAGAGGCACATTGAGCATAACTTTGTCCAAATCTTGTGTTGATCAAGTTGTCTGCTAGGGTTTGATTTGTTGGTGAAGCACTGAGGCGACAATGAGTTCTGAGCAAAGGTGCATGGCAATGACTTTGTGACAGTGAGATGCATGGCAGTGATCTTATGACAGTGACTTTATGTATCGTTGTTGTGACTGCATGAACTAGTAATTATGCTATTTGACAGTGTTGGAAGGTGGTAGTATGATAGACAGTGAGACAATGATAGTGATAGGTATGACAGCAAGATAAAGACTTTGATTGTGTCCTTCATAACAATAGTAATCTTGATGACAGTATGACATTCTCTTGATTACAGCAGTGACCTTGATGACAGTGAAGACAATCTCTTGATGACAGGAACCTCTGATGTATGACAGTACTCTTGGCATGGCAGTGACCTTAGTATTGAGATTACAGAGATGGCAACAACATTAAATTGTGTTGTGATGATGGTACTTGGCAGAGTTGAGTTTGGTAGCAGCAACAGTGGCAACAGTGAGTGACTACAGTAGCAACAGTAGCAGGAGTGGCAGCAGCAGCAGCGGCGGCAATGGACAGTGGCAGTGATAGCAGCAGTAGTGGCAGTGAGAGTGGACAGTGATAGCAGCAGTGTTAGCAGTGACAAATTGTAGTTGGGTCATTGTCCTTGGTATGGGAGCCCAAGTTTATTCAGGGAGCAATTGTTTCCTTCCAGACTTGCTAGTAAAACCCTTGGGGAGTCTTCTAGTTCCTTCCAGTTCAACTAGTAAATTTGTATGTAAATAATACATAACAAAGATTTTTGAGTAACATCTTATGTGTACTGATGTGATGTGATCTTGTTTCATGTTTGATGCTCTAAATATTTAAAAGAATAATCTAACCAATTGAGAAAAATAAGGGAAGTATTGATTCACCCCCCCACCCAAGTATTTCCAACATTCTAATGGTTTTGCTTCTATAGTAAATCCTTGTAGTCCTTTTGTTTTAGCTAAATAGTTGCTTCTACAAAAGTATATGTCCAAATCCATCTATATTTGCTTGCTAGAAGATTAGATGACTGCTTCCAATCTTTTGTGATCCAACTAACTCTTCCAATGTTATATGCTTCTTTCCATGATACCATAATATGCAAATCCCAAGAATCTTCTATAAGTGTAACTGCAACTTCTACTCTGCCATCTTCTAATAAAATAGAAAACAAACTACTTGTAAAACCTGGTAATAGAAAACTTCTTCAATAATAGAGGTCCTTATGATCTCCAGTCTTCAATTTCTTCTCAGATTCTTTTTTTTTTTTGTGTAATGTGAGCTCCACTTCTTTCTTTCCTCTTGTTGTTCTTCTTGTTATTAGGATCCTTGGGACAATCCCTTTTAAAGTGTCCATATTCATTGCACCCAAAGCATTGTACTTTGGACATGTCTCAGCCTCCACGTGGCTGATTGTTGTTGTTTTTGTTGTATTTTCGACGAGGTTCAAATCTTCCAAATTTTCCAAACTTCTTCTTTGACCTAGCAGCAAAAGCTTGAGATTGTTCATTGTTGGGTTCGGTGTCATCCTTGGCTTTCAATCTTGTTTCTTTTAGAACACATAAAGACCATAATTCATCGAAAGATGGAGTATCTTTCCTTGAATAGATGCTGGTCACAAAACTGCTCCAATCTTAAGGTAGAGCATTGAGTACACAAGTAGTTAATTCGGAATCGGATATGACTTCTCCAAGCCCTTGAAAATGATCTTTCAATTTTGATATTTTCACAAAGTATGAGGCCAAGTCTTCATCTTTTGACAACCTTGTTTTGTAAAGTTGATTCCTCAAAGATATTTTCTGACCTGTAGTATTGACAGCGTACAGTTTTACCAATTTATCATAGACTTCTTTTGATGTGGTCAAATCTGCAACAAAGGGGGTGAGATGATCTTTGATGGGCTCAATGAGAATTCTTTGAGCCCTAACTTCTCCCTAATAGTACTTGGCCAATTCTTGAGTGTTGTCTTTATCGTACTAAAACTTTGACTAGAACGTGATCCATGACTTCATTTTCTATGAGAACCAAATCAATTGTCTTCTTCCAAGTTTTGAAGCTTGATGACCCATCCAGTTTGTTGCCTTCTTCTCAGGTTCTTCATTTTCTTCTGCAAAGTGAGCTCCACTTCTTTCTTTCCTCTTGTTGTTCTTCTTGTTATTAGGATCCTTAGGACAATCCTTTTTAAAGTGTCCATATTCATTGCACCCAAAGCATTGTACTTTGGACATGTCTTGGTCTCCATGTCGCTGATAGTTGTTTTTGTTGTATTTTTGATGAGGTTCAAAGCTTCCAAATTTTCCAAACTTCTTCCTTGACCTAGCTGCAAAAGCTTGAGATTGTTCATTGTTGGGTTTGGTGTCATCCTTGGTATTCAATCTTGTTTCTTCTAGAACACACAAAGACCATAGTTCATTGAAAGATGGAGTATCTTTCCTTGAATAGATGTTGGTCACAAAACTACTCCAATCTGAAGGTAGAGCATTGAGTACACAAGTAGTTAATTCGAAATCGCACAAGGTATGAGGCCAAATCTTCATCTTTTGATAACCTTGTTTTCTAAAGTTGATTCCTCAAAGATATTTTCTGACCTGTAGTATTGACAACGTACAGTTTTACCAATTTATCATAGACTTACTTTGATCATTGATGTGGTCAAATCTGCAACAAAGGGGGTGAGGTGATCTTTGATGGGCTCAATGAGAATTCTTTGAGCCCTTACTTCTCCTTTATTGTACTTGGCCAATTCTTGAGCCTTGCCGTCATCTGGTACTGAAACTTTGCCTAGAACATGATCCATGACTTCATTTTATATGAGAACCAAATCAATTCTTTTCTTCCAAGCTTTGAAGTTTGATGACCCATCCAGTTTGTTGCCTTCCTTACAAAAAGATAATATTTGATTTGAATTTTGAGACATGAAATGTAATACGATACTTACTTTCCAAAGATGATGCCTTCAAGTATTTTGATGTGGCCAAGGATCTTTCAAAGATGTCCTCCTAGGATGGTTGGAGCAATAATATTTTCAGGTTGCTTCAATGATTTCCAAGAGTGTAGATGATTGTTCCCAAGAATCTTGATACTTCTTGACTAATGTCTTCTATAAAGTGATGATCAAGAACTTTCCAATAGAGTCAAGAGAGAGAGATTGCTAAGAGGATGATCTTCTTCAAAAATGATGATGAGTAAACATGAGCCTTCAATGAGTGAGAGCGAGATAGTTGCACTGTTGCTATAGTAATCTTCTTCAAGATCAATGATGGTCTTTGAGTCTTCTTCCTTGTGCCCTTTGTAAATAATGTTATCCAAATAGTTGATGTAAATGTCAACTGTTGTAGAGATGCCTTCAGATGAGCCAACCAAAGTGATATTCAAGCTACCTTCTTTCTCACCTTAGCTCTAATACCATGTTGAGAAACCAATATGCTTGAAGATTAGGATGAATTATCTTACTTGATAATTGCTTGTGAATATATGTTGGCTTCTTATTACTTTTATTATGTTCTCTTCATCAAACAATTACCAAAAACATAAACCATGAAGATCACAAAAAGACAATGAACACAAGATATACCCTCCAAGCCATGGCAAAACCCCATAAGGGGGAAAACCCAACCAACTTCTCTTCGTATAGAGTCAGATCAAAATGAGAAATCCAAGACCAAGACCTCCGACAAGACCTAAGTCAACCCTCCTTCAAACCTTCCTCAATCCAGTCAACGATGGTCAAATGGGAGGTCGAATGGGTCCCTTCCAGGGTCAACTTGACCAGGGAGGACCAACTTGGTCTTATGGGGACAAAAAGGCTTTTTTGACTCAAAATAGAATTTTCTTTCTTTTACAAAATAGTCCAAATGGGATTTTGATTCATGACAAATTTTCTTTTGACTTCAATAAACCCTAGAAGCATGAAAAATTTGCTTTGACTAGAAAATAATAGTAATAAAGAAAAATATTTTTCTTCTTTTTGTTTTTTCATGAAATGCATAATGATACAAGTACAACAACAATAAAGAAGACCGAACCTAGTTATATTTTTCAACAGCCCACTATCACCACAGCCAAAACCCCCTGCTCTTTACGGATTTTCACTGATGGGAGGAGTCCTAGTATGTGATAGACATCACCTATGTATGATATTCTAGGTAGAAAGTGTTAGGTGACTTGGCTATGCCTTCTACCATAAAGACCCAACAAATTCACAAGGCTCTTATAAGAGGCAATTCACTTTCTATGTAGAGACCTAGGGATACAAGCACAAGACCTAGGATTTGATTAATTTATTGAGTGTTGGAGTATCCAAAGGCCAAGGCTAAGAGAAAAGGCTTCCAACAATATAAATTAGCAAGGTCAAGGCTCATGAAACCTTCAAGATGTTGGAAAATTCAAAGTGGCAGCTTATTAAATCAATTTTCCTTTAACCTTAATATTTTCTTGTGAACTTAGTTAGTTTTCTTGTGTTCTTTACTTGGATCTTTTCATCAAAAAAATATCAAGAACATAAAATAGTAACAACAGAGGACACAGAAATTAGGCTCTCAACCAAGGCAAAACCCCTCCAAGAGGAAAACCTGGAAAACTCTTCTCTTCTTCTAGAATCTGCTTCAGATGAGACAACAAGGACCCAAACCCTAGACCAAGTCCTTCTCCAAGTACCAAGTCAGCCTTCTCCAAGTACCAAGTCAGCCCTTCCAATGAGTCCTTCCTTGATCTAGCACCAACCAGCTTCAACTTGCAACTTCAACCTGCCAGCTTCAATACTGCAACTTTAACCTACAACTTCTGCCCCTGTAGCAACTACAAAAACCCTAATCCAACTTTCTCTTGAGACCTTCCTTGAGCAACACAGCTCCTTCCAAAGTCAACAAAGTCAAGACGGAGTATTCTTCCCTCCAGCAACAAGAGACTACACTTTGTCCTACTACAACTCGAATCTGCAATTTTGGCCTCCTTTGTAGCTGCAAAAACCCTAGACTTTCGCATGTGTGAGAGAGAGATAGCCCAAAAACAAGTTTTTCGTCCTTCTTTTCCTAGTTCTAGACCTTCACTATCTTCTTCTTCTGCTTCCCTGCTATAGATCGAACTTCCTTCTTGACATCAAGCTTCTTGGTGAGTGAATCAAAAATGAGGTCAAACTGCTCCTTTACACAGCCTTTCCAAGGGGGTGAATTCCCTCCTTTTGGTCAACTTGAAGCTTTCAGGGCTGACTTGTACTTTTGGAGTTTCCAGGACTTTCTAGACTCAAAAATAATTCTTTTTCCAATTACATTTTTCCCGGAAGGGTCTTATAAACATGATGTTTACTCCTTTGACTCATGACAATAAATTTTAAGGCCTAACAAACCCTAGAAGTATGAAGAACATGCTTTTACCTAGAAGACTATCAATAAGAAGCATGAAACCCATGCTTTAATAATAATAACTTTCTTTTTCTTCTTTTATTTGTTACATAGGATACATATTGAAATGAATACAACAACAATTATGAAGACTGAAACTAGTTACATTTCCAACACAAGAAGCCCCCAAGTTGAAGGAGGACAAAACTAGGGCTTCCCTCTTAGGGAAAACAACTAGGGAAAGAGAATTTATGGATGAAATTAAAGTTGATGCCCACCAAAAGTATATATCTTGTGGAAAATACTATCCTCTTGATATTTAGGCTCTCCAATCCCCAAAACTCACCTTGCCTAGGGATTCGCACTAAGCCCTAGTTCACCACCTTACCCTTAAAGGAGTCGAAAGTCAAAGGAGAGAGAAAATGTATAAGAAAGGTAGATGATCACCAACCAATTGGACCAATCCCTTATCCTTTGGGACTATAGAGTCAATGATGTTTCAAATTAGTCAAATAGTTTCTAATGAGGCCAAAATTTTGAAGCCCTAGCTACTAAAATTCCAACAATTACCTATTCAATGTAAGGAGAATTTTTCATGGGAGAGCTACCAAGAGTTCACCACTAAGGGCATTCATTCACATGTTATGTATGAGTAATGCATGCAATAGATCATCTAGATGCAACATTCAATAGATATTCAACAAATTAGGGCACAAGTGCAATTACTAGAATCAACAAAATGCCATACATCAAACATCAAAGAGATGGATATTCAAAACTCAAGTCCACTTACAAAATAAAATGCAAAGAATCCATTCTAATCATCCAAAGAATAGCTCCAAAGTGCAATGATTTAGCTTCAAATATCAAAGATCCAAATATCTCCACAATTTCAAGACGCTGAAAATGCTCATGTAGGCTGAAATAATTCAAGAGTGATGTGATGAGAAACAAGAATGAAGGCCTCCTTTATTTATATGAGGAGTCTGAGTTCCTAATTACCATACAAACCCCTCTAAACAACAAAATAATGGGCTAGGTCACAAGCCAACCTAGTAGCATTTGGAAACTATTAGCCCTCCACATGTGTGAGCTGAAATAAAGCAAAAGAGTTGACGTCATGCAAGAGTAGGCCCTTTTAGCGTTGACGTTGACGGCAATGAGTGCCATCACGTGTGTAGAAGCCCTCTAAAATCACCATTTAGGGGTTGTCCCCTAGATC
The DNA here is from genome assembly GCA_031772625.1 of Pinus tabuliformis. Classification (NCBI taxonomy): domain Eukaryota; kingdom Viridiplantae; phylum Streptophyta; class Pinopsida; order Pinales; family Pinaceae; genus Pinus; species Pinus tabuliformis. The sequence continues at coordinate 1,493,415,724 of CM062820.1, read as the reverse complement.
TCTGACATCAGTGGACCAATTTTGGCTTTGGGGAACAAAGTGGGGTCATGGGTCTCCAAGTGGCTAAAATGCCTATATTTGCTCCAATGTTGAGGGCAATCATGGTGTTGCTAGCCCTCCCACTTCTCAATGTGTGAGACCATCTTCATCCAAGCCCTGGATTCGATGACATCCATCTGATCAACACTATGTCGATTGGGGGCATGTTGGTCCAGGTGCATCATCCCATAAAAGTCAACAATGTGGGGAAAAGTGTTGGAATGTTGTGGGTGTTGGAGGTACCCAAGGATGTCAATGATGATTTGCAATTTTCTGGAGTCCCATGGCTCTCAACGCTTCACCTATGGGTGTCAATATGCCCCTCTAGAGGACCTGGACCCCAATTAAGTTGCCCAAACCTATAAATGGAACCACCTGTCAATTACACACAATATCTAGTGCTACAACTTTCACCATTAGGTACATTTAATCATTATTGCATCTAAGTGAACCAAGCTTGAAAGAAATGGGCAGATTAACACTTCATACAAGGCTTCCTTTCCAAAATCGGGGTCTTGGTCAGGTAATGGTGTTACCTCCCCAGGTAGGAATGGTTAATAGATGAACCTATTAGGTGTTCTCAACCCTTAAGGGGAAGTGACATATCCTTGGTCCACCCTTCAATCGATAGGTGCCATATGAATAATATGATGGAACGGAGGGGAGAAGCATTTATGGCCAAGTGACACGGTCAAAGGGACTAGCGTGGCAGGAATCCACATCATAGTGTATAGATATGAGGAGGTACCAACTCGGTCTTTGCTTTTCCACCCCTCTTATGCCCTCTATTTTTTCTTGATTTTTCTTTGTATTATTGCTCATAACACAAAGGGTTAGAGCTTGCTTTATATGGTCTATAGCAGTTATTACCCCCTTAAGGATGGCACAATTCGAACACCCATCAGGGGTTGCGACATGCAAGCATTCCTTATCTTCTGTGAGATAGGGCAACATTGGCCCAAGAACCAGGTGATGGTCGTATGAGTGAGATAGATCTCATGCTTGGCTTTTGCCCCAATGCTAATTTTTATGTCCCGGCCATCTTTTGCATTTTAATATTCTTTTCTTCTCTTTTGTTGGTGGCCATTATATGCTCTTTCTGTTTTTTTTAGTTGCATCAACCTTCCAGGGTATATTTCAAAGCCCTACCCAGGTATGAGGGTGTGTGTAAAATCCCAATGAACCAATGGTGAACCCGAAGAATAGAGATGGAATGACAACATGTAATGTATGATGGAAGGTGGTAAGCATGGAATAGGGGGAGATGGGGCTACGCTATCTCAATCATGGCTTCCCAAGTAGTGCCCCTCCTATAACCTTAAGATCATTAGGGGAGGTCCCACTGGACTATGATTGGAAATTAACCCCCCATTTAAGGTGAGGGAACAAGATCACGGCCAAAACCCTTCTTTATTCCATGTTACCACGTAATCCATATCCAATGCCCAAATACAAACAAGCACAAACACCCGATTGCATAATGAATAAAGTACCTTTTTGATCAAAATTCCACCTTCCAACATGTGCTCTTGCCAGATGGGCGAGAAAACATATGACTGTTGCAAGTGGTGGAAATATAAGTGGCACATCATCATCGATTACTAGTGGTTGTTAGGGCCCTATTGGCTACCGGTTGGAAGAGATGATGGAAGAAAATTTTCTCCTAAGGGGTCACCCACTTTTGGTGTTGTTGACCACTGAAGTGTACCCAAAAAAATTTGAAGACTCCGTGCTCAAGGATGTATTAGAGGCTTCATGCACCATCAGAATTCACTATGTCATCATAGTTTTTCAACTCTACTTCTTATTCTCATCTTCTTTTGTTGTACTCAGATTCCACAAGCCCTATGGGAATGATGTAAAGTGATGTTAATATGATGAGTTGAGTCATCTAACAGGCCTAGGTAACTTGGGACCTTGTCATCAAGTGAGTTTACTCTGGGAGGTATTTTTCACTTGGTTAATTATCAGATCCTTACGGGGACTTAATAATTAATTGAGTTTTTTCCTCCAAGCATAACCCCAAAGCCAAAGTGCCGCTTGATAGTGAGGCCTTGAGTGAGTCCTAGCGTCTAGATTCATTGTATATTATCATATTAGATCACTCGTAAAATTTCGTGGAATTTGATTAAGTCTAAGGGTCATTTTTTAAATTTCCCGTAGGGTAAAAATTTGAATAAAATCTGAATGTAAAATGTAATAAGCAATGTCTAGAGAACTTGTATGGGGTACGTGTGCTCAAAATTACACCTCTCACCCTCAACTTTCTACTATGACACACTTTGAGGGGTAAAAATTAAGTTCTAGACCCTCAAAATCCAGTTTTCCTAAGTTTAGTGGGAAATTTGGCAATAAATTAAAACCAAAAATAAATAGCTCCATGTGACAAAATGGCTTGGAAATTATCTAAAGTCAAAGAAAAAGTGGAGGATGATATGGCACCTTGCATCATAAATACATGGCCCACTCAAGGAAATCGAATTCTTGGCACTTAATGAAGGAGCTGCTAACATGGAAAATCAAATTTTTTGAGGATTTAATGCACATATGAGAATATTTGGAGGATATTAATAGATATTTTCTTGGGAGTTTGTCTCCACATTGGTTCCTACTCCTCCACACTTGGCACATTCACATGGATCAACGAGTTGGCAAGGAGGGCCTACGCATTCCTTGAGGAGATCTACGCTTGGCACATTGGGGACATCAACTCGAGGTGGCATCTCTTGGCTTGGTTGTTGGGAGTTAACTCCCTCTTTTGGCACACTTGGCATTGCTCATCTTCACACTTGGATTTTCGACTTGCTTGATGGAGGCCACTTCATGAGTTCGATTTGGTTGGATGCTACACACATCTCTTCATCTCTCCACTTGGAATTCGACTTCCTTACTTGGGATCTTCTCCACTTCCATTTGTCACTTGGTTGCTACATTGGGATTTGCTCCCATTTTTCTATATAATAGAGCTTTGTGCTCTCACTTGTATGATTGAAAAACGAGCTATTGTGCTTGGGGAAGCTCTGCTTTTGTGTACACTCATTCTCAATTGCAATAAAAGACTTTGGGGGTTTCATTCATGAGTTGTTCTTCCTTTGGAATGTGATGAATGGTGGATTATTGGTATAATTTCTTTTACTCATGCTTTGATCTAGTTTATTTCCATTTGCTCTTGTATACTTGTTAATGTAAAGTTATCTTGCATTGGCATTTGATTTAGAGGTATGCTCTAGATATAGAATGCTCTAGTTATTTTCCAATAAATCTCTAGAGTTTCTTGTCATTGTTTATTTGCTAAATCTATATGGGACTAATTCTTGATTGAAGTGTTGTAGAGGAAGCATCTTGTTGAATCAAGCATGAGGAGAAGTCTTTGGAGAGACCAACCCACTCTTGATACATTCTCAAAGGAGCTCTCATTCGTTTTTTGAGCCTTCATAATTCATCTTACGAAGTGTTTTTGCAAGGGTTTTCTTGGACATAGCTTGTACACAAGCAAAATATTTCTATACTTAAAACTTTTCCCAAAAAAAGGTGTTTCATTGATTTTATTTAGCTATTTGAGAGCATTTTCTAAACTAAGCAAGTGATGGGGTTCACTCCCATCACTTGATTTGGTTTCTTGTACACTATTTTGTATTATATTTATTTGTTTTACATGCTCTCTCTACACTAATTGTGTCTGGTTTTGCGGCCCGTAGTTGGAGTGGTAACAAGGGCCTTGAGGAAAGTTCATTGAAACTCTAACTATTTTCTTGTAGGACCTCTCAAGCATTTAAGGTTCACTTTTAAGGGGGTCGTGGACATTAGAGGAGGGCTGCCATTTAGCTAGGTTGTGAGCTTGATAGAGGAGGATTTCTCCCTTGACAAGGCTGTGGACAAAGAAGACTAACTTCTTTTCTTGTGCAAGAGTTCATCCATCATTGGAGGCTAATCTTTGGGATACCAAAAGACCTCTAACATTTTCAAATTTGAGAGCATTCTTATTATACTTACCTTAGCTACTAATTTTGACTTTCAAGAAGGAAATCTAGTGCTTAAAAAGCCTCATATGTTGTAAAGATTCCTCTTGAAGCTTCACTTGAGACCTTTTGGAAAGTTTCTCATCCTTGTAACAAGTTAATAAAAAACCTTATTTTTTCTTGTCGGAGCTTGGGTTTTACCCATGGCATCCCTTTTCCTTATTTAGGAGGAAGAATATGTCGGTGGATTGATTTTGCATTGTTCTCTTAGTTTTCATTTTCACTCTCATTTGCATGCTTTAAGAATTAACACAATCTCACCATCACGTTTAATTTTCTAAGTTGAATTTTGCTACAAGTTCCCATTTTATGCTTTGCATTTCAATTTTGCTTTGAAATACAACTTGGGATTTTCACTTTGGAGCAACTCATTTCTTATATGCAAGTATCTCAATTTATGTGGCAAAGTTTTGATTTAGTTAAATTGACAAATTGCTTTATGTTTGCCTCACTATAGGCTCATTGGATATTTTGCTCATTTATTTTAAAGCCATTTGCTCACTTTACAAGCAATATTATACTCTTAGCTTCATCTCATTTCATTACTTTAGTTTGTTGATCATTGATATATCATTTGCTAAAGCACTTACTTTAAACAACTTACAATTTTATGTGCATATGAAGCTTATGTTATGTCTTGTACAATTTTGAGAGCAATTATTTAAGTTATCTCATTGTGAGCATATTTCCATTTACTTGAAGCAATTCCTTTTGCGAAGCACTAATAAACTAACATTTCATTTAGGCATTTTAGCATAGTTTGCATTTCTAACTTAATTAACCTCCAAGCATAAGCTTGGTTGATAGACATCATAGGGCAAGTATTTTCTTAGAGAATTCTTCCAACTGATACGAAGTAAGGTAAAGGTGTGTGACCCTGCAGTATGGAGGTGGCTTGTCACCTTGTCGGAACGAAGACACACACTGGCTCGTAAGGCTGAGGGGAAGGGTATCGTTAACGACACATTTGTGTCCTCAGCCCCTCTTCTTTACAGTCACCCCAATTTTTACCCTTTGGAAAGAGTTTAAAAAGAAGATCTCTCACTTAGAATAGGCATTTAGTCTAAAATTAACCAAGATAATTGCATCTAACCTTAGTTAAGTGCATCTCATCTTAACACACTTTACTTTCAAAGTATCTTACTTGCAATTTATTTATATGTTTGTCATGATGAAAATGTCTTGAATTGATCATTTTATTGAAGTATCTCATTGAGCAAGTATAATATCATTTTGTGCAAGTAAAGCTTTAGTTTATTTCATCTCATATTGCAAGTTATTTTACATTTTCTACTTTACATGCTTTAGAATCGTGAATGGTTATATTTTGACTTAAAAGCATTTCTTTAAGAGCAATTTTATATCTTGCAAGTTGATATCATCTTTTCTAACATTCATTTGATTTGCAGGATTACTTGGTGTTTCATTTTGAAACATTTTATTTTTTAGCAAGTGTTTATTATTTTGAAGCAATATTGAAGGCACTGGTTTTATATGCTCATCTTTGATTTATGTGTTGATGGTTATTGAAAATATAATTCATTTCATATTTCTCATCATATTTGTTGAAACTTGCTCATAATCTCAAAGTAATCCAAATGACTTTAACATCTCTTAGAAACCTCACATCATTTTTCACTTAGCTTTTCATTTAGGGACCACCCCCCTTAGCTTACCTAGGATAGAGCTTAAACGGAGAGAGTTGGGAATAGGTGACAGCCCCATTTCTTGAATTTGCCACCAACCACACCTTGTGGGGTTAAGAGCTTTTCTCACTAACTTAGGTGTGTGTGCAAGGCGGCAACAACAGGTGGGTAACAGTCTCTACTTTAATCATGCACCCAGATTCTTTTTTAAAAGGACAGGCAGCATTTCCACTATTAGTGTATCTAACATGCAACATTGAGAGACTGTGAAAAGGGGTGTGGAATGAGATTCCTAGACATCAGTCAGCAGCAGGTGTGCTTCCAGAGGATTCATATAGGAATGCAGATGCAGCTAGAAAAGATGATTCTCTTGGTGGAGCTTCTAGTACGAGTTTGTTTGTTGAATTTGGTCAAATGGTTTTAGCACTTAAGCGTCCAACAGAATGAGCCTACATTATGGAAGGGTCAAAACACTCTTCTCTAGTATTTAGTAAAAGGTTGGACACTTTAACAAAAGCTGCTTCTTATGCAGTCTCATTGAAATTTTATAGAAGAATGTCGTACTGTATGTTTAACAGTAATTGATTGTATCAAAGGTATGCTTGAAAAGAGAAAGGCTTCATGTGTACAAAATGCTGCAGAGATTTTCAACTGGGTATGGGTATTGATATTGAACTACCTCCACGTGTTGAGAGTCAGCTTGATTTTTGTGAGTTAACTAAGCTGGGTTTTGAAATTGGACCTCTCTATATCTCATGTTATTTATATCTATTCAGATTGGATGGCTTTTAAAGCTTATCCTCAGCTTGAAGTGCATGTTCATAAAGAAACACCAGTGAAGATTAAGATAGAGAAGGCATCTCGATGCTTCATACAAGACAGAATGCATCTACAATTTTAAAAATTCTGTTGGGAGGCAAACTGGATGATTTGCAACGTAGTTTTGAAGCATCCTTACAAGTTGGTTCCAAAAAAAATTGTTTTGCTGAAATGCCTCTAGCAGTCTTATCCGTAGATATGAGTTTTGTGAGGTTGAGTAATGTTGAGCTAGATAACTGCTTGCGTCCTGACTCCTGTTAACACAAATTTCTACATTGTGAAAAGGATAAAAATAACTTCAAAATTCTGCAGTGAAAATTCATGTAACACTCAGCAAAATCTGCCCAATATGCCATGAACAGATTTCCTCTCCATTTGGGTTGGTGCTTGCCAACCTCAGGGGGTGTCCCTAGACTAATATGCACAGTTTTCCCAGTAAAATCTGCAACACAAACACATTAAAACAGCACACAAAAGGGCTTCTTTGATAAGCCATCAAGCTGCCAAAGGGGTTATGAAGATGTTTTGAAAATAGGGGTGGAATTTCCTTCAATGTTAGCTTTAAATCTCTGTGGAGAACCTCCCGATAACATCCCAATAAAATCAGGATATCGCAAGTTTTTTAACTTGCCGATGTTATCGGCCAAGTTTTTTGGGAGTTTTTCAAACTTAAAAATATCACAATTTAATTGATAAACTCGTGATTTTATCGCGATTCAATCCAAAAAATCATCTTTTCTGGGCCGCGTATAAGTGAGCGAAAATCAGATTTTTTAACTCATTTTGCACTCAATCCTTAACGATTGACCCTGTGAAGAGAGGAGGACTCGATCCTTGATTGGTTAGAGGTGGATCCGGAGGACTCGATCCCTGATTGGTTAGAGGTGGATCCCTGATTTTGTGTAGAAAATTGCTTTTACCCATACAGTTTATTTTCTGAGGATACTATTTTGCTAGATCTTAAACTAGATGGAATCAGACAATTTATTCTTTAAAAGTTAAGTTCATACTCACTATGATTTTGTCAATTTCTCACCATAGAAAATTATGGTTTAAATTAAGTTATCCAACATTATAATTCCTTGAAGAGAATATATTGGTGAATTGATCTTATTAGTGCTCCAAGATTCAAGATATGACTTGTCACCGGTGTATTACTTTATTTGCAAATGAAGCACGAGTACTTGAATATTTTATGTTTTTAATGCAAATGAATTTATTTTCTGTTGGACGTTTCCTATTTTGTTTCTCCTGTTTCCTAACATTTCCCTCTTTCTGAGCATTACCTTATCTTCTGCAGTTTCCTCTGGATATATATTCCATGTTTTCTGCCCTTACCAGGCCCCAGCCATTCCCATTTCCTATTTCTGATTCCTGGGGAAAAGCACAAAATCCAAAAACTTCTGGAAACTGTGAAAAAGAATTTAGACATATGTGTCACCATGAACAATATAACAAGTTAAGCTGCCCTGTATATGCAACCACATGTTAGTTAAAACTTAATCTAGTTAATAGAGTGGTTTCAATAAAGGTAAGAGTCAAGACATTTAAGAAAGGCTTACTGAAGGTAATAAATAATTGCCTCCTAATTTGAACATCTTACCATCTTTAATTACCAAAAGAAAATGTTGCAAAATAAAGAGGAAAATAGCAGATAGGACTTTGATATATCCGACAGCATGGTCACAGCACTTTGGTGATTATGCTCACAAATTAAAGAAGCTTGTTGTATAAATGTTCAGCTAAGGCTCTAGTACATCAACTTGTGCATGAAACTAGAAAAATGAATAATCTTAACTGTTATAAAAGTATACCTTCAGCAATTTATGCACATTATACATATGATTTGCCATTTTACGATTTCAAGTCTTTATTTTTGTATATCCATGTATTGCATATATTTTAAAGCTTTCAAAACCTTCCTAAATTCTGGAACATATATTTGATATGACAAACATTTGAACTTTTTGAACATATCAAATATATTTCAGATTGCTTCTGTGAGATTTTTGACTAAAAATATTTTTTAGCTATAAACAAAAAATAGAATAATCTTGGAATTTGACTTCCACCCAAGAAAAATAATGGGTCCGAACTCTTAACTTATTATCCATGTAAGCTTAATTTATAAAACATGACATCTAAGTATGTTTGATATTTCCACTCACATGGTTTTGTTCCGCATCTTCTGGGGAATTTCAATATCCCTAATTCATTGTGATTCCTTGGTTGATCCCTGTTTCCACAAAATCTAGCAGGCCTAATGCAAATCCCCACTAGGCAGAACTAGACCTTAGGGCAACAAGAGAAAAGGTTGCCACTGTCACCTCAGCAAACTTTTTCCTGCTCTTTAGTGGTATTTGACCACAAGGGAGGCTTCCCTAAAACATCTAAAGGATAATCAACTACTATGGCTTAGGGTGATAGACAAGAAGTCTAATAAATGATATAAAGTACCAGCAAAGCCGAAAGGCCTAGATATTATATGCAAATGTTCAAGTACTTTAGTCCTAGACCCAAGATTTGGCTGTTCTGAGTTGGGTTTTATTGATTTGCAATGATAAGGTGCACAATGTTATATAGTAGCCAAAGAAAAGGCCTTTTTCAGGATGATCAACAAAAAGGGAACACGGCCTTCCAGTAGGCACTAGGATTAGGGTTAGGAAATTGATTTTTATGGCTGAAACTTATGCATAAACAGAAAATAGGGATGACATCAGCCCTAAAAAGGAGGGATTGACCATGTAAAATGCTAGATTTTGCTTTTATGTGATTTGTTGATGCAATTCCTAATTTCTCAGCCACAAACGTCCAACACAAATTCGCCTTTTATGCAAAATTCAGCCCTAAAATGCTAGCGGCTAAACCTAGACATCTAGGGACAAGGTAAAGAAGAAATTTAATAAATTTTATGGATGATAAACACAATAATGATTAGTGCCTTATCCTAAATGGGTTTAATGGAGTCTTCTAGGGCTAAAATTCCATGAAAAGGTTTTGATGGAGTAAGGAGCGATGACTAGGGTGTCCCCTTTTAAAACCCTGACTATTTTCCTTGTGAGAGGAGAGATCAAATATAAGGTATGCACAATTAGAGTTTCCTTAGAGCTTTCAAGAGAACAATTTTGCATAATATAATGGAGTAAGATTTCAAAATAAAATTAGCATTTAGTCATGGCACAAAATAGAAACCCTACTAGCATAAATACAATATGCAAAATATAGAAGATAAAGCATGAAACTTAAAAAATTATCTAGGAAACAATTTTTTCAATCCAAGGAAAATGACTCCACCTAAAGATCCATCTCCAAGAGAATTTTGCACCATAGAAAGATCACATTTTGCCCAAGTAGCGAAAAAGGACTAATTTGCACTCTTGCACGAGAGAAGAGTGATAAATGTGTGATGATAAAAATGGAATGAGGAGAGTCTCTATTTATATGAGACTTAGCAATCTTCCTTTCAACTAATTTACAACTAAATGCCCTAATACAAGTTTGTTCGAGTGTTCAACAAGTGAGAGGTTGCAATCCAACCTCATAATAGCTCAAAAAATAACAAATAATTGCCAAAATAGCCGACATATGTGGGAGAAAAGATTCCTCCACTATGGTGTCATCCTTGAAAGGAGCTCAAAATGTCACAAATAAATGAAAAATAGGCTAATCGGTGCTACACACTCCAAAATGTAGCTCAAAATCCATGGGTATGCATCCAAAATGCCTACAAACCATGATGTCATCACCAAGATGCCTTATGTCACCCTTCTAAGGGAAATGGAGGTGATGTGGCACTAATATGCTCAAGCGTTGGGGTCCATTAGTGATGTGCAAGCCCTCCCTTGTCATCTCAAGGATAACCATCATCATCTGAGCTACGGAACAAGCAACACCCATCAAACAGTGTCAAAGCAAGCCTTGGGGTGTCCTAGGTCCATCTGGCCACATCTCCAATAAATCCAACATCAAGCCTCACTAGCTCAGAGTTTCAACATCTGGGGGTTCCTCAAAGTACTAAGTATCATGTGGAACCATGATATATCCCAAAGCTTTGCTCTGGGTGGGAAACATTGCATTAACAAGGTCATATTTGCTCTTTGGAATAGGCAAAATGGTCTTTGGAATGCCACTAAGGAGGATAACCATCTCTCAAAAGGTCTTTGCTGCTGTGACAAAACCACTTGACAAAAGCCTCTCAAGATCAAGTAAAATCAACAATCATTAGGTACAATAACATAAATGCATCATAGTGGACCATACCTAATGTCATGGGAACAAGAATACTTCACACAAAGCTCACCTTCAAATGTCTAACTAGATCAAGTCCCGTAAACAAGTTACATCCTTATATTTAGGTATAGTTAGGTCAATAACCCTATTAAGTGTTTGTGTTTGCAACCCCCAAGGGGATAGACATGTCCCAAGTTAGCCCATCAATCCATAGGTGTGTGTGAAAGATGGTGGCTATGGAGTGGGAATGAGTTCAGGGCAAGGTGCCATCACCATGTGACCAACTAATGGAGGTCCTAAGTGTATAGATGTAAGAAGGGAGTAATTGTGGAGGCATGACTTACCCCTTTCCTCAACCCATTTTTCCACCCCTCCAGTGCGGCTTTTACTTCTTTATGATTTTCTTTTATTTGGGTGCATAGCTCGAGCCCACGCATTCTTTTGTGATTTTCCATTACCCCTTAAGGATGAGTCAGTTTATCACCCATTAAGGTCGAGACAATAAAAGAGTTCCTTTTATGGATGAAGCATCATGTGCTTGAGGAACTGTGTGATGGCTAATGAGGGGGGTAAAGCTCATGCTAGGCTTTTGCCCATGCACTAAACAAATGTCCCAGCCATGTTTTGCATTTTATCTTTTTCTTTCATTGTGGCTATCTTATGCTTTTATCTTTCTTTTAGCTACGTCAACCACCAAGGCTAAGTTTTCCAGGCCCAGACTCAAGGATGAGGATTAAAGGTACCAACCCAATGACCAATGACCACCAGCCCAAAGAATGGAGATCAGTGTGTCCCCAATAGTGTCCTTCCAAAAACCCTAAGGCCTCAGAGGAGGTCTCACTAGACGAGAGTCAAAGACGAACCTCCTAGGTGAAGTGACGGAACAAGAATACAATCAAGATCAGTCAATTATCTAGTTTTCCCCTTGATCCATATTAGTATGCCCATAAGATTAAGTGAAAGCACGAGATTGCAAAAATGTTAAAGTATCATCCAATGGATGACCCACCTCCCTTCAAAAAGGAATGTCAGATGGGAGGGAGAAATCTGAATGGAGCAAGAAGTGGAGGATCCTGGCATCATGCCACGTGTGCTATTCATATAGGGCTGCTGTCTGGCTGCTGTTCAAGGAGGAGAAAAAATTTCTCCTAGGGGTTACCCAATTTTTGGTGGGTAACAATTCCCACTTAATTTCTATTAACTAGCTTTTAGTTATTCACCTGAATTCTTATACTTGTCTATTGGAAAATCCATGTCCACACTGTAACAGCAAAGTTGTTCTTAATTCAAAAACAGAAACCAACTATGAGTGAGATCATCTTGCAAAATAATGCAAAGGTAATGTCTCAAGAGTCAAAAGCGTAGCCTATCTGGTCAGCACTGATGCTTCTACCTCATGAGGAATTTATTCAAATCCTAAATACGAGATACTGAGCCTACAAGAAGAGCACAAACGTGATTCAAAATGTCCATGGTCTTTGATATTGATCCAGGTGCAAAATCAACATGGATTTGAGTTTTGGATGGTACTTAAGTATAAAGAGGTCATCCTTAGAGGCATGAATTGAAAGTTACAACTTTCTCAATAAGAAAACTTAAAAAGACACACAATAAATATAGTGAAGGTCAGGAAGAGTATGATAAAATTTCAAGAGGTCCATTGTTTTTATTTGCAAAGAATACTGTGATGCATAAGCATGCTCCACAAACTACTTTCTAATTACATCAAATCAGTATAATCCCAAGTTCTATTAAGTTTTAATAACACCCTCAAAAGCATCATAGGTTACAACAATACATATTTTTGAAAAATGCCAAGCAATTTCAAGTCGACTAGATGCAATAAATATTCAAAAAAGAGACAGGAAATCAAAGCTTAACAAAAGAATCTATTAAAGATGAACGAAGAAAAAAAATATAGATAATAAGAGAAAATTAAAGGGAGGTGAAACTAGAATGATCGAAATAAGAAAAGAAAAATTGAGTTCAAAAAAATGCATACTGCAATCAACGGCAGGTAAGAAAAATCAGAAGGAAATAGAATTTTGATTTGTGCTAGTTTATCCTCCTATAGCCTAATGACAACACACTAGAATCTGATTTGGTTAGGAATCTTAATGTCCTTGGAAATTTATTTATATTACAGTAATGGAATCACAATTAAAGTAAGAAGCCAAGAACATGTTAGCTAAATATGATGTTTGTGTAAATATGCAAAATTCAAATACACCTACTTGTTAGGTACAAGAACAGACTTACAAAGGGGCAGTGGTGATCCATATCCAGCACACAGGTTTTGCATGAACGACAATGATGTGTCTGTGCTGACTTAGGCTTCTCACAGAACTGACAAAAGGTATAATCATTGAGACCACCTTTGACCACAACTCCATAGTTACCCCATAATATTTTTGGTGGCTGCCCTGCAGGTGTAAATGATGCCAAACAAAAGTTGACAAGAGTACCAATAGCCAAAATGAAAGTTGAAATGGAATGAAAAACTGAGCTTAAGCTAATGACTGAAAACACCACAGGGTACACAGCCCAAACACCACCACCTGCAGTCAGACAGAAATTTGGATTTGTCAAAAGAATAGAACATCCAAACATGCTATGTTCACATTTCAGAAGCTGTGAGAAAATCACCTATTCAAATTAAAGAACCAAACATGAAAACAGGTTTAAGGCAACCAAGATAGAGATAAAAAATGCTTGCAAAATAAAAGCAAACAAAGAGTAAAGACCAAAAGACGCCAATACACAATATGATGTCTGTGTCATCAAAAACTTCGAGAACATACATATTATAGAAAGAATGATACAGAGGACAACGGGAACAAATAAGCGATCTTGAAACGCAGTGCATGCATCAAACCAGTGGTGTCTATGCTGCTTAGACATATTATTTGTAATTGCTCCACACCATCCACACTTATAAACTGGAGCATATGATGGAAGTAAGAGACGCAACCCACATCCCCAGCATACAGTCTCATAACCTTCTTGTGTCTTCAAACTACAATTTTCCTGCAAGATCATCAAAAATCATAGCATATAAACCAAACTAAGATACAAAGAATGGAAATAAAAACAAACTGAAAACACACAAGCTGCCAGAGCCCCATTTACAGTTTAGTGTGTCCTAACAGGTCTATATGTGGTGGTAAAGATTTTTGGCTGTATCCAACAAGGATAACAATTCCATTTTCAAGGAGTAATAGGCATGTGTACATAGGAAACAACCTCTACAAGGCGGACACTTATTATGGGGCTTGGGTCCCTTATCACCTACGATAATCATAGCCAGGGTTTGGTTTTCTTAGTGCCCTGATTGGAAGCATTTTCAATTTGCATACTGTGGAGAAGGCTTCTCAACAAGAAATAACTGGAGAATACCTACCTTCCACTAAAAACATTGAGCATAGCATGGCATTCGTGATTTATTCAAAAAAAAAAAAATATTAACCAGTCCTTGAAGTTATCTATAACTGAGCCCAGCAGCATTACGCTACAATAAGCTAATGTCTAATTAGCGATACCTCTTGCACAATGCTTGTTTGCTCCATATTCTCTCTCACTGGCAAAGCTGTACCCCAGTTAGTGACTGCTTTTCGCCAGCTTTCAGTTGTCTTCAGAAGATGAACAGAATTTGACAAGAACTTTATAATTGTCCCCAAATTAGCCTTGAACTACTACCATATAGTAAGAACTTGACCTGGTTAACCATCCAAAACCAGACAAATCAGGAATGTGTATGATGTTTCAAAACTGTTAGATTAAATACCACTAAAAAAAGGTCCTTTAAATTGTTTGCTATCAGATTGAGTACAAGCTCACATTTAATTAGATGTTTGCATTTAGCCTTATATTTATGCATCGTATAAAATATAGAACAATAATAACAATTTTGCCCTGGCATTGTCATGAGTTGAAGATGATAATCAGAGAAAGAAGAAAAAAACCATGACATGCACACAAGAGCAGCCAAAAAATACCAGCAATACCTAGCTGAAATGTGAAGAGCTTAAAAAGTGATAAGACATTAGAACAGAAAGATGCAATATGTGCATAGCATATGCTGAAAACCAAGAATAAAATCTTGGCAGTTCTAGAAAGAACCTCATTTTCCTTGATATGGGGGATAGGAGTAGATATTACGCCATATCCATCAATGAATGTTAAAGAGAAACCATCCTCTTAAACAGGATACAGAAGCAAGAACCAGACAACCAGAGCTGTAGTAGGCCAACTAAAGAATAATTAAATAATAAACATATATAGAGTGACTTTTGCAACTGAATGTCCTCATAAAGATGTTATATTGAATGTTATTTGTAAAGGGTCGCAACATTCACCCATATTTAGTAGTAATAACAATAAACTATCAAGAATTATTTAACCATTGCTACCTAATTAAAGGACATATTACAAGTTCTCCTCTGTTAAGCTTTGTCCTCAAATCATTAGCATAGTAAAGTGGTGTGCTCAAAAAGGACTCAATTACCTAAGATATTCCATTTGTCTATGTAATTAGTATATTGATTTGAATGGAGGAACTATTGGTCGGTATTATTGCCCCAAGTTGAAGCCAAGACTGTTGGAAGTGGGAGCACAAAGCAGGACGCTGGAGCATGAAGCACTGGCTTTCAAAAGTCTCCAGAAGCAAAGCGTTCTGGGAGTGCATTTTATACAATATATATTTTGATGCATATATATTCACTAAAAGCATGCAGAATGGCAAATTAGTTGCAGAAAATATGAAAGATAATCTTTTGTAGTAGATTAATGAAAATCATTAAATCATCAACCATTTAGTACACAGATAACATTAACCACCTAGCAGTTATAACTTATAGCATTGACATCAAATGATCAACCATAACATCAAACTTCAAGTTTCGAGTTCAACATATAACATCTGTCATCAACAAACTCTAACAAATAACATCAACCATGAAATGTAACAAGGCACAAAGATTTCTAATATGCAGTCAACAGCTCAAACTTCAACTGTCATATAATCTTTACAAAAGAGACCATTATAAAGACAATAATTCTGAGTTCTAGAATCTAGATTCTAAACTGAAAAGATAACTAATTCTACTAAGCATTTTTAAGTCTCTCGCCATGAGCAATTTTAAATTTCTTGTGGTCTAGTAGTGTTAGGCTGTTAGCACAAATTTTTACCCCTTTGAAAATTAAATTATTTGATGAATCCGGGATAGGAAATCTCAATGGAACATATTGTAATATTCCTAATGGAAAAAATGATAACAAAAACATGCAAGACAATACAGCATAAAAAAAAATCAGTAAAGACCAACCCAAAATGCTCCCAAACAAGCCAAAAAGGGACAATTTTATTATATAAACTGCTTGAGTACAAAGTGAAATAGAAAGAGCACACCTGGGCTTGCACAAGGCAAGCTACAAGCCTCAAGTGATCAATATGCCAATTCCCAACCATTGTTGGAGTTTATCTATCAGAAAATCTGCGCTGACCCAGTAATTCTGCACTGCTGGCTATGTTGAGACCCTGATTTGACCCCTCAAATCTGCCCATAAAATTTTGCAAAATTAGATTTGAAGTCCTTGCTAGAAACCCAAAAAAACCCAGAAAGGGTTTTGGCAAATTCTACCGACCACCCGGGACCCAAAATTTAAGCTCACTCCTCCTAACTTGCTGCTAAATAATTCTGCTGTTTTGGGGCACCAAAACTCCTCCAAAAATTATGCAAATTTAGGAGCAGACTCCTTGAGGCTAGTCCAGCAAAACCCAGAAATAATTTGGGCTAATTCTGACCTCTCGGAATTACCCAAATTTGGTGGCCCTCCTTGACAATTTCTGCGTCCCCCACAATTCAAACTGCTAGATATGTCACCAATTCCTTCTCAATTAGCTGTAGGATTTCCCTGCAAATTTCCTCCGAAAGATGTGAGTGAAATTCCTTCCAAAACCCGACACAAATAAGATGAATCCAACCCCACAAATTCTGCCCAGTAATACTTCTGCGCAGGCCCTAAAATGGTGAGTTTGGCTCTCTCAACAGCAGCAACTTCCAGCCCCAAAATTCTCCACAAATGTTGGTCCACCCTCAATGAAATTTCTCCTAAATTCGCTGACCAGAATTCCCCTTGAAACTCCCTCAACTTAGTGGTTCGATTTTTGTCCCTGCATCCTCCTGGAAGTTTGAGCTCGCTGAAGCAAGAGTTGTTGTTTCCCACGAACTCCAGCAAATCTCTCCCCACTAAGTTCTGAAATACTCCCCTAGGGTGACACTCGAAGTTCACCGAAGGTAGAGGTGGAATTCCCACTTGAGAATTCCTTGTGCTAAACAACATTGGTTTACTTGGCTAAACAGCTCAAGAAAACTTGTGTTCAAAAGTTAGATTGTCAAAAGATGTCAAAATGGAGGTCAATTCTATTTATAGTTGTTGCTCCTTTTCTCTCCTTGTGGGCTCCACCATTCGATCTCCTTGCCTCTTCCCTCTTCCCTCCAATTCGATTTTCTCAAGGAGTGTGTATTTCCTCATGGGGTGGTCCCCACATCCCACTATGTGATTAATCTTCCCTTTTGTCTAATGTTTGGGGCCTCCCCTACCACACAAAATTAAATTAATTAACTTTCACCCACTTTTCCTAAGTTTGTATCCAAAATTTTATCCATCCAAAATTTGCAAATATTGAGAAAGGCACTTAGCAGATTTTTATTGGAAGGGATATTACACATATAGGAAACATTCACCCTTAGCGTCACGTGCAAATTTCTCTCTCCGTTCAGCCTAGTGCTTGCCAACCACAAGGGGGTGCCCCTATGCTTGCATGTACTTTTCCACCTATAAATCTGCAAACATAAGAAAACGTCATGCAATAACTGTTTGACCAATAAGTTAGTGGCCAATCGAGTTTGTAAAATACTTTGTGTTTTAAATGGTGGAAATATTTCTAGCGTCAGCTTTTAAATGTCTCATGGAACTCTTTGATTTTCTGGCTACAGATCTATTAGAATTTGGTGACTAGATTTTGGCAAGAGACTTATCATTTGACACTTGAAAAAATTCAGATCAATTTTTAAAGGAGGGCCACAAGCATTTGAGCCTATTTTCTCAAGGCCACAAGAAATTTTAGGCTTCTTTGTTGATTTGGGGTAGCATCGGATATGCTCTAGCCACAAAAATTGGTGGAGAGGCTAAGGCACATAAGATCTACAATACCCAAAAAGGGTTTGGGCAAATTCTAAACAGTTTGGGATATATTAAAATAATTAATATTTTTAATGGAGTCCCTAAGTCTAAACTTAGGGAAAATAATATATTAATGTGAATTAATATAAAACTGTGTTAAAATGGTCCAAAATTCATGGATCAAACCAGATCTAATCTTAGCCGTTGATTAGGGACTTAATCTCGGCCGTTGAATTGTCAACGAGAAAAGTATAAGAGGCTTGAGGGTCACTTGGAGAACACACCAAGAGATCAAGATTTCGACTTTTTGGGGTTGGGTTTGCTGAAAAAGTTGTCGCTGAGGTGCAGTGAATACAAAAGCAGAGAGGCAGAGATAGCACCGGGAGGATCAGCGCAATAGATTGGATAAGTCGGAACTGTCGGGAACAACTGGAACTGTCAGGAACTGTCGGAACTACCAGGAACTGCCGGAACAGCTGGGAACGCTGACACAGAGGGCAGAAGCCGGAACTGCCGAGAACAGCCAGAACTGCCAGGAACTGTCGGAATAGCTGGGAAAGCTGACGCAAAGGGTAGAATCCGGAATTGTTGGGAATTGTCGAGAATTGCCGGAACAATTCGGAAAGCTGACACAGAGGGCAAAAGCTAGCACTGTCGAGAACAACCGGAACTGTCGGGAACTACTGGAACAGCAGGGAAAGCTAACGCAGAGGGAAGAAGTCAGAACTGCCGGGAACAACCGGAACTACTGGGAGAGCTGACGCTGGGGTTTCGTGGGGCAGATTGGAGCTGTGGAACTGCCGGAGTGATTATCCGAGGTTTCACCTAGAATATCTGCTTCCGAGTAGAGAGGTGCTACTACCGAGATTTTTCTCTATTATGTGAACCAGATTTGGCATCTAGATTGTATTCTGAAACTGCTTAATAAATCAAACCCTCAGATAGCTACACTGGTTTTCCCGCATTGGGTTTTTCCGGGGACATTAGTCCAAAAACAACGGTGTCACTTGTGTGCTTGTTTCGATTTCCTTCAGTTGATGATCTGTAATGTGTTGAGCATGTACTTATATTTATTTCCAGTATTTACATGGTAAATAACTTGTTAATTAACACAACAAGTAGGTAGGAATAAATCAGTAAAGTGCATGAAGGGTTTCTAACATGTCAGACTTATAAATTCCAACATCCTTTTCTAAGCCACAAGCCTAGAGAGGCCTTTTTTTCCATTTGGTGTGAAAATCCTCCATTCTTGGACATCTTATAGCTTGATCGAATTTTTCTTAAGGGTTTTAACATCACAAGATCAAATATTAATTGGCTTCGAATTAAAAATTTTGAAAGCCTATTTCCCTATGCCGTGAGCAAGAGGAGGCTCATCCTCCTTTCCTTGCACAAATTTCTTCATTCTAAGTGGCTAGGGTTTGAGTGAAAATCTCTTGGAGGATTTAGAATTGTATTGAGGATATTTCTTTGTGTCTCACTACCATAAGCTTTGTGAATTTCCTCATTGGTTTCTTGAGGAAGGGTTCTTTGTTTCAAAGTTCAATATTTGTAAAACCCTCCTTGAGGATATGAAACCATCTCTTTCTATCTAAGAGGACTTTCTCTTGTAATAAAAAGAGTCCTATTTCTTGAAGGAGCTTGGGATTTACTCCCATAGTATCCTACTCCTTATTTAAAAGGGAGGATTTCTTGTGTTCTTAAGTTAGTTTTCATTTCATTGTCATCTTAGCCTCTAGATCTCACTTCTAACTTGTTCTCTTAGATTAGTTTCACTTTCATGCTCATTGCATTTTAGTTCTAATTTCTTGAATTGGTCATTATTAGATCTAGACTTCATTATTTGATCTATTTGCTTTTGTGATCTTATTGGTTATTTGATCTAGTTGCATTTGAGTAATTCTTGTCTTAATCTCAATTGTATCTTGGATTAAAGTAGTCTTTCAAATTTTCAAATTTCTCTAATTAGCAATCTCATTTGCCATCATTTACTTGTGCTTCATTGTATAATTCTCACTTGCTTTATTTGTCATAACATATTATAAGTGAAGAAACATTTTTAAGAGCACTTTCTATTAAGGCACTTGAGTTATTGCTCTAACGTTTTGATCTAATTGTCATTTCCTTCACTCGCTTTGTTTCATTGAGTAATCTTTACATGCTTCATTGATTATTGTCATAAGCTAGTCTAATTATAATCTTGTGTTCTAAGTGCTTATCAAAATCTTGATTATAAGTGAAATGGTATTTCTTTCTTGAAGCATCTTGTACTAATTGTATCTCATTGAAGCATTGTGTTAACATTTGCATTTCATTTGCATATTAGATCCAGATCTTGCATCTCTAAAATTTACCTCCAAGCATAAGCTTGGTTGATAGAAATTTTAGGACCAACTTCCCTAACTGTCATTCAATTCAATAAATTTGAGTTTGGAGAAAAAGTTCAAACACATGACCTCGCAGTTCTCTTGTGGCTGAGTCCTTGTAGGAACAAAGGCACGTGGGTTGTCAAGGAGTCTAGGTGGGTATTGTTAATGATGGACTAAACGCCTCCTTGCAGTTCGCCTCAATCCTTACCAAGTTTTGAGAAATTGAGGGGAAGTTTTCACCATAGTTTAGGCATATAATTAAAATCAACCAAGATCACTTGCATCACACAGTCTAGTCTTGCATTCATTCATCTAACATTGTCTTATCTTGCATTTGTTGATTTGTGAGCATTTCATCTTACTTGCAACATTGCATTATATTTCTCTTGTACTTGTCATTTGAATTACTTGTTCATTATCCTTTCATATTGTTGAGCATCTCTTTAAAGTACAAGTATAAGCTTTATTTATCTTGCAAGTTCTATCTCATTGCTCATATTTCAATATTGTGCTATCTCCTGTACTAACCATGTCTTGCAGCATTGCCTATCTTGTAACTTGAAGGATCATTTTCTTATCTTGCAAGTATTATAATTTTGTTTGAGCATTGTTTATAAAGGCACTAGTCTATCACACTTTATCATGTTTATGTCATATTGATTTAATCAAATCTATATCTTTTGATATTTACATTGCTCATTAAGAATCATACTTTGCTAATCAATTTGAAATTCAAGTTATATTGAGTGGTAATTGCCTTGCCCTTTGTCTCCTAGAGCTTGTTGTTTCGACAAGTTTTCCTTACTAATCGTTTTTAGGGACTACCCCCCATAGCTTGCATAGGAGAGAGCTTAAACAAAGATAGTTGGAAATAGATGACAACCCCTTCTCTAAGCATTGAGCCTTAAAGACTATATCTTGTGGGGTTGAAAATTTTCCCACGCTTAGGTGTACATCTCAGGCAACAACAGGAATAATATTTGTTATTGATGTCAGAGAGCACCAGCTCAAGAAGATAATTGCATAGGCTTATAGAGGACCTTAATCCCTTTCCAACAAGCATTTGCATGCCTCCTAATTCTCCCTCAGCAAAGAGAAATGAATTTTTCAAAGAAGAAAATCCATATTTTGCCTCTCGGGACAAGTCGGCCTCATTATGATCATGTCGACCCTTCTACCAACAGACGTGTCAGTTCATGAATGATTGACTAGTATAAATTAGAATCATCTCTCCTCCATTCGACCCTCAACTCGACTGAGTCGAGAACAAGAAGCATACGAACTTGAGGCAAGAGTGAAGAGGTTCATATCTCATGAACCTAGGAGCAGTTTGAAGGAATTTTTTGGGTATTATTTTTGTTCTGGGTTAAGGATTTTTGGGGAATTTTCTAAGCAGGTTCTAAGATATTTTTGGAGCAAATATGGTGTCTAGTATTCGGCACTTTTTAAGGCACATAATTCTGCTCTTATCAAAGATTAGAACTCGGTCTCTTTGTGATATAACTTGCTCTTGTAAAAGCCAGAACTTCGGTCTTGTGAAGAGATAAACCTCGGCAATGTGGAATCACAGACTTCGGCCCTGTGGGAAGACATACCTCAACATTGTGGAGTAACAAACTTTGGCCCTATATTAACTTAGTCTTCTGCCACTAATTCGGTCTTCTATAACACAAATTGATTTTAATGTAAACCAATTTGAAGGATCTTGAGGGCATAATTGAAGCAAAACTTAAGAACACTTTTTGGAGTTGCCTTGAAGACATTCTAAAGCCATCTTTGGAGCAGAGTTTGAAGTAGCCTTGAGCAAAGATTAAAGTCCTTTCTATAGCAAGATTTTGAGCAGCCTTGTTTACCTTTTGTTTAAGATGACTTTAAGGACTTTGGATAGAATTTAAGCAGACAATTGAAGAATTTTGAGCAGCTCTTTTGAAGCATTTTTTGAAGCAGACTATTTGGAGCACCTTTTGAAGACCTTTGAAGCACTCTTTTGAAGCATTCTTGAACATATTTGAAGACATTCTTGAGCAAGTTCTAGAAGTTTTTGGAGAAGACCTTTGGAAGAAATTTGGAAGCAGTTAAAGGTTGGAACCCGATTTTATAATAGAGGATTGGAGTTCTCATACAAGGTTGGAGCCTTGTAAGAGACAAGGTTGGAGCCTGGATTTATAATTGAGGATTGGAGTCCTCATTCAAGGTTGAAGCCTTGAAGAAGTTAGAATTTTGTTGTACAGGTTGGAGCCTAAATTATTGTGTAAGAGGATTGGAGTCCTCATCATCTTTGTTAATAAAATTAATTTTATATTTTACTTCTTGTGTTTCTGCTTGAGATTGTGATAAAATCTTAACTGGCATAATATAACAATTGAAAGAAATAAGGATTCACCCCCCCCCAAGTATTTCCACCAATTGGTATCAAAATTGACTTCTTCAAGATCATCCTAACAGTTGGAAGAAGAATTTTTGAATCACAATGGCCAGTAAAGATGGTAAGGTCCCTCAATTTGATGGAACAAACTTTGCCTTCTGGAAGGTCAGAATGGAGTACTACTTAATGTATCCTAGAGCCGAAGTTTAGCAATCTGTCATAGATGGATACAAGATCGCATCTCCTCTTCCAACAAATCTGGATGGGAAGAAAGCATATGTGGCAAATTCAAAGACTTTGAATTATACAGCACATGGTCTATCAGATTCAGAATTCACCAAAGTTATGGGTATTAAAATAGCTAAAGATATGTGGGACAAGCTCATCCATATTTATGAAGGAGATGACAAGGTCAAAAAAGCAAAGCTTCAAAACTATAGAAGACAGTTTGAAAGTCTCAAGATGAATGATGAAGAAGATATTGTTGCTTATTTTCTCTGAGTAGATGAGGTAGTCAACTGTCTCAAAGGCCTAGGTGAAGATGTCAAAGAAAATATGATTGTCCAAAAGGTCTTGAGATCTCTTCTAGATCATTTTGATGCCAAGGTTTGTGCCATAGAAGAACTAAAAGATTTGGATTCATTATCAATGGATGAACTTCATGGAATTCTCACAACATACGAGATGAGGTCAAGAAATTCAACTCATAAGGAAGCTACATTCAAGGCATCCAAGACATCAAGAAAGGGAAAGAATTATGATTGCAATGGCGATGATTCTGATACTGAAATGGCACAATTTGTCAAGAAGTTGAAGAAAGGATCCAAACTCAAATGTAAGTTACCTCTCATTTGCTTTAGATGTGGTAAAATAGGACATTATGCAACAAAGTGCCCTTTTAAAGATGACAGTGATGATGAAGATGAATCTAAGAGAATTGTTAATTTTTGAGTTAACATGTTCTTTGCTCAGGTCAGTAGTTACTTCATTAATCCATTAGCACATTATTAATTCCACTAATCCATTAGCAATCACATTAACCATTATCATATGAGGGTAACTGATGAAAGAACATCAAACATAAATGCAGAAGACAAGCCAAGACAAGAAGACACCAGATTTGGTGAATGCCAAGGAAAAACCCCAAGATGGAGAAAACCCTGTGATTAATTCTTCTTATCATTATATCAAAATGTTCAGTAGAGAAAGAGAGTACAAAAGTCAAAATTGACTTGCCAAATCAAAGTCAAAACAGCACTGTCAAATCTGCAATCAACAACAGTCAAAATCTTCCCTAATCAAAAAGTCAACAGTAGGTTAAAGTAGCAGCAAATTGTCCTCAATGCAGCTCAATCATACCCAATCAAACTCAGCCTTCAAAGGTGGTCAAAGACAGCCGAAAACAATCATGAAAATAGTGGTCAAACTTGGTCAAACTCTACGGTCAACTCTGCAGTCGTGTTTGTGGTCAACCCTACAATTTCTCTGTGGTCAAAGTCAACAAAATGCCTTGGTTCCTGTGCAAATAGATGTGGCCTACCAAAAACAAAATTTTAAACACAAAAACCACAATCAAAGGAGGTCAAACCACCCCTAGTCAATGCTAGTCAATGCTGGTCAAACCTGCCACAATCTCTAAAATTTCGGCCCTGTAATTCGTCCTGCAATTTTTCCTTTTGTTGCCACACATGTGAGGAAAAAATATGCCCAACAAGTTGTACGAACCAATCAGAGAAGGAGAGAGATGATTGTATGAGTGAAGTGAAGTGTCAAATGAGGTTGGAGGTCTCTCTTATTTATAGAAATCGTTGAGGGTGAAGTGACATGTCTCTTGGGCTTCATGAGCCTACATGATGATGTGGCCAACTTGAAAATTTGCACATGTGAGGGCATAAATTCAAAAACACATTTCTGCTTATCCAAATTTGATGATCTTTAGGTCAATTTTGGTCCTCTTGAAAAGAGGAATTCAATGCAATAATAATCTCCATCAAATGAGTTGTCCAAAGTGGAATTTGGCCCTATTTGCCAATTTTAACACTCCCTCTCAACTAGGGAGAATTCCACCTGCCAATCCATCATGCCATCTTGTCATCATGAACCATCTCTACATCTCATCTCAACTCTGTTGAACAATGATGTAATAATGAAGAAGAATTGATCGAGAGTGAGTCACAAGACCTTGCCACTCTCCACTAACAAAAGTCAATCCAGGGGTAGAACCCCAATCAGACTTGGTCCCAGATCAAGTTGTTGAACACCATGCATCCTAGACATAGGGAGTACAACAGTACACAATGCGTCCATCTGTAGTGCTATGGTACCTATCCACTTTTCTCAATTCATTGGCCAGATGAGAGGTACTTCCCATGTGTCCCAGACTACATGAGTAGGATGATGTTGGGGCAACAGTAGGGAAAGAATAAATTACATCCTGCTCACAACCACACATAGGGAAAGGATAAACCACATCTTACAGTCACATGTCACAACCATTGTAGGGAAAGGATAAACCACATCCTACGTGCATGCAAACCAACGAGAGTAGGGAAAGGATGAACCACGTCCTACATGCATGCCAACCAACAATCGTAGGAAGGATCCTACACGTGGGGAAAGGAAGAACCATGTCCCACCGACATGTCAACCATCGATCGTAGGGAATGAGCAACCTACATGTGGGGAAAGGATGAACCACGTCCCATCAACATGTCCACATGTGACAACCGACAGATGCCTATATGCATCTCTCACTGGGGTATCTGCAGGAGAAGGTGAACCACTCATCCTGCTCATATGCCATAGGAGAAGGTGAACCACTCGTCCTGCTTCTATGCCATAAGAGAAGGTGAACCACTCATCCTATGCATATATCATTATCTATAGGGGAAGGCAAACCACTCACCCTATGCTCTCATATATCATCATAGAGTATCAAAGGGGAAGGTGAACCACTCACCCTGTATACAACGTACCTATAAGGGAAGGTGAACCACTCACCCTATGGTCACACATAGCTCCAAGAAGTACCCCAAGCCCCCAGGAGCTCCTAAAGCTCAATGTTCAACCGAGACCCTTGTAGTAGGGTCTATCCACGACTCCCAACCTCTCTTTGATAATCTTCACCTTACCAAGGGGCTATGTAAGGATGACAATAATTTGCTCATCCAACCAACAATGATGGAGCTTGGTAGCTCTCCAATGTACCATATCAAAATACAGCAATACCCAATACCTGGAGCTTTTGTGGAACATGGATTCTCTGAAAAATGAATCCCACTCAAGAATATCGCAATATACAATGGTGGTTACCAGCACACGCTTGAATGGCTCACTGAACAGCTTCCTCAACCAACTAGCTTCATAATAAGCCATACTTGCCGCTATATACATTCAGCGTCAATAGTGCTTCCATAGCAACTGAATCAAGAGATATAGAACTAGATGTGCTCTTTCCATCCATCACATTGCCAACCGAGCAGCATCAGAATATTCATGCAATCTTAGATTCCAACAATGTACCTCAAATTATAGATAATAGAATGACAGAGATGTCTCAATAAGTAGCGATCCAATATATGAGGCTCATCCAAAGGTCGACTCAAAGTCTTCATAGCGAGGCGTATGACTGATAGGGTGTTTATCAGGAACACCAGGGATCCCACAAGATATACATGTGCAGACCAACAACTTCTCCATCTCATCAGACCTTTAAGTGCAAGGAATAGTATATCAAGGTTAGTTCTTCCAGCTTGACTTTAAAAGTCAACCCCCTCTTACATTGATAAACGAAACGGCCATCAATCAGACATCATCAATCTTTACGATCCAATAAACATGGCTTGTCCATAATTCCCTATAAATATAGAGAAAGTGACCTTAGCTACATGTGCCAAAGTCATCAATTATAATCATTCAACTTCCATGAAGCCTCAAGTAACAGGGATATATCAAAGCATCATCAGAGTCATAATCATAATCAGCTACCATGACTTGCCTTCATCAATAAGCATTGGACAAATAGAGTCATTAGGTCATAATGCCAGGGATTCTATAGCTCCCTCTGAAGCCTTGCTTCACGTGATCATCTAGCTTTCAATCGTGCGCTTCTCATGCGAGGGATGAGACTTTCCACAAGGCAACTGCAACAACAAACTTCTAGGAAGCTTGCTTCAAATTAGAGAGTAAACTCTGAAGAATAATCATGGTCCTTCTTCAACCAACGTGAAGAAATTCTCCCATGAGATTGTCCGAAAACAGCTGCGTTATCCTTCATTGCTAGATGATTGCAACCAACGCATTAAATCAACCAATCCATGATGAGGAGGGGTCCTTTGCATCCAAGCATTCATATTCGTAATACCATCCTTCATAAGATCCTGGAACAATGCATCAAAGTGCCTAATGACCCAATCAAGATGCCAAAATCAGGGTCCTCACATTTCCCTCTGCTCATCTTGCTTGCCAAGACATAGGATCTGCCATGCACATACTTCTTCCAATGTTTTCTTCATGAGGCACCTGCAATAGTCATAGACAAGCACTACCAAGCACAATATGTGATCATAAAAGCATGAGATAATATCTAGGGTTTTCATATACTAATGGAGGATGGAATTGAAAACATCATCCTCATCAATCATACCCTAGAATCCACAAACCCTAAAAATCAAAAGAAAGGGTTTCTTATGAGGGGACATAATAGGGTTAGGGTTTCATATGTGAGCTAGGGTTTTCCATGAACCATCTATGATTCTTATTCAAATCAAACCCTCCATCAAAAGACCCTTAAAACAAATAGAAAAATAAATGCATTACATGTACTTTGAGAGATACCATACCTCTGATTTTACGTTCATACAAGCTGTTACAGGGGTCTGCTCCAAAGTGTCTTCAACTTCTTCTATCTGCCAGAGTTTCAAGGGTACTATCATCCTTATCCAAAGGTGCCAACATAATGGAGCTACATACTTTTCTTAGATGAACTTCCTTTGCTTCATCTGCTAGACAAAAACAGGATCACATGGAGGGTTGCCACTAAACCTTCTAAAAATCACATCAGCTGCTAGATAATGAGCAGCTTAGTCAGCAATAAGACATTATGGAGGGCTTCTACTATTCTTCAAAAATCATTTTCAAATTGATGTCTAAAGAGACCATCCCTTCTCATAACTACATCTCGTATTTTCATTGACTTCAGGGCCCCTTTTATGAGGGCTTCAAAGACATGAATATATATTTCTTATTGATTTGCAAGTCGACTGCAATGGCACTGGATTATAATACTTGTATATATATATATATATATGCGCTTGTAACAGTGATAAGGACTCAGCCTCTTCTTCTATACACATAATAGGGTTCCTTGATTTTATTGATATGAATTGCATAGGATGCCCACTGATTGTCTTTTTAAGGCTACAATTCATATCTTGCAAACATATGCATACAAGATCTCGACTTCCTTAAATTATGAAGGAACTTAGAACTGTCCTTTATAATGTTGTGCCTCTAATTCTAGGACCAGTCCTCCTCAAGATGACTGATAGGATACCACCCTTCTAGCTATAAATGAAAGTCACCTTTTACGACCTCATAGTACAATGACCACAATGTATCAAAGTCCACGCAATTGTCAATTTTTTCTTCAGATTAGGGCATTTAACTTTCTTCAGAGCAATGAGAATAACACACTGATAACAATTCAAGAGTAGCAGAAGCAAAATACCCTTCAGTTCTACTTGAGCAAAGAAGTCCTCCAGAATTGCTTCAAACAGAGGCCAAAAATACCTTGTTTATAGTTAGAACCAAGCCTTCAAAGTAATGTACAAAGATGCCATGAATTGATCCACATTAAATTCCTCAATGTAGATAGGGAACTTAATAACTTAATCTAAAGGTTGTTGTGGCTCAATTATAAATTCTTTCACTTTGAAGAATAACACAGTGAAACCCTCTCCAATCAGGTCATAGAACTTAACACTATAGGTTTAGTCCACGATTCTTTATATGCCTTGAATTACCACAAGCCTCCTAGAGGGTCGAAGTCTTATCAAAAGGAATCGCACTAGTATCAAGCATTTGCAACCTTCATGCATGCCATAAACCATAGAATAGTGCAAATACTCTGCCTAGATTACTGCCCTACCACAAGGCCGAGAATCCTCCACTAGTGGTCAATCAAAGGTTCAGATCCCACAACCAGCACAACCCTAAGCCCAACAAAAATGACAAAATTGTGCCACAAATGACCTTGGCTGAGGCGAGTAGCCTCAGATAGTCTGCTCCTTTAGCGAGTGACCTATACAGAAAACAAGAGAAAAAAAATGTCGATCTTCCACAGTAGATTCGCTATTACACAAGGACGCAATACCTTAGAAATTAATTTGCAAACTTCTGATCATGATAGGTAGCTTAGTTATTGAAGGAGGACTTTAGCATCTTCAGATTTGATTAATGGCCTTCATGAGCTATTTAGCCCAACTCTTGCATATACCCAGACTTGCATTATTTTTCGAGACCTCTCATGTTTTCTAGGGCTTGTAACAAGATACTTCAAATGCATTAGCAGTCCACTGCTTTATCTTGACTTCAGGGAAACTTGACAACATCTCTTGTGATTGCATTCCTTCTCTTGCTTGGGCTTGACCTCACCTAACTCTGATACCATGTTAAATTTTGAGTTAACATGTTCTTTGCTTAGGTCAGTTACTTCATTAATCCATTAGCCCAATATTAATTACATTAATCTGCAATCACATTAACCATTATCATATGACAGTAACTGATGAAAGAACATCAAAGTTTCAAACATAAATGCACAATACAAGCCAAGACAAGAGGACACGAGATTTAGCGAATGCCAAGGAAAAACCCCAAGATGGGGAGAACCCTTTGAGCAATTCTTCTTATTATTATATCAAAATGTTCAGCAAAGAGAGAGTAAAAAAGTCAAATTTGACTTGCCAAATAGAAGTCAAAATAGCCCTGTAAAATCTACAATCAACAGCAGTCAAAATCTACCATAACCGAAAAGTCAACAGCAGGTTGAAGTAGCAGCAAATTGTCCTCAATGAAACTCAGTCATACCCTGTCAAACTCGGCCTTCAAAGGTGGTCAAAGACATCCCAAAACAGTCATGAAAATAGTGGTCAAACTCTGCGGTCAAGTTTGTGGTAAACCCTGTGATTGGTCTGCGGTCAAAGTCAACAAAATGCCTCTGTTCCTGTACCAATAGATGCAGTCTGGCAAAAACGAAATTCT
Source organism: Pinus tabuliformis (assembly GCA_031772625.1). NCBI lineage: Eukaryota > Viridiplantae > Streptophyta > Pinopsida > Pinales > Pinaceae > Pinus > Pinus tabuliformis. Next base: position 1,493,385,789 of record CM062820.1, on the reverse strand, counting down.
GGCACAAAAACTGCAGTCAAAGGACGTCAAACCACCCCTAGTCAACCCTGGTCAAACCTGCAACAGTGTCTGAAATTTCAGCCCTGTAATTTGTCCTTCTGTTGCCACATGTGTGAGGAAAAGATATGCCCAATAAGTTGTACGAACCAATCAAAGAAGGAGAGAGATGATTGTGTGAGTGAGTGAAGTGCCAAATGAGGTTGGAGGTCTCTCTTATTTATACAAATCATTGAGGGTGAAGTGACATGTCTCTTGGGCTTCATGAGCCTACATGATGATGTAGCCAACCTTGACAATTTACACATGTGAGGGAATAAATCCAAAAACACATTTTTGCTTATCCAAATTTGATGATCTTCAAGTCAATTTTGGTCACCTTTCACATTGGCTCCAATTGGGGACAGTGCCTTACTGGCAAGGTGCTGAGAACCTGCAGACTAGTAGCCTTCACCATTGGGCATGGAGTCAAAAAATATATTGAACCTATAAAACTAGAAAATCTCCATGGAACTTTATTTGTTGGGAGTCCTTTCCTCACAATACTAAAATGCAGAACTATCACTTCTAGAAACGGAAATATAAATGCTCACCTGGTGAGCTTATTTATATACAACTCCTATTTATGCATAGGACTCAATTCACCCAAGTGAGGTCAACCTTCCAATGATACCAGCCTAGCATCTGAGTACTAGACCTTATGCCATTGTTCTCCTAAAAGTCAACAACTAAAACAAGCATGCACCACTGCCCCCAAACTGATATTTGATGCTCAATTCTTTTAATCTCCTCCATGAACCTTCTAATTGGGATGTGTTCTTGAAAATTAGTGACTAAAATAGGCATGCACCATTTGAAATCTTGAGGTAAAACATTTAATACATACCCCATAATTGAGATTGGTTGTTGACAAAAGAAAGATGCCATATAGTCAAGTACTAGATCATGGAACTGATGAGAAAAATTTATGGTTGTCTCCCTTTCTTGAACAGTTTCCAAGGAGGAATCTTTCTGTAACAGGCAGCCACCGACATTGCTAGGCTCTTCAACTTTGGGCTCCTCTTGAAGAAGTTGTTGTTGGAAGTCTTCTCCCCACTTGTTGGTAAGAAAATCCCTTTGAACATCTGCAACAATCTCATCCTTCTCTGAAACATCTGAATCATAGATCGGAGAATCTTTATCGATTTTAATATCAGCTTCTTGAACTTGTTCTCTGTTTGAAGGATGTGGATCATAAACTGGAGCCTCTTTATTGGCCTCCTGGTGGGACTCCTCTTTTTATGCAGCTTCTTAAGACTGGGACTGTTGTATTCCTGCATTGCTCAACATCACATCAGAGTCATACGAATGATAAGGAAAATCTTTTGAATAATTGACCGGAGAATCCACAGTTTTGTCATTTTTGATCAAGGAAATAAAAAGCGCAAGCAATTCCCCTGGTAATAGGTAAAGGCCTCTAGCAGGTAAGTTATCCCTCTCCTTTCTTGTGTCTTTAATCTTTGTTTTCATTTAGATCTAGGTATAGGACTTTGGTAATATTCTAGAATATTCTAACCCTAGATATTATTTTCCTTTTGGCATTAATATTCCCTAGGTTAAAAATTTATTTCTTTTTAGAATTCTTTTTACCTAGGTATAACATTAATCTCACTTTAGAATTAATAATATTATATATTAAAACAAATCAATATGAATAATAATTTTATTAATAAGAATTATTACTAATAATATTATAATTAATAAATAATATAATTAATATAAATAAATAAATAATTAATATTAATTAATATATTAATAATCATAATATAATTGATAATATATTAATAATAATTTAATTAATATATTGAGGAATTATTTTATAATTATAAATAATAATATAATTAATTAATTAATAATAAAAATTAATATAATCATTATAATTAATATTATTAATAATATTAACTAATATATTAATAATAATATAATTTAATATAATTAATATTAAGAATAACAATATATTATATAATTAAAATAATTAACATTAATAATAATATTATATTAATATTATTAATAATATTATTAATTTCCCCTAGGTTTATTTCAATTTCTTATTAGAATTACTTCTTCCCCAGATATAAAATTAATTTAATTTCATAATAAAATTAATATTATATACTTAAACAAATTAAAAATAAAAATAAATAGATTTAATATTAATAATATAAGTAGTATGATTAGTTTTATAATTAATAATATGATTAATATAATTAAATATTAATTAAGTAATATATTAACAATAATAATATATTATTAATATAATTAATAATAATTAGTATTAATAATATTTAATTAATATATTTAGGATTAATAATATATTCAATAACCATAAATAATTAATATAATATAATTAATTAATAACAATGATTAATATTATTAATACAATTATTATTAATTAGTTAATATAATAATATTAATATTAATATAATCAATTTAATTAATATTAATAATATATTAATAATATAATTAATTAGTATCATTAATATTATTAATAATTTAATTAAATTATTTTGAAATTAATTTCTTATTAAGATTAATATTAATTATCAAATCAAAATAGAATTTAATTTCTTATTAAGATTAATATTAATTATCAAAAAAAAAAAAAAAAAAATTAAAAATTTTTAAAAAAATTTTAAAACATTTTAATATTATTAAAAATTTAAAATAAATTAAAATTAATTAAAATAAATAAAAATGATAAAAATTAATAATTGAGCCGACAGGTTTGTTATTCCTAAATGTTTTTCTCATCACTATTTATTACTTCTCCGCTGCTCTTCTGTCATCATCATTCTCTCATCCTGATGATGGATCCCACTTGGGATTTGAAACGTTTTTGGTTCAAAAATGACAAAACTGTGGATTCTCCGGTCAATTATTCAAAAGATTCAAGCCACAGATCTCTGAAATCGATAAGGAAAATCATCAAATTTGGCAGAATAAGATCTCTGAGGGTCTATTTGCAGCTTGATAATGTCCCCTTCTTCCCTTTCTTGATCGTTGGGTGATGCTTCTTGATGCAAGTATATGTTTTCTTGGAGTTGAGCCCCACAAACATCTTCAGCAAGATCATTAACCTCAGAAATATTTTCAACATTAAAATGTGCACAACAATCTTCAAACAGAGCATCCGATGGATATAATCTTTTGCAAAAATGATTAAATGCTATGTGAAATCTCTTTAAAGAAGATATGTTGCCACAAGGTATTGTTCTGTACCAAACTCTAAAATATTCCTCTAAAGAATACATGAACAATTTCATTTTCACATCTTCAAAAACAATACCATGTTGTTCCATGCATTCATGAAAATCCTTGAGGAGTTGATTCGGCCTTCTATCTGTGTTTCCAATTAATCTATGCAAATGGGTATACCATTCATGAAATGGAGTGACATGATGGAGATAACCCTCAATAGAAGAAAAATCCAGTGGGGAAAATTTGATGGCCATTTTGAAAACCCCTCTAGGTGAGTGATCTCAAGCTCAAATGTCAGGGAAGTTTTTCACTGTTTAGCATCAGAGCGAGTATGAGGCCTCTTGAAGGCCAGAATGACCAAAGAAGCATATAGACCGTGGAGTCGCCAGGGTGTTTACAATAAGATTCAAACAGTGGAGTCGCCAAGGTGAGAGATCTTCAACCCACACTTCCCTTGCTCACCTGACAAAGGGAATGTAAAAATTGTCGTACCCAGGGAAAAATATTCTGATTCGTTCCCCGGCAACGGCACCAGAAAGATGTTGTAGCTTTTTCTATCTCCTGTCACACAAGTGCTTCAGAAGATATAGAAGCCTCCTAGAGACAACCTCTGGGTTGATAGGAGACCAGTGCCTAGGGCATCCAAGAGGAGTGATTTTGAAGATTATCAGTAGGGATTTCTGTTGCACTCCATATGTCACGTAGTTTGAAAAGAAATAATTCAGGGGCTTGGTTCAATAGTCCTTCATCAAGGTAAACTCAAGCAAACACATAGATCTAAATACTCAGGGGGTAAATATGGCTAATCTCAAAGAGAAATGTCTTGGTTCTGGTGGTCGACACACAACAATAGGCAGCTTAACATTGTTGTTGTAGTATAGATGAACAAGAGGAAGGAAAGGAGGGGAATTGATGCAGAGGGCTAGACAGAACACAAAATCCTAAGCAACAATATCTAGCAGAAATATGGAAGAGTGAGGAGATGAAAATGCAGAAAGAGTGGAGCGTGAATTAAGGTCTCAAACTCTATGCCTCATGAATACATTTGTCACCAAACAACAATAAGTAAATCTGTGCACATACAAGTACTGTAGGCTATTAAATAACACAAGTAAATTTGTAGTTAACACAGGTACTTTTTACTACTTAGCAGCAAACATACAACCATAAGGAGAGTGATACCAGCAGCTTCATTACACTATTTCAGAGGAGGAAAGACATACATGAAGTGATAAACAAAGGGGAAACATACTGCGCATTGCTCTAATTGGAATCAACAAAACAGTTTCATTAATCCTTGAAGATGGAGTCCAAATCACCAGTCCATTACATTTAGCAATTGCACCAGCCCAAGGACCCCGTGAACAAGCAAATTGAACCAAAGAATTCAGGCCTCTTGGGTGCAAAATTCCAGAACCCTATATTAAGTGCTTCTTCCCTCTATTTATAAGGAGAGGCGGAGCTTTGAACAACAGTTACAAAATATCTCAACCGAGCTCCAGCTGTCTAATCGACTAGCTATCTCGGCGTGTGAAGATTCTGTTGCCCAAAATTATTACAATCGGATTTGATTCCATTCTTGAAAATGCAAAAATTACAGAATAATAGACAAAAAAGAAAATTGAATGATGGTTGAGGAAAATATCTCCCTGCCATTCCTGTGATGGCCTCCGATCAAGCCACATCTTTGCCATGATGTTCCTCTTTAGTTGCTCGATCAGTTCACCTGTCGCTTTCGCCTTAACTGCTTGAATTCCCCACTCTCTGGAGCTGGGAGCGATCAACTGTCGGTTGCTTGTCACAATGTAGAAACGGAGATCGACCTGGCAGTCCTTCATTGCATGATTGTGTGGAGCTCCATGCTGAGAAATTAATTCTCAGGTGACTTGCACACTCCTCCGAGAGTCCCATGCTTATTTATTGTTCCACAGATCTTGACCGTCCACAAAGGTGACCGATCTGTTCTTATTTACCACGACCATTCGTGCACGCGAAGCAATCGAATTCATTTTTGCTACCCATGTTGTCCTCGGTTTCTTGTTACAAAGTCTTCCATAGGATTAGCCCTTTTTCAATTACCAACTCCTTTGTGCCTTCATTCAATATCACAGCTGCCAGCCCATACCTTCTTTAAAGCTCTGTACTTCCTTATCAGAGCGATTCCATATCACAATCTTGACAGTGGTGCAGTATTCTAATCTTCCTATTGCCGACCTGGATATGATGAGCCCCTTCTGCTTAGCCCTTCCCGCAATTCTCACCATAGGAGCGAGGGTCGTGACCTGCCGCTTAGTCTTGAGGTGCTAGAGCGTTTAGACACCTGTCGAGAGCCATTCTTCCTTGGTTAAGTGCTTGGCGCCTGCAGTTCTTTAAGTTCCTCTTGACCATGTGCTAGCCAAATATCGGAGCCCCCTTATCAGAACTTTTTCAAGTATCAACTATTGTAAAGTGCCGACATCCTCAACCTCTGATATGCGACCTCTGATATGATGTTATCATTCCACGTGGCACCTTCTGAGTGGTGACATGTGTCACCCGGATTTGTCCCCTTAGCCCCCCTCAAATCGCCAAAACTAACTGCCACATGTCCTTCCGTACCACCACGTCATGCTCACGTCAGATGCCACTATAGCTTTATCAAAACCAATCATATGTCGCCACGCGTCCCGCTAGAGGAGAGATAAAAGGGCCTACACACCTTTGGTTTTGCGATGAAATCCTTTGTTAACCCTTTATTGACGTTCCCGATAGTTTTTGACACTATCAAAACTTTTTGAATATCGCAAATTTTAAAAGGTTTACACGTTCCGAAGTTTTGATTCTCCGATTGTCGATGTTGCGATATTGTGATGCACGGATCTCCTTCGAGCTTCGATGTTGCGACTGTCAATTTCCGATGTCTCTGAAGCTCTGATATGCGATGCGCTGATACGCTTGATGCTCTGATGTTGCGATGCATTGGTATGCCCGACCTCCGATATGCAATTGCTGATATCTCTAATGCTTTAATGTTGCGATCGTCGATATCTCTGGACCTCCGATATGCCATCGTCGATATGCCTAATGCTCCGATGTTGCGATCATCAATATTCTTTCCTTCCTGGAGCTTTAATCCTTGAAACATCAGCAGACCATATCTTTTGATCCAGGAGTCCATTTTTGGACTTCCACATGTCGTTGGAAAGCTTGTTCAAAGCACTTTTCAATGGAGAGGGTTTGATTTAAGCTTTGAATCCTACTGCTGCTTGGAAAATGACTGCAAACTTCTCTGTTCATTTACTCTTTGGACGGCTGAAAACACATTTTGCAGTGAGTGACAGCACTAAGTCTGACGTTGATCTAGAGCTTCTTTGTGGATTGTTCTAAAGAAATTGCACACATTCTCTGAAGATCAATTCTAGTCTTGTCAAGCTTCAATCATTCTTAGACTGTCTCTATATTGCAAAGATTGTAATATCTCTGTCAATCGTTAAATAATTTCTGAAGATGCATAAACAGTGAGCAATGATATTCGATCCACAGTGATGTATTTTGGCATCCTATTTCTACACAATTCTACTCGTCTTTGTGTCTGTGAAGAGGGTGAAGTTGACTATAAGGACCTAAATATATATATATATATTATATGCTTGGTCCTTAATTTTGCAGAGGAAGTTTTTTTTAACATAAAGACAGCGCTGACGCATGTCTCAATAAACAGTGTTCTATCTCTCATAAATTAGAAGCCTAGACATCCAAGAGGTATGAAGCATAATCCTGAACGAGAATCTCCTTCAAGCAAGAATATTGTTTTGAAGATACATTACTACCTTCCTTCCAGTATGTGGAGTCTGATCTTGTTCTATTACTGCTGACCTAAGTTTGGTATTTGACCTGAGGGACTCATGTTTGCAACAGTTAGAATTCAACTTTACAGAAGTTTTGTAGAGGCATTCTGTCATATTTGGCAAAAGATCTCTTGAGTCAGTCTCCCTGGTAACTTGTAGACCTGAAGCTATCATTAAAGAAACAGTCTAAAGCAAGTAGGCCATTCTAAGAAAAGCAGAAATGTCATCTTTCGAAGGATGATCCTCTATGAAGAAGCCTAAAGGATCTATTCCAGTACCTTTGTCTTTGGTATCTTAGATAAGGAATAAAGTACCTTTGAAGTCTTCAGTCTTGGCAAAAAAAAACAATTATAAGTGCTTAGCATCCCATTTCAGGCCTATCATGAAGTACAGAGGTGGTTGTGCATATCTTGATCGCAATGACACAATCTATGACAGCAAAGAGAAACGTTTCTATGGAGTCTCTAAACACAACATAAATGAATATCTTGCTTCTAACGATGTGGCCCCAACAGCTACTGATCTTTCTAATCTGGGTTGTCTGAACTATCACTATTATTTATCTCCATGACCAGAGATAGGCATGACTGCACTACTCTTGTCCCTGAGAAGGTTAGCAAAGGTTTTGGTAAATTGCCCAACTCAGCAGATGATTTGGCCCTGGACATCCCTGATGTAGCAGCATTATTTGTTCCTCGTGCAGGAGTTGATGTTATACTTCCTCTGGCCTGAGAATTTGAAGGAAGATGATACAACTACTTATCAACTTCTCTTCATGTAGAAATGGTCATATGTATACAGATGCCTGGTTGAGAAGATCATCCTTATAATGGATTGAGTAGTTTAATGCACGTGGCAGAAATCATTTAGCAAGCTCATCATTGAAAGCTAGATGACCAACTGTCGTAAGGCTTCAGAGGGAGCTATAGAATATTTCAAGAAAGATAACCATGTCAAAGGGCATTGACTAAGGCAATTCATGACAGCTGATTATGATATGATGTCTGATGATGACATCTTTGTTACTTGAGAAGCAGCATGATTGGTTGACTTTGGTGCATGGACCAAAGGATTAATAGCAGGGTGCAGATACCTTGATGATATCTTCTGAGCAAGCGTATTTTCCCGATGTTCAGAGGGAGATATGATGTTTATTGATGATGTCTAATTCATGACCCTCTCGTTAATCAGTATTAGAGGAAGTTGTTTTAAAATCAAAGATGGAAGAACCAACCCTGATACACTATTCCCTGTGAAAGTCTGATGAAATGGTCAAGTTGTTGGCATGTATATGAGTTCCATGGTGTTCTCAATAAACACCCTATCAGTCACATGTCTCGCTATGAAGACTCTGAGTCAATCTATGGATAAATATCATATATTGATAGTTGTCTATTGAGATATTTTTGTGATTCTATGGTCAAAGATACACTGCCAGAATCTAAGATCACATGGATATTTTGGCAGTATGGTGGGTGGAAAGAGCACATCTATATTTCTGTTGAGCAATATTGAGCCTGCATGAATGGTTTACTATAGTAAAGCCAATTGGTTTGTTGATTTGGGGTAGCATCGGATGTGCTCTGGCCACGAAAATTGGTGGAGACTCGAGAGGCTAAAGCACATGAGATTTCCAATACCCAGAAATGGTTTGGGCAGATTCTAAACAGTTTGGGAGATATTAAAATAATTAATATTTTTAATGGAGTCCCTAAGTTTAGAATATTAATGTGAATTAATATAACACTGTGTTAGAAGGGTCCAAAAGTCATGGATCAAGCTAGAGTTAATCTTAGCCGTTCATTAGGGACTTAATCTCGGCTGTTGAATTGTCAACAAGAAAAGTATGAGAAGAGGCTTGAGGGTCACTTGGAGAACACACCGAGTTGATCAAGATTTCGATTTTTTGGGGCAGGGTTTGTTGAGGAAGTCGAAAGAGTAATCAGAGTTGCAACTGAGGGGCAGTGAATACAGAAGCAGAGAAGCAGAGATAGTACCAAGAGGATCAACGCAGAAGCGGGAGAGAGGGACACAGAGCCAGCCAAAGGTTCACGCAGAGCTAGCTAGGGCTCACGTAGAGGCAGCCAAGAGTTGCGCAGTGCCTCATAAAGCCAGCATGGGTGATGCAGAGGCTCTAAGGGCTGACGCAGTGCCTCCAGAGGTTGACACAGGGCGAGCTAGGGTGACGTTGGGCAGACGTTGGGCTAGAAAGGGCTGACGCAGTCCCTAGAGGCTGACGCTGGGGTTTTCGTGGGGAAGATTGGAGCTGGGAGCTGTCGGAGTGTTTATCCGGGGTTTCAACTGGAACATCTATCTCCGACTAAGAGGTACTACTGCCGAGATTATTCTCTGTTGGGTGAGCCAGTTTTGGCACCCAGATTGTATTCTGAAACTGCTTAATAATTAAAACCCTCAGATAGTTGCACCGGTTTTCCTGCATTGGGTTTTTCCAGGGACATTGGTCCAAAAACAACGGTGTCACTTGTGTGCTTGTTTTGTTTCCTTCAGTTGATGATCTGTAATGTGTTGAGCATGTACTTGTATTTATTTTCAGTATTTACATGGTAAATAACTTGTTAATTAATCAGAACAAGTACGCAGAAATAAATTAGAAAAGTACATGAAGGGTTTCTAACAGTTAGACATAGAAATTCCAACATGGTATCAGAGCCAGGTTGCAGATCACAGGGGAATTGAGGACATCAGCCGAGCAGAGCAGCAGCAGCAAAAAACAGTTGTCCCAAGTGACAGAAGTTGTTCCTAGCAAAGAAGCAGCAAGGAAGGGGTGACGCAATGCCTGCGTCATCAAGTTTGAGCCGAGAAGAGGATCAGCACAATGGTAGAGGGGAGAAGACTCGACCTACGCAGTGCCCAGTCATCTTTCTCAGTCAAGAAGGATTGACGCCCGTGGCCAGGAGGTGCGAATTTTGCTGGTGTTGGGATTGCGCAGAGCCTAGAAGCTCTAACCTTCAGTTTGTTGGAGCTTAGGAGGTTGTGCGTAAGTTGTAGAGTGAAGCTAGTGGGTACTGTAATCAGAATAGTACCTAACAGGGCAAGACTAAGGAGGAGGGAGTTGCTACCGAGGATTTCTAGCTAAGAAATCTGAATCAGTTGTACAATTGCACTAACGATCGGAGTGGGGGCATCTCGACATTGGCAGAAGGGTTTCTAGGAGGGAAATCGAGGCTCAGAGGGAGTCACACCAAGAACTTCCAGGAGGGAAGTAGAGGAGCAGCGAGATGGCAGTGAACGGGGTAAGAGACCGGGATAGACTAGATGGAGCCTTAAACTCCGTAGTCTAGAAGCCCAGAATCTTGTATGTTCTAAACAGGAATCGTGTCAAGCACTTCGCCTTGAGGACGATAGCAATCCCAGTTGACCCAACTGAGAACGACAAGTATGAGGAGGCAATGGCGAGAGCCAAGAGCATCATCCTTGATGGGGTCAAGGACCATGTAGTACCACATATTGCCGAAAAGGACACGACAAATGAAATGTGGGAGGCCCTAAAGAAATTGTACCACATACTTCTACGCAGAGAAGGATGCTACTTGAAAATCAGTTGTGGTCATACCAAATGTAGAAAGGGGAGCAGATAGACACCTTCCTTAATCGATTGAAGGAGATCCGGGATCAACTAACTTCCATAGGGGCCATGCCGATCAAGAATTGATGGTGAGAACAGCCCTGAAGGCAGTGTCAAAAGACTGGGAGGTGTTTGTCTAGAGTATACTAGGCAGGGCAACCCTTTCAAATTGGGAGGAAATGTGGGCGGCTCTTCGCCAAGAAGAGATCGGAAGGCTAAGCAAGGTGGGAAGCAGCGGCAAGGGAATTAGAATCAAGGAGGAAGAAGAGGATGCCTCCCTAGCATCTGAGGGAAAGCAGGAGAAACGGAACAAGAAGGACCTCTCCAAGGTCAAATGCTTCAACTGTGGGGAACTGGGTCACTATGCGAGCCAGTGTCCGAGGAAGAAGAGCAAGGGAGAGGCTTCCGAGACCAAGGCTACGCCAACAAGGGCGGAGAAGGAAGTGGAGACAGATGATGATTGTGCCATGAGTGCTCACACGCCACTTGAGCGGAAGTGGGGAGACATCGAGCTGTAGTTAGACGGACTACAGGCAATGAGGGGTAGGATCCTTGAGGTACCCAACCTCTTGGATTATACCCAGCTACAAGAGCCCCAAAGAGGAGTAGTAGTGCTGGCAAATATCAGTAGAGACAGATGAGGATGGAGCAACAGAGGGAGCTACAATGTAGGATTCCCAGGACAGTGTGAGGCAGTAGTGCGAGATGCATCGAGTGGTTGCAGCAACGCAGAGGTCAGAAAGGGAGCACTTGTCAGTGATAGAGGGAGTTTCAGCATCGTGGGTGTCTCTACCCTGACAGAGATGTCAGAGTTGGGAGATCAGTTACTTACTTCTCAGTAATTAAGTTGCAGTGCAACAGTTAGCAGTGGTAGTGCTATGGGCAGCACAATGCAACATGATGAGAGGGGTTGTCGTACGGATGCAGCGATGGCAGTAGCAAGGCCATGGGTAGCAGTACATGATGCAACAGTGCAGAGGATGTTGGGCAGCAGGCCTAGCATCAGCACAGGGACCGATGCCGGATGATCAAGGTGATGCTCAGTGAGGAGTATTACTAGAGCACAATCCTCGCTAAAAGGGAGTGTTGATTTGGGGTAGCATCGGATGTGCTCTAGGCACAAAAATTGGTGGAGACGCTAAAGCGCATGAGATCTCCAATACCCAGAAATGGTTTGGGCAGATTCTAAACAGTTTGGGAGATATTAAAATAATTAATATTTTTAATGGAGTCCCTAATTCTAAACTTAGGGAAAATAAAATATTAATGTGAATTAATATAAAACTATGTTAGAAGGGTCCAAAAGTCATGGACCAACCCAGAGTTAATCTTAGTCATTGATTAGGGACTTAATCTCGACCTTTGAATTGTCAACGAGAAAAGTATAAGAGGAGGCTTGAGAGTCACTTGGAGAACACACCGAGTTGATCAAGATTTCGATTTTCTAGAGCAGGGTTTGCTGAGGAAGTCGAAAGAGTGATTAGAGTTGCAGCTGAGGGGCAGTGAATACAAAAGCAGAGAGGCAGAGATAGTACCAGGAGGATCAGCGCAAAATCCAGGAGAGAGGGACGCAGAGCCAACTAGAGGTTCATGCAAAGGCAACTAGGGCTCACATAGAGGCAATCAAGAGTTGGGCAGTGCCTCAGAGAGCCAGCATGGGTGACGCAGAGGCTCTAAGAGCTGACGCAATGCCTCCAGCGGCTAACGCATGGCGAGCTAGGGTGACGTTGGGCCAGAAAGGGCTAACGCAGTCCCTAGAGGCTAATGTTGGGGTTTTCGTGGGGCAGATTGGAGTTGGGAGCTGTCGGAGTGTTTATCCAGGGTTTCAGCCGGAACATCTATCTCCGATTGAGAGGTACTACTGCCGAGATTATTCTTTGTTGGGTGAGTTGGTTTTGGCACCCAAATTGTATTATGAAACTACTTAATAATTAAAACCCTTAGATAGTTGCACCAGTTTTCCCGCATTGGGTTTTTCCAGGGACATCAGAAACAATGATGTCACTTGTGTGCTTGTTTTGTTTCCTTCAGTTGATGATATGTAATGTGTTGAGCATGTACTTGTATTTATTTTCAGTATTTACATGGTAAATAACTTGTTATAATTAATCAGAATAAGTAGGCAGAAATAAATCAGAAAAGTACATGAAGGGTTCTAACAATTAGACTTAGAAATTCCAACATGGTTGAGGATGTTTCTTTTGTTCCACTTCTACTCTAATCATTGGCAACAGGCACCAATATATTTATGGAACAGTAGGGAACTATCAAGCCCCACCATTGCAGGATGGATCTATAGGTTACCATCCTCCTCTCAAAGTCTTTTGGTAAGAACAATATCTTCCTTCACAGAAAGGTTGGGAGTCGTGGAAACACCCTTCTATGAGGATCCTGGTTGAACATTGAACTCTGAGAGCTCCTAGGGGATTGAGGTACATTTTGGAGCTATGAGCGACCATAGGGTGAGTGGTTCACCTTCCCCTATAGGTGCGTTTTATACAAGGTGAGTGGTTCACCTTCCCTTGTGATACCCCATGACGGTTGACATGTGCATAAGGTGAGTGGTTCACCTTCCCCTACGATAAATGACACATGTATATAGAGTGAGTGGTTCACCTTCCCCTACAATTGAGGGCCTATGCATAGGATGAGTGGTTCACCTTCTCCTATGGCATACAAGCACGATGAGTGGTTCACCTTCTCCTACGGACGTGTGGACATGTCAGTGGGACGTGGTTCATCCTTTCCCCACATGTAGGATGCTCATTCCCTACAGTCAATGGTTGACATGTCAGTGGGACGTGCTTCATCCTTTCCCATGAGTAGGATCCTCCCTACAATTGATTGATTAGCATGCGTGTAGGAAGTGGTTCATCCTTTCCCTACAATTGATTTATTGGCATGCATGTAGGAAGTGGTTCATCCTTTCCGTACTCTCAGTGATTTGCATGCGTGTAGGATGTGGTTTATCCTTTACCTATGATAATTGTGATATGTGACTGTAGGATGTCGTTTATCCTTTCCCTACGATGATTGTGATACGTGACTTTAGGATGTGGTTTATCTTTTCCCTACAATGGTTGTGATATGTCACTGTAGGATGTGATTCATCCTTTCCCTATGTATGGTTGTGAGCAGGATGTGATATATTATTTCCCTACTGTTGCTTCAGTATCATCCTACCCATGTAGTCCGAGACACATAGGAAGTACCTCTCATCTGGGCAATGAGTTGGGAAAAGTGGATAGGGACCACAGCATTACTGATGGATGCATCGTGTACTGTCATACTCCCTATGTCTAGGATGCATGATGTTCAAACAACTTGATCACCTTGGATCAAGTCTGAATGGGATTCGACCCCTGGTTATAAGAACTGACTTTTGTCAGTGGAGAGTGGCAAGGTCTTGTGACTCAATCTCGATCAATTCTTCTTCATTATCTATATCATTGTTCGGCAGAGATGAGATGAGATGCAAAGATGGTGTCTGAAGTCAGGATGGCATAATGATGGATGGATTGGATTGGCAGGTGGAATTCTCCCTAGTTGAGAGGGAGTGTTAAAATTGGCAACTAGGCCCAAATTCCACTTTGGGCAGCTCATCTGATGAAGATAATCATTGCATTAAATTCCTCTTCTCAAGAGGATCAAAATCAACCTAAAGATCACCAAATTTGGATAAGGAAAAATATTTATTTATTCAAAAGAAATTCTATAAGTTATAACCTTATCAAGGCGGGAAAAATTGAAAATTTGAAATTTTGAATTTGCCTCCAAGTGTCAAGGTTGGCTTCACCTCCATAAGGACAAATCGTCATGTCAAATTGTATATAAGGGCATCCTCCATCCTCATTTCTCACATCCAAGGGCTCCAAAATATGTCTGCGCTAGCCTAGCACTAGAAGAAGGACGAAGGGTTGATTTGTTTGGGTTATTCTTCTACCACAGGGCCGAGATGTCTCAGATAGGACAGTCACTGGTCTTGAGAAGTCTTTTGGTCACGTTGTATGGGTAATCTTGTCATTTCAGGTTTGTTATCAAGATCAGATTGATAGGCCGAATTTGTAGGTTGTTTAGAGGACTGTGTAAGGTCAAATCTCCCTCTTGGTGAAGCTGCACTTCAATGTTGTTATTTCAGGAAGGGCCGCAGGCATATACAAGGAGAGACAAGGAGGTCGAGATATATAACAAGGTTCAAATCATCCTCTAAAGCCATAAGAAATATATTTTTTCTTTATGACAGTACTAGAAAATAGGACAGACCTTAGAATTTTGGAATATTTTTCTAGATAAGGGTTTATAAGGATTTCTCATACATTAAGGCATTAGGACTAGAATATTAGAGTCAGGGCAAGGTAAAGGGTTCCTAGAGTTTGCATCAACAAAGGCAAGGGTTTCATTCATGCATGTGAAGGTCTTCTTCATAGGGTAAGGGTTCCATACACGTAGGATTTCATTTGGCTGAGGGCATCATAACTAAGGCATCTTCTAGAGCTTAGGGCATCATGTAGCGATCAAACATCTAGGGCATAAATGCACTTAGGATCTAGGGTTTGCTAACCTAGGGTTTGCACATGCACATCTAGGGTTAGGGCATCATGAATTTGGCACCTAGGGTTTCTTCACAGTGTTAAGGTTTTGCCTTAGGGTTCTCAACAAGCAATGCTAGGGTTAGGGCATCAACTAGGGCATTAGCATAGACCTAGGGTTTCCATCGTCTTCAACAAGGACATCATCGTATTGACATCAATGACAACTTTGTCCAACAATCTCCCCCATTGTCATTGATGGAAATACTCTCTCCCTTTCAGAATTGTCTCCGCCTTCGACATAAATGCCAAATGGGGTGCTCTTTCTAATAGTACCCTTCCATTAAGTGCTCCCCTTATCATGCCTGTCATGTTGCTCATCATATTTTCTCCCTTTCTTCATCAAGGATAGTTCTTCATGATAAGTATGTTGCTCCCCCTGTCATCATGTTTCTGTCATAGATCTACTTCTGCTATTATAGTATTTGACTAGTGCTCCCCCTAACAATATGCATGATCTTATTATGATGCCCCTAAATTGATCAACAAGTTTTGATGCCTTGAGCATTCAAGACACATTCATTATGTTCTTCTTTTAGTGCAACCTGCTTCCTTCTCCAAACCTTTGTGACTCTTTTCCCATGCTTGGTTGACGATTCTTCAGATTGTCTAGGGACCCACTTTAATTGGCAATCTCTAGCTAAATGTCCAACATTATGGCATTTGAAGCATTTAGTTTTGTACGTGAACAGTGGAGCATAAATTCCATCGGTAAGCTCATTGGAGTATCTCCTGGCACTTTTAGTTCTTGGGAACTAATTGGAGTCCTCTTTGTTATATTCCCTGCAATCCTTTGCCATGTGCCCAAAATTTGTACAAGAGTAACAATAACCAAAAAATATACTTTGATACCTAGAGAATGAGGACTACCTTTGTGCACTTCTGAAGTTGTTTTGTCTTGTCATTCTCTGATGATATTTATTTCTACGTGCAACATCAACATTTCTTCTTGGAGCATAGGTCTTACCAATGTTATTTTGACTCTTCTCCTTGCTTTTAGCTAGCGCTGGGGGTATTAGCACAACTTTGAAGCTTCTCCATGTTATTGTCTTTTGATGCATTAGGGTTTGCATCATTTTTGCTAGAAGATTCACCTGCATAACCAAGACCAGATTTATCAAGAGGAGACCTTTGACGACTTAGGATATCATCCAAGGTTTGAGAACTCTTTAGATTCTTGTTGAGTTGATCAACTTCTTTCCTTAGAGAAATAATCTCTTCTTTCATCTTTTCACATTCTTCATCTTTCTTTGCTAGCTGGTTCTCCATTTCTTCCTTCATCCTTATTGCTTCACATGTTTGGTCCTTAAGAGAGATGACATCTAATTTCAATTTGAAGATCTCTTCATCTTTTTCTTCTAGTCGGCATGTCATGACATTTCTTTCCTTTTTTGCTTCATCAATTTGTCCTTCCAGGAGGACTAAACCTTCCATTACATTTGCAGCTCCTTGTGCTTGTTTCTTCGCTTCTTCTAGTTGAGCTTTAAGGGAGGAGACTTCTTTCTTATATTGACCAATTTCTGCTTCAAATTTGCTCAATTCCTCAAGTCTTTGTCCAAGATGATTTGACAGATTATCTTCCCTTCTTTTTGCTTCTTCCAATTGACTTGTCATGGAGATGACTTCTTCATTATGCCTTTTCTCAAACTGATGCAATTCCTCCTTAAGTTGGGTGAGATCCTCATCTTTTTCTTGTACTTCATGCTTTAAAAGAATAACTTCCTTCTTTGTTTTGTCAAGGTCATGATCAACATCTTGTACTTGCTTCTTGAGTTCCTCATTTTCCTTATTCAATCTGCTTATCTCTTCTAGAGCAACTTCAAGTTTTTCCTTGAGATCTTCTTTGAGGTCTTCTTCATTTTCTTCATCTTCTAGGTCTTCCTTGCTCTTGGTGTCTTTATCTACCTCCTTTGACTCTTGATTAACTTCATGTTCTTGCCCACCATATTCTATATTTGAGGTCATGAACAAAAGTCCTTTTGAATGAAGATCTTGAAGATTTTCCCAAAGCTTTTTTGCTGAAGAGTATTTCTTCATTTTGACTTTAATAGGATCTGGTAAACTACTCAAGATTTCCTTAATTGCTCTTGCATTATATTCCTTGGACTCCTCTTCCATTATGCTTTCGGTAACCACCGATTCCCAGATTTCAGGGCCTTGAGCCATCAAAAAGAATTTCATTCTTTGTCTCCATGACTCATAGTTTGTCCCATCGAACAATGGAGTTTTCCCAACTTGATTTGCTTATGTTTTCACGGTTGAAGAAGAGACATCTTTAGAAGGATTGGAGGCTTTCTTCCTTGGCTTTGCCATTTGTGTTCTAAGGATCTACCTTTTAGCTATTAGGCTGTGAGAGAAGGTACTAGCTCTGATACCAATTGTTGGAAATACTGAGAGGGGGCGTGAATTGGTATTTCTTTTATAATTGTTACTTTTATGCCAGTTAAGATCTCTTAGATAGAACACAAAAGAATGATAACAAAATAAATATTTTTATTAACAAGAATTGACAAGGACTCCAATCCTCTTTACAATGAATCAAGTGTAATAATAGATCAGGGCTCCAACCCTAGATGAAGACTCCAGTCTTCAAATCACCATGCTCCAACCTATACTTTGCCAAGCACCTACTTGGTCTTCTTGAGGACTCCAATCCTCTAGGGCTCCAACCCTCTTAGCTAGTTTAGGTTCCAACCTTGTCTTCTTAAGGACTCCAATCTTCTAGGGCTACAACCCTTTCCTTGAGATCTTCAATATGGATTCAACAGTTCTTCAATGCTCCCAATATCTTCTGCAGCAAGCCCTGACAGTATCTTCGCCTTCAACAATGCCCTCAATTGTATTGCCATCAATGATAACTTTGTCCAACACTTCATTAGTAGGTTCAACACCATTTGTGGGTTGACAGCCATTGTCCTTCTTTTACACCTCTATAGCCAAAACGTTGTAGAAGTTTTTATCTTTTCTTCCTCTTCATCGATGCTTGATGTGTATGGCCAATTAAACTTTCGTTGCTTACAGTGAACCATTGTAATGCCTTTGGGGTCATATCTATGATAACTAAACTCACAAAATCTGAGGCATTCCAAACCAGTGGCTTTAGCTTCTGCTTCTTTATAAATTTTTACACAATACAGCCCACATAGATTCAGAAAGCAAACCACGGTGCTTTCTTTGCCTAAACTAACATGCCTCCAAGTCTTGTTGTCACGTGATATGCTGCCACCTGTAGGATTACTTTGTTAGTGACAAATAGAGGAAGTTGATTGGGAGGTTTTTGGGCTCTAAATACTCCAATGTATGTACCATCCACCGGTGTGAACCAATCAGCGATATCTTGCAATGTTGCCTTAGCTCAGTCAGACATGCAAGGAGACTCAGTACTGAAGAGAATGCAGTACAATGGAGAGATAAAACCTTCAGTTATCTTGTGGTAGAGTGCCATGTAACTAGTTTCCCATAAGTTCCTGTAATAGATGTGCATTGTCAGTATGGAAGGAGAGATGGTCCATCTCCATCCAAGTAAGTCAAACTGAAACCTTGAGCATACATCGTCTAGAAAGATATGATGCCATGTAGATATACAGGTTGTGTTCGTGCCGGTGGAGTTTTAGCTTATTTTACCCTTGTATGAATGGAAGCAGCTAGGATTTATGCCCAATTGAACACGCTTCCTTCTTGGGCACAAATATATATTAATGGTACCCAAGTTTCTTCAAATGTTTCCGCATCGAGTCTACCATACAATCGACAACACATGGCCACTACCAGTTGATACATCTTGGTCCTCTACTTGCCACCAAGTCTTCAAGATATCCTTGTTGGCTAGGCCAAAACCTTCATACCACTTTGCTATTAGAGCTACTTGATAGCTAGGCAGTTTGTAATACTCTGCACTGCAAGGGTATATACGCTGCTAAAGATATATCGTTATTGTCTCAAATGGTCATGCCTTAATATAAATACATTTTATGATCCACTCGATGGTCTCTGCACAAGGGAGAACTACGAGATGTGATGCCACCTGATCCAGGTGGATATTGGTGGCCACCCGCCTATTCCACTTGGACCCCCAACATTGTCTCTTTCAGTTTTTCAGTTTCCTTAATTGTAGCATAGTTTACTATTTTTGGCAGTTTTTTGAGACCCTAAACGACATTTTTAGGGAAAACGGAGAGACTGAAAAAGTCCCAAACCAGTTTACCGATTTGTTTTTGGCCTCCTCGTCAAGATTTTTGAAACGAGGTATTATGATAGCCAAACAAAGATCGTATGCCAAAGTTACAACCCCGGGAAGTTGATGTACCAATTTACCCAAACGGGGCCCACAGTTTTGGTGCTTCATCTCCGAGTGTTAGGTTTTTGGATGTTTAGGGTTTTCCATTGTTTCTCAATAATAAATAGGCCTTTGAGCCTCATTGTAACACAGTTTAGAGGCATGTAGCCGCCACATCTCTTCTCAGAGATAAGCTACCATTGCCAGAGCTAGTTTATTTCCATTCTGTTTGTAAGATATTTCAGTATTCTGATATTTATGAAAGGAAGTGTTATTTCTGCTGCATTTCTGTATTTATGGTTATATCTGTAATTTGTTGCGTTCCTATTTAAGTTTGGATCACCACCTTATGTAACCAAGATCTCTTCACACTTTGATACACTTCACCATCTTCCTCATCTTCAGGGATTTCTTTGCGGGCAAATACCTGATATATATCAAACCAAGTTATCGACATGGATTTTTCGATGAAGCATGTTGTATCTGTGTATGTTGGGGCTAAGGCTACAAAACTTTCTTCTACCCCTTCTTCAACATCTTCAGCAATTTCCTTGCCTGGTCTCCTCTTAGGTGGGGCCATCTCTTCTATTGACGATGAAATGCTAAAACATTCCAAATCTATTGTACCTAACATTTCAAATATGTTCATTGTGATAACCAATGTTAGAAAATCAAAGCAAATTCATTGTGCAGTGCAAGGGAGTGGACCTGTGTATGATAGTTCAGTGTGTTGTTGCGCAAGGAGAGTTCATAGTCTATAGGGAAAGGATGCATCGTGGGGAGGATGCGCAATGGTTAAAGGTTATAGCGGCGCAATCGACGGTAGTAACATTAAACAAGTGAAACACGTCATTGCGGAGGGAGGGAAGGTAGACTACAAAAGGGGATGTGCCACTAGGAGTCAAGTAATGAATTGCATTGTAGTGCAAGTGATGGGAGTAGTGCTAGATGAGAGGATAGCATTGTTGCGCTATGACAAGTGACAGACTATACACAACTTTTGCAATGTAGTACAAAGATGAAGAGGGCTATAGTGGCGACACTAGTGATTTTAGTAGCTAAGCATCGGGCTCGCGTCATTGTGCTGGAGGGATCCGTAAACTAAAGACGAAGCTTGCACCGCTAGGCTATGGCAAAGGTGAACCCTAGGTTGAGATTTGCGTCATATCAAAAGGAAATGTGAAATGCTAAATAAACTAAGAGCATTGAGGGTTTTGGGAGCGCAAGGGAGAATGGGAAGTCGACAAAACAAGTGAGAAGATTACACGAAGAAAGGGATTAAAAGTGAGTGCCCATGGATACATACAAGTACTCAGGAAAACGAAGGCTTGGAGAACTGAAAGGGCAAGAACTCGAAGAGTCACACGGTCAAAACATAAATAAACACATAATTACAGAGGCAGGGTGCAAAGGCCTACTAACGTGTGGCACAGCCGTTACGTCCTTGGCGATGATGCAATCCTCAACAGTTCAGGAGCTAGACTAGCAAGGTGCGCAGTGCCAAGGGAATGGAGGACTCTTGCAATAAAATGAATTGTGAAAATGTCTTGGGGGGTTTGGCCCTTTTATAGTTTTGTTGCATGTGCAAGGGCATTAATGGCACATTAAATGTCGTTTCATGATGGTATTTGCACGATAAACTAAGGCAGTGCGCTAAGATCTCATCTTACGTTGCATCGCACTATACTAGGAACCTGCACTGCACTATGCTAGGAACTTGATTTGCGTTGCACTGAGCTAATGGGTTGGGCAGCACTGAGGAAGAGTGATGCGCTATTCAGTGAAGATACGATGCACTATGCAATTTCTTAAAGATGCACAAGTGATGTTACCCTTACTTTGCTGACTTTGGATGTCAAGAGGATTTCAATAATCCCAAACATAAGGATGTTTATCACTTGAAAAGCAAAAGATGGGGGACTCCAAATTTTAGTATATGTCGAAAATTTGGGGTTGTTGTAGCTGCTACAACAAACTCTAAAAATAATATCGTTGTTGTCGATACCTCTTACACCAAAAGTCATTTCAGTTGGATTAGAGAGAGATTATGAGTTGGTATCCTACTGAGTTAGTGATTTTTGGAAAGATGTTAAATTTGCAACTAGGGCCAAACTCCATGTGGGTCACCTCATTTGTGGCAGTGGATATTTTTTTTGGATTCCTCTCATCGAGAGATGTAGGATTGATCTAACAATCATCCAATTCTGACATGTATTCCTAGAGATATGAATTTATTTGTATTTCTTGACAATTTGTCAAGGTCAGCCGACAAGCAAAACATTGTTTTTCACCCCCAGCTCATCCTCAACGTGGCATATAAAAGGAGGAGACCTTAAGGCATTATGACACTCATCTCATCTTCACATCTCTTCTCTCTCCTAGCTTGTTTGGGTATGCGTAGGAGGAGCAGCTCTCTCTCATGTGGGAAGGAGGAGGACGCAGGAAAGTTGCAGCAGCGTTGACTTAGGTTGACCAAGGAGCAGCAAGGGTAGTTTGACTGCGTTGACCAGCGTAGAGGAGATTTGACTACGGTTTTGGGTTGGGCAACCTCTCCTAGGCTAGCCGCATTGCTAGGCAGCCAAGCGTTGACCTGTTTGACCACGGATTTGACCAGTGTTGACTGGTTAGGGCTGACCGCAGAGTTGCAGATGCATTGACTGTTGTTTGACCATCTTTCTTGGTCTGTTTTGGGCTGCCTATACTTGCTGTTGAAGGCCGAGTTGACCAAAGTTGACTTGAGGTCATTTGGGAGTTGTTTGACCAGCTTTGACTTTGTTTGCTAGGGTTTTATTGTTGCTGTTGTAAAATCACAGATTTGTGAAATTGTACTATCTCTCTCTGCTGAATTATTGAAGAATATAGAAGAATTGATCAAAGGGTTTCCCCGCATTGGGGTTTGTCTCTGGCTAGTGCCACATCTTGTGTCTCTTGTCTTGGCTTGTCTTCTGTTGTTTACATTTATGTTCTATCTGCATTTTACTATCATGTTGATGTGATTGCAATACTGGAAATTGATATACAATGAAATGAACCAAATAACTAAAGTCTAATAGTATTGATTTCCTTTGCCCCTCTAGATGTAGATGTCGATGGAGTTGGCAGTAGACTCTGTTGTGCTCTAGAAGCTGAAGAACTAGGAGCCACAGGAGGTAGACCACATCCTCTACTGGTGACAGGGGTAGCTTGGGTCACCTCCTCCTCTTCATTAAAAAAAATATTGCCCACGATTTTTTCCCAAAAAATCGCGATTTTTTCATAAAAAATGGCTAAAAATAAAAAATAAAAAAAACCCGATTTTATCTTTCTTTTGAAAAAATCGCGATAAAACAATTTTATCGCGATTTTTTGGCGGTTAGTGCAACACTGGGTAAGCTTGTTTAAAGTTAGTGATGCAAATCAAGTTTTGTTCCTCAAAAATAAGTTGCAGGATATTAAGAAGGGCAAAGACGAGGATATTCAATCCTACTTCTTAAGGATCATTGAGATCAAGAATGATCTCCTATCAATTGGAGAAGTCATTCCTGACAGGGAACTAACTATCACTACCCTTGGAGGGCTCCCATCCGAATGGTATATATTTAGAACCACTCTTCTCAACAATGATCAAATTTCGGGATTTGAAGAAATGATGTCGAGATGCATTCAAGAAGAAACAAGGATGGCATCAATAGTGGACAGACTACACAGTGGCCTTAACAGAATCTCATATCAGAATAGTTGAAGGGGAGGATGAGATCATTTGGGCACATGCAAAAAACAGGCGGTACTCTCCCAAAGAGGGATACCTCTGTTTAGCTAGCAACCATAGACCTCAGCCTATAGAAATATGGTGGAAAGGCATGTGGAAACTCAAAGCACCCCCTAGAACCAGACTATTCATGTGGTCAATTTTGAAAAACAAGACTCCCACTAGAGACAATCTGATCAAGAGAGGAATGCACAGACCTTTTTGGTGCAGCTTATGCAAAGACAACACAGAATTTGTGGACCACCTCTTCCTCACCTGCCCTATCACTATAGATCTCTAGGTATCTGTCCTCTCGAACATCCCTTCTCAGTGCACATGGCGGGGACAGACTGCTAGAGAAGCTTGGACCACATGGTGGTCATCTGCATCCCCGACAAAGGCCAGGAACCTTCCCCTCCTCATCTGCTGGGAAATCTGGATCGCTCGTAACCGTCTCATATTTAAGGAAATTGCTCCTCATTGGCCCACCATCTCTGCTCGACTTCAGGCAGACTTTAAAAACATTCCTGATGACGATGATAATCCTCCTCCCAGGCATATTGTCCCTGAAACCATTGACCACACCCATCCATGGGCTTTCTTTGATGGATCTGCTCAAGAAGCAGGGTGTGGGGGCGGTGCCATCCTATATCTGTCAGACTCCCATCACTTCCAAATTCAAATGGGGCTTGGAGGGGGCACAAACAATTATGCAGAGCTCATCACTGCCAAATATCTCATACAGTTTGCATTAGAAAAACATTGCAAGAATCTACAACTATTTGGGGACTCAAAAATAGTGTGCAATTGGATTAATAAATCATCAAACTGTCATGCATACACTCTGAGGCCTATCCTGGATGAGGCCCATAGACTTATCTCTTTATTTGACAACTTTGCTTGTCGTCATATATACAGGGAACGCAACACACTTGCCGATATGCTATCCAAGGAGGTAGCGGTCAGGCCACGTGACACATGGATGATACAGGAGCAGAGGGATGAAGCACACTACCAGTACTATCATTGCCCTTTCATGGACCATATAGTATAGGCTCAGCAGGAGCCTGTGCTTTTTTGTTATATGTTAATATTATCATGTTTATATATTACCAGTTGTATTTACAGACAGACATACTCTCTGAGCAGAGTTATTTTTTTGATAACATTATATGAACTCTATTGATGGCAGAGCCTCCCTGCGTGGAGTGTTGATTATATTTTTTGTTTTTACCTCTACTTGACAAGCACTTAGCCTCATATACTGCATATGCGAACAGCATCTACAACATGTAATTTTCCTTAATATAATGAAAATTACGATTTTTCCAAGGGGAAAAAAAGAAGAAACGGGGATGGTGTAGCAAGAAATGCCTTCAAGCAAAGGAAACCCCACTGCTTTCTCCTCTCATGCCAAAAGGAGAAATAATTCTGGGTCTAAAGGTCACTTCAAAGGAAAGACCGGATCGAAGGGTGGAAGGAAGGGAAGATGCTTCGTTTGCAATAAATTTGGCCACTATGCGAGGGAGTGTCCAAATAGAAAGGACACATCACATGATGATGATCAAAATCACTCCAGGGGCAACTCCAACCACAATCAAAGGAATGGCAGGTTCAATGGCAAAGGAAAGAGGAATGCAGGAAATCAAGGAAGTGGTCAACCCTCCAAGAAAGCAAGGAACTCCAGGTATGAATCAAATGTTGTTAACAATAAGCAAGATGAGTATTATCTGATATCGGCCCTCTCCACTACCTCTCCTGCAAACTCGTTGGGCAATTGGCTTATTGATAGTGGTGCCTCAAGGCACTTCACTAGCTACAAGGCAGATCTCTCTAATCTGATAGAGAAGGAGACAAACTTGGAGATTATTCTTGGAGACAATTCCACTTATCTCATAAAGGGTGTGGGGAATGTTACTCTTCAATTAAATCAGGGTAACACAATTCATTTGCAAGAAGTCCTATATGTACTTGATCTTAAGAAGAAACTGGTGTCCATTTCGGCAATGGAAGACAAAGGCTACAAGGTGGCCTTCATCGATGGCAAGGTACGTGTGTGGAAAAAGAATTTTAAAGATGCTTTCACTCTTGGATTCCGGGTTGACTCTTTATATCAAGTTGGAGGAAGTCTGTTGGGAGTCATGTCTTGCAACACATCTCTACACTCTGAACTATGGCACCAGAGGTTTGCCCACCTTCATTATAAGGCTCTACCCAATGTGAGACAGATGGTGACAGGGATGCCCGAGTTCAAAGTAGAGCATGAAGGTGTATGTTCAAGATGTGCCGAAGGAAAGCTCAAAAGGGGACCATTCCCCTCAAGCCATAGCAAGACCTCCGACATTTTGCAGTTGGTTCACTCCGACATATCTGGTATGATGCCCGTGAACTCTTTGGGAGGATATCTATATTATCTCACTTTTACAGATGATTATTCTCGCAAGACTTGGATATACTTCTTGAAAAAGAAGGATGAAGTGTTCTCCTGGTTCTGTCACTTCAAAGCCTTGATCAAGAATCAAACCAAGAAGAGAATCAAGATTTTAAGAACTGATAATGGGATCGAGTATGAATCCAATGAGTTCCATGACTTTTGCAAAGAAGCTGGCATTAAGAGGGAGACCACAACACCATACACTCCTGAGCAGAATGGTGTGGCTGAAAGGAAGAACCGTACGATTTTGGAAGTTGTTCGTTCCATGCTCCATGATCAAAGGCTTCCAAAGTTTCTATGGGCCGAAGCTGCGAATATCGCCATATATGTTCAAAATCGATGCCCTCATCAAGCATTGGATTCCAAGACTCCCGAAGAAATGTTCACTGGTAAGAAACCTGATGTCTCTCATTTTAGAATTTTTGGAAGTCCCGTATATTTTCATGTGTCGAAAGAGAAAAGAAGCAAATTGGGTGCATCTGGTAAGAAGGGAATCTTTGTGGGCTATAGCGAAAATTCTAAGGGCTATAGAATCTATGTGGCTGGTCAAAGGGAAGTCGAAATAAGTCATGATGTCACCTTTGACGAAGATATGGCTCTTAGCAAGGTTGACAATCTTCCTATTCTTAGGAAAGATAAAGAAGTTGACATCAGGAAGCCGAATGAGAAGGAAGATGAGACAATGCCCAATGTGGAAGAACCTATGGATCCTATTGATCCCCCTCCGCAAGAGCCTTCCTCTTCTAGGAAGAGGCCCTCATGGCTTAAGGGGGCTCTTGAAGATGCCGAGAGACATATTGCAACCAGAGGGACTTTCCGTGAAAGTAAGAAGCCGACCAAGTATCAGATATACTTGACCATTATGAGCACCATCATTCAAAATGAGCCTTCATCATTCGAAGAAGTCATGAAGCATCAAGTATGGAAGGATGTTGTGAATGAAAAATACGAGTCCATCATGAAGAATGATGTCTGGGATGTGGTACCCAGACCCTAGGACAAAACAGTTGTCACCTCGAAGTGGCTTTACAAAATCAAGCATGGAGCTGATGGGAGTGCTGAAAAATATAAGGCTCGCTTTGTTGCTCGAGGCTTCTCTCAAAAGGAAGGTGTAGATTATGATGAGATATTTGCACCTGTTGCCCGATACACCACCATCCGCTTGATCATAGCCCTTGCTGCTTCGCAAGGATGGAACCTACATCAGATGGATGTCAAGACCGCGTTCTTGCATGGTTCGATTAAAGAGGAAGTCTATGTGGAACAACCCGAGGGGTTTGAGATTCATAATCGGGAATCTCACGTATGCAAGTTGAAGAAAGCTCTCTATGGGTTGAAGCAAGCACCCCGAGCTTGGCATGAGAGGATTGATAGCTATTTGATGAAGCTAGGATTCACTAGGAGTGAAGCCGATCCAAACCTTTACTTTAAGGTTGAAGATGATAAGCCTCTCATACTGGTGTTGTATGTTGACGACCTCTTTCTGACAGGTGCAGACCCTCTCATTCACAAATGTAAGAGGGAGTTGGCTTCCGAATTTGAGATGAAGGACCTAGGGCTAACGCACTATTTCCTAGGGCTGGAGGTTTGGCAAAAACCAGGAGAAATTTTCCTCTCTCAAGGAAAATACGTGGTGAAGATATTGGAGATATTTGGAATGATAGACTGCAAGCCCGTGACTACCCCGATGGACCTTAACTTCAAGAAGTTATGCAGTAGTGTTGCCGGACCTGTTTTGGAAAATGCTTCTAAGTATCATCAACTCAGAGGAGCATTGATGTTCTTACTGAACTCTCGTCTAGATATATGTTTTGCAGTCAACACGTTGAGCCAATATATGGTTGAACCTCATCACTCACATTGGATTGGTGCAAAGAATCTACTGAGATATCTTCGGGGCACAATCACTCATGGACTGAGATATATTGTCGGAGATGTGAGGCTGCATGGTTATTCCGACGCTGATTGGGAAGGCAGTGTGGTGGACCGAAAGAGCACTTCCGGGTGTTGTTTCTCTTTGGGTTCTGCTTTGATTTCCTGGATGAGCAGGAAGTAGAAGTCGGTGGCTTTGAGCACCGCTGAGGCCGAGTACATTGTTGCGAGTATGGCCTCCTGTGAAGTTATCTGGTTGCGGAAGCTCTTTAGTGAGTTGTTTGGTCATACATTGGATACTACCGTGATCCTCTGTGACAACCAGAGTGGGATTTGTTTATCTGAGAATCTCGTATTTCATGATCGCTCCAAGCACATCGATATCAGGTACTATTTTATCTGGGATATGGTACAACGAGGAGCAATAAGGTTCCATCATATTGGGACTGATGAGCAGGTCGCCGACATTCTGACGAAGCCCCTGGGAAAGGTCAAATTCTTGACTTTTCAAGAACGACTAGGAGTCGTGGAGAGACCCTCTTATGAGGGTCCTGTATGATGCATACATTGAGCTCTGGGAGCTCGGGGGGCTTGGGGTACTTCTTGGAGCAACAAGTGACCATAGGGTAACTCACCCTCCCTTAGTGGTGCGCTATGTACATGGTGAATGATTTAGCCTTCCCCTGTGATACCCCGTGGCGACATGTAGGCAAGATGAGTGGTTCATCCTTCTCTTGCTGAGACATCCTACCCATGCAATCTGGGACTCATGGGAAGTACCACTCATATGGCCAATAAGTAAGGAAATGAGGATAGGGACCATAGTAGTACCGATGGACGCAGCGTGTATCTACTGTAGTCACTATGCTAGGATGGCATTGATCTGGGATCATTTGGAACTGACTTCCGGTCAGTAAGAGTGGTATGAGACACTCTCTTTATTTGGAACTGATTTCAGATCAATAAGAGTGGTATGACACATTCCCTTCATTGGGACTGACTTCGGGTCAGTAAGAGTGCTATTAGACACTCCCTTTTATCTGGAACTGACTTCGGGTCAATAGAGGATGGTATGATACATTCTCGATCATTTCTTCTTCTTCATAGTTCAGTAGAGCAGTGCATTTGATAGCAGATACAGTACCGACAGACAGATGGATTAGCAGATGGAGTTCTCCCTAGTTGAGAGGGAGTGTTAAATTTGGCAACTAGGGCCAAACTCCATGTGGATCACCTCATTTGTGGCAGCTGATATTTTTCTTGGATTCCTCTCATCGAGAGGTGTAGGATTGATCTAACGATCATCCGATTCCGACATGTATTCATGGAGATATGAATTTATTTGTATTTCTTGACAATTTGTCAAAGTCGGCCAATAAGCAAAATATTGTTTTTCACCCCCAGCTCATCCTCAACATGGCATATAAAAGGAGGAGACCTTAAGGTATTATGGCACTCATCTCTTCACATCTCTTCTCTCTCCTGGCTTGTTTGGGTATGTGTAGGAGCAGCTCTCTCTCACATGGGAAGGAGGATGCAGGGAAGTTGCAGTAGCGTTGACTTAGGTTGACCAAGGAGTAGCAAGGGTAGTTTGATTGCGTTGACCAACATAGAGAAGATTTGACTATGGTTTTGGGTTGGGCAACCTCTCCTAGGCTAGCCACATCGCTGGGCAACCAAGCGTTGACCTGTTTGACCATGGATTTAACCAACGTTGATTGGTTAGGGCTGACCGCAGAGTTGCAAATGCATTGACTGTTGTTTGACCATCTTTCTTGGTCTGTTTTGGGCTGCCTATACTTGTTGTTGAAGGCCAAGTTGACCAAAGTTGACTTGAGGTCATTTGGGAGTTGTTTGACTAGCTTTGACTTTGCTAGTTAGGGTTTTATTGCTGCTGTTGTAAAATCACAGATTTGTAAAATTGTACTATCTCTCTCTCTGCTGAATTATTGAAGAACATAGAAGAATTGATCAAAGGGTTTCCCCGCATTGGGGTTTGTCCCTGGCTGGTGCCACATCTTGTGTCTCTTGTCTTGGCTTGTATTTTATTGTTTACATTTATGTTCTATCTACATTTTACTATCATGTTGATGTGATTGCAATACTGAAATTGATATTGGGCTAATAAGAAGATTTGAAGTAAATTGCTCTTAAGCATAAAACATACCATAATTTAACAAAAGATAATTCTAGCCAACAATATAGTGCAGCAGGAGCACTCAAATGTTTGGGATGACATACCCCCAATTGGTCAATGGGATCCAAGTGGAGTACACCCATGGGAGAAAGACTTTAACACCATGAAGATACTTCCCTTGGTTGACTTATTCAAATATGCTACCACCTTCAGGATATATGATGATACCAAGATTTGGGATCCAAAGATTTCTATGATGGATAGATTACTTCAACTGGTGACAAGGCTTGAAGGAGTTATCGTGATTGATAATACCCTCTTGATGCAATATAGTGGAGCATTCATCAAATTCATTTGGGATCCAAGAATTGGTCTTGGCATATAGGTTATGGATTGTGTTATCACTCAGAACTTTTCCCTAGAAGTTTTCAGAAGAAGGAAAGGACCGAGGTAACCACAAACCAATCTTTTAAGTATAGGCTCTAGCCAACCTATGACTCAGAGAGGGCTCTCTCTATATGATTTAGCTTTGTTTGCTGGGATTTTAGGCTAGTTCTGAAGGTTCAGGGGGTTTTGATTTGTATTGAATGGTTGGATGGTGGAATCCTTAAAACAGATGGATAGATTGATGTCTTTGGACCATTGGGCTATGGAGTCAAAGGAGGGCAGCAGAACTGGAATTAACTCACTAAAGGGAGTGTTCAAAGGGCAAGCTAGCAGAGTAAAGTGCAGGTCTTTAAGCCAGATGGGTGAAATGATCTTAACCAGGGTGAGAGAGCACTTAAGAATTCTTAGACCGGGATCAAAATGAGGAACAAAGGATAATCATGAACAAAGGGCAATTAAGAATCCTTACCACAGCGAGACTACCTAGACTAAGGAGCAATCAAAAATTCCTTCATTTAGATAATTAGTAGAAAACATTAAAATGCATAATAGTTAAGACCGAGTGTAATGAAGCTGATTTTGAGATATCATCCATATTATAGCATTCAAATTTCAGATACATTAAAGATTGTGGAAAAACTTTTAAAGAAAAATAACAACACAAGAGAAAATACTTGTCTGCACTTCGCTCTACACATGAATCCAGTGAAATGTCTTGTCTTTATTCATTAATCCAGCTTGTTGGTCCAAACAGTGATACAATAGCTTACAGTCTTTGATCAAAAAGGTCTATAGAAATGTCTAAGAATCCACCCTACATACTTTGAATGGTGAAGTATTTATACAAAAATTATTACAAAATATCTCAAAACAAACTTGAGATTTAATCTAGGAAATACAAATATCTTCTTGCAAGAAGATAGAGACAGTTATTGAACTGTTTCATGTTGTCCCTTTTTATGTGGTACTGCTAGCTTTTATGGTTGGATTTGTAGCCCTTTATGTTGGCTTGCAGTTGTGGTCTTTTATGCTGGAATCTTCTTCAATTTTTATCTTTCACTTGATACTCTTTGACCCTGCTGTCCTGTTTTCATCTATTTACCTGGCTGCTCTATTTTTACTGTGTAGTAACTTTTTACTGTAAATTTCTCACAGTAAATTAGTCATGCTTTCCCACCATTCTGCCTCAGGTAATTTGACATTCATCATCCTTTGGTATATCTCATCAGCTTCAGTATACTTGGCAAAATTGGGCTTGGTGATGAATAAGTGTTTTACCTCATGTTGGAGGAAAAACAAGTTCTCAAAAGTGTTATATAAGACTTTGCCTGTTGGCAGGGCTTTAATAGATGAAGTGCTAGCTTGTTCTTTAGCCAACTGCCTGAGTCTATTGTCATAGTCCTGCTGTGTCATAAGCTTGTCATTGATGACCAATGGACTGGGCAATCCTTTCTCCCTCAAAATTTGGAATTTGGCCATGAATCTATCAATGGCCACCTGCATGTTCTTGCACTTTTCCTCCAAGTTTAGCATTAGGTTCCTCTTGGAAAGAACCTTTCTTATTTCCAAAATAGTTTCAGTTATGTCTTCTATATTTAGCTCCTGAAGCTCATATATGTTTTTGCTGTTAAGGAAATGGATGAGTCTATTGGCATCCTCTGGCATGTCACCCAATTCCTCCTTGACTTTCTGAATAGCTATTGTAGCTATTATCAGTTCTGTCTGTTCAAAAATAACTTGAATAGATGGCCAAATATCCTTGACGGAGTCAATGATATTGGCCCATAACAGTTCCTTGGCCTGTCCAAGGGGTTTCTCTAATGTTAGGTCCTTTTCCAAGGCTTTGACCCTTTCATTCATCCTGTTGGCCTTCTGAGTTTCTTCTTTTTGCATAATTTGGGCAAGTTTGTAATCAGTTTCTAAACTTGCCACCTTTTCTCTTAGTCTATTCATTTCAGTGGCTTGGATGGACATTTCATTCATGGCCTTGACTAATTTATCTACATCCTCCCCTGGTGTACCTGTTGTTGTAGATTCTGCTATAACTGGCAATGATGTGGCAGGTGGAGCTGTTGGTGCAAGTGAAGCTGCCAACGTGGAAGGGACTGTTGTAGACACTGTAGGGATGACGTTTGCAGAAGTTGATGCAATGTCAGTTTGTTTCATTTGGATTAAATTATCCAATTCTTTCTCTGTTTCCTTTAGCTGATCATTGAGTTTTAGGACCAAGTCCATCAACTCTTCATGTCTGGTTTGGCTCTCCAAAACTTCCAGCGTTTGAGGATGTTGCAACTGGGAATTTTCAATTGCTTCTTCAGTGCAACAATATCATCATTCTTCTTCTTTATCAGTTGCTCAGTAGCTTTTATATCTTTGGGATCATGTCCCAACTCAATAACCAAGTCTTCCAACGACTTAATCCTTGTATCCTTGGCCTATGAGGAGGCCTTCTCCAACTGAAACTGTGCTGAGATGTTGTTTACTGAGTTTTGTAGCTGATGGGCAGCTATGGCTTTACCTGTAAGGGTGGAGTATATCATTTCTCCAACCTGTTTGTGCAGTTCTATTTGGTCTATGGGATGAATGTCCCTTGCCAACACTTCAAAGTCAACCCTCTTGTAATCTGATGATGTCTTGGGCTGCTGTGTTGTAGGTTTGATAAAGGACATTTGTAACTTTCCCTCCTTGATGTCAAAGGCTGACATTAGCCTTGTTTGATTTGTGGGAGTGAGCTTTAGGTATTGAGCATAAGTCTAAGCTTTGAGTTTCTCATTCCTCATTTTAATTTCTTTATACCTGTCCTTTATGTCTTGGTCTTTGTCAGCAGACCTACTGAAGGAAGACACTTCCACACTAAGCTACCTTTCCAACATCTAAGTCTGTGATGTGGAAGGCTCTTGTATGTCTTCAGATGGAGTTGTGGGCCTACTTCTGTCTACCTCTGTGTTGGTTACCTGTGTTGATCCTTCTGTATATTCCTGTTCAGAGGCCAGATTGAGCCTTTGCCTCTTGCTGTGACTTGTTTCCTGCTGCAAATTAGAGGTGTCCATTCCTGAAGTGGAAGCTCCCTCTCTGTTTCTTTTTGGATTTTTCTCCTCATTCTAAGGAGTCTGTGTGACTGGAGGGGTGCTCATGGCTCTTTCTTGCTCTTCTGGTACCTGCAGAAAAGAGCTCTCATCAAGCTACTTTTCCAAATCAATCAGAGCATTTTCTACATCTACCCTTGTGTTGTCACTGTCTACTAAGGTATTTTCCACCCACTTTGTCTGATTGGCATATGCCTCTATTTCTGGTATGGGGTGGTGGATAAAAGGTCCTAGCTTGACCTTTTGCCTTTTCTTGGTAATGAATTCTAAAGGGTCATATCTCCATACAAAACTCCTTTGGAATTTCAAGCTTTGCAGGATCAGGTCTGCCTCTTTCCCTACCTCTCTGGAATTGCATATGAAGGGACCTAACTGGTCTTTGATTTTGAAATTGGCCTTCTTCTTGGCATTGACAAAGTTGACCTCATCTGCATTGATGATCTGTCTGTAATATTCTAAGGCAAACAACCTCATGGGGAGGTATCTTGGCAACTTATATGGTGCAAGCAGGCAACCATATATTTTGATTTCTGTGTGGTTTTGGTAAAGGTACCAATCTCCCACTTTGGTTTGCTTGGAAAGATGGAGGAATCTTTTTATCTCTGGACTTATCCTAGGTGGAGGATTTCCAGTGAGCATAGTCATGATTGGATACACAAAAGAATCTATGAAGTCAAAGTATGTATATGGGGATCTAAACTCATGGAAAAGTGGGGTCCAAAAAATGACAGATCTGGGCTGGCCCCTAGTGTCAAGCTTCTGGAGAGTAAAAGGAAACTTATCCGACTGATAATACAAAAATAGATGGTACAATACAGAGGAGTATTTGAATACTCTCTCATTGCCCATTCTTGTGAACTGCTCATGCATCCTATCAGCTATGAATTTGGCAAAGTCATATGTGATTGCAGGAGGCTACCCTGGGGTATAAATGGACATGAAAGCAAGAATAAGTTCATCAATGTACTCACTTGTAGTGTAACCCAAAACACATGATATCATGGTTACAATGTACTGGCCCCATTGAGAGAAAATAGTTGATACATATGGAGGGGGGTCCTTAGGGATGTGTTTTTCCTCTCTAATGAAGGTTTGGAACAACTGGGCCAATCTTGATGGGCTTAGCTTGGGATACTGGTCCAACAGGTCTCCAATTGAGAGTGGGGTTAGGTTTGGCCCTGGTTGGAACTGCAACATTTCATTAATTGACTTAGTTGTGATAGTGAATAGAACCTTCTGGTCATGAGACATTATGGCTCTATGGCTGGGGACATAGCATGCATAGCACATATGAACAATTTCTGGAAAGATGTGAACTTGGGGGAACTGGTATCTGGGTAAATTGGACTCCCAGAGGCCAATATCATCTGTATGGTTCAGGTGTTTGTCTTTGCTTAAGCAATGAATTTTTAGCAGGAGCTCTATTGAAGTTGTCTTTGATTTGGAAATCCTTGTTAGCCAGGGGAAGGTGGTCCAGGTCTAAATGTGGAGTGGTAATGGGTCTAATGTCCATGGCGATAGGGGCAGCCATAATTCAGTTCTTGTGGATTTGAATTAGGCTCTGGGGTTCACTCTGAGGTTTTGAACATAAATTGGAAACTTCAAAGGGTTCTGGCCAAAGGTGTTTGTGATTTTAAGTAATTTTTCAATTAATTGGACTTAACGAGAATCTTAAACAGGCTGAATGCTTTCAATTTTGCACAGGGAATGGTATTCTATGGTGAAATACCTGGAAATTGGGCGAATTGGCTTCAAATTGATGGTTCTCGGCGGCTGCAGAGGTTTGTACGGTTTTGGTATGGACTGAAAGGTCAGCTGGGTTGTCTACAACGTCTTCTGGAGCGGACTTGGAAGTCTGGTGGTAAATTCGTTGTTCGCAGGGATTGCAATGGTTCACAGAGAACACACAGAAAAAGGGCGAAAGAGGGTTTCATGGCCTTTTATAGAGAAAATAATTAATTTTGGCGGGTTCACTTTCGGATGAACAGTTGACGGTTTTTTGGTTAAATGGGAGAAGTGGTTTTGGAGGGCCATCGCACCACTTTTGTGGCGCGGGCGGTATTCGGGAGGGGTCACCCAATGCGATACAACGTTTGACACGTAACATCCGCGGGGTCAGGGAAAACCACTTTATCAGGTGGTTAACGTTCAGCTATCGGGCGCAGCCGATATGGCTGTGCACCGTTGGATGAGGGGGGGTTGATGATCAACGGTAGTCGGGTGGAAGAGTTGCGCGGGGGAAAATGACGGGAGTTGATGGGGGGCCCAAGGATTTAATCATGGTGGTTTGGGATTAATTTAGGGATAAATCGAAGGTTTTAAATGATCGGGCCGGGCTTAATGAGGGATTAGCAAGTCGAGCGAGGTTAGTACCGGGATTAACTTAAGTTTACCAGGATTAGGTAAACTAAGTAAGGCTATATCGGGGTATGGGTAATTTCTATTAGTTTTTATTAAAACCAAAGGTTGGGGCATTTTATATAGGGAATTAATTTAATACGAGATAAAAGGAATTTCGGGGAATTTATATAATAAAATTAGAAATTAATATGAAATATAAAGGGCGGAGTGGGTTTTTTCTAAGTAAAAAGGTGGAATGTCACGTTTGTGCGCTTTTCATACCTTCAATACTTAGAATAAAGTGTTTTTGTGGGTTTTTTGAGTGAAAAGGGATTTACATGGGGGTTCCCACTTTTCCTAGGTAAATGATGTCAACCATAGGAAAGTGTGATTTTATTAGGGAAATGAGGGGAAATGAAGGGAGATGAATTTTTTATGAAGGGGATTCTAGTACTTGTTGTCCATAAGCCATCAAGCCGAGGGTTTGGTCCCTCCAAAAGTCAAAGAAATGCTTTGAGCCTCTTTAACTTGTAGGTTTTGAGCACTAGAACTTGTTTATGGAAAATTAGTAAAGTAAAGGGATGAAATGAATAAGAGGATGTTAAATAAACCAAATTGTGAACCATTGTCTTTGCTTTGTTTACTGCTTATGCATATTTGAAAGATGCATTTAAAACAATGACATAAGTGCTTTTGTGTAATCACATGATATTTATGCAACCTTTCTACTACTTACCCATTTACTCATCCTACCATTTTTTCTTCATTTTATTTGGGTGCATTTAGGCTAGCAAACCCTTATCAAATCCTTTTCTTTTACAAAGAAAACTATCTAATTCTAACCTTATATCATCCAAGGGCTCAAATTAAATTGATGAGCTCCTTTTATTTACTCTACCTAACTAATGATCTGCCAAGGTTACACTATTTGGTCAGATTTTATTCTCTAACTATAAGCATAAAATTCAAAACATGGTATAATCAAGATTAAACAATTTGATTACCATGGATTGTGGCATGAGTAACAAGTTGCACACAATCATTATTATGCATAAAAGTAAATAGTCATGGCATTTTGACTTGCACACTTTCATGGTCTCTTTTGTTTTTTGGGGTTCATATATTTTCATTTTTTTGGACGTCCTTTGATTATTCTTTTAGGACATACCCTCTTTACATTTTTTAATTTTTTAATATGAAAAACATTTGTAGAAAGCAAAGGTATGTACAATATTACAAGGCTTAACCTTAGTGATTCAAAATTATGACTCCTATTGGTATAGGAACCTAAAAGATTGTATTTCATTAATGCAACAGGGATTCTACATATTCATTTGGGATTCTAGAATACAAGTTTGGAATGCTTTGGGACAAGCAATCTCGAGAAGGGAGGACTATAATGTCCCTTTCCAAGAAGATCAGTTTGATTGTTCATTTTCTCTTCAAGAAAAAACATCAAAAAGTGAAATGAATAATTAAAATAAATTATTATTTTATTATTTAATCCAAATGTGTTGATCCAATCAAAAAGAATATTTTATATTATTGATCCGGTCACGAAAGACAAAATTATAAAAGGAGGCTAAAGCTCATTCCTAAATCGTGCATTGATTATTTGTTTTCTTGTTTCCTTGGAGAGTTCTTGGAGCTTGGGTGACAACCGACGTGAGGGTTAGTTTCGATGGTGAAAGATCCACCCTAGCTGATCTAGACTAGACTAGTTTCACTTGTGAAACTATCCACCCTAGCTAGTCCACAAGAAGGGATCACCCAAATCTCTCAATAGTGCTTCAGAGTGGAAGAGGGGAGTGATCATTCAAATCACTCACTAGTGTCTAATGTGAAGGAGAAAGAAATAGATTTGTAGACCATCCTTGAAGGACGAGTTATCCCTGCTTGCAAGCATAGTTATCAGAAACAGATTGGTTGTCGAACTGGTAGACCCTTCAGACCAAGAACTGGTCAGAACAGGACGAATACTGGTAAAAAAACGGATCAAAAAACCGGTTTAGTAAAAATACATTAAATATTCAAATTTTAAAGAAAAACATATAAATTCTTGTGCATCCATATAAATTCAAACCATTTATACACAAATATGAAAATTTTCTCATTTATATAGCAAGAGTGCAACATATGATAATACCAAAATAGCACTTAGTGCAATACATGTCTAAAACAAAATACATCAAGATACAGACTCTAAATGGCCTTTAACATATCAAACTACGATACTATTAGTACTAAATTACTAATCAGAATTAACATCATCTATAGTGGGATTTTGACTTGATTCCCCTGGCCCTGAAGGTGGAGCTGGAAGTGGGTCCAAGTCCATCCAAGAAAGATCTTCATTGTCAAATGTTGGTTCTTGGGTCTCCACAACCCACTCTAATGATGGATCAAAGTCATCCAAAGTTATGTTGCTTGATTCAGGTGTCTTGTTCAGCAACTGGTTTTGCCTCAACCTGAGGTTGTACTAAACATAAACCATGTCATTCAATCGTTTTTGCTCCAAACAATTCCTCTTCTTAGTGTGTATTCACTCAAAAACACTCCAATTCCGTTCACACCCCGAAGCCCCAACTAAGAAAAATATTTTAAAAATCTCAAAATAATAAAAAAAAATCGCTTGAATGGGCCCCACACATGAGATGTTAGGCCGCTGCATCGAACCAGCCGATTCGGTACCAATTCGGGAAAAATCGCTGGTTCGGTACCAAACCAGCCATTTCTGGTCCGTTGCACCGGCCCGAACCAGTTTAGGGCTGAAAACAGCCAGACCAACCAGTCCAAACCGGTTCGGTCCAGTCCTAATAAAACTGTTTGCGAGTTCAATTCATTCACAAGGGGAGGCTGAGATCAACAACTAGAGGAAGGCAAATGTGTTATGTCTTGATAGGTCGAAACCCTGATCATTAGTGGGCCAAATTTAGATCCATTTGGTGGGGAAGATTCCAGCATTCCAAAGAACGAGTTAGCAGTCATTTGAGGCCAAGATTTGAGCTTCTTCTCGAGAGGCCAAGTCTACTATAACACCCCTGTTACAGACAAATTTGTCTATCAATTTTAGAGGCCAAGTTTCTTGTATAGGAAAGTTGAGTTGATTACAGTTGTGTGCTAACTTTTGGAAGGTCGAATCCCATTTCTTCAAAGGGCCAATATTATCTAAAGCAAGGTTGATTTTATTCCAGTTGCAGCCTATTTTGGGAGGTTGATTCATGTAGGAGGTGGCTAAGTTGTCTACTGCATTTTCTCTCAGTTCAGAATTCATTACAGCAGTACCATACCAGCCCTTTTGCCAAAGTATCATTTAGCAGAGAGCTTCATCTTCAGGCAAGACAAGTTTACATACTCTGAGAGGTCGAGCCTGTCCTATTACATCCATGACTTCTTCAACCAATCAGTCAGTATAAGTGTACTTTTTTTGCAGTAATACCTCCAAGTTGATCGTGGCTATTTATGATCAGACTAGGTGCAAATTTGGAAGTCGGGCTCTCTCAATTATAGGGGGGTGAACTGCAGCTATTATCACAGGCAGAGTTGACATTATTGCAGGTTGAATTCCACTTTGGTAGGGAGGAGTTTATATCATTCTTGCAAGCTTATACCATTCCTTCTTGGAGGTTGAGTCAAGTTGATTTTGAGGCTGAGTTAAATATTAGAAGCAGGATGAGTCCCTTCCTATTGGCAGCCAAATTTTTATTTCACCTTAACTACATCTACAGCTAACAGTGCCAGGTTTCAGAGGTGGAGACATCTTCTTGGAGAAGTCGAGTCACCATGAGAAAACCAAGTTATCTACAGTCATCTTGTTGAAGTAGCTCTCAGGCTCTAAAGAAATAAAGTGCCATGTCATTTCCTGTACTAGACTAATAAAATTTGGCTTAAGTTATATGTTGCTCAATAGACTTTATTGTGTTTCTTTGTTGAGCAAAGGCTTATTTTTAGGTGCATGTCAAACATTTGAAGAAAAACCTCTATCAGGCAACTCTTTGTTTTCAAAGTGTTCGATGAAATGTCCCTTCTATACATCTGTTATTTACTTTGCACATAAAGTGTTTGAATAAATCTCTTCATGCAAAGAGAGCCTTGAGAATTATTGCAAGTTTATTGGCATTTTAGTAAGGGGACTATTGCCTCAAAATCTAGAAATTTTTGTGAGGGGACCTCACGAGGCAAAAACTAGACTAAGGGACAACAATATGAGGTGTGGCCCACTATCACCACAGCCACTATGTCCTGCTCTTTTGTGGACTTTCACCACTAGGGAGGCTTCCCTTTGTTAGGTCGCCTTCAAGGATATGCTAAATACAAGGGGTAAGGTTAGGCTCAAGGAGAACAACTCTTCCTAAGAACAAGGCTTAGCAAGCATGATAGGGCAATTGGAATCCTCCAATACGCCTAGTTAAGGCACTATTACCCACCATTTTGTGGGTGATATCCCTAGGAGAATTTTTTTTCTCCAAGATGGTCCTCGGCCGATGGCCCCTTGCGGCCACTAGCTAGCTCATTGTGCCATTTCTCTGCCCCACTAGCTAGCCCCTAGCGGCCACTAGCTAGCCCCTTGCGGCCACTAGCTAGCTCATTGGTCCCTCGCCCATCTGCCATGATCATATGTTTGAAGGTGGGCCTCCTGAACCTAAAGGTATGCCTTGTCATTTGGTAACTGAGTATTGTAATTTTCTTATCATTGACACTTCTGGGCATGGATTAATGGAGAGATTCGGCAGAAAGAATGGGTCAGGACTGTGCCCTTGTCTCCTAGACCCCTTTTGGATATTAACCTTGCATTCTAGTCCTGTGGAATCTCTTTTACTGGCCATTTGGCTTTAGGGATGGTATTTCATGGGAAACTCTGATTTTGGTTGCATGGTCCCGCTCCCTTATCCGCTTATTTTCCCCCCTTTCCACTCATTATTACCTCGATCATCATTTCTCCCACCTGGGTCCACATTCCTCCACTGGGTCCACATAGGGTTAGCTCGCCCCTCCTCTTGCCCACACCTTGGGTCAGGCTTGTAATGATGCCCCAGATATTGATGCATCTAAAAAGAAAGATAAAAACATATTTGGCCACATTCAACAGGAAAATGTACCACAAAATGCAAAAGATGGTCGGGACAAACACATTTAGCACGTGGGCAAAAGCCAATACATGAGCTCTACCCCATCATCATGGCCATCACCTTGGTTCCTACAAGTTCTATGAGTTTCCTTCATCATATAGGAACCCATGATTGTCCCAACCCCTGGTGGCCAATGAACCGTCCTACCTTAAAGGGGGTGTTCACTGCTATATTTTATACATCATGCTCTTACCCCTTGAGCGTCGAACGGTTAATCAAAGAAAATCATAAAAGGAAAAAGGCATATAAAGAAGGATAAAAAAATCAAGGCCAGGGCACCTCATGTACCACGATTGCTCCCTCCTATACATTATAAACCCAAGTGTGGACTTCTTTTTTATTAGCTACCCTTGTACCCCAACATGTGGCCCAAGGCTGACCCTTCTCTTCCCCTATTTCATTCACCTATCTGCCACATGCCACCACCTTTTGAAGGATGTACCTTGAATATATCATCCCCTTTAGAAGTAGAAACCACCTAATAGGATACTTGATTAACCCCATTTGGAGTTTAGGAGACATTGGCACATCCCAAAGCCCATTATGGAAGAGCAAGCCATTATGAAGTCCCCACCTGTGGTACATTATTGGTAAGCTCATTTACTCGATTTCTCTAATAACTTGTTGTACTAGAAGGCTACGGGATGCCTTAGATCTTATGCAAGATTGCATATGGTCTCCATCTTGGGTTTGGTCTCCCTATACGGGATCCTAATCCTCCAGAGGGCTACATTGGCACATGTAGGGTGTGTGTTGAGAGCCATGGGCCTCCACAGTAGTAGACAGCACTCCATGGATCCCCGAGGATGGTCAGAGATGCTCGAGATACTCCCATTGGACAAGGAAGATGCACCTGGTTCATTTTTGCCCAGCCGGCCCCACAGATGTATCATGCACTTGGCAGCTGACCCAGGACTTGTAGGACGATGTGGCATCCCCTACATCATCATCAGAGCCCTTGCAGATGATCTACAGGCATCTTCGACTCATTTGGAGACCCATGAGGTTATTGTTGTGCCCCCACACCCATTGAGAGCACCACAGGTTTATTGTTTGGAGAACATGAGACCAACCCCTTGTCCATCATTTTTTGAGGGTCCTACTCTTCATTATGGCACCCATGGACCTCATTAGGCCTCTTAGAGGACCCTACGACATGCATAGATTATTATTTGACATCTTGAGAGGCTTATTCTTTCATTTGTGAGCTAGTTTGGTGGGCTTGTAACCAAAAGTTAGATTATTAGAACATTATTTTTTTTTTGGGGCTTATGTAGGCCAAGGAGGCTAATTCAAACTCCTCATTAGTGTATAAGTACAAGTGAGATGAGTTTATTATCTCATCATAACTTTGGATGGAATCTCTTCTCTCTCTTGAGAATTTCGCACTTTTTCTTGGAGCATGAATTGGAGCTTTATGGATGAATTTTAATGTGTGGATTTGGTTTATCTTGTCTTGGAGCTTCTCTATTGTCAAATTGTTGATGGTTGGATATACTCTACATGTAAGTACATGCTTTTAATGCTATTCTTGTTTTACTTTGTCATATACATTGGACTGGGATTTTCACTATTTTAGGGCTAATTGTAGCATGCATTTTCTGCTTAAATTGTGGAATTTTGTCTATATATAGCATCTCTCAATGTATGGACCATGTAATGTGAACAGAATCTCCTAGGGATAATTCTATCAACGAATTTATCTTGAGAAGCCATCACCTCCTACACATCGAAGTATAAAAGCTGCAAAATTTGCTTCTTTTTGACCTAGAAGGCTAGCGAAGTGGTCTTGAGGCCTCCTTGATCAAGAACCAAAGATCCTCACTCATATTTATCATAGACTCCATTCTCCCAAGACTAAGGCATTGATCTACCAAGAGGTGGTCACCTAAAATCATACCTTTTTCACCTTTTCCTAGGTCTAGCCAAAGTGGGTCACATAGGGCATCATTTTCCCTAGCAGAATATCCATCCAAAAAGATTGATCTCCTAGCCTCTCTTGCGCTGGTGTCTCCTCAAGACCTCCTCCAAATTTGAGGCCATTCCGACGATGGAGTTGTGAGAAAAGCCAAGCCCTAGCTTCGAGATCAAACTTTGCCCTAGTATCCCCAAGGCTAGTGCCTCATAGGATCAATTCAACACCTTTAAGTGAAAATTATTTCTTTGATCCTTTCCCCCACCTTGT
Organism: Pinus tabuliformis; assembly: GCA_031772625.1. Lineage (NCBI taxonomy): Eukaryota > Viridiplantae > Streptophyta > Pinopsida > Pinales > Pinaceae > Pinus > Pinus tabuliformis. The sequence goes on along the minus strand of CM062820.1, from coordinate 1,493,342,980 downwards.
CTAGGGTAAGAACATCATTGGTTGCCATACTCTTTCCTCCTACCCTAGACTGGGTCCACTTGGTCCCATGTGGTCCCGTTCCTTTGAAAAGACAATTCTTCAAGAACCATCCGGGATACCAATTTCAATAAGGATTTTAGGGATTGGGAAACTCTTTCACAAATCATATCCCCTAAATCTAACCCTCAAATCCTCCCATTCCTCTCCTAGAAGTCAGTGTACCTTGCTTAGAAAGCAAGCAAGCCCTATCCTTCAATCTCTTCTGGAAAGGAATCATTTGGGTCACAACACAATGTCATTGATTTATCTTTCATTGGTGACTCCATAATATATTGAGTCTCCTCCCATCGTTGAAAGTCTGTAAAAAGTAGGGAGCCTTAGCTGAGGGGATAGTGGGCTAAGTCTTCATTTGTTGCCCTTGGTCTAGCATTTACCCTTTAGGGATCCCCTTTAGGTCCCCTACTAGTTTAAGCGGTAACATGGACAACGTGATCTAGGGTTTGAGAAACAGCAAGCCAAAGGGACTCACCTAGAGTCATAATGCCAAGAAAAGCCTTCCAAGCAATGAATACCTTCAATTTATGGAACAGGAAGAATTCAATAAGCCCCAAGTTAAGGTCTAGGGCAATCTAGGGCTTTTTTTGGGGGCAAAATTTACCTAAGGCACAAGGCTTTGACCTTAGACTAGATGGATTAACCACTATAAGGAGTTGATTTTGAGGCAACCAACTCTCCTTCCAATGTTGAATCCTCCCACAAGCCAACAACTTCAACCCTGGTGGAAATTTGTGCCCTAGCCCTAGCAAGCGACTTATCCTTGAGGGGCCAAAAATCAAATTTGAAGAGAAAAAATGAGATTTAGGGTAAGTTTTATGGATAATCAAAAGAGTGACCAAGGCAATGATGGAGTCTATGGGAGTGTAAAATTTGCTAGATCTTGGCAAGGAGTAAGGGAATAATGAAACCCTAGCTAATACTTTTGTCAGGGAGCAAAGACAATTAGGAGAGCTAGTTGAAAGAATCAGCAATGGGATTGTCATTCACATTCTACAAGTGAGTAATGCATACAATGCTATCATCTAGATTCCATACAATGATTTTCAACAATAACTAGCACAATCGAAACCCTAGATAATTAACCATTCCATACATCACAAAAAAATAAAGATTTATCAAATCCAAGGTACACTTACAAGATAGAATGCATGAACAAGCCTTTATTGCTCCAAGACCAAAGAAATAGTTCCAAATAGCAAAATACACCATATAGTCACATCTCCACAAGATAAGAGAAGGCTGAAAATCTCCAAGAGGGGCCGAAAATAGTCACAAGTCCTCCAATGCAAGGCATCCTCCAAGCAAGCAACCTCCCTTCATGTGTCAACTACATGAAGAAGTCACCAAATTCCGTAAGTCTCTAATGCTCCAAGGAAGAATATCATGCAAGCATTACTACAAGGTCTAGCAACCAAGAGTTAACCACCTCCCACATGCAAGTTCATCATGGAACACCAAGGGTCAACCATACACCATGCACCCAACATCTCATGAAGCACCCCCAATCATACTATAAACATTTTTGAAGTAACCCCAAAAGTTAATGGACCTTCCTTTCAAGCATCAAAAACCCCCCTTTACTAGTTGTGGAACCATGTTGATATTGGTACTCAGTAGTAAGAGGGGAAGGTGTGATCCAATGATTTCTCTTCTTGGCCTCCTATCCATCTTCATGGAGGATGTTGTGCATACGGTCAACCCTATGTTGAGATGGTTATTCATCAACCCTCTCATTTCTTTTCAATAATAGTAGTTCATGTTTTTGAGTTGGTTATCCACACATCAACTCTCACTTGTAATTCAACCACCTATATTCTATATTTTGACAATGGTCATTCCTTCTGAGGAGTTGTGTATTTATAAACCAACTCTCATCATGTATTTAAGCTTCCTTCTGAGTTGTGCTCCCTCGGGTACATTTGAATTCGTGTTTACACACCCACACCCCAATTGTATTTGAGACTTTCAATTGTGTTCAAGCTCTTATAGATTATATGCGAGCTTTCTTCTCAACCATGCTCTCTCAAGTCTATGTATGTTGAGGATTTACACACCCTCTTCCTTTTGGTTTTTTAGCATTTCCAACTATGTTAGAGCTCTTTCAGATATATGGAGTTGGTTTTTCTTACTCTCATTTCAACTTTGGTTAATCTAATTATTGTTGGGTACTTCCATCTCTCCTCTCTTACAAGATATTCCTTCTAACACTTCTTCAAATGGACAAATCAATGCAACTATTCTTCAAGTAGATGTGCAATATGGTTGGGATATGTCTTCCACCTCCTCCATGACAGTATTTTCCAGTAGATGAGCAGTTCAGTGGCAGCATTCATTTAGTGAATAAGCATTTCAATGATAATTTCTTCAAGAGTTGAGCAGTTCTATGTTGATGACAGTTGGGTATTCATAAACCCTTCCACATCTATATTGAGTTGGATCATCACAAACCTACTCTATCTTATTACAACTATGGTTGTGTCTATATTGAATTGGGAATGCCCACTTCTTTTGTACTTCAACATCTTTCTCCATTACCTCGCGCTCAAATTAAAGGAAGGTGTTGAAATGATGGTAAATCTTCACTTGTGGTTAGTTGACATTATGACTAAGCACCCTCATTATCTGTTAATTTTAGACAATGGTATGTTCTATGCTTTAGAGCAATTTTATTCCAATTGCTTTATGAGCCCAATATCAATTTTAGTTTAGCAATCACATAAACATGTAAGTAAAATGTTGATAGAACATAAACATAAACAGTAGAAGACAAGCCAAGACAAGAGGACACAAGATGTGGCACCAGCCAGGGACAAACCCCAATGTGGGGAAACCCTTGATCAAATCTTCTTTTAGTCTTCAATAGTTCAGCAGAGGGAGATAGTACAATTTACAAATTCTGATCATTTATAACAGCAGCAAAAGAGCCCTAACCAAAAAAGTCAACGTTGGTCAACAGGGCAGATTTGACCCTCAAAGATTCGGTCAACTTCAGTCAACTTCGGCCTCCAAACAATGAGATGAAACAGCCCTCAAAACAGTCAAATTTTGCCCAGTCAAAGTCTGGTCAAACAGTCAACCTGCGGTCATCCCTAACCACAACCAATGTTGGTCAAAACTCCTCGATTTTCGTGCCCAGAATTGTGGTCTTCTTAGACAGAGATTCCTCACCCAAATCGAAGTCAAAATAGGTCAACACATCAATTCAACACAATCAAACAGCGTCGCAGCAGCTCGGTCAACGTTGGTCAATGCAACAAACAGAAACCCTAGTTCACACGTGTGGAGAGAGAGAAGACTGCCTCGGATAGTGCGCCCAACCACAAGAGGAGAGAGAATGAGATGATGGTGAAAATGACTTGAGGTCTCCTTTTTATATGCAACGTTGAGGATGAATTGGGGGCTTGTGTGCTTGTTTTGCTTGTTGGCCGACCTTGACAATTTGTCCATAATATAAATAAATTCATATCTTCATTTGTACATGTCAGAATCGGATGATCTTTAGATCAATCCTACACCTCTTCGAGAGAGGAATCTAATAAAAATATCAGCTATCATAAATAAGATGACCCATGTGGAGTTTGGCACTAGTCGTCAATTTTAACACTCCCTCTCAACTAGGGAGAACTCCACCTACTAATCCATCTGCCAATCTGTACCATCTCTGCCATCCATGCACTACTCTGCTGAACTATGAAGAAGAAGAAGTGATTGAGAATGTATCATACCATTCTCTACTGACCCGAAGTCAGTCCCAATCAAAAGAGTGTCTCATACCACTCTTACTAACCCGAAGTCAGTTCCCATTGATCCTAGATCAATATCGGACATCCTAGCATAGGGAGTACGGTAGTACACGATGCGTCCATCGATAGTACTATGGTCCCTATCCTCATTTCCCTACTCATTGGCCAGATGAGAGGTACTTCCCATGAGTCCCAGACTGCATGGGTAGGATGTCTTGGCAGGAGAAGGATGAACCACTCGTCCTGCTCACATGTCGCCAAGGGGTATCACAGGGGAAGGATGAACCACTCACCCTGTACACAACAAACCACTAGGGGAAGGCTGAACCACTCACCCTATGGTTGCTCACCGCTCCAAGAAGTACCCCAAGCCCCCCGGAGCTCCCAGAGCTCAATGTCCATCTCATACAGGACCCTCATAAGAGGGTCTCTCCACGACTCAAAGTCGTTCTCAGAAGGCCAAGAATTTGACCTTCCCCAGGGGCTTTGTCAGAATATCAGCGCCCTGCTCATCAGTCCCAATGTGATTGAGCCTTATTGATCCTCGTTGTACCATATCCCAGATAAAGTGGTACCTGATAACTATATGCTTAGAGCGATCATGAAACACGGGATTCTCTGATAATCAGATCCCACTCTGGTTGTCGCAAAAGATCGCGGTGGTATCCAGCAGATTTCCAAACAGCTCACTGAAGAGCTTCCTCAACCAGACAGCTCCACAGGAGGCCATACTAGCAGTTATGTATTGGGCCTCGGCAATGCTCAAGGCAACCAATTTCAACTTCCTGCTCATCCAGGATATCGAAGCAGAACCCAAACAAAAATAGCATCCAAAAGTGCTCTTACGATCCACCACACTGCCAACCCAATCAGCATCAGAATAACCATGCAGCCTTACATTTCCGACAGTGTATCTCAGTCCATGAGTGATTGTGCCCCGAAGATATCTCAGAAAATTCTTGGTGGCAATCCAATGTATATGATGAGGCTCAACCATGTATTGGCTCAATGTGTTAACTGCAAAACATATGTCCGAACGGGAGTTCACCAAGAACATCAGTGCTCCTATGAGTTGATGATACTCAGAAGCATTTCCCAATTTAGGTCCAGCAGCACTACCACATAACTTCTTAAAGTTAAGTTCCATCGGAGTAGTCACAGGCTTGCAGTCCACCATCCCAAATCTTTCCAATATCTTCACAACATATTTTCCTTGAGAGAGGAAAATTTCACCTGGCTTTTGCGGACCTCCAACCCTAGGAAATAGTGCATCGATCCTAAGTCCTTCATCTCAAATTCAGAAGCCAACTCCCTCTTACATTTGTGAATGAGAGGGTCTGCACCTATCAAAAAGAGGTCGTCCACATAAAGTACCAGAATGAGAGGTTTATCATTTTCAACCTTAAAGTAAAGGTTTGGATCGGCTTCACTTCTAGTGAATCCTAGCTTCATCAGATAGCTATCGATCCTCTCATACCAAGCCCGAGGTGCTTGCTTCAATCCATAGAGAGCTTTCTTCAACCTGCATACATGAGATTCTCAATCATGAACTTCAAACCCCTCGGGTTGTTCCACATAGACTTCCTCTTTGATTGAACCATGCAAGAAGGCGGTCTTGACATCCATCTGATGTAGGTTCCATCCTTGCGAGGTAGCAAGGGCTATGATCGAGCGGATGGTGGTGTATCGGGCAATAGGTGCAAATATCTCATCGTAATCTACACCTTCCTTTTGAGAGAAGCCTCGAGCAACAAAGCGAGCCTTGAACTTTTCTGCACTTCCATCAGCTCCATGCTTGATTTTGTAGAGCCACTTAGAAGTGACAACCAATTTGTCCTGGGGTCTAGGGACCACATCCCAGACATCATTCTTCATAATTGACTCGTATTCTTCATTCATAGCATCCTTCCATACTTGTTGCTTCACGGCTTCTTCGAATGATGAAGGCTAATTTTGAATGATAGTGCTCATGGCGATCAAATATCCTTGGTACCTGTTCGGCTTCTTGCTTTCACGGAAAGTCCCACTTGGTGCAATGTACCTCTCAGCATCTTCGAGAGTCTCCCTAAGCCATGAGGGTCTCCTCTTGGATGAGGAAGGCTCATGACGAGTGGATCAATAGGATCCATAGGTTCATCAACATCAGGCATCATCTTTGAACATACACGGCGATATTTGCAGCTTCACCCCATAGAAACTTCGGAAGGCTTTGATCATGAAGCATGGCACGGACAGCTTCTATAATAGAGCGATTCTTCCTTTCAGCCACACCATTCTGCTCAGGAGTGTATGGCATTGTAGTCTCCCTCTTAATGCCAGCTTCTCTGCAATAATCTTGGAATTCATGAGATTCATACTCGATCCCATTATCAGTCCTCAATATCTTGATTTTCTTCCCGGATTGGTTTTCAAACAAGGCTTTGAAATGTCAGAACTAGGTGAACTCTTCATCCTTCTTCTTCAAGAAGTAGATCCAAGTCTTGTGAGAATAATCATCCACAGATAATATAAGTATCCTCCCAAGGAGTTTACGGGCATCATACTAGACATGTCGGAGTGGATCAATTGCAATATGTTTGTGGTCTTGCTATTACTTGAGGGGAATGGTCCCCTTGTAAGTTTTCCTTCGGCACATCCCGAACATACACCTTCATGCTCTACTTTGAACTCAGGCATACCTGTCACCATCTGTCTCACATCGGGTAGGGCCTTATAATGAAGATGGGTGAACCTTCGGTGCCATAGTTCAGATTGTAGAGATGTGTCGCAAGACATGGCTCCCAATGGACTTCCTCCAACTTGATACAAATTGTCAACCCTGAACCCAAGAGTAAAAGCATCCTTGAAATTTCTTTTCCAAACATGTACCTTTCCATCAAGAAAAGCCACCTTGAATCCTTTATCTTCCATTGTTGAAAAGGGCACCAGGTTCTTCTTGAGATCAGGTACATATAATACTTCTTGCAAATGAATAGTGTTACCTTGATTCAATTGAAGGGTAGCATTCCCTACTCCCTTCACGGGATAGGTGGCATCATCTCCAAGGATGATCTCCAAGTTTGTCTCCTTTTCTATCAGATTAGAGAGGGCTTCCTTGTATCTGGTGAAGTGCCTTGAGGCACCACTATCAATCAGCCAATTTCCCAAAGTGTCCGGAGGAGAGGCAGTGGAGAGGGTCAATATAAGATAGTACGATTTTTGCTTATTGTTAACAACATTGGATTCATCGTACCAGGAGTTCCTTGATTTCTTGGAGGGTCAACCATTTCCTTGATGTCCTACATTCCTTTTTCCTTTGCCATTGGACCTGCCATTCCTTTGATCGTTGTTGTTGTTGAAATTGCCCCTATAGTTGTTATGATAGTCATCATCTCGAGGTGTATCCCTTTTATTAGGACACTCCCTTGCATAGTGGCCAAACTTATTGCAAACAAAGCACCAGCCCTTCCTTCCTCCCTTAGATCCAGGCTTTCCATGGAAATGACCTTTAGACCCTACATTATTCCTCCTTTTGGCATGAACGGAGAATGCAGTGGGGTTGCTTTTATTAGAAGGCATTTCTTGCTCCACCATTCTTGTTTCTTCTTGAATGCATCTTGACATCAATTCTTCAAACCCTGGATTTTGATCATTGTTGAGTATAGTGGTTCTAAATACATACCACTCAGGTGGGAGTCCTCTAAGGGTGGTGAGAGTAAGTTCCCTGTCAGGAATGACTTCTCCAATCCAAAGTAGATCATTCTTGATCTCGGTGATCCTCAATAAATATGATTAAAGGTCCTTGTCCTTGCCCTTCTTAATATTGTTCAACTTATTCTTTAGAAAGAGAATTTGATTAGCATTACTAACCTTGAACATGCCGACCAACCTATCATATATCTCCTTGGAGGTCTTCAATTCGGAGATATAGGCCACCAGATGCTTGTCAATGGAATCCCTGATAATCTTCTTCGCTTTGACTTCAACCTTATTGTACTTGGTCTTCGCAGCAGCCAGTGCATTTGAAGGAGGCTCAGGGATTTTACCCTGCACATAATCCATCACTTCCTTCTCTTCCAAGGTCAAATCAAGAGACATCTTCCATCCATGATAGTCAGATTTATCATGGAGCTTGTCTTTAGCTGGGAAGTAGGATGAGGAACCCATTGAGTCTTTTGTCCTTGTCCAACTGTCTTTGGTGATTGCTCTTTCACTCTTGCTTGGGCTTTGTCTTCACCTCAACTCCAATACCATGTTAATTTTAGACAATGGTATGTTCTATGCTTTAGAGCAATTTTATTTCAATTGCTTTATGAGCCCAATATCAATTTCAGTTTAGCAATCACATGAACATGTAAGTAAAATGTTGATAGAACATAAATATAAACAGTAGAAGACAAGCCAAGACAAGAGGACACAAGATGTGGCACCAATCGGAGACAAACCCCAATGTGGGGAAACCCTTGATCAAATCTTCTTTTAGTCTTCAATAGTTCAGCAAAAAGAGATAGTACAATTTACAAATTCTGATAGTTTATAACAGCAGCAAAAGAGCCCTAAGCAGAAAAGTCAACGTTGGTCAACAACGCAGATTTGACCCTCAAAGACTCGGTCAACTTCAATCAACTTCGGCCTCCAAACAAGAAGATGAAACAGCCCTCAAAACAGTCAAATTCTGCCCAATCAAAGTCTGGTCAAACAATCAACCTGCGGTCAGCCCTAACCACAGTCAACGTTGGTCAAAACTCCTCGATTTTCGTGCCCAAAATTGCGATCTGCTTAGACAAAGATTCCTCACCCAAACCGAAGTCAAAACAGGTCAACGCAGTCAAACAGCCTCCCAACAACTCGGTCAACACTAGTCAACGCAGAAAATAGAAGCCCTAGTTCACATGTGTGGAGAGAGAGAAGACTGCCTCGGATAGTGTACCCAATCACAAGAGGAGAGAGAGATATATGTGATGAGATGATGGTGAAAATGACTTAAGGTCTCCTTTTTATATGCAACGTTGAGGATGAATTGGGGGCTTGTGTGCCTGTTTTGCTTGTTCGCTGACCTTGACAATTTGTCCATAATATAAATAAATTCATATCTTCATTTGTACATGTCAGAATCGGATGATCTTTAAATCAATCCTACACCTCTCCAAGAGAGGAATCTAATAAAAATATCAGCGGTGATAAATAAGGTGACCCGTGTGGAGTTTGGCACTAGTTGCCAATTTAAACATTATCACATTACCAAGTTATGGTTTTATAGTTGACCTAATCAGTATTATTTTATATTATTCAAGATGCCTAAGGCTCACCTTAGCATTTATGTGGACCCATAACCTCCTTATAAGGAAGGCACTCTACCTCATAAGTTGTGTATAAACACATATCTTATGAGTCTTTTGTACTATCATCTTGGCATTAGAGATTGATTCTTTTGCCTAAGGGCACCATATCTCTTGTTCTCTTCTTCATGGGTTCACTCCATGACTTTTCTTTATGTGATAATCATGTCTGTGATTTATGTTGGATTAGGGTTTGATGAAGTGTTCATCATAGATCTGCAATCTCTTTATCATCCGAACACTTATGTTTTTGTCACCTAGCACTCCACTTTCCATAGATTTGATAGGAGTTAATCAAGTTGTTACTTCCTTGTTTTAGGGTTTCAAATTTGTGAGTGTAGATCTACTTACCATGTTTAAGATATTTAACACGAACAACAAGCCAAAACTAGTAACCACATATTTTCGATCAAGAAGATTGCCAACTTGGACTTCATCATTGATGAGCACCAAGTCCATTTTAACCCAACAAATATCCGAATTATCTGTGACCAACCAACACCTAAGAATCTCACTAAAGTCTTAGCAAATCAATTATTCATATTGAGGCTCTCACATATTTTGTAAGATCTCAACAATGTCCTTTAAGGGAACAAGAAAGAAGTATTTTAGTGGACAGAAAAGAAATATTGCACCTTAAACCTGCTAAAGAACATGTTTGCTCCCCATCAATTTTGGCAGTGTTGGATCTCCACTGACCCTTTGAGATTTAGACAAACAATTCAGAATATGTGATCGGAGTTCTCCTTACATAGCACTACAACACATCATATATCATTCAAAATGCTTTAACAAAGCAATGTAGTAAAGTTCAACTTGAAATAGAGAGACGAATACCATCATGCATGCAGTTTAACATTATAGAAACTGCTTCTTGGGGAAAGAAACAATGACACACTTAGAACACCAAACTTTACAACCCTAACAATCATACTCAAAGATTAAGCATACCAAGCACAAGAAGTGGATTATGTTCTTGCAACAATTTCCGTTGCTACTCAAGAAGAAGAAGAGAAGAGCAAACAAAGGAGTTGAACATATTAGCCAACCCTTGACTATTATCTCACTAAGCATCATGGGATTTCAAGGACATGACTATTCCTCATGGAGATCATTATATTCACGAACCCACATTTTGGACCCATATATGCAAAAGCTCCAAGACTGGTGGCAAGTGCTAGGATACAATCGCCAAGATGAGCTCATGTTCCATCCCTATCATTTGTAGCCTGTAGGTCTGAGAAGGTGCTCCAAGGCAGAAATTGATTCGAGTAGCCAAGTAAAGGCGCAAGCCATTCAAAGGTTAGGAAAACATTGGCAACATTACTAATGAATTTTTATTGGCCCTATACGAGGCCGAAATTGGAATATGGAGAAGTCCATCAAATCCTACATCTCTTATTGCATTGTTAAAAATGCAAATTACTGACAGGACATTTACATCCCTTGCTAATTCCAATGCACTAATGGGAGTCTATTTCTATGGGTTTTCAACTAGACTACCAATAAACAAGCATCAACATGATAGCATATTTCTGGTTGTCGACAGATTTTTAAAAATTACTCTCATCACACATTGGAAGGAGACAATCACTGCTTAAGAGGTTGCTGAACTCCTCTTTACACAAAATAGACACATTTCAATGTCCCAAAGTCCACCATTTGTAATCAGGACTCCAAGTTCCTCATCAATAGACCCTATATGAGGCAGAAATTGGAATATGGAGAAGTCCATCAAATCCTACATCTCTTATTGCATTGTTAACAATGCAAATTACAAACAGGACATTTACATCCCTTACTAATTCCAATGCACTAATGGGAGTCTAATTCTATGGGTTTTCAACCGGACTACCAATGAACAAGCACCAACATGATAGCATATTTCTGGTTGTCGACAGATTTTTAAAAATTACACTCGTCACACATTGGAAGGAGACAATCACTGCTTAAGAGGTTCCTGAACTCTTCTTTACACAAAATAGACACATTTCAATGTCCCAAAGTCAACCATTTGTAATCAGGACTCCAAATTCCTCATCAATAGGCCTTATATGAGGCAGAAATTGGAATATGGAGAAGTCCATCAAATCCTAAATCTCTTATTGCATTGTTAACAATGCAAATTAAAAACAGGACATTTACATCCCTTGCTAATTTCAATGCACTAATGGGAGTCTATTTCTATGGGTTTTCAACCAGACTACCAACGAACAAGCATCAACATGATAGCATATTTATGGTTGTGGACAGATTTTCAAAAATTACAATCCTAACACCTTGGAAGGAGACAATCACTGCTTAAGAGGTTGCTGAACTCTTCTTTACACAAAATAGACACATTTCAATGTCCCAAAGTCCACCATTTGTAATCAGGACTCCAAGTTCCTCATCAATATTTGGAAGTCCCTTTAGACTATGTTGGACAGTGAACCTCGATATTCCACTATGTTTCAACAAAAACAATAGGCAAATGGAATTAGGAATCAGCCTCTGGTACAACTTCTACGGATGCATAATCATTGCCACTCTTGCACATGGAACAAGAGCATGCCATTTATCCAACATATCTACAATCAGACAGTACACAACTCCAACAGACACAATCCTTTTAAAATTGACCATGGCTTCTGACTACTATTTCTATTGGAATTGCCAACATTGTTCTGAAAACTTCATCAATACAGCAAGAACTCAGGGAGCAAGACAAGGCGGGAAAGTTCAATAAACAAACATAGAGTTCATTAACAGGTTGTGAAAATCATTAATAAAACCAAAAAGAAGTACAAGCAGCACCATGATCAACATTGGTTCCTCACAGATTCAAGGTTGGCGATCAAGTGTGGCTGTGCATACAACAGGAGAGATTCCTAGGCCCACACTAAAATCTCGTCCATATATCATCCCTTCTAGGATCCTTATAGGAAACAATTCATTCAAACTATGCATTCCTTCATATCCCAGAATTCATCTAGTTTTCAATGCTAAAATGTTCAAGCCTTACGTGTCACCTCTACTGTACCAACCAAGTAACTTCCCAAAACAAGAAGTTGATCTGGATCCAAGGTATACTGCACCACTTTACTCTGAACAAATTGTGGCCACTCATACGAAGCACAATTGTTTAGCAACAATCCCATTCTTTCAATGGCCAAAGCAAGACAACATTGATATCAGGCAAGCCGGTATACTCTAGAATAGGCAAAGATGAAGTTTTATGAAGTTATGAACAGCACTTTGAAGCAAGGGAAACTATTACACTCCGAGGAGGCACCTACTCAAGCTACAAAGCTAATGCCCCAGATCTTCAAATTGAAAAAATGCAGCAACACAGAAGCACATAATAGAAAGGTGCACAACTACAAGCTGTACAATCCCACATGCAAATGAAGACCTACAATCCTGTGCGCAACAATAGGCTGTGTAATCTTGTACCCACCAACAGGCTGTCCAAGAAAAGGCCCTCAACACACTCTTGTGAGGCCTTCAAACCCATAACCTATCATGGTGGAGATCTTAGACCCGCAACTCCACTTTGCAGGGCAAAAAGAATCACAACACACTGACAAAGAACCAACGCTCAACAACAACACAAAGGCAGCAAGCTGTACAATCCCACATGCAAATGAAGACCTAAAATCCTGTACGCAACAATAGGCTGTGTAATCTTGTACCCACCAACAGGCTGTCCAAGAAAAGGCCCTCAACACACTCTTGTGAGGCCTGCAAACCCATAACCTGTCATTGTGGAGATCTTCGACCCGCAACTCCACTTTGCAGGGCAAAAAGAATCACAACACACTGACAAAGGACCAACGCTCAACAACAACACAAAGACAGCAACACCTACAATGCAACCCAGTGAGAAAGTAGCTGAAATAAAACCAACAAACACAATTGGGTGAATATAAGGAAACCTGATTGCTTTGTCTGAGCCATTATTGTAATTTTGTAACCACCATGTAATCCAATCTATATAAAATAGGTGGTGGTAATGAGGTTTAGAGAATACTCCATACAGCACGAAAGAACTCAAATTCCCAAGCTCTCATACTATCCAACTGTAATATGCAGCAATTGCTTCTCTGTTATCTCTATTTATTGTTGTACTTGTATAGGTACTAGCACCATTAGCTTTACACATGTGAGGGACAAGGACTCTCAGTGCCAATAAATCAATTTTGCACAGGAATCCCAGTTGTCTCCTGGACCTGACTCATAAGGCCAGCTTACCACTAGACACTATATGGCCCTAAAAACCCTTCAGGCACAATCACTACAGTCACACTTATTCAAATCTCATAATATGCATACCTATTTAGTATTATATCTTTGAGGTTGATCACTTGTTTGTCCTGCTTTGCCTCAGCTGCGCACATAATTTTGAGTTCGACACTGACAATTTCTGCCTCTAAAAATGTATATGTGTATGAGTGTGTGTAATAATTTAAAAAAAAATCATGGTCAGCAGTTCAACCAAGGGCATTAGCGAAATAGATGCCTTTACTTTTGGTACCAATCAATGCTTCCATCAAATACCATCCACTACCAATAATAGAAGCAATCATTCATTAGGTGGCAATACTAGCTACTTCTGTACATGCCTTATTTTTCTCGATCTTATATTCAGGCAGGGAATATGCTAAGCTAGGTTTTAAATTTTAATTAATGATAAACTGGACTTAATCTTTTATTTATCTTGATGTCAATCTTTCAATTCTTTTGTTCAGGTTCTTTGAATTTAATCTGCAACTAAACTGTAAGGACACAAAGTTCTGCACCCATTACAAATTAATGGATGGTCTGAAATGATGGTAAAATTGAACATCATTAGAGTTTCAATATCAATTTCGTTAAAGTTCAACAGTAGCATCATTTATGCAAAGATATCGACAACCAGCTTCAGGAACATCCATCCCTCCTTTCATTTCAGTTGTAAATATTCTGTTCTCATGCTGAGTTTTATGTTAGCTTTAATTTTGATAAACCATCAACTTCATTTCAGTCATTTATGTGTCAACAGTTTATATATGAAATATTGGTCTCTGTCACCTCTCTCAAACTCTTCTAACACTAATTCCTGTCAAAATCCGCAGTGGGTGGAAATCAATGCCAAATGGTATAATTGAAAAATCTTCCTTGTTTGAAGATAGAATTGATAAGAACTGCAACACCCATGGAAATGCAAAACACAGTTTACAAATTGCTAAAATTGGTGCTCAACAGAGGAAAAGTGAATTGCAGAAAGATCAGTTATAATGCACTACAGAACCTGCTTTCCCATCTTGTGCGGTCTAAGAATGCAATTGAGACCTATGTAGTATCTTGTAAGTTTTTGCTCTGGTGCAAGTGAATATCTCGAGTGCATTGATGCAGTTAATTTACAATACACATGAAAAAATGGTCCCATAGTTCAACTAATAAGCCCGTACAGATACCACCCTATTTCAAGCAACTTTATTGGATACTTTTGTGGAGGGTGATTTAGAGCATGCCCAAGGTCACAGGAACTGCTGTGAGCAAAATTGTAAGTAGATAGATTATGATGATGATCAACCTATAAGCACCCGATGCAGAACTCGCAAACTAGAGAGAATATCTGGGTGCTTAATAGCTTAATAAGCATGGAGTTATGTGGGAGCCTTAAGCTTAAACAGCTTAAAAGCAAAATCAAAACCATTATGCATTGGAGAAACACAAATATGTAAAAGATAGAATCTGATAGAGCCTGTCAAAAGAAGATCAACTAGCACTGGAGCACACACAAGGTGTTATGCAACTTATTACTCATAACACAGCCAATCATAGATCTGCCTGATTTATTTTCCTTTTCTTTGTAAATGATGCTTCATTGTTGAATAAGGAGAATTACCAACTGTCCACCTTCATAGACTCTACCGCCCATTAAAATGTAAACTGCCCAAAAAAGGGTCAGACTCTTTCAATCAAGATGCCATAAAAGGGATAATAGTTCCACCAAAGTCACCCAACACTGCCACCTAAATCCAACTGCACCTCCTGAAGTTGGCGGACCTCACCTACCGCTATGACTGATTGTTTAGAAATATTAAACAATCACACCAAATGCAATAATTTGCCATCATCATAACTTTGAGTTGCAACCGAAGTCTCATGATATCAAGCACTTGAATTTTCAACTGCAGTTTTGATGTTTTGATTGAACCCATGTATGACATAAGATATACTGACTCAATACTAAACCATATTGTTTTATCTCCTTTACCCACCAATAAAATCCCATGTCTGCCATAGCCCACTCCATTTCGTCATAGTGACTGTCTAGACATCGGCTCTGAATCAATTTCATTGTTGGCTATGTTATTAGGGCCTTTTTTTCCTTGAGTTATACATGAATTAATCCACAATGGAAAATCTGAATGTTCATTTCAGTCCAAGCAATGTGTAGACATGGTAATCGATGCAAAAATACTAACTTTTAAGAACACCCAGAACTTCTTATAGACATGGGATGTATGCAAAATCATATTGACAAGCCTGCAAAAGATTAAATACTCACATTTTTAAACTGAAACATCTGGAAATTTCACAGATTTAGAGAATTGCTGACAAAAGTCGCCCATGGAGTCTGCTAATAATACGAGATAACTGGACCAAATCCTTGAACAGAGCAACGGCCGCCATTGATCAGCGAACAAATAAAATTTAAGTGGCTTTTCTTTCTTTTAATGGCGGAGATTGCAATGAAAAATTGAAAGCAAGCATCAAAACAAAAGTCAAAAGGATTTTTTTTTAATAAAGTACCAGTGGCTGCTTCCATACTCCTAAAGATGCATGATTAGCTTTTCTAACAGAAACGGCCCAATTCTTTTATTGCTGTCGGAATGAGTCAATTACATGTCGTTGTCGATTCCCGTGGTTAGATAAGAGGAACTTACAGGAGGGTAAAACCGAATTATAGTTTAATTGAGAAATTATTATGAAGGATTTTTTTTTAAATTAAATTTAGTTATAGAACGAATATAATTACACATTTTAAAATTGAAGTTGAGATTAATTTATTTAATTATTCTCTACAAATTGTAATAAAATTAGTTTTATTTTAATTATGATTTTGTCAAAGATCCAGATGAATAATATTGTTTCATAATATAAATTTTAAAATTTAGTTTTATTTTAATTATGATCTTGTCAAAGATCCAGATGAATAACATTGTTTCATAATATAAATTTAAAAATTTTATTATGTATTAAAATTTTGATATTCTTTAAATTTAATTATTTTTTTATAATATAAAAATTTAAAAATATTATAATTTAAAAATTATCATTTAAAATATAAAAATGAATGTAAATATAAATATAAATTGATTTTACATATTGTAAAAAAATCTAATTACTTGTTAATCTTTTATTCATAAACAATTCTCAAAAATTTTAATTTTGAAACCATTTTCAATGTGTTTAATTTTGATTTCATAAATATTAATGATTATATTTTTTAATGGTATTTTGGAAATTAATATTAAGTAAAGTTTGTGTTGAAAATGTAGCAAAAAAATCTCAATTTGACTTTGTCTTGGTCAAACTCCAGAAAATTGGAATTTCTATTTCAGCATAAATCTTGGTGGTAGTTAACTCATGTGACATAGCACTTGTCACTCAGTTAATTTGAGTTGGGGAAGCTTGAGTTCAGTTCAGTATGATTGATTGTTAATTTGTAGCAATCTATTTCAGTTAAATTGAGTTATGGTCAGTTAAACTAGTTCTAATTGTTAGAAGAACTAGTGGAGGTCAAGTTGTGGAAGTGGAACTTCAACCACACTCAGTGATCAATTAGCCTAAAATAATTATAAGTGATGCATGCAGAGAATTCGAGTTACCCAGTTGACATGGAGATTCCAAGGTTGTGTACTATCAATTGTAGATTATTCCCATGTGTACAGGTGGTGCATGTAGTCAAAGGAAGGACCTAGAGGAATTACGCAATCCAATTGAGGGAATTTCCTAAATAATAGGTGTTAATTTCCTCAAAGAACAACATAAGGAAATAAGAGCTTGGAGAGCTTGAAAATTGGCCAAGTGTTGGCCATGTTATCACTCTAAAATTTCCCTAGAGTTGTTATGAAAGAAATAATAGAGGTAACCACAAACCTACCTTTGAGTTCAGGATCTAACATTCCTAATGCTCAGAGAGGGCTCTCTCTTTATGATTTAACTTTGTTTAGTTAATTGATTTTAAGGTAGTTGTTTAGGCTCTGATTGTGTTTTGATTTTGGTTTGGTGGTGGAATCACTGACTTAGATGGATAGAGGGATGTCTTTTACCATTGGGCTATGAGGTCAAGTGTCAAGAAAACAAGACCAGATCAAGTTCTAAGATAGTGTTTACAGGGCAAGGTAGCTAAGTGAATTCAGATCTTTTAGGCTGAATGGTGAAGTGGTTTTCAATCGGATCCAAGGAGCAACTAAGGGTTCCTCAAACCGGATTATGAGGAAAATGGTAGCGGTCAATCGAAACTAGGGAGCAATGAAGGATTCCCTACTCTGGATATCAGAAGAAAACATAAAAATGATTAACTGTTCAAGACAAAGTGTACTTAAACAAATTCTGTAATAAATTTTCAGTTATTTCATTCAAATTTAGATAACATACAAGTATGTGAAACACTTAAGAAGATAACAATTTGACAAATAGAAAATACTTCACTGAAGTGGCCCAACACATGAATCCTGTAATGCAATGTCTTTATTGCTCAGTCCAGTCTGCTGACTTGAAAAAATGATACAATGAACCCTTAGGTTTCAGATCAATACAACTATAGAAATGTCTAGCAATCCACCCTCTATACTTCGAATTATGAAGTATTTATACAAAAACTTATTACAAAATATCCCAAACTGTCTTGGGAATTATTCTAGGAAAAAGAAATATCTTCATGCAAGAAGATAGAGACAGATATTCAACTACTGCAAGTTGTCCCTATTTATTTGGCTCTGCTGTCAGATCTTTTGCTACCTTTTCTCCTTTGCTGTTTGTCTTCCACGTTGACTGTTCTTTTACTTTGCCCTTTAACTAATACTCTTTCATCTGATACTCTTTGACTAGGCTGACCTGTTGCTTTTCTTTCATTGTTCTGTATCCACTTTTACCTTGCCTTTTTACAGTAAGTCATTTAATTTTTCCCATGTCTCTGTATCTGGTAATTTAATATTTACCATTCTTCTGTAAACTTCATCTGCTTTTGTGTATTTTGCAAAGGTGGGCTTGTTCACAAAAAGGTGTTTTACCTCATGCTGGAGGTAAAATAGGTTCTCAAAAGTCTGGTACAGAACTTTTCCTGTAGGCATCCCTTTCATAGAGAAATTATTGGCTTGATCTCTTGCCACTTCTCTAATTTTCCTGTTGTAGTCTTCATGTGGCATTAATATGTCATTTATCACTAAGGGATTTGGTAGACCTTTCTGCCTCAAAGCATCAAATTTAACCATGAACCTGCCTATAGCCATCTCCATGGTTTGGCATTTGTCCTCCAGCTACATCATTAAGTTCCTCTTAGTGAGCACTTTCTTCACCTCTCATATAGTGCCAGTCTTGTCAGCTATGTCCAACTCCTGCAATTCATATTTATTTTTAGAGTTAAGGAATTGGATTATTCTTGAGGCTTCTTCTGGCATATCTCCAAGTTCGGCCTTAACTCTCTGAATTTCTTCAGTAGCCTCTTTGACTAAATCATTTTGTTCAAAGATGACTTGTATAGATGGCCAAATATCATTGACATAGTCAATGATATTTGCCCATAGCTGTTCTTTAGCTTGGGCAAGTGGCTCCTTTAATGTTAATTATTTTTCTAAATTCTTTATCCTTTCAGTCAACCTGTTTGACTTCTGTACTTCATTCTTGTGCATAATTTGGGCCAGTTTCTTCTCATCCTCCAGACTTCTTATCTGTTCTTTAAGTTTGTTGATCTCAGTGGTCTGAATGGACATGTCTTCCATGGCTTTGACCAGTTTACTTGCCTCATCACTTGGATGAGTTGTTGTCGCTGATGTAGATGTTGTTGCAGATGGAAGTGTTGTAGCTAATGGAGCTGTGGGGGCCAATGAAGCTGTCAAAGTTGATGGAACTGTTGTAGTGACTGTGGGAATAGCAGTGGCAATAGCTGTCTCAAGGCTAGCCAGTTTCAACTGTACTAAATTGTCCAATTCCTTCTCCATTTCTTTCAATTGATCATTTAATTGAAGGATGAGATCCATCACTTCCTCGTGCTGGGTTTGGCTTTCTAAGACCTTCTTGGTCTGCAGATGTTCTGAATGAGGCAGCTTCAGTTGTTTCTTTAAAGTAGCAATATTCTCATTTTTCTTCTTTATCAGTTTTTCTGCAGCCGTGACATCATTGGGATTATATCCAATTTCAATCACCAAGTCTTCCAGTGACTTGATTATGTTTTCCTTGGCCTGCGAGGATGCCTTTTCTAGCTTTAACTGTGTTGTGATGTTATCCAATGAGCTTTGAAGTTTGTGCACAGTCATTGCTTTGTTAGTCATGGTGGAATAAATCATTTCACCGACCTATTTATGGAACTCAATTTGGTCAATAGGGTGAACATCCCTAGCCAAAACTTCAAAATTTGTTTTCCTGTAATATGCTGATGACTTGGGCTGTTGGACTGTAGGTTGCATAAAGGTCATTTGCATCTTACCAGTCTTAATGTCAAAGGCTGACATTAATCTATTTTGATTGGCAGGTGTTTGTTTGAAGTATTGGGCATAAGTTTCAGCCTTTAATGCCTCATTCCTCAACTTGATTTCCTTGTACTTCTCTTTTATATATTTCTCTTTATCCACTGGCTTGTTGAATGAAGAGACTTCAATGCTAAGTTTCTTTTCAATAAGTTGAGTGTTTGAGGTGGAGGGTTGATGTGTTTCCTCTGAAACTGCTGGACCTTTACTCCTTCCCACCATTGTGTTAGTATCAATGATTTCAAATGTCTCAATGGTGTCTTCTTGCTCAGTCACAGGATTAAGCTTGGGCCTCTTCCTGTAACTGATCTCAAACCTGTCATTTGTAGTGTCCATCCCAGAGCTAGAACCTTCTTCCCTGGTTCTTTTCACATTTTTGTCTTCATTGGCTAGAGTCTGTATGATGGGAGTAATAGTCATCTGTTCTTGTAGGGCTGGAACCTACAGAAACGAACTAGTATCAATATGCTTTTCCACATCTATCAAAGTATTCTCCACATCTATTAAAGTATTTTCCAACCATTCTAACTGGTTGGCATATCTTTCAATGTCTGGCCTGGGATCATGTATGAAAGGACTTAGCTTGAATTTGAGCCTTAGTTTATTTATGACTCCATTAGGGTCATACTACCACATAAAACTGCTCTTGAAGTTCATTTGTTGTAAGATTTTCTCTACCTCTTGTCCAGCTTCCCTATTATTACAAATAAAAGGGCCCAATTGGTTTTTGATTTTAAACTGGGTCTTCTTCCTAGCTGACAGGAAATTAACCTCATCAGAGTTTATGATTTGCCTGAAATACTCTAATGCAAATATCCTCATGGGGAGGTATTTGGGCAACTTGTAGGGAGTTAGTTGGCATCCATATATCCTGATTTCTATGTGGTCTTGGTATAGATACCAGTCTCCCACTCTACTGTTCTTAGCCAACTATAAAACTCTCTTAATCTCCTCATTTATCATGGGCTAATAGCTACTGGTTAGCATGTTTATAACTGGATGAACAAATGAATCAATGAACTCTTTATAAGAAAAAACAGTGGAATATCTTTGGATCAATGGTGTCCAAAAGATGATAGATCTTGGATTGCCCTTGGTGTCTAACTTTTGGATGCTAATTGGAAACTTGTCTGAATGAAAGTATAAGAACATGTGAAACAATATTGATGAATATTTGAACACTCTCTCATTTGGTAATCTGATAAACTGTTCATGGATTCTGTCTGCTATGAACTGAGCAAAGTTGTAAACTGTAGCAGGAGGCTTGCCTGGGCAAAAGATAGAAAGGAAAGCAAGAACAACCTCATCCACATGTTCATCAGTGGTGTACCCTAGAATGCAAGAGAGCATGGTTATAATTTGTCTGCCTCTCTCAGAGAAAATGGTGGCAACATATGGAGGACTATCTGTTGGAGTATGAGACTCTTCAATGATGAAAGTCTGAAAGATCTGAGCTTTCTTGGGAAGGTCTAGCTTTGTGTAGAGTTCAAGCAAAGCTTTAATGGAAAGTGGGTTTCATTTGGGCCTGGCTGGATCTGCAGCATTTGATTTATTGATTATGCAGCAATGGTGAATAAAACCTGTTGGTCAGGGGTGACTATGGCTCTTTGACTTGGAACATAACAAGCTTAACAGAAGTGGATGATTTCTGGGAATATGTGTACCTGTGGGAACAAGTACTTGGGCAAATTTGACTGCCATAAGTGAATGTCATCATTCTGGTTCAAAAACTTGTCTTTACTCCAGCAGTGGAGTTTCAGTAGGTGGCTAGGGGAAGTAGTGTCCTTGATTTGAAATTCTCTGTCAGCCAATGGGAGGTGGTCAATATCCAGGTGAGGGGTTTGCAGGGATCTTACATCCAGAGAGGTTTGGGAAGCCATAATTTGGTTTATTGAATTGAATTACTTTTTCAGTGGTTTTAGGAGTAAGGTCAGAAGGTTTGGAACAGTGGGGAGGGTAATTATACTTTGTAGAAAAGGGGTTTGGATTCACAGTAAGTTTTTATTCAATTTAACAAGGTTTTTGAATCAATTTAATTAATTAACCCTTTAATAATTACTGTGCATAGCTCAAATTTATAGGGGCATTCTGGTTCTTTCAAGAATACTTGGAAATTTGCTATTTGGTGCGCAGACAGGGTTTTGTGGTGGCAACAGAGGCTTCTGAGGCTTCAATTGTCAATTTGTTGCTTCAATTTGGTGTCTGCAGCGTCTTTGGGTGGCAAAATGTGGTTAAATTGGTTGCACCAACCCCACCTCCACCACCCCCATGGTTCAACATGGCAAGCGCGATTAAGCTACCCATATTCAGAGGAGTAGGAAATGAGGACCCGGATCAATTCTGGTTTGTGGTAAGAGTAGTGTGGGAAGCACAAGGGGTTACGAACGATAACATTAAGAAGGCTACATTGGTGAGCGCATTGTAGGATCCCGCGTTGACGTGGTATATCAAGCACTCGAATGATCACCCAAATGCAGGAATAGTGGAGATCCAGATTGCGTTGAACAGAGAATTTAGCTGGCCGAAATCAAAGACGTAGTTAATAATCGGATTTAAGGAGATCATGATGCTTCCAGGTGAGACCCCCTGGGATCTAGATCAGAGACTGAAGAGCACGATCCGCAAGGCTAATATGACACTAATGGATGCGCAACATCACGCATGGTTTGTGGCGTCTTTGACACCACACCTGAGGACGGCGCTGTCACAGCAGAAGCTTTTGACCCAGGCAGAAGCATTGGAAATGGTGATGAGGTTGCATGAAACACCGATACAGGATCCGGGATTGGGAGTCCAACAAATCCACACACAATTGCAGAACCTATGCTTGGAAATGTAGAGCTTGAAGCAGGATAGGGCACCTCGGCCAGAGGCGCATGAATAAGTGTGGTGCATAAAATGTAAAAGCCAGGGCCATGACAAAGACCATTGTCCCGTATTTGCGAACTACTTGACAGGAGGGGACCAATGTCGTTGAGACCAGAGGCACAGGCAGGGCCAAGTACGGCACCCGCGCTCTGGTGCATGATCTGTCAGGTGGGAGGAAAGCACATGACGAACAACTGTCATTTGTTGCAGAAATATACATAGACCCCCCAGCAGTTGTTTTGCAATTTCTGTAGATCGGTGGGCCATGACGAGCGTACTTGTCGGAGCTACGAGTTAATGATGGATCGAACCCCAGCCTATCAGATGCAGACAGAAACGCGAGCCCTCGACCCAGCAGCAGGATGGCACGCGAGGGATTTCAAGGCCAAGGTTGAGGACGAGGAGGAATGGGGCTAGGAAGGGGCCGAGGACAATTAATCTGTTACAATTGCGGAGGACCAGGGCACTACGCTCACGATTGTACCAACCCGATGAGACTATCTTGTTCGTACTATTCTCAGTTTGATCACGAAGCAGTAGATTGTCCTACGTTGATCACGCAAATGCGCGAGAAAGGGGTACTTCAGCCTACTCCGATGCAGAATATTCAAATGATGAGGTCTGAACCGCGCGAAGAAGACCCAAATGTGAATATGGTGCTCAGAAGTGGTGCGACCACAGGGGAAGATAAGGGGAAGCAACCCGAGGAAGATACATGGGTTCGCAAGGCTCCTACAAAGGAACCTGAGTTTGACTTGGAACGTGCAAAGGAGACGTTTATGGAAGCTAAGAAGAGCTTCACGGAGGCCTCTACTTCAGGTAGTAAGGATCAACCAGAGCCAGGAATGGATCCTTCTATGCTTACTACCTTTTTAGAGACATGCATGAAATTGCTACGCGATAATAAGGCGGTTAAAGGACTATAAGAACTGATAACTAGGTGTGCAGGGTCAGGGGAACCGCGCGTAGTCTGAAAACTAGGAAAGCATACATTGCGCACCGGGAGGGAGATGAGATTAACGGCGGAGATTGGCGAATATGAAATGGATCAGGTAATTCTAGACCTAGGTTTGGACGTGAATGTGTTACCAAAGCATACATGGGAACGCATGGGTAGGCCCGCATTGCAGTGGTCCCCTATTCAATTACGGATGGCGAACCAACAAAATATCTTGCCCATGGGGAGATTGCAAGGGGTAACGGTGGACATCGAAGGCGTGAGCACGCAGACAGACTTTGAAGTAATAGAAATTGTTGATGACAACAACCCTTACCCCGCATTGCTAGGAATAGACTGGGCCACTGATATGAATGGAGTCATCAACCTGAAGAAGCGAAAGATGATATTCGAAAAAAAGTCCCTTCGCGTAGTAGTTACGCTGGATCGGGTCGAATGTGCGCACTACACCGAACCTGTGCGCGACGATGATAGTGACAATGAGCTGGATTGCATTTACCAGATAACGACGCAAGACCAGGATTGAGTGAAGCCAAATGAAGATGGGAGAATCTCATGGGAGCGCGACAGTTCCTGTACTTCGGATTCAGATGAAGAGATAGAACGCTGGCAGAATCGGTTGCACGAAGTGACGACGCTGAATTGTAACATGATGATTAGATCACTGCGGTGCGTGACGATTGAAGCAAGGGAACTACCAACATATGATGGGATAATAGGAGTGGATGAATTCTTAGACAAATTTGAAAGTGCAGTACTGGAACAACAGCCATACGATGCACTGGAATGGGTGTTGCGTGCGACACCCGCACGATGGTGGAGTACACATCAGAAGACTATGGGGGACTAGCGTGACTATAGAACACGTATACGCTTACGGTTTGGAAGTTCCCAACGTCGAACGCGATCCGGGTAGCCAGGATGAAGAAGTTTGTGCGCCCACCTGTGTTGATGGGTGCAGACACGTGCTGTGCAAACACTTCCCAGACTAAGGATCGAAAATCAGAACCTGACGCGGTAGCAAAGGCGACGCACTCCACAAACAGTCCGTGATGGAGCATTCAAAAGGCTATGTGGAGTCATGAACAGAGTTCACCTGACGAAACGAACCAACTGGGACCTGCGCGTACCAATGGTTTGATGAGCTTATAGGATTATAAGAAATATAGGAGCACAGAAATGACCCCAACATTAACAAGAAGAGATGTGACTAGGAGGACAAAGAAGAATCCCCATACCATAGTTACTACAGTTGGGACAAGACGCGAGGACCTGGGTAAAGGAATTAGGCAGTTGCAGGAAGCCATTCGGCGAGGGAGCTTGAAACTTCGCGAACTCGATGAAGAGTGGGCACGGCTGAGAAAGAAAAGCATGACATTGGATGAAGAAATCAGTGAACTGGAAACTGAAGTCACGCAAGTGGGCCGCGAAAAACTAAGCATGCTGAGACCAAGTCTAGCCGGCCCTACTACTGCATTAGAAAGAGTTGCGACCTTGCTATCATGGCTGCGACCGCACCTTACTAAACAGGGGAGCGTACCATACAAAGAAGAACGTGACGCACTACCGGACGCAAGGGTATTTGAAGGGTGCTCGCAACCTGGGCTAGCAGGAAAATTGAAGCCTCACACCGGGGGTGCGACCACCTGACTATTTGTAGGAAGCACAGTCTCAGCGCTCCAAGTAGTTGAAAGAAGGCACGGGACTATAAACGAGTCTGCAGGAGAGTTGCGTGGGAAGGAGGTTCCGCGCAGGGCCAATATGTCACAGGGGTCGTGGTCGCACAGAAGGGGCTGCGCTGCTACGCGGGTAGGCTGGGAGGTGACCGTTGATGTCACTGTTCATGACAAGAGGTCTAATTTAAGGCAGAAAGGAGCGGGCAGCGGCCATTAAGATAGGAATTAAGAGCTAGATTCGGGATGATCTGCCACCAAGAAGGTATTAATGACTCAAAAGTGGAGGGAATGGGCGAATTCAAATTCAAACGTTACTATAAAATCCCTTGGGGTAGCCTCGAGGCAACACTTGGTTGTTTGAGATTTAAGCTAGTACAAAGCATTGAGCACCAAGCTACCTTGCCACCCGTGAGTACGCGATCGAATGAACCCAGTGTAGAAACAATGTCGGCTGCGAGGACCAGAGTGCGATTCACAGAAGTAACCCTAGAACCCCGTGTGACCCAGGAGGAGCCTGGAGAGGCAGTAGTTGCACCAGAGGTTCCTAAGTCCCCACACACACCGCGACCACAGAAAAATAAGCAGCCCATGGGGCCAGTCTGGGTGTCACCACGGAACCCACGATTTAGTCAATTGTCAATGACAAAGAAGGGCAAAGTTGTCACCGTTGAAATAGAAGAGGAGGAGGAAGATTTGCAAGCCCTGATCGCCCAAATTGAAGTGCAGGACGATGAGGTGGAGAATGTTTCCCAAGTACCTTCGGCAATAACGTTACCCCACTACATCCCCCCATGGAAAGGGACAGCCAAGATACTAAAGGACCTGGAGGCCATGAAGAGTGCGCTCCAGACCCCGCTTCTTCCGAATGAACTAAGGTTTGAAGGTCCACCGTTGGGACGGGTACCTAATATAAAGTTCGAAGACTAGGACCTCACGGATAGCGAGAAGTTCCCACAGCTGGCCACAGAGCAATTATTGGAGCAGAAATGGTTACGCGGTGTGCAGAAGGCCGGGGTACTACATCTGTGGTGGATACCCCACTACCACCACGCGTCCGTCACGATCTTTGTCATTCGGCAACTATTGTGTCTAGTACATGATGGGTATCTCTGGCTGGAGGAGACGATTCCCATCATGGCCGACTTAATTCACCGGATTTCTTGGCTACCCATCAAAGGAAACAATCCCGCAGCCATAGCAAGAAAGAGTGAAGACTTGGCCTTCGCAGAAGTGATGAAGGCCAAATATAAGTTGGAGAAGAGGGAGTAAGGGTATGTAATAGCAAGCATCAAGGACAAAGGGGTGCGCGTCGCCACCCAGCTGTTGGCCGGAAAGCTTATGAGGAAATGCCACGCAGATGAGGTGCCAACATCTGTGATTGCATTGGCGGAGCAGTGTGCAGAGGGGGTCCAGTTCAACTAGGCGCAGTTTCTCTGCGATGAATTTTTGACAAATTGTCGGGAGGCCCAAGAGCAGGGTAAGACCTTCCACTACACGTGGTTGCTCTTATCCATCCTATTGGTTGCAAGGGAGCTGCCAAAGGACAGATAGTTTCCCACTATTGAAAGGAACCTACCCGAATCTGCGAGGTACACCTCGCTCTAGGTGACGAAAGACGTGACAAGGGTTCGCGAGATCAAGGTGTTTTGGACGTTCATGGAGGCGAGCATCCGAACTTGAATAAATCGTAGGCTGCATTTGTCCTCAACGGTATACAACAATTTTCAAAGCGCGACAGAATTCAAGGAAGATATGCATAATTTGTATATCCGAGCGCGAAAGGATCTAGCCCAGACGTGGGTGGAGCTTCCGTTCATTGCAACGGATGATGCAATCTTTGAGGTAATGGCAGCATGGTCTCTGGAGTGGTGCGCTTCGGACTTGGCAGAACTGGAAAAGATCGCAACACAGCAGTGGAAGAGGGAGACCAAGTTACGCATCGCGAAGCTGGTGGAGAGAAAACGCCAGGAACAAGAAGCGGCCACGCAGTGGAAGGTGGATGAGGTAGCAGCGACAGCGCAGATGGAAGAACCCACAACCGTGCCCACTGAAGAGACCGAGGAAGGTCAGGATATGTCCATGGAGCAGGACATACAGGGGGAGGATGACGCAGAGGAACGTACAACAATACTGACCCAACTCAAGAGGCCGCGCGTCCAAGAGAAGCTAACCGCACAAAAGAAGACAAAGACAATGAAGACCTCTGAGGGAGCCCTTCTTAACAATGGCAAGCCAGTTCGCGATGTCACTAAGGATGCTCTAGAAGAGTTGATGATGGAGCATACCACTGTGTTGGGGGCGCTCAGTGCGCAGTTGCAAGCATTACAAGTGCGACCCCCGGGAGTGATGACACTGCACCTTGCGGAAGGCGCAGCCGAAGAGATGTTACATGCCCGCACAACGAACACTCTGGTGTTACCAGAAGGCGCCGTATTAGTAGAAGCCGAAGGTGACATGAGGGGTTGGGAGTTGAATTTGGCCGCCCTCCCTAGAGAAACCCTATACCAGTTGCAGGACGGGGTAACTCTTGAGCTTCGTGCCAGGGAGGGTCGTGCTCTCCAGGTCTTGAGCGAGCAGAAGGAAAATTTAGACCAGCTCAGCCTTGCAGCACGACAACCTGGTCACCCAAAACCTGGGATTAGAATAGGTAGTGGAGGAGGCCTGTAGCAGCATTCCAGAGTTGGCTATGCTAGCGGCACTCCCCACCGTGGAAAAAATTCACCGACTGGCAGTAGGAGTCCGCAGGACTTAGGAGGAGGCTGCGAAGGTTCAGTTGGAGTTGAACTTGCAGATTGCAGAGCTGCGACTGAAGGCGCAACCCTCTACACCCCTGGAAGTTCAAGAGCAGTGCCACCACGCCATTCAATCGGGGTTGAAAGAAATAGAGCACGTTGTACAGGACTGCACAGGATTGTTGGACCAGTCCCTCTTCATGCTCACTTCACTACAGGAGGACCCAACACTACAACAATTAGAGATAGAAGTGCGGGAGTTGCAGCAGGCCTATGACAATGTCCGAGGGACCACGCAGATGGTCGCCCTTACTTAGCGATTGGCCAAGATGAGGGAGGCCCAGGCTCTGGAAGAACAGGTGGACGCCGCACGCCAGAAAGAAACAGAGCTTAAAGCACGCATCCAGCCTTGGCTCGAGGAAGCATTCATGGTCACCACCACGATCGAGGGGAAGCTGGCCCAAATGCAAGACACATATGCGCAAAGGCAAGAGGGTGCCTCTGACAACAATGCATCAGAGAGTCGCGCACAATTGATACAACAGATAGTGGAAGAATGTGTGGCAGACGTCTGTGAAGCACAAAAGTTGTTGGATGGACTCCGAGCAAAGATCACCGCACCAGCCAAGTGACTCGGGACGAGTCACGTTGATTGTGTTGGGGGCCTGTTGGGTAGTGGATCCCCCCATAAGCGGATTTTTGGGGCTTAGAGCCCGAGTTTGGTTAATGTAATGTAAAGATCCCGCAAAATGCGGGCATGAAGCGCGAGAGTCTAGGGTTGTCTGCCCTAAAATATTGTAAATTAATATAGAATGGGTCAGCCTACCCATGGTTCGCAGACCATGGGAATGTATAAATAGAGCGAGGCTCTAAGGGTAGAAGTCAGTTTTTGGTTAGTCTTGATCTTAAGTGATATGGGTTTTTGAATGCGATATTCACTCTGAGTCTGTAAGTCCGAGTCTTGGGTTGTAGGAGTAGGAAGAGGCTCTGCAGCTATGTGCGCAGAGGCCTGGTAGAGTCCGCAACTGTGTGTGCGGACCCCTATAGCTGAGTGCGCAGGGTGGAATTGGATTGTACTGGAACAGAAGGTTAATAAAAGATAAGTTGATTTTGGAATATTGTGCATCTGATCTGTGTGTTTATGTTTCAGTTATATCCTTGCATCTCTTTATAGTTTATGATTGCGTGCACTGGTTATAAATGTTAAATGAGTAAATAAGAATACTGGGCCCACAAAATTAAGTCAGATCTATAATAATAACACCGTAAGGGTAAAGGATCTAGGTAATGCCTCTTCGCGCTCTGTACAGAGCTACGCGAAGGTCAGACAGCTGCGCGGAGCAACGGAAGCGCACAGGATTGGTTCGTGACCTTTCCAGATCTCATCAAGACATCCCTAGGGTGCAGAAACCTGGTTCCAACACCATCCCATACTACCTTGGGTGAGACCTTAGTTTGTGCTCCGTGGACTGTTGCCGAAAGGGCCCATAGTTTCAGGATTTGTTTGGCTAAAACACTTCTAAACCTGGTTCAGGCCCCAACAAGCCAACAAACAAGTAATCACGAGGTTTTAAATATAAGCAATGAGTTAATAAAGGTGGGGACCATGGGTTTATATGGTGGAGGGTCTTAACTATACACAAAAGTTTGGTGGGTTAAGGGGTTGTCGGGGAAATATAGCGCGGGGAATTATAAAGCGGGAATTTAGGGAATAACTTAGGATAAAGGGTTTTAGTGGGTTTTTAAGGGGCAAAGGGGAAATTAATAAGGGGGGAATGTAGTATTTGTGATGGGAATGAGTTTCACACTGGGGAAAGGGGTTTTGGGAAGGGGGAATGATTTTTGAAAGGTAATGTCTAGGAAATGTGTGAAACAAAGGGATAAAAGGTCAAAATGAGGGGAAAGGGTTTTTACAAGTAATGAAGGGATAATGAGGGGAAATTAATAAATAAGCTTTAATGAATGTCCTTTTTCTTTGACAATTCCTCCTGCACATGAGAAATAGGATTAAGCATAATGAAAGTGCTTTTGACTTAGCAACCTTGTGCACTTGCAAAACTTCTTCTACCTACCCTTTATTTACCCTAGCATTTTCTCTTCATTCATTGGGTGCATTTGAGCTTGCTGACCCTTTATTTCTTTTTCTTTGATAAGAAAACTATCTAATTCTAATTTTATAACTTCCAATGACTTAGATTAAACTGATGAGCTCATTATTATTCTCTAACTAACAACTAATCTGCCAAGATTAAATAGTTTGGCTAGATCTTTATTCTCTATCTATCAACATGAAATTTAAAGCATGAATGAATCAAGATTAAATTATTCGACCATCATGGATTGTGGCATTTTTGACAAGCTGCACATAATCTTATTTAGAAAAGTAAAGTAAAAGGAGTGGCATTTGAATTTGCACACTTTCATGATCTATTCTTATCTCTTTTTGGGGTTCATATTTTTTACCTTTTTTTTTTTATCTTTTTCTTTCTTTTTGTCCTTTGATTATTCTTTTAGGACATACCCTCTTTACGTTTTTAAATTTTAATATGGAAAAATATTTTGCAGAAAGAAAAAGTATGTACAATATTACAAGACTAACCATAGCCAATTCAAAATTATGAATCCTATTATTATAGGACCCTAATAGTGGCTCCACATGGTGACGGCATTTCCTGGTGAAATGTCAAGAACTTTGAGATCAATAGCCTTTGAAACTTTGGCGTGGTTGCCTTGTAACTGTTCCTCTATGATCTACTTTATTCCTACATGTGATGGTACAAATTTCAAAGCTCAGGCCCTTCTCTCCAAGATTCAACCTCAAAAGATTACCATTCAATCCAATCTAAACTTTGCAATGTTATATACAAGGAGCAAAATAAACAATGAACTAATGTTAATCTGTGGACAAGTAATGCTTCAACATTCTACCATTGACTGGTCCTCCTGGTATCCTGTTCCATCTAACTGTCTCAAGAAAAATGCATTTTTACCTCTATAACCATAAATGATATAAGGGCTTGCCATAGGAAATCAAACTTGCCATGTTTACCCTTTTCTTCTCTTCTAGAATCCCATTTGAGTACTTTGTCGCCTATGTAAAAATCATCAGATTTGGTTTTCTTGTCAAAAATATTTTTGATTTTATCCTGGATCACTTGTGATTTGACATAGACTTCTTCTCTGGTTTACTACAAATGTATTGTCTGATTTATCCTCCTTTGGATATCATTTGGTTCTACCTGCAACTCTTGAATCATTTTCATCACTGGTACTCCTAAAGAGGATGGAAAAACAACATCCATTCCATATACTAGTTGATAGGGAGATGTACCAATGGACTTTTTAGTAGTTAGTCTGTCTGCCCATAAGGCATTAACCAACTTTTTGTTCCAAGTCTTCTTGTTGTCTTCTAGCAGTTTCTTGATGATATTAACAAGGCTTTTGTTTGAGGATTCTACAAGTCCATTACCTTGAGGGTAATAGGTAGTGGAATGGCCAAGGGTAATGTGATATCTGTTACAAAAGTCTACCATTTTCTTGGATTTGAAAGCAGTTGCATTATCAGTAATGAGCTTTTGGGGGCATCCAAATCTAGAAAGGATGTTGTTCTCAAGGAATGAAATGATGACAGAGTCTGTGGCTTGTCTAGAAGGGATGGCTTCTATCCATTTAGTAAAGTAATCAGTGGTTGTTAAAATCCATTTATACTAGGTTGAAGAGGATGGGTGAATTTCCCCAATGAAGTCCAAACCCCATTCTTGACAAGGTATTTTTGTGGAGATGGGTTTGAGAGGTAATGGTAAGAGTTTCTTTTTGCCTTCAAATATTTGGCACTTGTGACAGGAGTTCACATATTTTTTGACATCTGCAAAAAGGGTGGACCAGTAAAAACCTACCCTTAAAATCTTATCAATAGTTATTTTCTAGTATAGGTGTCCTCCACAATCTCTTGCATAACTTTGTCAGCTTCATCTTTTAATAAACAATTTAATAAAATGTCACCATTATCTTTCCAAAATTAAGAATTGTCTATAATACAATATTTCATTGATTTCATTTTCAAAAATCTACCTTTAGTTCTAGATAAACTAGGAGGAGCTTGTAGGTTTAGTAAAACAAATATGATATCTACATACTAGGGTGAATCTGTGAAAGCTTCACTGATATGTGTAGTTGTCATCTCTTCTTGATCATCTAGGGCACCAATGAAATTTATATCTAAGGCCTGACAGTTCGATTTAGCTGTGAGTTTAGCTAAACCTTGGCCTTTGATAAGCTTTGTAGGCTTTATTTCTATATCATATTCCAAAATGGTGGCAATCCATTTGCCTCTCTTTCCTTCAAGCCCATTTTGTGTTAAAATGTCCTTTACTACTGAATTTGGAACATATGCCATGATGTGTGGGTACAAAATGTACACTCTGGAATCTTTAATAGCTTTCACTAAAGCAAGTGCTTGTTTTTCCATTATGTTGTACTTTAGTGTAGCATCTCTCAAAGATTTGCTGAAAAATGCAATAGGCTACTCATAGCCTTCATCATTCTTTTGCAACAAGACTGCTGCAATAGTATGTTTTGAAGCAAAAGAAAAATTTATAAAATCTTTTTTGAAATCAGGACTTATGAGGACTAGTGGCCTCAAAAGACTGCTTAGCCTCCACTGTCCACTTAAGTGTTGAATCTTTCTTTAACATGTTATTTAATTCTCTGATTAATTCTGCCAAGTTAGATCTTCTAAGAAAATTTATTTTGCCTAAAAATGATTGTAATTCTTTGATGTTTCTAGGATGAGTGATGTTTAGGATTGCCTCTATTCCAGCTGTATCTATTCTAATTTCATCTTTTTGATATTATGTGTGCCGAGAGTTTACCTTCTTCTAGACCAAAGAGTGCCTTTTTGGGATTCAAGGAAATGCCAAATTTTCTACATTTAATAAAAACTCTCCTTAGGTGATCTAGATGTTCATTATCTGATTTGGAAAACATTGTGATGTCATCTTGGTAAACCACTAGAAAGTCATGGATTTATTTTGCAAAAGCTATGTCCATTTCTCTTTGGAAGGTAGCCCCTACATTCATTAATCCAAAAGGCATATTTAAATACATGAAAGTACCCCAGGGAGTGGTAAATGCAGTCTTTGCTTGATCCTCTGGTTGAACTAAGATTTGGTTGTATCTAGAAAATCCATCAAGCAATGAAATTCTAGATGACCCTACTACCCTCTGGAGAATGTGGTCCATTTTAGGAAGAGGGTAGTTATCTTTTAATGACACTTTGTTCAAGTTCATGAAATCAACACAGAGTCTGATTTCTCCTGTTTTCTTTCTAGTAGTGACTAAATTAGAGACCCAGTCTGAATATCTAATTGGTGCTATGATTTGTGCATCATACATCATTTTTACTTATTTTTCAATTAATGGCATAAGAACTGGATTAATTCTCCTAAGCTTTTGTTTAAAGGGTTTATGATCTTCTTTGATGGTGTTATAGCTCCAAATATCACCATTGGTATTTGTGATGCTTGGTTTATGGCCTAGGGCAACCCCTCCTCCAGACTTGGTCCAAATATTTTAAAAACAGTGTTTTACTCCCTGTACACTATTTTGCCCTGTGATAAAAGCTTGTACACACGGGTTAGTCAATACCCAACCCACGTATATGTGTTAAAACACTTAAAAAAATTAAATTTCCTTAACTATGGGCGAAGTTCACGGGTTTTACCTGTTGATTACCTCCTAGTGCCCGTGGCCCAACTGTTCCCAACTGTTTCCCAACTAAAAAACTAATTTGGGAGAAGTATAAAAAGACTTCTATGGGAAGGCCTTAAGGAGGAGAGAAGAGATAGAATTATTATACTGAGATTATCCCCTGATCAAGTCTGAAGTATCCTTGTGCTTCAAGCACTTCCCCAAGTTCAGGAAACCCTTATTTCCTTGAGTGTTGATATTCTCCCACTTGCTTGAGATATCATGGTATTGGTTATGGAAGGAGGCTGTTGAAGACTGGGACTGGACGGACCTGGAGGACAATTCTACTTGGAGCCAAAAGAGGAAGACTCAGGTGAAATCTTTCCATGTTTATTATAGTTTTCTACAATAAAAAGAAACATTGTCTTGTTCCTGAGATCGACTTTGTTTATGCATTAGATGTTATTGTTATGGTTCATGTATGAATGATTATTTTGATGTATAACTAACCATTTACTTATATGATATAAAGTTGATTTCATTAAAATGCTTTATCTATATGCTGCTATGTGTATTCGAATTGGTTGATTTGCAGATTCGAAGATCATTAGGAGTTGTAGAGGGTTTGAACCCTAGCTGGAACTACCCAAACGAAGGACATTCGGGTATGTTCATCCTCACATAGTTTGTTTATTTAAGCATGTTGCCTGAGTTGTATGTGTGTTTCTTATTGTAGATTACTCTTGCTCTGTTGGGGTTCTGACCCAAAGCCCTAGGGGACTTATTCCCGTAACAGAATTGGCGACCATACTGGGGATAACAATCTTGTTATTCCTAGTTTGGGTTGTTCAGTGTCAATCAGGGCTCAGTTCTTGGTTTGCTTGCTGTGTCAGTATTGCCTGCTCCTGTAGGAACTCAGACCTCAAGTCTGATCTTTTTTATCAGGCCTTGTTTTTTATTTTTCTTGTAAAACTTAATATACGCACCTTTGTCTGTTTACAGAAGCGTACACACACTTGTTTCTGTGAACTGAAACGCGTATACGCGATTTTCTTTTGTCAGAAGCGCGTGTACACGCACCTGTGTAGGGACACAGTCGCGTATACCATTTTTTGCATGCTTTTTTCAAATCTTTCTGCCCAAAAAGATTTGTTTCTTGGTCTGTTTGGTTTCTGAGTGGTCAGTTTCTGTCTTTTGAAGTTAATTATTCAGTGAGCTTACTGTTTTGAATTCTCTCCTGCTTTGAAAAGTTGTTGGCCTAGGTTTGCTTTTGAGTGAGTTTTATGGTTTGTGTTTGAACACACGAGGCTTCTTGTCAAGGTTCTTGGTTGTTCTGGTCTTCTGGAACAATAGATTGTTCTCAATCTTTGTGTCAAACTTGATTATTGGTCTACTCGCTTTGCTTTCCGTCATTTTGTGGCCTTGCATCTTTTTTCGCTTTTTGAAAGTTTCTTTTTGATGAATTTGAAAGTGTGTCTTTCTTGACTTTTTGGTCAGTTTCTCAAAGCTCTTTTGCTATTTGTGGATCGTTTTGTGCAAGTGAAACTCTTTTTGTTCAAGTTTTCATTTGTGTTGAACTGGTAACTTACAAAGTTTCCTTGTGCTTTTCTTACAGTCTTTGAGTCTTTAGTGGCATTTTGAGTGCTTTTGAAAAGTTGTTTTCTTTGTTCCTTGAAAAAGAAAAGTTCTTAAAAAACATTGTTTTTGCTTTCTTTTGCCAAGTTTGCTTTTGGTTTCTTTTGGTTTTTTGAGAGTGATTTGTGATCTTTTTGATTAGTCCTTCTTGTTTGGGAAAGATTTTGCATTCAAAATTCATATTCCTTTCAAACACTTAGGTTGGCTTATAAACAATTGCTTTCATTTATTTTTAGAGTAATCTAGGATTTTGCATTGTCATGTACACCTTGCATTAGGGTAGTTTTGCATCATTAAAGCATCAATAGTGTTTTTAGTTTTTGTGAGTGTGATGTCTGTTATAAGAAAAGAAAAGGAAAAAGTTTTTGCTTTATAGAAGTTTCTTAGAACCCAAGTAGAAGTTGCTTTTCATCGAAGAACAAACAAGTGCATTTCATATAAGTTAGTTTTTCATTAATTTCTTTTGCGTCATACAAACACCATCGATTTCATTTCCATATTGTCCCTTTGACTTAAAAGAACAACCACTTAAAATTAAGCGCTTAATAAAATAAACTAGAACTTTTTGTATTGTCATCAGAATACACCAATAAGTTTTAGGTTTATTTAGGGCCTTGGATTAGGCGA
The DNA here is from genome assembly GCA_031772625.1 of Pinus tabuliformis. Lineage (NCBI taxonomy): Eukaryota > Viridiplantae > Streptophyta > Pinopsida > Pinales > Pinaceae > Pinus > Pinus tabuliformis. The sequence goes on along the minus strand of CM062820.1, from coordinate 1,493,306,957 downwards.
GAGGAGAGTAAACTCTCTAAGGCCACTCTAAATTGTAAAACATAGAAGTCTGATTAAAGAGTGAAATCCAATAGCGTTAGGGAGACCGGGAAAGCTCCGTGACTGGGAGTTAAGCACGAGGGTTTGTGAAGATAAGGACGAGAGATACCCCCTCTCTTACTTGTCGGATCTTACCTCATGACTGTTCCGCCCGACTTCTGATACGAGTTGGTGTCTTTAGTTGCCTATCCTAGGGATCTACACAGGTGGCTGCGGAGGGGAATCTCGTGGCACTTGAGGTTGACGTTGCATCACGTTCAACAGTACTTCTGGAGGGCACCCTTGCAAAGCTTGGGGGCTTGCACCGGCAAAGGCTTGTTGTTTGGAGGTTAGCGTAACTACCTTTGATACCTTCGCTAGTAGACCTGGGGCATAATTACCCCAGTTTATTTTCTGAAGGCCCTTATTATTCAATTTCTTGTATTTTGGTGTTCAGTCCTAATCACCCGGAGTGGAAATACTTGGAAGTTGTTTGATCGCTGATTTCTTTGGGGACATTTTTAGTGCATGTTCTGTGCTCCTAGTTGGCCTAGCTTTCAATTTTCTTGAGTCTTTAAATAGATATTATAAAAATAATTCAAAGTGGCTGACCGACCACCCAGATGGTTCCGTAGACTTCGTGGGCTTTCACCTGTGAGTCCAGAGCCTTCTCCTAGAAGGCGTAGGAGTGATTCTGCCAGTGGTTTTCAACCAGTGGCAGCTGGCGCATCGGAGATTGATCCTCTGCTTGGGGGCATTAGTGTACAAGATAGACCTGGTACTACCACAGAGTTAGAGAGGAACACACCAGTTCTTTCTCGAGTACTCTTCCAGTGGAAGATAATATTGAAGTGGAAGAGCTTTCAGAGTCGGTTGCGGCTCCGAATTCTCCTCTCCCTCCTGATCATCCAGACGTATTGTTATACGTTGGAACTCTGACTCATAGGCCTTCAAGCCCAGGTCCACACACATATATCCCTTCGATGACCACTGTTGGAAGCATGGCATCCACCACGAGTGCTACGAGTATGCAGACTCCCATATCAGTGCAAGGGGGAGGAACTATTTCAATCCCTTCTGCATCCTTATTTGGGTCTACTTCCATTTCGTTGACGAGTGGAAGTTCCCAAGTTAATGCATCCAGTTTTGGATTCTTCCCTTTTGGAATGCCCTCTCAAGGTATTCCTTCAGCTCCATTGAATGTACCATCAACCGCTTCCACATCCATGATGAGTGGATCGGCTTCTTTTCAGGGTTTCTCGCTTGGAAGTGGTCATATACCACATTCCAATCCAATAGTAGGATCTATGCCTTTTCCTTTTACAAGTCAAGGTAGCAATCCCTTTCAGAGTTGGACAAACCATGTGGTTAGTGGGATAGGAGCTGGGAATCCATTTTTCAGCCAACAAGGGAATGTGTTGTACTCCTTGGTCAATTCATTTCAAAGTTTTCCACCCTTAGCTAACGCTTGGAACCCTTACCAGGGGCTGTCAGCTCCTTACAATACTTCGTTAGGGGAAAATTTACCGGTTACGGAGGATTTACGGCTGGAGTTGGTCAAACTCCGAGTTTTGTTGGACCACAAGGGTCACCTTTTGGTCCAGTAGGTTCTAATAGTTACTTTGGGCAACCTGGTGCCTTTCAAAACCTAGGTCATTCTTTTCAGACTTTTGGGAACCCCACCCCATCTGGGTGGAATCCCCAAGGTCCTCCACGACTTCCGTTTCTGGCCACGCTTAATCTGCCAGACTTGATTAAGTTGACAAACAATCCAATTAGATATAATCCGGCTTGGCCTCTGGTCCCAACCAAACTTCCATCGGATATCACGAAATTTGAAGGGAAGAATGGTGAAGACCCAGGCGACCATGTAACCACATTCCATTTATGGTGCTCATCAAACTCCGTGATCGATGATTCGATCAGGTTGAGGTTATTTCAGCTCACCTTAACAGGAAATGCGGCTAAGTGGTATATAGAGTTGTCAGGGGGCACTTTTACTTCTTTCACCGATTTGGCTAACATTTTCTTAAATCATTTTCAGTTGCTTGTTCGTTATGAAGCCGGAACTGAACTTCTGGCCAATTTTCATCAGGACACGGCTACTCACATTTCAGATCATATCTAGGAATGGAGACGAAGAAAGAGGCTCATCAAAGTTGAAATTCCACCTGAATTCTGTCTCGAATGGTTTTTAAAATCATTATAACCCGAGATCTCCAAGGATGTTTCTATGTTCGATGTCTATTCGGAAGAGCAGGCTATCTTTCGCGCCCAACAGTTAGAACTAATATATTCTTAGTTTGGGACTCTTCAGAAAATCTTGCATGATGCTCCTAGATCCATGGTTGATGTAGCCAAACCAAAGCCAAGCCCTCATGCGGATGGTATAGTTGGATCGATTGATGCCAATATGGTGAACCTCTTGAACCAATTGCAGCAGTTGTCTCTACAAACTGCTTCTTCCAATCAGGCTGCATTGTCCACTCCTTCACCTTCCCAACCTTCTTCCATAAATGTCATCTAGGCCTCTAACCCCAAAGGAAATCAACAATCTGATGGGAAGAAGAAGGGACGAGGTAAAAATAAGAATCAGGAAGGGAAGGGTAATGCAAATAAGCCCGACAATGGTGCCAATGAGGGTAGAAAAGAGTCTAAGAAGAAAGTTAAATTTCCATGCAAGTTGTGCAGTGGAGATCATTTGACTCATCTCTGCCCGAAAATTCAAGATGCTCAGCGCTTGTTAGTACAGCAAGGGTCTTCTAGCTCCCAAGCTGTCTTAAATAACCCTTTCCCCCAAGGGCAACAGTTGCTTGCTGGCACGAACTCAAACCCTGATACCTTTGCAGGGGGCAACCAGGAGGGGGATAATTCCTCAAATGTTTTCATGATGAGTTCTCATGTGGACACAAGGTCACGTGATTATGGTGAAGCAGAAACATCCAAGGATAAATCTGTTCCTGGAACTATAGACCCACTTCATATTGAGCGACCCTCTGTCGAGTCTATACCTCGGATACCGAAAGGTTCTGCCAAGCACGCTACTATCAACCCTAATGCTAGGGCAGCCCAGAACTACTCGATTGTAGAAGATCTGGCTCAGTCCTTGCGCTATGTCTGCTTTAGAGGTACTCCAGTCGTGTCCAGCTCAACGAAGTGCTTTGCTTTCAGCGATCGGGGTGGTGGATCCAAAAAATTCTTTAGTGCTCACTTTTGATATGCTCAATGTCAAAAAGCGATTTTCTCATCATATGGTTTTTCAAATAAAATCTACTTACCGGAAAACTAATATTTTTCGAACAATTATAGATGAGGGAGCTTCCACATGTGTAACGTCTATGTCATGTTGGAAGGCCATTGGATCGCCTTCAGCTGTTCCTTCACCCACTCTCTTAACAGCTTTTGACGGACATTTTCATGGGTCACATGGGATTATCCTGAATTTTCCTATATGTGTTGGAGGAAAGGTCGTTAATATCGAAGTAGAAATCATTGATGCCAACCTGGATTACAATCTCCTCTTAGGGAGGAATTGGATTTATGAAATGGATGCCATAGTGTCATCTTTATTCCGCATCCTCTGTTTCCCTCATGAGGGGAGAATTGTTAAAGTTGATCAATTGGATTATTCTCCAGGTGATCCTCGGGCAACTTCGGATTCTATGGTTCCATTGGTCGATAACCCCCGCCAACCTATCGAGAATTTAGGAGTTGGGATGTACTCTTCATTGATGGGTATATTTGATCTTCCCACTCCTATAGCTAGAATCAATGCCATTTCGTCCTCCAAGGAGTCTTCACAGGAAGAGTTCTTTCAAACTCATTATTTTTCAGACCCTTGGACCTTACCTTCGCCTACAACCACATTAGATGAAGGGCAGGTCGGTGGAATGGCATTCCCTATGTCTGCAACAGAGCTTAGATATCAATCTATCGTTAACTCTATAGATGACCATCCTACTCCTTTTTTAGAGGAGGAGTTAGATGGTGATGTGGCTCCAGCTTGGACCCTTGACTCTACTTCTGCTATGGATTGCTTAGATACGGTTTTACCATCTGAGGAAGCAATCTTAGAAGCAATGACGGGTGTAGATCGACCATGGGAAGATTTACATCATCGTTCATATTTTCTTCCCCCATTGCAGGAAGTCGAATCCAGGTTCTCCAATCTGCTTACTAGCGATGTTTGTATGGTTTCAAACCCTTTGGCTCCAGCACACATATGTGCCGAAGGTAATATGTCGGTCATTTCAAAAACTGTACCAATAAACATCTCTAGGAACCCTAATGTGATAGAAAATGTCTTCATCGGAGCCGAGTGTTCCCCTGAAGAGATTCAAATTTACACCAACCTCTTTAAAGAGTTTCGGGATGTATTCGCTTGGTCTTATGAAGAAATGCCTGGTATTGATCCATCCATCGTTCAGCATGAGATCAAGACGTATGAAAATGCCAAGCCGATTCGTCAGAAGCTTCGGCCGTCAATCCTAGGAAAGCAGCAACTATTAAAGCTGAAGTAGAAAAGCTGCTCAAGGCGGGTTCATATACCCCATCCTCTCACGGACTGGGTTTCTAATCCAGTCCCGGTTGATAAAAAACAAGGAACGATCCGAGTGTGCATTGACTTTAGGGATTTGAACAAAGCTTGTCCGAAAGACAATTACCCCACACCGTTTATTGATCAAATAGTTGATGAATGTGCGGGTAATGAGATTTTCTTGTTCATAGACGGATTCTCCGATTATAATCAAATATCTATTCGTCCAAAGACCAACATAAGACAACTTTCATTTGTCCCTGGGGTACCTTTGCATACAAAAAGATGCCTTTTGGTCTTAAAAATGCTGGAGCTACGTTTCAGCAGGCCATGTCTTACGCTTTCCACGACATCAAGCATGTCATCGAGGCATACTTGGATGATTTAGCTGCTCGTTCTTGAAAGAGAATCGATCATCCTAGTCATCTTCGGTTAGTTTTTGAGAGATGTCGATTTTACAAGATCCGGTTGAATCCGAACAAGTGTGTTTTTGCGGTTACATCCGGTTGAATCTGAACAAGTGCATTTTTGTGGTTACATCTGGTCGGTTGTTAGGGTTCATAGTATCAACTGAAGGGATTCAAGTTGATCCCTTCAAGGTTGAGGCAATAATTCAGTTGCCTCCCCTGTCTTCTATCCGACAACTTCAAAGTCTCCAAGGAAAGGCAAATTTCTTGAGACAGTTTATAGCAAACTATGCTAAGATAACTAAAGGATTTATGCATTTGTTGAAGAAAGGAGTTCCATTTTTATGGGACGACTTTGCGCAACGATCTTTTGATGCCTTGAAGCAGGCGTTAATCTCTACCCCACTTTTGAGTCCATTGGATTATGGTAGAGATTTCCTTTTATATATTGCAGCCGCAGAATAAACCATCGGTATGGTTCTGGTTCAGGAAGATGATGCTCTTGGTAGGCCCTGGACTATGCTATTCTTCGGTTGAGAAATTTGCCTTGGCAGTTGTCCATGCTGTCCAGCTCCTCCATCATTATATTCTACTATGCAAAACGTTCATCTTAGCGGCGGTCATTCCTTTCCAATTTGTCCTCTATAGGCGAGTGAATGGGGGAAAATACAATCGATGGATTGTTATTTTACAAGAATTCGATCTCGAGTTCTTGTCGGCCAAGTCTAAGAAGTCATTGGTTTTTGCAGAATTAATTTCCGAGCTGCCTTGTGAAGAAGATACTATTTATGAGGAAAGTTTCCCAGACGAACATCTATTCCTCATCTCTTCACAAGATCCTTGGTATGGAGATATCATCATCTATCTCCAGACTTCGAAGTTCCCCCCTGCTTCCTCTAAGGATGAACGTCGAAAATTACGTCACTTGGCTAAGAACTATGTCATCATTGGTGATACATTATATCATCGAGGGGTTGATTCAATCCTTAGGTGTTGTTTAACTTTAGAGGAAGCAGAGTTTGTGCTCAATGATTGCCACAGTGGAGCTTGTGGTGGTCATCTTTCAGGGCTTGCTATAGCCCAGAAAATCTTGCGTGTCGACTACTTTTGGCCTTTGATTTTCAAAGATTGTATTGAAGCAGTCAAACGTTGCCACCCTTGTCAAGTCTATACTTGGAAGATGCATGCGCATCCAGCTCCTCTTTTTCCTGTTGTCACTATCGGTCCTTTTACAAAGTGGGGCATTGACTTTACCACTTGTAATCCGCCTTCAATGACGAACCACAAGTACATTATAGTGGTTGTAGACTACTTTATGAAGTGGGCTGAGGCCATGCCTACTTATAAAAACGATAGTGAAACAACAACATTGTTCCCCTTCAATCATATTATTTCACATTTCGGTATCCCGAGAGAGATTGTCACTGATCATGGCAATCATTTCCAGAACCAACTAATGACCGAATTGGTTCTTAAATTGGGCTTCCGGCAGGAGCATTCGTCTCCGTATTATCCTCATGCCAATGGGCAAGTTGAAGCCGTGAATAAGTCCCTCAAGACAATCCTTTAAAGGACAATTGACAAAAATCACTCCAATTGGCATATCATGTTGTATTCGGCTCTCTGGGCTTACCGAACCTCGGTAAAGACTGCCACTAGTTTTACACCTTTTCAGTTAGTTTATGGGCTGGAATCTATTTTTCCTATTGAATGTGAAATTCCATCCCTTAAGCTAGTTGTTGAGCTTCTTCCAGAGACCTCTAGTCTCGAAGAGCGCCTCGTTCATTTGGAACATCTCGATGAGCAGCGTCGAGATGCCGCCATAATAAACGAGGCCCATAAGAAAAGGGTTAAAACTCAGTATGATAAAGCTGTCTGTCCTCAAGTCTTTTCTGAAGGCGACCTTGTCTTGGTCTATGACCAAGATAAAGACGCCTTGGGGGTAGGCAAATTCAAGTCTATGTGGTATGGTCCCTTTATAGTGAAATGAGTTTTAGGAAAAGGGGCTTATGAATTAGTCGATTTTGAAGGGAACAAGTTGGCGGAGCCCCGAAATGGGCTCTACCTCAAGAAGTACTTTGCTTAGGTTACGGTCGAGCAATGGCTTCTTTGTATATTTTGTATTTTTGTACATATTTTATCGGGAGTTTTTGTGATATCGACACTTTTTTGATCTGCTTTGGCAGGTGTTGATGGATGACTTGGTCTATTTCGGATTCATTGATGGTGCTAGTCGGCACACTCGGAATCTCGCTTCCGTAGCTTGGGTGATTTATTATCCATCTGGTCAGTTGATGGTGTCAAGGGGAGTATGTATTGGTTTTGCTTCAAATAATATTGCCGAATATACTGCCGTTATTAATTTACTATTTGAAGCTATTTCTTATAGAATTGATTCGTTGGTAATGTATCTTGACTCACAACTGGTAGTGTCACAATTAAATAACATTTATCGGGTTCAGGATCCTTATTTATATTGCCAATTTTTGAGAGTGAGGGTGTTGCAAAGATCATTGTTTGTATTACTTATTTGCACATTCCACGATCTGAAAATTCATTAGCGGATTCTATCACTAATCAAGCATTAGATTGGCATATCAATCATTCATCAAGTTAAAAACAAACATAAAAAATTTGGAACTGTATATATATGTCATAAAGCTCCCCGTGTGTACATAAAGTGTTCAAAAATAATATACAAAATCGGGACTAAATGCCCATAATCATGTCTAGTTTATCTATCGACTGATTTAGGATGAGTGGCTAAGAAAGTGACCACTGCATTGGCCACACGCCGAAGTACGCGAACCCAGTCTCGTGGTACTCCTACCACGCGGCGCTGCATCTCCTCAGGTAGGTCTTCTATGGCCACCATCGGTACCTGGTGAGTGAATCTCACCAAGTTTCTTTGGATTGCATATAAGATCCTCTCTGTCTCAGCAGTCGCCTCTTCGGCACCTCTTCCGTGATGCCTGTGACACAGAAATCCGTCTGGTCTTATTGGACCCACATATGGAACATGATCATTATGTCAGTATTTTAATCCCATCAAAAATATTTCTAAGTTCATTTTCATATTTAAAAACATAAAAAAAATCTTAAAAACTTGATAAAAACTTTAAAAATGGTTACCTATCTCTCCCCATGCTGCGTTTGGTGGCAGCACCAAGTCTGGATCTCCTCTGAAATCCATGCCAGCATAGGGATAGTCATCCACAATGATGATTTGTTGTTCCCACCAGGAGAAGAACTCATCATCAAAAGCAGTCCTCGGCATGTCCCCGCCGCCAAGGCGTTTCATCAAGTCGGCCCACCTACCCATCCGAGGATCTCGGGGCTACTAATAGAGACTGATACTCTGGGACGCAACCCAGGCACCTTCTCGAAGAAGAAGGAGCATAAAATGGTCCCATATCGAAATTTTTGGTCTGCCCTTTCTGAATGGAGGACAACTGGCTCTTCATATTGGTAAGAAGAGGTGTACACCAATCAAAAACAATGGTGAGGCACTCCACGGCCAAGCTCATGGATACTCGTGAATTTTGGTGCAATGAGGTTGATCCGTTTATCCTGGCTATGGTGAATAGTAGAATCCTCAAGGATAAGCTCTCCACATGTTTTATTGGAATCTGGCTTCCAATTTTTTTCGGATGCCCAGGACAGTAAATGTGTACGTAGTCTTCCACTGAAAGACTACCTCGTGTCTGGCCAGTCAAATGTACAACTTCTCCTCTCTGGGAGAGACCAGTGATAAAGTAAATATCCTCCACCTCTATTCTCAAAGGCATTTGATCAATCATAAATGCATCATCTTCAATACTCCAATAGTGGATTAGCATTTCAAGCAAACAGGTGTTGGCCTTCATGTTGGGCATTTTGAAAAATTTCAACAAGCCACATCCCCTCAATGCATCTAAGGCCTGCTGATCATTCATAACTTCATTATCAATGGTAGTATGCTCCCTCTCTCTCCATGTGACTGTCATCCTAAGAAAAAATTGAGTTTTAACCATTATATTTGTGTTTAAATTTCAAACCGCGTATACGCGAGTCCCTTTCACACACAGTCGCTTGTAAGGCTTTCGTATACACGGGTATATAACATCCAACCCGCGTATATGCTGCGTTGGAATTTTTAACATAAATTCTTACGGTGAAACCTTAATGAAAATTTCTAAAAACAATCACAAAGTAATGCAAGCTTGAATTAGGGGTTACCTGATGATTTTGATCCAATTTGAATGGTCCAATTCTTTGGGGGCCAATTTTGCTCTTTTTTCTCCACAACTTTTGCTCTCAACACAAATGGTACAAATGGTGAGTCAAAAGGTCATTTTATAGCTTTGAAAATGTCAATTTTTTCAAAACTTGATTTTTTTTTGTCTCATGAGTCTTTTAACTTATGAGCTTGGATTGTCGGGAACAGGTTGTTTTTTCAGGACATTTTGGACGCTTCTTCGAGATTTCATTTCGGTTCCATGACCGCTGACTCGTCATGGCAGGTATCGTTTACTCACTGGCATATAGGTTAGGGAAACCATTTTTTCCGTTGCATCTTGCATACTAGCCTCCATTTGTCGATACACTAGCCATAGGGTCGATCCCATCGTGTTATGGTTAGTAAACCATGTTCACTCGCCGATTTTTAAATCATGACACAATGGTAGAGCCATCCTTTACATAGGCATTGTAGTTAGCACCTCACTGACATTTGTTACCCATGCTGATATATTGAGTAGGCTTGGGAGTCCTCTTTAGTCCCGCCATGACTTGTGCGTTGAAGACTCATTTCTCTTTGCTTCTTCGCTTCGTTCTGGCCTTATACCCTAGAGGCTCCTTTGTGTTGAGTTGTACTGCTACATTGCATTTTGACTATTTGCACCTTTTGGCCTTGAGCCGGCTTCACTTGGACTCATGTTTAAGCCACTTATTTGACCATGTCTTCTGCAAACTCAAACCTGCAATCACTTAGCTTCTGCAACTTGACACACCATTTGATCCGTGGAAGGAACATCCCTTTGAGTGTCCTTGACCAGTTTCGCCTCCCTGCATTAAGCATAGGATTGTTCCCATCCCAGGAACTAGATCATCTGTTTCACTGACACTCGTTCTTTCCACTGTACTATAGCATTCTTTTATTATTTTTCCAGCTTAAAGAAAAAGACAAAAAAATTATATATTCCAAAAAGAGCGGGAACGGGACAACATTTCCATATATTGTTGGCAACTAGAGTCAGTTATGTTGCCCTTGAACAAAGCACTCAAAAGAAAGTCTCTCCTCCATTTTGGGCGGGATTTAGTTTGACTTAGGTACACCTTAACCTTGTTATTGAGTCAGTTCTCCTTCGATTGGTTATCTCTTCCAATCATATGGATAGTTCGTTCGTGCCTCCTGCATGACGAGCTTATACAGAGTTATCATATGCTGCCACATAGTCATCATTGAGTCATGCTTTTGTTCAAGGGAAGTAAGCTTGCGTCGGCCTCTCTGCGGTGTCCCTTGACCTATTTTTCAGTCGGCCATCCCTGGTTGTCAGTGTCTTGTTTGTCATCACATCAGTTATATTGGTCCTTTGCTCATGCCAGTTTGAGAAGGTATCCATTGACTTGTTGCTGGCGGGTCTTGTCTTTATAGACGACGACATATTGCTCTGAGGGGAGGCCTAGAGCTACACCCTGGCCCTATTTTCATTATTGATAGGTCACCTTGTGCTCAGCATCGATCAATATCATGGGTCTTTGACTGAGTGGTTTCCCTTGTGTTCGACATCAACTTACATTATCACACATTGGGATTCATGCAGTGCCTTGGTTTCCATTGGATCCTATTGGTGGATTCCTCGCCTCTGTGTCAGCTTTCATTATTGGTTGGTTCAGAGGGTTTCTATCGTGCGCTAGCTACATCTTGTGTATGCCATAAATGTGCTTTGGTTGGGTTACTACATCTTCTTTCGTCTGATTCCTTCCACATTATTGGCCTACGGGTTACACTCGTGCTAGATTGATGAAGGATGCCTTAATGCCTTCTTCTAGCGGATCTTTCCCTATCGACTACGACTCATCGCTCTGGGGCAAAGATTTAGAGTCCATTCGGCAGTACCTTGGGGTTTGCATTCATCAGTGGTAGATCCTTCACTATTGACAGTGGGAAACCATCATTGTCCCCTGATTGATAGATTCTTCCAGGTGTTCGACCTCAACTCATTCATTCGCACTTGTTAGATTGTACTGGGTACCTTGACTCTCATTATCATTATCGATGAGTAGTCTCACATTTGTTAACGGTATACATCAATGACCGGTAATCAAATTATTTCTCACATGGTTGACTTCAGATCATTTATTCCCATTGTGTAGAAATGTACCACAGCGGTCGGTGAAGACCTCGGGTTGCATCAACATTCTTTGGTTCACTTGTCAGTTGCTCTGTTGCTGCTAGTTGACACCATCCACATTATATGTTGCAGTCCTTCACAACGACATTTTATATGCTGGCATCTGAGTTGCGATGTAGTATCATCTTATTCCATCTTGTTCATTTGGTACTATAGGGATCAGTTTTTGACATCAGTGATCAGCTTCATCCTTCAGCTTCATTGATCATCTTCTTATATATGTGATGTTCATACATGTACTTGTTCGATCACGATCAAATGATTCATTATGTACTTTTAGTCTTTTATGCTTGTATACATAGTGGATCCGCTTGTACTTGATATGCGAACATGCTTTACTTTCTCTGAGCATGGGTATGCCCGCCTCAGACAGCTGTTTCTTTCTGATCTTCTTTTTGATGGCTTGGCAGGTTGAAATTTGGTGAAGTCCTTCTCAGTTTTCGATGGGTTTCCTTTCCATATACTTAATACATTTCGGCCATCATGTACCCCTTCTGACCTCATATATTAGGGGGCATCTGTTATAGCTCCAAATATCACCCTTGGTATTTGTGATGCTTGGTTTATGGCCTAGGGCAACCCCTCCTTCCAGACTTGGTCCAAATATTTTAAAAACAGTGTTTTACTCCCTGTACACTACTTTTCCCTGTGATAAAAGTGTGTACACGCGGGTTAGTCAATACCCAACCCGCGTATATGTGTTAAAACACTTAAAAAATAATAAATTTCCTTAACTATGGGTGGAGTTCATGAGTTTTACCTGTTGATTACCTCCTAGTGCCCGTGGCCCAACTGTTCCCAACTGTTTCCCAACTAAAAAACTAATTTGGGAGAAGTATAAAAAGACTTCTATGGGAAGGCCTTAAGGAGGAGAGAAGAGATAGAATTACTATACTGAGATTATCCCTTGATCAAGTCTGAAGTATCCCTGTGCTTCAAGCACTTCCCCAAGTTCAGGAAACCCTTGTTTCCTTGAGTGTTGATATTCTCCCACTTGCTTGAGATATCATGGTATTGGTTATGGAAGGAGGCTGTTGAAGACTGGGACTGGACGGACCTGGAGGACGGTTCCACTTGGAGCCAGAAGAGGAAGACTCAGGTGAACTCTTTCCATGTTTATTATAGTTTTCTACAATAAAAAGAAACGTTGTCTTGTTCCTGAGATCGACTTTGTTTATGCATCAGATGTTATTGTTATGGTTCATGTATGAATGATTATTTTGATGTATAACTAACCATTTACTTATATGATATAAAGTTGATTTCATTAAAATGTTTTATCTATGTGTTGTTATGTGTATTCGAATTGGTTGATTTGCAGATTCGAAGACTGCTGTGACGCCCGGAGTAAGGGGGGGCGCTTTCTTATCTCCAGGTTGGGAGAATGTTGGATACGGGCAAGACATCAGGAGTTGCAGAGGGTTTGAACCCTGGCTGGAACTACCCAAACGAAGGACATCCGGGTATGTTCATCCTCGCATAGTTTGTTTATTTAAGCATGTTGCCTAAGTTGTATGTGTGTTTCTTGTTGTAGATTACTCTTGCTCTGTTGGGGTTCTGACCCAAAGCCCTAGGGGACTTATTCCCGTAACAGATGGGTATCTTATGTTGAATAATGCTGGTATCATAAGACTTAAGGTCTTCATAACTCCAGGCAAAGACATCTTGAAACTCTTTGAACAAACTTATGCATTTCAGCTTTTCATCTGAAGGTAATGCTTTTGATATTTTGATAAACCTGGGTTTTTCTTCTGTTCCTATGTTACATTCTTCTATGTATGCTCTTAAAGGCTCCATTTTTGGTTCCCTGGCTACATCATTTGAATCAAACAAATCTTCTAATGGGACTAATCCCTTAGGCAAAAAGTTATTTTTAAGGTTTAAAATCTCAGGATCATCATTGATTATTTCTTTTATCTCTACTTTTTCCAAGTTATCTATGTCTAATTTAGTGGGGTTTATCTACATCTAAAGCATTTATATCTATCACTCACTATTTATGTGTTATCTATTGTACAATCAGTATAAATGTTACATTTTGAAACTCTCCCTTGGCATTCATAAAATCATAGATTTGAGAATCTTTTGAAAAAATGTACCAATATTTCAAATTATCTCGTATAACAGGTTTGTGTCTTACTTCTGCAGTGTACTGGTGGTTGGGCTGAAAAGGTAATCTGCAAGTGCTAGCAAAAGTAGCCAAACTGTGAGCTTGCATGTTTTGTTTCCTAGGAATAACAGCAAAATTAGTTTCAAGAAGTTCCTTAATCAGATCTAGAATAGTTTCTCTATATTGGCTAAGTCTAGGATTATTCACAGAATATTCTCCTTTAATTTGTTTTATGATCAATTCTGAATCTCCCATGATAGAAACTCTCTTGGCTCCAAGTTTTCTTACAATTTGCAGTCCTAATATTAAAGCCTCATACTCTGCCATGTTGTTTGTGCATTTAAAGTTTAATCTAAAGGCATGACCTTCAGAATGATTATTTTCCATGTTATGAATCCAAACTCCTGCACCTGCTCCTAATCTATTTACAGAGCCATCAAAATCCAAATGCCATAGAGACTCATGAAATATGTTTTCACTATCAGGTGATTTGTATTTTTCTTCTACAGTTGTGATTTCATTTTTTCCATTGTCTGAATTATACAAGATAAAAGAGTCCATATCAGAATGCATGGAGTATATAGGGTAATTCTGTGGTTTTTCTGTACTACTCACCATGTATTTCATCAAGGTCTCTCTGTAAAGCTTTATTTTCTAACCAAATACAGAGATGGTGGCATATGACATGTCTAACTATAGAGATCCCTGCAATTTTGCTCCCCATGAGTGAGATAACAACATTCCATACTTGGGTGGGATATCAACAACTATTATGTCCATAACAATACTCTTTGCTGGGCACTAGACTAGAGTCACACACAAATCTTTAATCAGGCCAAGGCATTTGACTTAACTGGAATCAAAGGAAAATAGGTCCTTATAGGGTCTGGTGATATCTAAATTCAATATTTCCATGATTGCTTTAGGTATTAGGTTATGGGATGCCCCTGAATCTAGCATAGCATTATGTAAGATTTTATCATGAACATTTAAGCTAATGTAGAATGGAGGGATACCCCCCTGTTGATGTGTGCCATTTACTTCTGGACCAAATAATAACTCAGGTTGATCATCATTAAGGTTTACAACATCTTCTCCTTCACCTATGTTTAATGTTTGAATGATTTGTGCTTTATATGATTCATTTTTCACTAGTTCTGTCAAAGGAACTGGTATTTTTAATTTGGCTATCTTAGTCTTAATGTTGAATGGAAATTGAGTTTTGCTTGATTGTGTGAGATCTTCCTGAGCAATTGTGGTATGTGTACTTCTATCTTCTTTATCAGCACTTGGCAATTCAGTTTGTGTACCAGCAGTTTTGTTTTGAATTCTCTTATTTGGAATAGTTTGACTAACAGTTGCAGTTTGAGTTTCAGCTGAAGTTATATCTACAATTTTAGGGCTAGAAGTCTCCTGAGTTCCTCTAGGGAGAATTTGTAGAACTTTAGTCACAGGAGCTTCTGTTATTTTTTTAGTTTGTATTTGGACTGATTTCTTAGTGGGAACTTCTATATTCTTTTTGCTTCTAAGGCTGTACTGTTTGTGAACTTCATAGATAGCAGATTCATAGCCTTGTTTGAAGTCAAAGGACTCTCCAGATTCTAATTGTAATTGTTGTAACATGTACAATTCTTGTTCTTCCTAAGTAAGAAAAACAACATCTTCGTTTTTAATCCCCAATAGGTTTATCTGGGTGTCATCCTCTTCTTCATGGTTTTGTGAACCTTCAGCATAATTTTCCTGGAAAGGTGGTCTAACTTGTTGATCGGGTATAGCATTTTTTCCAGTATTAAGATTTTTCCTAAAGTTGGGGTTCCTAATTGGGGGTTCTTGTTGATTTTACCACTGAGTTTTTCTTTCCACATTTTCTAATCTATCCATTATCCTTTCTACACTTTTAGCTAAACTGTCTATTTTACCATCTGAAGTGGATGGTTCCTCTTTAATGGTAACTCTTTTCTCATTTCTCATCCTAGCTTTCATAGCTAATAAATTGGCTTCTACACTAACAACATTGCTTTGCATTTGTTCCAATGTTTCAGGGTTTCTTTCCCTCAATTGGTAAGACATATAAATGTCAAAACCATCAGGAAATTTGTTTAGTGCTAAGTTTGGTGGAGGTTTGATATTAGCAGGTATTACATTATATATACTGTTGAACCTAGTACAATAATCCTGAACAGATTCATTAGGAGCTCTTCTAATGTTTTCATATTCAGACAATATTTGTAAAGGGTTTTTCTTTCTTTCCCATCTATCAATAAACAATCTATGGAAAGCAGCTAAATCAACAATATGATTAGCAGGTAAACCTTTAAACCATTTCTTGACATCCCCTGCTAGTGTTTGGGAAAATAACCTCATTTGCACATCAGACTCATCAATCTCATGTAACTCAAAGTAATCAGTCATTTTATTCACATGTTGTTGGGAAGTATACTGACCAGTAGCATCAAATAGAAAGATTTTACTTTGGTAGTCTTGGGGCATGGCATGTAGTTGAGCTGGTAAGACCAAAGGTGCATATCTCTCTGCCATGGCTAAGACTTTAGTTTGACTGGGGGG